>OZ014520.1:205450467-206104217 GCA_963966055.1 Lathyrus aphaca
ATGGCCATATGATAGAATAAGCATTATAAGTACTATATTATGTTAGGTATACCCTTTCTTGCCACAGTTGGGTAGGTCATTGATGTTACACATGGAAAACTAACTTTTGAAGTTGAAGATGAAAATATTGAGTTCTTATTGTCTAAACTTATAATAGGCGACTTTTAAGGACTCTTTTTGTAGGTTTGACATAGTTGAAAACATGTAAGTGAATCCCCATCTTAACTGAGCCTTCCTAACCTAGTGGAGGTACACTTAGTGAGTGTTATTAGCCAGGGAAGCAAATATCAAAGAGTCGAGGTTTATAAGAGGGTGGAAGATGAAAGTCTTGCCACTCGAGGACACAAATTTAAGATAAAATGAAGAAAAAAAATTACCACTAGACCTCGGGTATGAACCCCCTCATAAAAGCAAGAAAGAAAAAGGTAGAACATCTAAGAAATGGTAGGATATGTTCGAATCGTGCCCTCAATATATTGTACACAATGTTAATGATTCAAGTTTGAAGGAAGCATCCTTTTAATAAAGAGGGTTAAATGGGAAAGCTAGTGACCTAAAATGGTCATTGGGTGGGAGAAAACTCAAAATATTGTGTGATTAACTTATGTGAATTTTTCTATTTTGTATGCTTTTTTAGGTATTTTACCAAGACAAACAGATTGGAGTTAAACTCATGAGCAATTTGAAGAAGAATTGAAAAACAAATAATTTAGTTAGACCAAATTACGATCACACACCTAACTCAACCCAAAATCATCTCTTTTTATCCAAAAAAAATAGAATTTATTACCTCATTTCTCACATTCCTCTCTCTCTCTCTCTCTCTCTCTCCCCCTCTCTCTCTCTTTCTCTCTCATATGAAAAAAAACTTCCATCTTCTCTCAAAAGACCCAACCTTCATTCTCCCACAAACCCCACACCACCAAAACAATATTTCTCTCCATCATAAATTAAACCATTGCCACTCCAACCACCAAAACCTCGCATAACCCACAAAAATCCATTATTTGTCAAAATCTTCTCATATCGCACCCCAACAAATCAGTGGGAAAGAACTAGAGACATCTCAGGTGGCTAATACAAGGACAAAAAAATGTGGCACTTCAGCTGTCCACAATCTTTATGATATTATCTTCAAAAATTCAGAGCAACAAGAGTGATATGACATCTTGGCTTACCATAGGATTGTTCCTACCAGAGTAACAAGAGTGAAAGACCTTAGGGTTATCTACTGATGTTGACTAGATTTTTTATCAGATTATGTGGAGGTAATTCATGTCTCTTGAAAATCAAACTTATGTTATACCACTATTGAGTTCCTTAGTTCAGTGAAATTAGAATTTGGTGATAGGTTAAGGGATAAATATGGATTAATTAGTTTTAGATTGTTTAAGGAGGAACATTCCTTAAATCCTTCTAAGAGAGTTGCAACATTTGAATTACCTAATGAGGGAAAGAGAATGCCTACAAGTGTGAGGAGCATAGGTTTTGTATTTGTTAAAAGTACAATATGTGACAATTCATTGTACTTAAGGACTATAAGAGGCTTTTAGTGTTGTTGTTTTGATAGATCAAGCTGACACATGGAAGGTGGGAAGCTCTATCTATGGTGTTTTTTTAGAGATAATTGAATAACATCTTCAACTCAGGATTGAGGTATTTATAGGAATCTCTTATGCCTGAATATTAGGCTCAATGAAGGTAATACCCACTCTCAAGAGCATGGGAAACTTGTGGTTACCTCCCATATGATTCCAGAGGAGATGACTCCCCCTTTTAGACATCCTCTCTCGTACCATTATGGATAGGGACGCATCACTCTCGCGGTTTTACATAGAGGTGAGTGATGTAGAAAATGAGTGTTGTAACCTAATGGTTGACGCTCGTTCCAATAATTTGTCGTCTAGGAAGCTAGGGCTGACATACTACTTCACCTCTCCTTAGAGAACTACTTTGCCTGCTTTGGACCTTTTACGAATATACCAATACATAGTCCCTCAAGCACGGTGGCTTGGAAATGGCGAAGTGATTTAGTTGGTTGTTCTCTTCTTATTTGGACGAGTCACTTAGGTGTACCTAGGGTAAGTCCCTCAAGCAAGGGTTGAGTCCTTCAGGTGTACTTGGGGAAAGTCCTCAAAGTATGGTCTGAGATAAATCTCCAGATGTCAATGAGGTGCATCTTCGAACGTTGGTTAAGCTAAAACCTCAAATTAATGTCAGTTGCATGCGTAACATTAAATGTGACCAAATGTGTGAGATCTTTTTCAACTGTTAGAGTATCTAGTGAGATATATCCCTAACACTAAACATTATATTCCTATAAAAGAATTTAGGGTTAAATATACTTTATCCTTGCCAAAGTAACGGGATTTGCATTTGCCTATTTGAATATTTTTTTCATCCCCCCTCAACATATCAAGATTCCATTTTCCCACCCCCTCATGCTGATTGTTCCAGGGATCTTCCTATGTGGCACGGAATCAGGATTTTTTTTTTAATTAATTTTTATGTCACGTGGAAATTTTTTAATTTTTATTTAAATTTTTTTTTCTTTTTTTATATATTATATATTTTGAAATTAATTTTAAATTCTATTTTTTTTTCCTATTATATATTTTTAAATTTAATTCAATTATTTTATTGTTATTTTAAAAATAATTTGAATTGGTTATAAGGCCTAATATACCCACTTAGTTAGTCCATTAGTTCATAATTTTTTTTTGTATGGTGTGAAATTTTTATATAAATTCTTGATGTCGGTTACACATTTTCGATGTGAGACAAATATCTGGCTTGACTTGTCTCAATTAGTAGTTGCAAAAAGAACCAAGAACCAACAACATGAAATATTAATATCCCTTCACATGCTTCTGGCAAAACTGTGTTATTGCTAACCATTCTTCATCGTACTGAATGTTGTTCAAAGATTACCAACGTGTTATATGTTGTTCGAAGAATATGTATCTTCATGACTGCTCCAAAACAATTATGCATGCAACGGCTTCCCATTTATCTTTTATAGATTTAAATTTCTTACACAAAAAAAAAAAAAGAAATTTGAGACTAGTATACCTACTATTTTCTTAGTCTTCTAAATGCTACCCAAAAGTACAAGAGAAATGAATAGCTCCAATGGAAAGAACACACCAATTATTTCAATTGGTAATATGCTTCAGAATTAAAAAAATATTGGTAATATGTTATGGTTCTTTTTTAATACTATCAGGTCAATTATTTCAATATCATTCCTTCCACTGAAACACACCAAATAACCAATTCATGTCTAATATCAGTTATCAACTAAAAAAATACATTCTATATTCATACCATATTTATTTTATTTTATTTTAAATAACACCATATTTCTTTTTTTCTTTTTTAGTAGTCATTACTTGAAATATTGTATTAAGCATTGTTAAATTGTAATTCCTTGTGTCGAAGTAGGTTGTTCGATAGAAAAAAGATTTGATTTGATCTAGATTAAATTTAATTCATAATAAATGAGCTTTTATAGTTTTGGACTTTGTCTTGAGATGCAAGCAAACCTAATTCTATAAATAAGGAGTTTCCCTCATTGTAAAAATCACAACATTATTTCACTCACATTTCTGCAGTTGCAGAGTGAGTAGCAATAAGAGAAAGAAAGTCTCACGGTTTGTGGGAAACAACATTCATCTTTCCCAATTTTCTCAAGAACCCTAATTTTCTTCTCTATTTTTCTTATTCTTTCTTTTAACGTTTCTACTACGTGATAGCTACGGAATTCCATAGGTTTTGGGATAATTCCAACAAGCATGATCAAATGCAGAGGGATATTTGGGGGGAGTACAATGGATTAAGATTACATGTTGTTGTTAGTTCCAAACAAGAACTGCTTAGAATTTTTCAGGTGCAAAGGTTGATTAGACTGCAAAAGTGAAATCACGCCTTCATCTCACAGTATGCTTATTTGCCACTTTTATGATGTTGTATTGAAAATTGACGAATATAAACATGTATCTTTTGTGATGGTAAAACTCAGAAAGAAATTAATGGAGTATCTTATTATTTCTCACTATCAATGGTAGACAGAATTAGAAGTTCAAATTTAGAGGTTACAAGCTTTATAAATGAATACAAGAATAAGGAAAAGACTCTTAGAGAAGAAGAAAAGAATATTCTTAAATCATTCAAATCACATTCTCAATCCTAATTTTATATATACTAGGGTTAAATGATGAAGTCCTCCAGCTTGCAAGAAGAGCAACGCACCCTCATTCCTCTTCCCACTTCCTGAATTTGTGGAGCAGCCACAACAAAATTTGTCTTAATCTTATTTTCTAGAGTCCTTGCCAACTGTCTTCTTGGCTGATGTGGCATGTTCATTACAATACAATCCCTTTTAAAATCAACCTTGTCCTCAAGGTTGAAGTTAGGATAGTTGGCAGCCATATCGTCTATGTCTTCCCATGTTGCGTCCTTAGCAGTTAAGTGCTCCCATTGAATCAACACCTGTGAAACAATTTGATCCCTCTGCATGATGGTTCGTTTCTGAAGAACTGTCATTAGTAAGAAAATTGGTCCCAGTTCGGGTCTAGTCAATGGTAAGGGAATATATGGTTCTGAATTCTTCCCTTTGAACTGTTTCAATTGGGATACTTGGAACATCAGATGGATTCGCGCTTCCGGAGGCAATAGCAGTTTTTAAGCAACTTGTCCTATTTTCTCACAAATCGTGAATGGTCCAAAGTATCGCATCCCCAATTCTTGGTTCTTCCTCAAATCAAATAAATTTTGTCTCTAAGGTTGTAACTGTTGGTGTAAGCCTTAGAGGCCAATAATTTTGGTACTTGCACTGAATTATTTATTAATAATAAAAGACATTTCTTTATTATGTATGTTTTTCTAAAATGATAAAGTGCCTAGAATAACTAGTTCATTTAATGAAATATTAAGTGTGACTTAAATCATGAGATTCCATTAAACATAAGGAAATTATTCTTAAAACATCCATAGTCAATCTTTAATGTGAAATGGGATAGCCTTAAAGAATTAAGACTATTATGTAGATAGATTGATGATCACATCTCATGGATCATGGATCATGGATAAGGATTTATCAAGTCTTAACATAAGTATGAATATTAGGAGTAATATTTATACTGGATTGACCCACTATGAGAGTACTACATAGAATGTTATACAAAGTGTCATAAGTTACTCTCATGGTGATAGTGGTGTATACCACCCTTCGACCTGAAACTACTATGGACACTAGATGTAGAGTTAAGTACTTTATTATTGATCAAACGTTGTTCGTAACTGGATGATCATAAAGACAGTTGATGGGTACTTCACAAAGCATGTTGAGGGACATGAGTAGCCTAGATGGAATTTGCCCATCATGTATAACATGATAAATGTCTAAGGGCCCAATATTGAACTGGACAAGGATGACACGGTATATGCCTTGTATTCAATATAGACATAAGGAAAAATGGGTAATTGTACACACAAATACTATCATAAAAGGTTTTGTCAGATCACATAATAGTTTTGTGACTTGGGTAGTAGTGATGTGTTGCTAGATACCGCTCACTGTTTATTATGTTAAATACATGATTTAATATAATTGCCAACGTCGTGAAATCCTACAGGGTCACACACTTAAGGACAGTTATATAAGAGGTGGAATAAATAAGGTACACCGTAAGGTACGGTGCACTTGAATGGAATACGAAATATGGTAAGGTACCATATGATATAATAATAATAATAGTTATTACTAATTTTATAATAGTTATAAAATATAATAATAATAATAATAATAATAATAAAAATTATGGTTATTATAATAATAGTTATTATAATATAATAATATTATTATTGAGTTGGGCTTTTTAGCTTGAATCCCACACAAGTAGTTCTATAAATAGAACCCTTGTGCGGAAGATCAAAGGTTGTTCTTTTTGAAACCCTGACCGTATTCTATTTCCCTCTCCCTCACTCTAAACCTTTAATCTAATTATCTAGCATTGTGATAGAAGAAAGTTGTTCGTGTGGACTGAGTATAGGTGTTGTTCATTGTACAACGCTCGTGATTATCCATCAATTCAGATTCAAAGATTTAATCGCCACAAGAGGTAACTTTCTATCACGGACCTTGACCTTTCGTAAGGATCTCTAAAGGGAAATTTTTGTTTTCCGCTGCGTTTATATCGATGATTTCCCTTCAGTGGTATCAGAGTCACTTACGAAACTATGAGTCTGGTAATTGTTTATTTTCTATTATTTTGTTTTAATTGGATTAAAACACGTAAACAAAAATTAAATCAAATCCGAATATTGAATTTTCGACATCAGATTGTGTACAGTTTGGATGGTTGATATTGACTATGCTTCGGAATCCGACAATAGTATGGTGAAGCAGCAATATGTCAATCATCCATAAGTTACACATATATGATTGATCTAATTCATATGTGATATGATTAACTTTGATGCAAAGATGGTATATTGGATATACTATTTTATTTCGTCAGTTCGAATCACGTAATGATTGTCATTCGTTTGAGCAATTTGTGGTCATCTGCTTCGGAATCCGACTTTAGTATGGTGAAGCAATGTCATACGAATCAGTCATACTGAATTATTAATCATGGTATTTTGATGGTATGAAATTTGAAATTCTGGGATCAGATATGTGATATCGAAACAGATGTTTAGACACTGATATCCTAAGCAATAAATTAATGAGCTAGTAAATTAATTAACACAGGAAATTGTTAACCCAGTTCAGTGTATCTCCACACTTACATCTGGGGGCTACCAAGCCAGGAAGGAAATTCAATATAAGTAATATTAATTAGGGAGTTAAACCAATCAGTTTAATCCTTCACTTAATATCTACCCAAGGCAATTTCTATCTAAGACTCTACTTAGATATGAGTACCTACTCACTCCCCCTCAATCACACAGTGATCTCTAACTTAGAATGATTAATAAGTTTGAAGTCACACTTCAGACACACTAGCTTGATCTTACTTATCAGTTTCAATCAAGACACAATTCACTTTTTGCCTAAAAGATTATAACGTGAATAACACACAAATAAAACCTGCTTAAGTAACTAGCTCCACTAACACCCTTGACACTCTGCTTAAATTCGTTAGCTTTACTTGAGTGTATCATTTTCTTAAATAGATGCTGAGTTTGTGGGATTTTTGCAAATTATCCAGACTTGTAATTTCTAAATCCCACAGTTATCTCCTTGAATCAAGGTGAGTTAGTTTTCTGTTTCTTATCTCCTTGAATTAAGGTGAGTTAGTTTTCTGTTTCTTATCTCCTTGAATTAAGGTGAGTTAGTTTGGAACCAGACAACTTAACTTCCTAAAGAGACGCCTTGGAGTGCTTACCCTTTACGTTTACTTCCAGATATTTACTCCTGAGATTTAGCACTTCTGTTGCGTATCATTCAAGGCAGATAGCAGGTTCGCGATGTCACAACATCTGGTGTGACATCCTGATGTCCTGAACTAAGTTCATAACTTTTACTTTGTTTTTCAAAAATTCTGCGAATTTCTAACATCTACAAACTCCCCCTTTGGCTAATTTTTGGCTAACATTTTCTTCTGGTTTTGTCAGAGAGCAGCGGAGTTCCTTTCTGTTGGATCATGTGAGAGCTAAGAATTTGCTCCCCCTCAAACATGTAGTTACCTGAGATGTATACTGTCATGACTTGGCCCAATAGACTTTGATGATTATCCATTACACCCAGTGACACTTTGATAGGTCCAAAATATACCATTGAAAATTCAACTTAGTTCGGCAGACAGACATTAACATCATTGTTCAACACACACGAATTTTGGTATCAGAGCTCATTAACATCATTTTTCAACACACACAGATTTCTCCCCCTTGTTAGACATAAATTTTGGGGCCAAACAAAACATTAAAGAAACAGACATACAATTCAGAACAGACAGACAATACATTTTCCACCAACAAACAGTTTCACTCTTCATCCTCTATATCCTCAGACTCATCACCAGCTTCATCATCATTCCCAGCAGCCTCTTCCAGCTCCAGTCTTTGAATCAGGTCCTCAAGCTTCTTCTTCCTTTCTTCCAGCTCCTTGCAGGTTGTCCTGAGCTCTGCAATTAGGGCTGCCTTTGATATAGGTGTCTTGACAGCAGATGTCCCACCTGGTGCTTCAACATCTGCAACATGATGACCTAGAAACAACTTGTAATGGAAAGACAGTGGACTTTCCCTTTTACAGACAGAGTCCTTGTCAGTAAGGATTCCTGGATACTGGTTGAGAATCACCCCACAGAGTAGTGATGGGAAGGCTATTGGAAGCTTGATGGCTGAGGTTCCTGCATGCTTGAGAGTCTGGTCAAAGATGTATGCTCCATAATCCAGCTTGGTTTGGGTGCCTACAACACAAATAAACCTCCCAAGCCCAGTGGCTATGGTTGAGGTGTGGTTGGTTGGGACACAGTTGGCTGTCCCAATTCTGTGTAGCATGGCCTATTTCCTGGTTAACAAGCTGACTGAGAGTTTGCCTTTTACTGGCCATGTCTTGACCTGATTAGCTGTAATTATTCTGCACACTTGATTGTCAGTCATGCCAAGCTTAGTTGGCCCATCTGCTTCTCTCCCCAGGTACTGATTGATCACCCTAGGAGAAAAGTCTACACACTTTCCCCTGACATACACTTTTCTGAAATCCTCAGATTTACCATCAGCACATCCTTCTTGTAAGTTCACTATAAATTCTTTTACCAACAACTCATAACATGGAGAGAATTTAGAGACAGTCTTGAACAGTCCAGTATTGGAAATTAAATCAATTACCTCAGTACAATCCTAGGCATTACTACCCAGCTCTCGTTCCAGAGCCACCCTTCTCTGATAGACATATTTCCACATGCTTACACTGGAGACATGGTGGAAGGACACATTATCCAGGGGTGCTTCAGGGACAGCAGTGGCAGTCCTAGAAGCTGCTGGCCTCTTTCTGGGTTGAGATGTTGGGACATCCTCCTCAACATCAGAATCAGATGGAGCTGTGGCCTTCCTATTCTGTATGCTGACCTTACTCCATGACTTTGTAGGTCCAAAAGCAGTTTTGACCTTGTCCTTCTTGGGGGTTGGCTGTCTTTTCTCAGGGGTTGCTTGAGCAACTGGCTTCTTATCCTTCCTAGCCATAAGCCTCTTGGCTATGCTAGGATCAACAGCTGCTATGATCTCTGTATCAGAATCATCGTCCAGGTTCACAGCTGGTGGAGGTTGGGAAGCCTCATTCTCAGCAGCTTGATCATCAGTAGGTACTTCTACTCCTTCATCATCATTTGGGGCTTTGTCCTAGCCCTCAGTTGTCTCAACATTGCTTGGGACATCTTGTGGAGCAGGCATGTCTTCTTTAGCTTGGTTGCTAGGAGTTGAGGCAGGCATCCTATTCAGGGGAATTGACACCCCAGGCACAACCCTTTCTTCTGTCAGGATCCTGGTTACAAGATCTCTGATTGTGGAGTCCACGTAAGCAGAAGCTTTGGGAGCACTGGAAGTTGAAGAGGTTCCCTTACTTTTGCTGAAGACTGGCTCCTTGGGTCTTCTTGCATGGGGAGTCCTGGGATTTTGGGCGATGGTAATGCTTCCTCTGACAACGTTTATGGGTGTCGCATCCATGGGTATTATAGACAATGGAGTGACGTCCACTACGTCTTCCTGAAGGAGACCCTTATCAATGGAGTTAGGGTTCTGATGTTATGACATGTTTACGATTGTAGTGGGGATGCAAAAAGGTTTGATGATAGACTTAGATGGGTTCAGAATCTCAGCTGTAGCATGCAAAGGGTTCAGTGGTGCTAATGAGAATGTGAGAAGATGAAGGCACGTTTGTACATAAATAGAGCACGTTTCTATTGGAATTTGTAAAACTGGAATACAAACGGTTATTGGCCAGACTAGTGCTGCCACCTGGTGGTCATGCCCCACGATGTCATAAGACATGCTGGCACTTCTCCATAATTGCTATATGTCACATATGCAGATTCCCAATTTACCCCTTAGGTTTTCAAATTGGGTAGCATCCAAAGCCTTGGTGAATATGTCAGCTAATTGCAGCTCTGTGGCTACATGCTCCAATGTACCTTCTCATCCACAAGGTCTCTGATGAAGTGATGTCTGATTCTATGTGCTTAGTCCTGCTGTGTTGGATAGGATTTTTGGAGATATTAATAGCACTTAAATTGTCACAGTACAATGTCATGACATCTTGTGTGACATTGTATTCTGTGAGCATTTGTTTCATCCTAACAGCTGTGAACAACTGCTACCAGCTGCAATGTATTCAGCTTCAGCAGTGGATAAGGACACACAATTCTGTTTCTTACTGAACCAAGAAATTAAATTGTTCCCTAGAAAGAAGCATCCTCTTGATGTACTCTTTCTATCATCAGCACTTCCAGCCCAGTCAGCATCACAAAACCCAGTGAGGATGGGTTCACAACCATGAGAGTACATTATGCCATAGTCAGAGGTGCCATTTACATATTTCAAGATCCTCTTAACCTGGTTGAGATGGCTCACCTTTGGTTCAGCTTGATACCTTGCACACACACCTACTGCAAAAGCTATATCTGGTCTGCTAGCTGTAAGATATAGTAGACTTCCAATCATGCTCCTGTACAAGCTTTGGTCCACACTCTCACCTTTGTCATCCTTTGTCAGTTTTAGATGAGTGGGGGCAGGTGTTCTCTTGTGACTTGCATTTTCCATCCCAAACTTCTTGACAATGTTCTTTGCATACTTGCTTTGGGATATGAACATGGAGTCCTCCATCTGTTTGATTTGCAGTCCAAGGAAGTGAGTTAATTCTCCCACTAGGCTCATTTCAAACTCAGACTCCATTTGAGTCACAAAATGTTTAACCATCCTGTCTGACATCCCACCAAACACTATGTCATCCACATATATCTGAGCAATCATAACCTTTCCCTCTTCATCCTTTACAAACAGGGTTTTGTCTATTCCTCCCTTCCTGTATCTATGCTTAATGAGAAAGGTGGTCAGTCTTTCATACCATGCTCTGGGAGCTTGCTTTAGCCCATACAGAGCCTTCCTCAGCTTATATACATGGTCTGGACAGCTTGGATCAACAAATCCTTTTGGTTGCTCCACATATACTTCCTCATTAAGGTACCCATTTAGGAAGGCACTTTTAACATCCATCTGAAATAATTTGAACTTTAGGATGCAAGCAATTCCTAGGAGTAGTCTGATGGATTCACGTCTTGCTACTGGTGCAAAAGTTTCATCAAAATCCATCCCCTCAATTTGAGTATATCCTTGATCCACAAGCCTAGCCTTGTTTCTTGTAACTACTCCCTGCTCATTAGACTTGTTTTTGTACACCCACTTAGTGCCAATCACATTAATGCCATTAGGCCTAGGAACAAGATCCCATACTTCATTCCTTGTAAACTGGCCTAATTCTTCCTGCATAGCAGAGATCCAGTACTCATCATTCAGAGCTTCCTTGATGTTCTTAGGTTCTACCTTTGAAAGAAAGCAGGAGCCTGAGATCATCTCTCTTGATCTAGTGGTGACACCACTGTTGGGATTACCAATTATCAGTTCTTTAGGATGATCTTTCTGGATTCTGATGGAGGGAGATTTGTTGGATTGCTCTGACTTTGCCTCAGTTAAAGTGAAGTCAAGATTATCACTTTCTATTTTAACTTCAGTTGGATTGTCAACAGATGTTCTAACATCATCAACAACATCTGTCTTTGCATAGGTATCATCAATAGTCACATTTATTGACTCCATCATAACCTTGGTTCTGGAGTTAAATACTCTGTAAGCTCTGCTATTTATAGAGTATCCAAGAAATATCCTTTCATCACTCTTAGGGTCCATCTTCCTTCTTTAATCCCTATCAGTCAGGATGTAGCACTTACTTCCAAATACATGAAAGTACTTGACTGTAGGTTTTCTACCCTTCCAGACTTAATAGATGGTGGATAGAGTTCCCTTTCTTAGTGTGACTCTATTGTGGATGTAGCATGCTGTGGTCATGGCTTCAGCCCAAAAGTACAGGGGTAACTTCTTGGCATGAATCATGGCTCTAGCTGACTCCTGAATAGTTCTGTTTTTCCTTTCTACAACCCCATTTTGTTGAGGGGTGATGGGAGAAGAGTACTCATGGTTGATCCCTTCTGATGAACAGAAGTCTGAGAATTTTTTATTCTCAAACTCCTTTCCATGATCATTTCTTATTCTGACCACACTACTTGCCTTTTCTCTTTGGATCCTATGACACAGATCTCTAAACACCTCAAACACATCTGACTTTTCTTTGATGAAGCTTATTCAG
Organism: Lathyrus aphaca; assembly: GCA_963966055.1. NCBI lineage: Eukaryota > Viridiplantae > Streptophyta > Magnoliopsida > Fabales > Fabaceae > Lathyrus > Lathyrus aphaca. Next base: position 205,462,835 of record OZ014520.1, read on the forward strand.
GTATATCTTGAGAAGTCATCAACAACCACATAGGCATATCTTTTTCCACCAAGACTCTCTACCTGCATTGGTCCCATAAGGTCCATGTGCAGTAATTCCAAGACTTTGGAGGTAGTCAGATGTTGAAGCTTTGGGTGTGACATCTTGGTTTGCTTACCTATTTGACACTCACCACACACTTTTCTTTCATCAATCTTAAGTCTTGGGATCCCTCTTACAGCCTCCATAGAGATGATCTTCTTTATTCCTCTAAGATGGAGATGACCCAATCTTTGATGCCATAGCTTCACTTCTTCTTCTTTGGCTATGGAACAAGTATATGTGAGGCTGGAATCTTGGGGTTCCCACATATAGCAGTTATCTTTTGATCTAGCTCCTCTCATGACCACTTTCTGCTTTTTATCAGAAACTATGCACTCAGCTTTGGTGAAGTTGACACTGTAACCTTGGTCACATAACTGACTTATGCTGATCAAGTTAGCAGTTAACCCGTTCACCAACAGCACACCATCTAGACTTGGTACACTTGAGCAGTCCAGGGTCTCAACTCCCTTGATTTCCCCCTTTGCTCCATCTCCAAAGGTTACATAGCTGGATGAGTGTGGCTTTAAGTCTACCAACAGATTCTTCAGTCCAGTCATGTGCCTTGAGCAGCCACTGTCAAAATACCAGTCTTCCTTAGCAGATACCCTGAGAGATGTGTGTGCTATAGAGGCAACAACCTGCTTGGACCACTTGTGCCTGTTGTGAGGTTTCCTTTGCCTAGAATGTGAGTTCAGATCAGGCTACCTTCCTCTCTTAGGCTCCCACTGCTGGATATATGTGTGTCTCCTCTGATGCATCTGCCCTGGGTAGTGTCCATCTCTAGAGTTCCAAGGTTGCCTGGTGAACTTGTTCTTCTTCTTAGGCATGTACTGATAGCTTTGATCAGTATAATGTCTAGCTTTAGGTATCCATGTTTTCCTGGTGACCTCTGTCTTCTGCTTAGGAAGGTGCTGGGAACTCTGATTGGGGTATCCATGCAGTTTGTAGCAAAAAGGTTTGATGTGACCAAACCTTCCACAGTGATGGCATCTCCACCTTTGATATTTCTTTTTCATCATGTTTTTCTCATGATGTTGAGACATCTTGTTTGACTTCATAGGATCTGGAGTTGTTTGGCTGGTGCTAGCCTCAGAGTTTTGAGCTTTATTAAATCCCAGCCCAGTCCTATCCCATGAGTGCTTGTTGTTGTTGAGAATGGCATCCAATGTGTTTGAGCCACTGTTCAGCATTCTGACAGATTTGGACATATGCTCCATTTTGGAGTTGAGTAGGCTGACTTCATTTTTCAAAGTGGCAATGATCTTCAGATGACTTGCCTTTTCAGTTTTTAATTCCTTAATCTGCTTCTTCTGCTGTTCAATTTCCTTGCATACCTCAGTGCTCCTTTCACACAGCATCCTGTAAGATGTTTCAATCTCTTCAAATGTCAGATCCTCATCACTAGATTCCCCTTCAGTTTCACATACTCCAGCTAGATCAGTGATGTGCTTTGCAGACTCTTCTTCTGACTCACTGCCTGAGTCTTCATCTGACCAGGACACAGAAAGGCCTTTCTTTTGCTTCTTTAGATAGGTTGGGCATTCACTTCTAATGTGTCCATAACCTTCACACCCATGACATTGGACCCCTTTTCCTTGGTTAGTCTTCTCATCATAGTTTGACCTTCTGTTAGAGTCATAAGATCTTTTATTCTCAGAGGTTGAGTTTTTTCCACTTGATCTGGGCCTGTTGTCCATTCTTTTGATAATTTTGTTAAATTTCCTCCCAATCATAGCAATTGCATCTGATAAGTTGTCCTTAGAGCCTGCTTCATGACTTTCTTCTTCCTTATCAGTGTTTGAGACCAGGGTTATGCTCTTGTTTTTCTTCACAATAGTATCACTCATTCCTATCTCAAAGGTTTGAAGGGAACCAATGAGCTCCTCAACTTTCATTGTGCAGATGTCCTGAGCTTCTTCTATGACAGTGACCTTCATGTCAAACCTCTTGGGCAGTGATCTGAGAATCTTCCTTACCAACTTTTCATCACTCATCTTCTCTCCCAAGGCACCAGAAGTATTAGCAATCTTCAGGATGTTCATGTAGAACTCATGAATGGTCTCATCTTCCTTCATCCTCAAGTTCTCAAACTTGGTGGTGAGAAGTTGAAGTCTTGACATCTTCACCTTTGATGTTCCTTCATGAGTAGTTTTGAGGGTGTCCCAAACATCCTTGGCTAGCTCACAGTGGTGCACAAGCCTAAATATGTTCCTGTCAATGCCATTGAACAAGGCATTTAAGGCTTTGGAATTTCCAAGTGCTGACTCCTCTTCCTCCTTGCTCCACGCTTCTTCAGGCTTCATCACTTTTGCCCCATCCTTATTGTCTTTGACAGGGTTCTCCCATCCTTTGTTAGCTGCTTTCCAAGCCCTGCTATCAAGAGATTTCAAGAATGCTACCGTTCTTGGCTTCCAGTAATCATAGTTGGATCCATCCAAAATAGGTGGTCGATTCACAGATCCTACATCTCTGTCCATGTTCCCAAAATTTGCAGTCCCTAGATCTCACCCAGTTATACAGGCAGGGTGCCTACTCTGATGCCAATTGAAATTCTGGGATCAGATATGTGATGTCGAAACAGATGTTTAGACACTGATATCCTAAGCAATAAATTAATGAGCTAATAAATTAATTAACACAGGAAATTGTTAACCCAGTTCATTGTATCTCCACACTTACATCTGGGGGCTACCAAGCCATGAAGGAAATTCAATATAAGTAATATTAATTAGGGAGTTAAATTAATCAGTTTAATCCTTCACTTAATATCTACCCAAGGCAATTTCTATCTAAGACTATACTTAGATATGAGTACCTACTCACTCCCCCTCAATCACACAGTGATCTCTAACTTAGAATGATTAATAAGTTTGAAGTCACACTTCAGACACACCAGCTTGATCTTACTTATCGGTTTCAATCAAGACACAATTCACTTTTTTCTTAAAAGCTTATAACGTGAATAACACACAAATAAAACCTGCTTAAGTAACTAGCTCCATTAACACCCTTGACACTCTGCTTAAATTCGTTAGCTTTACTTGAGTGTATCAGTTTCTTAAATAGATGCTGAGTTTGTGGGCTTTTTGCAAATTATCCAGACTTGTAATTTCTAAATCCCACAGTTATCTCCTTGAATCAAGGTGAGTTAGTTTTCTGTTTCTTATCTCCTTGAATTAAGGTGAGTTAGTTTTTTGTTTCTTATCTTCTTGAATTAAGGTGAGTTAGTTTGGAACCAGACAACTTAACTTCTTAAAGAGACGCCTTGGAGTGCTCACCCTTTACGTTTACTTCCAGATATTTACTCCTGAGATTTAGCACTTCTGTTGCGTATCATTCAAGGCAGATAGCAGGTTCGCGATGTCACAACATCTGGTGTGACATCCTGATGTCCTGAACTAAGTTCATAACTTTTACTTTGTTTTTCAAAAATTCTGCCAATTTCTAACATCTACAAAATTGTTGCATTAGGGTTTATGACGGCACAAGGGTTGCGCCGTCAATGAGGTTGTCAATGAAGTCATGTATTTTGTAAGTGTTACGATCACCATAAAATAAGTGACGATCGTCATGGACTTAAGTGGGACGATCGTCGTGGACAATGGATGACGGTCGTCACATGATCTTGAAGTGTGACGGTCGTCATAAGCATAGTGACGACGCAAGGGTTGCACCAATGTAGTATGTGTTTTAGGTTATGCATTTTCCCAAAATTTAATTTGATTTATTTAATTAACAGGATTTAAATTATTAATAATAAAATTTATTAATTATTTTTCTTGTGGTGATAAGTTATGGCCTTAGCTTATTTTTTCTTTGTTTTGGATTTTATAAATACGACCTGCGTGTTGTGCCTCTCTCTTATTCTTATCATGTAAATTCTTTTCTCATCTCACACCCTCGTATGTAAAATGAGTTTCCTTTATGTAATATGTTATTATGAAAAAAAAGAAGACTACAAAACAAAGAAGGACATCCTTGGAGATCTTGCTTGGAGAAGTGAAGATCGTTATTAGGTTTAGCTTAAGTTCTCTCATTGGCTTGGGAGTACAATCGCGCTAGGGGCCATAACTGTTTCATTTATATGTATGTTGATATATATTGTATGTATATTGATGCATGTGTGAGGAACGATTTATATGATAAATAAGCCAGGAGATCAAACTAATTAAAATTCCCTCAAAACTAATATTAAGATTTTACTTTCCAAGTTTTATAACTCATCAAGACTAGTATCGAATATTGTTGGTTTCACCTAATGCGAGGTGCGTGTTCTATATTAGTAAGGTGCGATTGGATAAATGTAATATCCAATATCTAAAATAATGGGTCAAACTTAACTAAAAAAAATATAATAAGATTATATACGTTTAGAAGCAAGAGTTGGGAATGATCCATATGATGGATTGGAATAAGGAGTTATTCACCCAACTGAAATATTCGAGAATTGTATTGGATGCAATTGGAAGGAGTTCCTACCTAAATAGTCGAGTTTTGTGTAATCAGCCTAACGTTGACTTAAAACAAAGCGAAATATGGATCTCGATCTACTAGAAAATCTTCCAACGGGATTTTCCGAATCAAATGATGAGGGTCATTTGTTTTGAGTAAAATAGTGGGAGCGTATTTAATTAAAGGCCTAATGAAATATGGTTTTTTACTGATACTTATATCTTTACATTCTATTGTGTAGACTACCATGACAATAAACACATCTAATAACATTTTGCAATCAATCCTTGATAAGGAAAAATTGTCTGGGACAAATTTTCTATATTGGCACCGAAATCTGAGGATTGTCCTCAAACATGAAAAAAAAGTTGTATGTCTTAGAGACACCTGTTCCTGATGAGGAACCTCCTAGTTCTACTCCTAAGGATGAAAGAGATGCTTATAAGAAGCATGTCGATGATGCCAATGAAACTGCTTGCCTCATGCTGGCTACCATGAATTATGAATTGCAAAAGCAACATGAAAACATGGCAGCATTCGATATGATCGAACATATGAAGATGCTCTATCAAGAGAAGGCAAGGCATGAGAGGTTTGAAGTTTCAAAATCCCTTTTCCAAGCCAAACTAGCTAAGGGAAGCCTAGTAGGTCCCCATGTACTCAAGATGATTGGGTATATGGAGAATCTTAAAAGATTGGGATTTCCCCTCAAGAAGTAGCTTACAATTGATTTGATCCTGCAATTGTTTTTGGAGAGTTTTAGTCAATTTGTCCTTAATTTCAACATGAATGATATGGACAAATTTCTTCCTGAATTTCTAAGCATGTTAAGAACTGTTGAGCAAAATCTGAAGTCAAAAAGGAAATCCATTCTGATAGTTAGTAATGGAAAGAAACAGAACAAAAGGCCAACCAAGCAGGGTGGTAAATGGAAAGGCAAGGAAGTTGTCAAACCCAAACATATTGCACCTGTTTTGAAGCCTAATGGAGGCATAGCTAAGGAGGGCACTTGCTTCTATTGCGGTAAGACCGGACACTGGAAAAGAAACTCTCCAAAGTACTTTGAAGATAAGACGAATGGAGTGGAGACTTCAACTTCAGGTATTTTTGTTATAGAAATTAATTTATCTACTTCTGCATCATGGGTATTAGATATTGGATGTGGTTCTCACATTTGTACCAATGTGCAGGGACTAAAAAGGAGTAGAGTTTTGGCAAAAGGTGAAGTTGACCTACGAGTTGGCAATGGAGCAAAGGTTGTTGCTTTAGCTGTAGGAATTTATAATTTGACTTTATCTAGTGGTTTAATAATTCAGTTAGAAAACTGTTATTATGTACCTACAATTAGCGGGAATATTATTTTCGTTTCTTGTTTGGACGGGTATGGTTTTTCATTTATAATAAAGAACAATTGTTGCTCTATTTATTTTAATGATATATTCTATGCTACTGCACAAATGAACAATGGATTATATGTCATTGATATTGAAATGCTAATTTATAACATTAATACTAAAAGGATGAAACCAAATGAGTTAAATCCAAGTTACCTTTGGCATTGTCGCTTAGGCAATATAAATGAGAAACACATTTCCAAAATCCATAAAGATGGACTATATGACTCTTTTGATTACGAAGCATATGATACATGCAGATCTTGTTTAATTAAAAAGATGACAAAGACCCCATTTATAGGAAAAGGTGAAAGGGAAAATGATCTTTTGACCCTCATACATACTAATGTATGTGGACCACTGAACATACCTGCCAGAGGAGGTTTTCAATACTTCATCACATTTACTGATGATTTTAGTAGATACAGTTATGCGTATTTAATGAAACACAAATCTGAATCCTTTGAAAAGTTTAAGGAGTTCAAGAATGAAGTACAAAACCAATTATGTAAGAATATTATAACTCTTCCATCAGATCGAGGAGGTGAATATTTAAGCCTAGAGTTTGATGACCATCTAAAAGAATGTGGGATTTTATCCCAACTCACTCCTCCTGGAACACCATAATGGAATGGAATATATGAGAGAAGAAATTGAACCTTCTTAAACATGGTCCGATCCATGATGAGTCACATCGATCTTCCAAACTCCTTTTGGGGACATGCATTACTGACAGCAGCTTACACACTTAACTGTGTTCCATCCAAAAAGGTAGAAAAGACACCATATGAGATATGGAGTGGTAAGAAAACACATATGTCTTACATGAAGGTTTGGGGTAGTGAAGTTTATGTGAAATGACAAATTTTAACTAAGCTTGAGCCCAAATCTGAAAAATTCTTATTTATGGGGTATCCTAAAGAAACAAAAGGATATTACTTCTACAATCCTTCTTAGGGCAAAGTGTTGGTCGCTCGAATTGGAGTCTTCTTGGAAAAATACTTTATTTCCAAAGGAATCAGTGGGAGGAAAGTAGAGCTTGAAGAAATTCAAGAATCACAAAGCATTGATACACCTATGGAGGAATTAGAGCAGGAATCACAAACAGTTATGGAAGAGCAACCTGCTCAAGTAGAACAAAACCATCATAGGTCGAGAAGGATACATCACCAACCAGAGAGATACAAATATCTCATAACTGATCAAGGTGATGTACTACTCATGAACCAAGATGAGCCTGTAACCTACCAAGAGTCCATAACAGGTCTTGAGTCAGAGAAGTGGCTAGAAGCCTTGAAATCTAAAATGGATTCCATGTACACAAATCAAGTTTGGACCTTGGTAGAGCCTCATGTAGGAGTTAATCCTATAGGATGCAATTGGGTCTTCAAGAAGAATACTAACATGGATGGTAAGGTACATACCTATAAGGAAAAACTGAATGCTAAAGGTTATAAACAAATTCATGGGGTAGACTATGATGAAACCTTTCCACCGGTTGTAATTCTTAAATATGTTCGGATTTTACTTGCTATCGCTGCATATCATGATTATGAAATATGGAAGATGGATGTCAAGACTGCTTTCCTTAATGGGAAGTTTCTTGAGGATGTGTACATGACACAACCTGAAGGATTAAACATATCTGAAGAAGCCCAAAAGATATGCAAGTTACAACGATAAATCTATGGATTGAAGAAAGCTTCCAGAAGCTGGAATCTTCGTTTTGATGAAACTGTAAAACATTATGGATTCATAAAGAATGAAGATGAGACTTGTGTCTACAAGAAGGTTAGTGGGAGCATGATCCTTTTCCTGGTATTATATGTAGATGACATATTACTCATTGGAAATGATATCCCTACCTTGCAACAAGTAAAAGTTTGGTTAGGGAAATGCTTTTCTATGAAGGACCTTGGTGAAGCAGCCTATATATTAGGAATCAGGATATATAGAGATAGATCACAAAAACAGCTTGACCTAAGTCAGAGTACATACATAGACAAAGTGTTGAGACACTTTAATATGCATGATTCCAAGAGAGGATTCATACCTATGTAATATGGCATGTGTCTATCAAAAAAACAATCCCTCTCAACAAAGAAAGAAAGGGATCACATGAGTAAGATTCCATATGCATCTGTAATAGGATCTATCATGTATTCCATGTTATGTACTCGACCAGATGTCTCATATGCTTTAAGTGTAATGAGAAGGTACCAATCTAATCCTGGTGATACTCACTGGGTAGCTGTCAAGAATATCCTTAAGTACTTGAGAAGGACTAAGGATACATTTTTTATATATAGAGGTCGGGAAGAGCTCGCAGTAATTGGTTACACTGATGCTAGCTTTCAAACAGATAAGGATGACTTTAGATCACAATCTGGTTATGTGTTCTGCCTAAATGAGGGGGTTGTAAGCTGGAAAAGTTCAAAGCAAGAGACAGTTGCTAATTCTACAACCGATGTTGAGTATATTGTTGCCTCAAATGCAGCAAAGGAAGTTGTTTGGATCAATAATTTCATTAGTGGACTTGGAATAATCCCTAGCATTGTGGATCTCATTGATCTTTATTGTGATAACAATGGTGCCATAACACAAGCTAATGAGCCTAGATCTCACCAACGATCCAAGCACATAATTAGGAGTTATCATCTCATTCAAGAGATAATAGATCGTGGATTTGTGAAGATATACAGAGTACCTACAATTGACAATATTACTGACCCACTAACAAAACATCTTGCACAACAGAAGCATGGTGGTCAAGATCTATGGGTATTAGGGGTATGCATGATTGGCTCTAGTGGTAGTGGGAGATTGTTGGTGTAAGCCCTATAAGCCAATACTTTTGGTACTTGTATCGAATTATTTATTAATAATAAAAGGAATATCTTTATTATGTTTGTTTTTCCAAAATGATAAAGTCCATAGAATATCTAGTTCGTTTAATGAAATATTAAGTGTGACTTAAATCATGAGATTCCATTAAACATAAAGACGTTATTCTTAAAGCATCCATAGTCGAGCTTTAATGTGAAATGGGATAGCCTTAAAGCATTTAGACTATTATGTAGATAGACTGGTGACCACGTCTCATGGATCATGGATAAGGAGTTATCAAGTCTTGACATAAGTATGAATATTAGGAGTAATATTTATACCGGAATGACCCACTATGAGAGTACTACATAGAATGTTATGCAAAGTGTCATAACTAAGTCTCATGGTGATAATGGTGTATACCACCATTCGACCTGAAACTACTATGGACACTAGATGTAGAGTCAAGTACTTTATTGATGATCAAACAATGTCCGTAACTGGATAATCATAAAGACAGTTGATGGGTACTTCACAAAGCATGTTGAGGGACATGAGTAGCCTAGATGGAATTTTCCCATCCTGCATAACAAGATAAATGTCTAAGGACCCAATATTGAACTGGACAAGGATGATATGGTATATGCCTTGTGTTCAATATAGACATAAGGGCAAATAGGTAATTGTACACACAAATACTATCACAAAAGGTTTTGTCATATCACATAACATTTTTGTGACTTGGATAGTAGTGATGTGTTGCTAGATATCGCTCACTGTTTATTATTTTAGATGCATGATTTAATATAATTGCCAACGTCACAAAATCCTACAGGGTCACACATATTAGGAAAGTTAGATAAGAGGTGGAATAAATAAGATACACCATAAGGTATGGTGCACATGAATGGCATATGAAATATGGTAAGTGTAAACACCCCAAATTTTCCCTCACCCATTCACACCATGGCTTGTGATCATTTCATATGCATAAACACAATCATATCACCTCATATCCCATTTTTGATTCACTGCATAGTTTCTAAGTCATCTGCACCTAGGGTTTGTGATCTGAGCAATCCAAGACCCTCTTGAGCCACTCCAAAGGCCACCCATCACTTCAAAGGGATCCATGTGTGTTCTTATATCATATTACATCCTCTCAAGGTCAAAAATGCAAAAGAATCACAAGAACTGAGATTGGTATGGATGCAGAGCCAAGTTTGACTGCACAGTTGACCTAAAATTAGGGTTTTGGTTTCAGAGGCCATAACTCCAAATTTTTTGGTCATTCTTGTTTCCATTGGTCTCTATATGGTATAGGGAGTATGCATATCAAGTTTCATGAAGAAATTCCATGGGTAAGTCATCTGATCAAGAGTTGACTTTTCAGGCAAGTCAGTGTGAAATCAGGGCATCTGAGGCCCCCAATGACCCAACCAAGGGGTGATCTTCATCATTTTGAGTGTATATGATCTTTATTTGATCATGGAAGAAGGTTGAAGTTCACAAAAATCATGAATTACAAGTTTTTGCAAAGTTGACTTTTTAGGGCATGGTTGACTTTTCAAGAATATGTCATTTTATGCCATTTTTCAAGCCTTGCTTTTTGATCCAAAAATGCTTCAAATGAAAAAACTTTGGTCATGAAAGTTGTAGAATACATTTTTCCCTTTTCAAAAAGTACAAGAACATGACCTAATTCATTTTGGATCAAAAGTTATGGTGTGACAAAGTTGGCAAAAATCACTAATTTTCAAGTTATGCACTAAAAGGAAAATTTGCAAAATCATGAACCAAGGCAAATTGTAACTTCTAATTGTCATCAAACCATTACACAAGCATCATGCAACTCCTAAAAATCAGATTTGAACCAAGTTTCTCATGGTTCATGGCTTGAGTAGCAAGATAGTCACATGTGAACCAAAGATGATCAACTTGCAAAATTCATGATCACACTTCCTACCACTTGCTACATTGGATGCTGAACCTTGCTAGCCCTTCCCCTCACCTTTGTTGCGCCAGCCCCATGCTTGTACTAGCCTAGAACCAAGCCCATGCCTCTCTTACAACAAAGTTGACATTTTGCAAAAGTGAACTTACCAATCAATAAAGTCCAGGTCACATCATCTGACCTATGAGATTATTTTATACTATCCATTTGCAAGCTAAACATATCAAGAAGCCAAGCTGAAACACACCACAAGACAACATACACAAACTCACCCCATTTTGCATTTCTCTTCGAATCTGCCTCCACACCTCACAAACATTCAAGCAAGTCTCACCATCATCCTCACCTTGTCACACTGAACCTAAACCAACAAAGAAACAAGCCAGAAGCACACTAGAACATAGCATACCACAAAACCTGCAAAAACTCTTCCCTCTTCGAATCTCATTATCCAGCCATCAAACACCCCATTTCTCTTCACCAACAAGTCAAACACATTGAAAAGAACCAGAATCCACCATGAATGCAGCCTGAAACACTACCAATCACAACTGCCAAACCTGCCATATCAGAACTCAAGCTTCCAAAATAGCCACTAGCAAGAGGTTGTGAACATTCCATTGGCTTCAGGGGGTCCAGAGAAGGCATTTTGCACCAAAGCAAGGTCAGGAGAGCTCAAATTCACAGTTCATCACTTCAGGTAGCTTCAGGTTTTCAACTTTTCAGAGCTTGATTTTCTTGTTAAAAATTGATTGTGCATGCTTTGCTGGTCATGGGGATGGTTTTAGATTTAAGAATGAGTGAGAAATGAGGATTTACCAGGGCTCTGAAATTTTGCCCGTGAAACTTCATGGCTTCGATTCCCTTAGTTTAAGCATGAGACATTTATTTTGAGAGTTGATTCGAGTAAGGTTTGAGTAGAAGAACATTTCCCTGGCATTAATTTGAAGAATGGTGGCCTGAATCGCATTCTAGGGTTTTGGGGTCGCCGGGGAAGATGACCGAAGCTCCCCTCCGGTCACCTGAATTTGTTTTGCCCTAATCTCAGGTCATTAATTCCATTTGAATGTGGAGCGTAGGATCCTTTGACTTGTTTGACTTCCCGCTAGCTTGAATGGCCCAGATCCTTTTGTTTTGCCCTAATCACTTTTAATTAGTTTAATTAATCATAATTTAATTAATTAACTCAGAAGCAATCTAGACCCTCCATTCACGCGCGTGGTCAACCATTTCAAATCCAGATTCAATCCCTGCCTTCCATTCTGTTGACTTTTCCCTTTTCTTTATTTTTATTCATTTATTTCATATTTGTTTTGTATAATTTATTTAAAATAGCAAAATTGTTTTAAAAATTATGAAACTTTTTGTCAAGAGTTTCACTAATTTTTAAAACACAAAAATATTTTTATTTTCCTTTTTAGCATTAAAAAAGTATTTTTAAATATTTAAAAGATTATTTTTAATTGATTAATGAAAATTAATTTATTAAAAATACTTTTAGGTATTTAAAAATCACCAAAAAATTCATGAAATGTTCTAAGACATTTAGAAACATTGTCCAACCTTCAAACCAAATTTCTTTTTTGATCTTGATGCATTTTGAGAATTTTTCATTGAATTAAAATCATTTTTGTGCATTAATTTGGTCCATAGTTCAAAAAATCATTTCTGCCTATTCATGAAGAGTTGGACATTGATTCTTCTTTCATTGCATTGTGTTTAGCATGTAGTTTGTGACATTAAATGGCCATGATTTGATCTTTCATTTTCCATTTGTTTGACAATTTTCTTGTTTAGGAACCCTAAAAACCCTAGAATCTTAAGAAAACCATAACTTGAATTTGGTTAAGAGTTGAGACCTCTCCTTTGGGCATTGGGTTAGTATAGGATTAGGGGTCCTTTGAGTGGCATTTTCAATTTTTTGTAATGTTGTTTGCTTCTGATTTTGGTTTGTGTTTGTTGCATTGATCATAAACCCTAATTTGGGCTTCCATATGCATCCATCTTGCATTCTCTTGCATAACATGCCTTGCCATGACATTCCATGCTTCCATGTGATTCATTTGACATCATAAGACATATTGAAAGCATGTTTGATCATTGCATCATGTATTTGCCATGTTGTATGTCATGTGCACTTCATAACTTTTCATGTATGTTCTTGGTTCTTAACTTGTTTCATTTGCATTCATGAACTTGTATGATCATCCACATGCTTTGTTTCTGGTTTGTAGCATCTCATAGCATCATTACCATCTCATGTTTGCTTCTGGTTTTGGTTTGCATCATGTCATTCCATCCCATTTTGCATTGCATTGCATTTCTTTTCTAACCTTTCAGGTGGTAAGTGATTTTGGGAAGTGAATTTGCCTTCACTTCTCATAACTTCTCTTCATCTCTCTCTTGCATCCATTGCTGCATTTTTATATGTGTTTGAGATTGAGCTTGCTCATTCTTCTTCTTCCCACTTTCTTTCTTCAAGTGACTTGACTTCTTGAATGAATCAAGTTGCTTTGCTTCTCTTGATCCTGTCATCTGCTTCCTGGTGGTTCCATTGAAGATTGTTCTTGCAAACCTCACAAACCTTAGGAACAACCAAGCATGACAATGATTAGGGTTTTGATTAGTCTCCCCTTTTAGTTTTTACCTTTGTGTCTCTTTGAGTCATCTCTTCTCACCTCATAATCAGGGACTAAACCCTAAAGGCTTTAAGGCTTTGTGATTAAACTTATGCCTGCATCCTTCTCTTAGGATGGAGTGTATAACTTTAATCCTAAGTGTTAAACCCTTAATGTGTTTAACTCCTTTAATCAATTCACTTAATAATCATCAAGACATCACACTTGTAACTTGGGCCTTGCATTAGGGTTCTAATTCTTCCTTAATTGGTTAAGAAGGACTAACCCTAGTGTTAATGGACAAGTCCCCCTCAAGTTGTCTTACAAACCCTAAAAATCACTTCATCATCATATCATTAAATAAAATCCACTTAATAAAGGCTTGTTTTGTCATGAGTTTAATCCCTAATCATGGATTAAGTTGAATAGCTTTCCTCAGCTTAAACATTCTCATCTATTATCCTTCTATTAGGATGGTGTAATGAGTCTGTTAAATCCCTGATTATGGCTTAACCTCATTACTTAACACTAAACAAAAACCACAAAAACATCTAAATAATCACAAGTAGGTTAATGACCTTAATCCTACACAAAGGTGATTAAGTGTGAGAATCTGACTTCACACTTAAGGTACTCTCATCACCCCTAAACAGAGGGAAGATGTGATGAGTTTACTAAATCCATTGGTTTAGGCTTAAGCTCATTAACTTATGACAAACTCTCAAAAAGAAATAAAAGACTGAAAACTCAAAAACAAACAATAATCGTCTCCTCCGGGATTCTTTTCTCATCTCATTCACTCACAAACGAGAGCTCGCTTCTTCCGTCTAATGCAAGACAGTTTGCACCTGAGCCAGACAGGTCATACACTTGAGCATAGACAAGTAAGCAGTTCACAAGTCAATTCATCTTTCAGTCTCTTTGGGTCGAACTACGGTGTTCTGACTTCCTCATTGCACGAGAGGATACGTAGGCATAACTTAACAGTTATCGAACAAAAGTCTCTGTATATCCCCCCTCCTTCCAGCATTATTCTTTAAGCCTCATGATCTTGAGCATCTTATTCTTGTTCTCACACTGACACTGTCCATATTACACACTTCACTCCTTTTACACTGACACCTGTACATCTTTTCCAGCTATTCTATACACAAATTGCACTGACACTACCCCTTTAAAACACAAATCTTTCAAGCGTGGATCCCGTCGAGTACGACGGACAATCTGGGTGCTAATACCTTCCCAGGTTGTAACCAACCCCCTTTCTCAATCTCTCTGGTTCGCAACCGTCTTATCCATCTCTTTCTAGGTTTATGCAGCATTACCTTTCCTCCGGGATAAAAATGCCTAGCTGGCGACTCTATTCATCTCCAGTGAGTTCACGGCTGTGTGTTCTCATTGTCCCTCTCGCCGACCGTTCGCGTCTGTACCCTATCTGACTTAGCTTCATTTAGTGGGAGCGACAGCTTGGCGACTCTGCTGGGGAACCTTATACTGCAACCAGGGCTTCTGGTTCTTTTTGTGGGTTCCTCCTAGCGTTTGATTGATTTGTGTTTATTGGGGTGTTATGTGCTTATTTGTGTTTGTATATGTTTTATTTATTACTTTATGTACAGTTTGTTTTATTACTTTCTTTACTGCTTTACATATATCATACTGTCATGCTGTCTGGCTGGATCTGGTTTTGCTTTGGTGGGTGGGTGTTCTATTGAGAGTTAAGGTCCTATACCTGGGACCTGAGTGACACCTAGGCTAGAGTGAATCATATTCTTTCCCATTCCATCTCGGTCTGGTGCGGGAATATGAAACACGGTTCAGATATGGGTTTCTTCTTGAGAACTCTGTGTTGCAGATTTCCTGCAATGCTAGGGCTATCTGGGAAGCCTGCTAAGTCTGGATGACCTTTAGTACTGACCTTCAGAAACTGAGTTGAATTAGAGGAGGAACTTTTATGGTTATTGTAAACACTGTGCCTCCGGGTTAGAAGTGTTTACACTTCTCATAACTGATCCAAGTCTGAGGATCCTTGTTTTAGAACACCACCTGTGAGGGGGTTGGGCTGTTTACAGGTTTGCAGGTACCTTGACCTCAGAATACCCTGTTACTTTGACTTGATTAAGAATACTCCATGTTGGAACAGTTCTTGTGATTCTAAACCCTGGACATGTGGCTCTTTATTTGAGCCCCCCACCTTGGTTACTGGATTTATGGACCTCCATCTGGAATTCTTGAACATACATGGACCTATATCAGAGCAATTGATCAGATCCAGCTCAGTCACAAACCCTTGCATATCATTTGCATACATAAACATTGCATCATATTGACATTTGCTTATTTGTGTTTCAGGGTATCCATCTTCATTTGGTTCTGGTTTTGACCCCATCTTCAGTACTGACCTATCTTCATCAGCATTTGCTTCAGCTATCTACTTCAGTTATCTGCACCAGCCAATCAGTGGCTCATTCTTCAGTGTTATCATCAGCACCTGTCTCTACTCAGTCTCAGCATCATGGCTCCTAAAAAGAGCAACATCACCTACCACTTCTTCCAGCCAGAGTTAGCTGACATCAGGAGGATTCAGACCCTGATCACTCCAGATCACATACCATTGTTCAGGGAACATTATGGAGATATACTTGATATGGTTATGGATCTGGACCCTTCACAGAGAAGCCTGATCCACACTTGCATTCAGTTCTATGATCCCCCACTGAGATGTTTCACTTTCCAAGACTTTCAGTTGGGCCCTCTACTAGAAGAATACTCATCATTGGTTGGTATGCCTATCAGGGGTGGAATCCCTTTCAACCCTGAGATGGCCTTTCCTGGTAATGGAGAAGTAGCAAAGGCTTTGCATCTGGAGCCTGTCCTGATTGAACAGCATATGACTTCTAAGGCTGGAATCCCTGGTTTCCATCTGGATTTCCTGATCTCTCAAGCTACCCTGAAAGCTTCTCTAGGAGAGTGGGAAGCTGTCTGTGCTTTATTGGCCTTAAGCATATATGGGATTGTGTTGTTTGCAGATGAGCCTCGATTCATTAGCAAGAATGCAATCCATCTTTTCATCTTGCAAAACCCAGTACCCACTTTATTGGGGGACCTCTACTACTCAGTGCATCAGAGGAATGAAAAGCAGAGGGGAAGATTAGTGAGGTGTTGTGCTCCATTATTCCATACTTGGCTTCTCAGGCATCTACCCAGGACAAATGCATTTTTGAATCCTCATCAGCAGAGAAACTGGGCTAAGAGACTCACTGCTCTAACTTTAGCCGATATCAGATGGTGCACTCAAAGCACCAAGGGCAGGGATATCATCACCAGCTGTGGGCATTTTCCCAATGTGCCCCTAATAGGAGTTAAGGGTAGTATCAATTACAACCCTCTGCTGTTCAAAAGACAACTGGGCTATGCACTGGTCCACACTCCTAAAGCACAGGACTTGGTTGAAACTCTTTATTGTGAGAACAAGCCTAATCTGGCTACTGTTAGGCAGGCTGCTTGGGCCTGGGATAATGTTCAAACCAAGGGAATAACCATTTTGGGGAAGTGCAGCAATGTGGCATCATCACAATATTATGAATGGTCCCGTGCCAGGGCTCAATTCTCTGGGATGCCCTTTACCATAGAAGATATGCCTGAATCATCTTCAGCACCACCCCCTGCCACTATCAGTTTGGAGGAGTTTGAGGGCTTGAAGGAAAGAAATGAGAAGTTAACCCAGGCTTTGCAGAAGACTCTCCGGGAGAGGAATGATGGCAGGATGGAGATTGAGAGGCTGGAGAAGTTGAGAGTGGAGCATCTGGCTAAGATTGAGAAGTCTGGGGATTATATCAAAAAGTCTAAGGCTGGAGAGCAAATTCTGAAGAATGCTTGCAAGGAAGCCCAGTTCCAGAGAGCAAGGACAGACTTGTATCTAAAGGAGAGTCAGGCTAGGTGGGTCAAGATCACCGAGGCTCGTACTCTGGAGGACAAGAGGGTCCAAGACAAGATGGAGCAACTGGAAGCTAGTGCAAAAGAACAGCAAGAAGCCCTGGCAGCAGCCCAGAGGGAGATATCAGAACTAAAGATCAAAGCTGGAGTGAAGAGGTCAAATGACCAAAGTCAGCACAAGAAACTAACAGCAGCTGTTACGACCCGGAATCTCCTCATCAGGAATCTCACGGAGCGTCCGGCTGATCCTGTGACCGAAGCACTTCTCAAGGAAGTTCGTGAGGATGAGTTTGGTCTTGGTGTTTGACCATTTGTTTGTTGTTGCTTTCATTCCATGTACTTTTATTTTCCTGTAATGTATTTTGACCCCTCAGAGGGCTTGCATTTGTAAAACAAACTATGTACCATTTTGCTTTTGTAATATATGTATTAGTTTGTTCCATCCGAGTTTACTTCGAAAGCAACATCAACAGCATCTTCAAGGGTCTGGAAGGGTCAAAACTGAATGCCAAACCGGGTACCTTGAGAACAAATAAGCATAACTGCATTGCATGCTAACCCTTTTGTTTGTTTTGTAGGTTTTTGTTTTATTGTTGCTAACTCTGTTGTGGTGTTCAGGAACTATTGCTCGGCGCCGGGTATTTCCCCTCAACCGTCCGCACCGTTATCCGACCCGTAACAACCTTCCGGGCATTCAAATGGATCAGATGCAGCAGGACCTTACTGAGGTCAGAAATCAGATGGCGAATGAAAGGCTAGAAATGAGGAATCAAATGACGCAGTTTATGGAAGTAATGAACAACATGGCTCAGAGCCAGGAAAGATTGAGAGCCATGGTGGAAAGGCAAAATCAAGATGATCCACATATAGGGACTGCCGGCACCAGCAACAATGAAAGGGTCCAACCTCATGTTAATCCCCCTGTATTTGGACCACACCTCCATCCTGAGGTCAATATTCCTGCAAATGTTCAAGGAACTGCCACTGCAGCCAGGGTACTTCAAGAAGACCCCCAGGAGGATCAGTTCACAGTAATGGGTGCTGGGGAAGAAGCTTATGATAGAAGGCTGGATGAGATAGCTGAGAAATTAAGGTCCCTAGAATCCCAAAATTCTCTGGGTTTCGATGTCATGGACATGGGCTTGGTAGACGGGGTCAGGATTCCCCATAAGTTCAAGCCTCCTTGTTTTGAAAAATACAACGGGACTTCATGTCCCCGGACTCATTTACAATCATTTCTGGGGAGGCTGAACGCCTATACTATGGATGAGAAGCTCTGGATGTTCTATTTCGAAGACAGCTTGACTGGAGCGTCAAGAGAATGGTACTCTCACTTGACAAGGGCAACTATCAGATGCTGGAAGGACCTGGCAGAGGCCTTTATCAGACAGTATCAGTACAACTTAGATATGGCACCCAACAGGACTCTCCTAATGGGAATGTCACAGTCGTCAAGGGAAAGTTTCCGAGAATATGCCCAGAGATGGAGGCAACTGGCTACTGCTGTTCAGCCACCTATGTCTGAAAGGGAAATGGCAGACATGTTTATGAACACCCTTCAGGGAACTTATATTGACAGGTTGGCTGCTTTCTCTTCCACTAGCTTTGCAGATGTAGTCATAGCCGGGGAGAGAATTGAGAGCCTGTTAAAAATGGGTAAGATATCTGACAACGGTGCAAGCTCGTCCAGTAGTACAAGGAAGCCTTTTGCAGGCCCGAGAAGAACTGGCGAGACCAATGCCATCCACACCAACAGGGGCAGGCCCCAATATGTTCACAGATCAGTGGCAGCAGTCACCATTCCTGCTCCAGCTCATCCTCAACCAGTTTATCAACCTCCGCAACAAAACTATCAGCAACAACCTCAGTACCATCAACAAGCTCAATATCCTCCGAGAAATTACAACAACAGCAACACCAACAACAATAACCAGCAAAGGCCATTCCAACAAAGGCCTTCTCAAGCCAACAGGGTAATCGATCCGATCCCTATACCATATGCTACATTGCTGCCACAACTCCTGAAACTCAACCTAGTTGAGCTAAGGACGCTGGCACCTCCAGATCCCAACAGTTTACCCAGGAATTATGACTCCAACGCCAGATGTGCCTTCCATTCAAATGCACCTGGCCACAGTACAGAAAAGTGCAGAGCTTTGCACATGAAGGTACAAGACCTGGTAGACTCAAAAGCTCTGAATTTCGCACCACCACCCAATGTCAATAAGAACCCAATGCCAAATCACGGTGGTCCCAGGATTAACGCTATTGAAGAAGACAAGCCGTCTTATTTAATAACCAGTGTGGGTCAGATCAGGACACCGTTGGTAGAAATCAAGGCTCAGCTCCTCGAATGTCAAATGTTCCCGGGGTGTGAGTTGGGGTGTGCTTACTGCAATATCTCAGTCAATGGGTGCGATAATCTGAGGAATGGCATAGATGGCCTCATTCAGAGTGGCCAACTTCAGATCACCACATCATTTCCTACAAATCCAGCAATTTCATCAGCAACAACTCCAGAACCTCCTACAACTGCAACAACCATTGTTCCTGACAATTCTTCGGCTTCATCAACAAGTACTTCATCTATCGTCTCAACTGATCAGTTATCAACAAATTTTTCTTCTACAACTCCAGCATCACTCCATTTTGAAACTCCTACAACAACAACATCCATCCTTCCACCAATGTCTCCTACAACACCAGCAACAAACCATGAAGACGTCTCAACTGTCACAATATTTTATGATCCTGAAAACAACTCCGCCTACAACTCAGAAAGTGCTGCTCCCATCAGGGCACCGGTCACAATTTATTACGATCCACAGACTATCACAATTCCTTCCGCAGCTGCAGTCAGTCCAGTCACTATCACGGTGCCTGGACCAGTACCTTATGAAAGCAGCAATGCCATCCCGTGGCATTACGGCTCTGACCTGTACTGTGAAGGACAAAGAATCACTTTTGAATCATCAAACCCTGCACCACAAATTGACCATGTGGGAGGAGGCGGAGGCTTCACCCGAAGCGGACGTCTTTTCGCTCCACAAATTCAGAGACCCACTGCCGAAGCAGAAGCTGCTGCTAAAGCAAAAGGAAAAAGCTTGGTGCAGGAAGAGCAAGTTGTCAAAGAAGCTTTGAAAACACCCTTCGATCAAGAGGTTGATGAGTTCATGCGAATCATCAAGAAGAGTGATTATAAAATAGTGGATCAGCTTCATCAGACGCCTTCCAAGATCTCAATCCTATCATTGCTTATGTGCTCCGAAGCCCATCGGAATGCACTACTCAAAGTCTTGCACGCAGCTTACGTGCCTGAAGAGATCACTGTCAATCAGATGGAAGCTGTGGTTGGAAATGTTAATGCTAGTCACGGACTAGGGTTCACCAATACTGATTTGACAACGGAAGGCCACAACCATAACAAAGCCTTGCACATAACCATGGAATGCAAAGGTGTTGTCCTTTCCCATGTGCTGGTAGACACGGGGTCATCCCTCAATGTCTTACCTAAAAAGGCCTTGGTGAAGCTAGAATATGACGGATTGGCGTTGAGACCCAGCAACCTGGTGGTGAGAGCCTTTGATGGTTCAAAGAGATCGGTTCTGGGAGAAATTGAATTGCCCATAACGATTGGCCCGCAGACTTTCAAAACGACCTTCTACGTGATGGATATACAGCCTGCCTACAGCTGTCTATTGGGTAGGCCATGGATTCACGCCGCTGGCGCCGTGACCTCTACCCTTCACCAGAAGTTAAAATATGAGTGGGAGGGTCAAATCGTTACAATCTGTGGAGAGGAGGATATTTTTGTCAGCCACCTGGCTACCTATAAGTATATTGAGATGGATGGGGAGATCCATGAAACAATGAGCCAGGGTTTTGAAGCCTTGAACGTCAATGAAACATCTGTTGTGCCTGGTACTTCAATATCATCATACCAACAAGCCCGAAAGGTTGTTGAGGGAGGAAACGCCCAAGGCTGGGGCAAACTGCTATCGGTGGAGAAGAAAGAGGACAGATTTGGGTTGGGTTACAAACCAACTCAACAAGATCAAGCAGAGGCTGCGAAAGAGCCCAACTTTGTGAGTGGGGGGATGCTCACCCCTGATGCTGTCAACTGTCTGGAAAACGAGCTGGAAGAAGAACGCAACCTGGAAAGCTGGATTCGTCCAAAGATTCCGGGGAGCAGTATCTCAAGCTGGTCTTCCCAGGAAATTATAAGAGTTACTCATGCAGAGTAATTATTATTTCCTGTATTTTTATAGCATGCATCAAAGTCTTGCATCTTGCCCAAGATGACAAGACTCATTTTGTAATCGGGCCATCTGTACTTTTTGTGCAAACAAGATTAATCAATGAAATATCAGACATCTTTTTGCAAATGAGTCTTTTTCTTTTCCGCTCACTGTTTTTCCATTTTTCTTTTTGTACAAAAAAATAAATGGCAGTGTTTTCAAAATGACAACTTTATTTCACTTTTCAAAACAAGATTAAAATCAAATCACTAAAATGAACAAACTGAACCCTTGCAGAGTGTGCCTTCCAGACAGCACCGACAACAGCACGGCTATGACTTCGTATGACTTTGACAATCCAATCAATCAAGCTGATGAAGGGGTTGAAGAAGAGTATGAGCTTCCTGAAGAGCTAGCCAGATTGTTGAGACAGGAGGAGAAGGTTATCACCCCTCATCAGGAGGAGGTTGAAGTGATCAATCTTGGTACAGATGAAGACGTGAAAGAAGTTAAAATCGGGGCCTGCCTGCAAGACTCAGTGAAGAGACAACTGATTGACCTGCTTCGAGAGTATGTGGACGTGTTTGCTTGGTCTTATCAAGACATGCCAGGGTTGGACACCGATATTGTCGTGCACAAGCTGCCTTTGAGAGAAGAGTGCCCGCCAGTTAAGCAGAAGTTGCGTCGTACTCGCCCAGACATGGCAATGAAGATCAAGGAAGAGGTACAAAAGCAATGGGACGCCGGTTTCCTTGCCGTAACTAGCTACCCACCGTGGGTTGCTAACATAGTACCTGTGCCTAAGAAAGACGGCAAAGTAAGAATGTGTGTTGACTACCGGGATCTGAACAGAGCCAGCCCGAAAGATGATTTCCCATTACCTCACATTGATGTATTGGTCGATAACACGGCTCAGTTCTCGGTATTCTCCTTCATGGATGGATTTTCAGGATACAACCAGATTAAGATGTCACCTGAAGACATGGAGAAGACAACCTTCATCACACCCTGGGGCACGTTCTGCTACAAGGTAATGCCATTTGGGCTCAAGAATGCCGGTGCGACATATCAACGGGCTATGGTAACATTATTCCACGATATGATTCATAAAGAGATAGAATGTTATGTGGATGACATGATTGCCAAGTCCCTTACTGAAGAAGACCACCTGGTGAATCTACTGAAGTTATTCAAGCGTCTGAGGAAATACCAACTGAAGTTGAACCCCAACAAGTGCACATTCGGGGTGCGATCTGGTAAGCTGCTGGGTTTTATTGTAAGCGAGAAAGGGATTGAAGTTGACCCTGATAAAGTCAAAGCCATCCAAGAGATGCCTGCACCAAAAACAGAGAAAGAAGTTCGAGGGTTCTTAGGTCGATTGAACTACATCTCACGGTTCATATCTCACCTTACGGCAACCTGTGAACCCTTGTTCAAGTTGTTAAGAAAAGAACAGACGGTCAGGTGGAATGAAGACTGCCAGAAGGCTTTTGACAAGATCAAAGAATACTTACAAGAACCTCCAATCCTTATGCCTCCAGTTGAAGGAAGACCTCTAATAATGTACTTGACAGTATTAGAAGAGTCGATGGGGTGTGTGTTGGGCCAGCATGACGAGTCTGGTCGAAAAGAGTATGCAATATACTACCTAAGCAAAAAGTTTACCGACTGAGAACAACGTTATTCACTGCTCGAGAAAACTTGTTGTGCTTTAGCGTGGGCTGCTCGCCGACTAAGACAGTATATGCTGACCCACACTACTTTATTGATCTCAAAAATGGACCCAGTTAAGTACATATTTGAGAAGCCAGCTCTTACCGGACGGGTTGCAAGATGGCAAATGATCCTTACTGAATATGACATCCAATACACATCTCAGAAAGCCATCAAGGGCAGTGTATTGTCTGAATATCTTGCTGAGCAACCCATTGATGACTACCAGCCTATGAGATTTGACTTCCCTGATGAAGACATCATGTTCATAAAAGCAAAAGATCATGAAGAGCCTGTTCACACTGAAGGGCCTGACCCAGAAGAAGAATGGACTATGATGTTTGATGGGGCTGTTAACATGAATGGTCGTGGTGTTGGTGCAGTGCTCATTACACCTAAAGGAGTTCACATGCCTTTCTCGGCAAAACTCACCTTCAACTGCACTAACAACGAAGCTGAATACGAAGCTTGCATTATGGGTCTTGAGGAAGCCATCGACCTCAGGATCAAGACATTGACCGTATTTGGAGATTCAGCTCTGGTAATCAATCAAACCAACGGCAAATGGTACACTCACCAGGATCATCTGATACCTTACAGGGATTATACAAGGAGGTTATTGACTTTCTTCACAACAGTCAAGCTTGAGTATATCCCTCGGGACGAGAATCAGTTTGCAGATGCCCTGGCTACCATTTCGTCCATGATCAAAGTTCAGGCTGCCAACTTTGTACCTCAGATTTCAGTGTCCAGACTTGACAGACCAGCATATGTGTTCGCAGCAAATGTTGTTAAAGATGATAAGCCTTGGTTCCATGACATTAAATGCTTCTTGGAGGATCAAACATACCCACCTGGGGCATCTTCCAATGATAAGAAGACTTTGAGAAGGCTTGCTGGTAGTTTCTTTCTGAACACTGATGGGTCTTTATACAAAAGGAACTTTGATATGGTACTCCTCAGATGTGTTGGTAAGACAGAAGCAGACTTGTTGATGCACGAAGTGCACGAAGGATCCTTTGGTACCCATGCGGGAGGGCATGCCATGGCTAAGAAATTGTTGAGATCAGGTTATTACTGGATCACGATGGATGCTGACTGTTGTGCCTATGCCAGAAAATGCCATAAATGCCAGATTTATGCGGATAAGGTGCATGTGCCTCCCAACCCTTTGAACATAATGTCTTCACCATGGCCCTTTGCCATGTGGGGCATTGATATGATTGGCAAGATCGAGCCAACTGCTTCAAATGGCCACAGATTCATCCTGGTCGCCATTGACTATTTTACCAAGTGGGTCGAAGCAGCCTCATATGCAAATGTTACAAGGCAAGTGGTAGCAAGATTTCTGAAAAGAGATATCATCTGTTGATACGGAGTGCCCGAGCGAATCATTACTGACAATGGTTCTAATTTAAACAACAAAATGATGGCAGAGCTGTGCCGGGACTTCAAAATTCAACATCACAATTCTTCTCCTTACAGACCAAAGATGAACGGCGCTGTTGAGGCAGCAAATAAGAATATCAAGAAGATTGTGCAGAAGATGGTAGTCACTTACAAAGACTGGCATGAAATGCTACCATTCGCCTTGCATGGGTACCGCACGTCAATCAGAACGTCCACTGGGGCAACGCCGTATCAGCTTGTGTATGGTATGGAAGCAGTCCTACCTGTTGAAGTTGAATTACCCTCCCTCCGGGTACTGATGGATGTTAAGCTGAAGGAAGCAGAATGGGTTAGGTCCCGATACGAGCAACTGAGTCTGATTGAAGAGAAAAGATTGGCTGCAATCTGTCATGGGCAGTTATATCAGAAAAGAATGAAGAAAGCCTTCGATCAGAAAGTCAGACACCGAGAGTACCAGGTGGGGGATCTTGTGCTGAAAAGAATCCTTCCTCCTCATACAGACCACAGGGGCAAATGGACTCCGAACTATGAAGGACCATTCGTGGTAAAGAAAGTTTTCTCTGGTGGAGCACTGATGCTCAGCACCGTGGATGGTGAAGACTTCCCGTCCCCTGTGAATTCAGATGCAGTTAAAAAATACTTCGCATAAAAATGACCCGCTGGACATAAAAACAGAATGTAAGTCCAGGCAAAAATAGGGCATCCCGGCGAGTCAAAAACAGAATAAAAGACTCGGGCAAAAATAAGGGAAAATAAACAAAAATGTACACCCGCTGAGTTGAAAAGCCGCATTGGACAGCTCAGGCAAAAATGGGTATCCCGATGGATTGAAAACCCGAAAGGGCGATCCATGCAAAATAAGGGAATAAGCGAACAACTGCATTCTGAATTCGTCTGTATCATCTACAACTTGGCAAGTTTCGAAAAGATCTTCAAAAAGCAAGATGAGAAGAACGTCAAAAGTCATACGAGTCATAGTGAAGAGGAAGCTCCTTAAAGCGTCATCAACACTGCCAGCATTTTGTTTCTCAATTTGTAACAATCTCCTCATTCCAGGAGATATGTTCCTTTGACTGTATCCCGCCAATTCAGGGCATATGAATTAATAAAATCAGATTTTCAGTCATGTCTCGTTTTGTATATTTTATTTGCAAAAATGTCTGATGTCTTAAAAGAAAAAAACTGATTGCATAAGAATACAGATGCTTATCTTCAAATAAAAGCGTGCTTGCAGGAAATATACTTACTCTCAGAAGTGCCTAACTCCTATGACGGAATCCAGTAAGGGATACCTTGGGATTATCTTGTGCGTTTCTCCATCTTTTTCAGGATTGCAGGAATCCAGAGCGCAACATGGGGCATGTAAGTTTCATCCCAGCAAGCTGGAAAATCAACACTCAACTTTAGCACCCAAAGTGCTCTCTCCCCAGCTGAGTTGCCTTTCATGACTCCTCCCAGCTGAGTTGGCCACTTATTACTTATCCCCATCAGAATGGGCAGGTATCACAGGAGATGCCCATATCCCCGGCTGAGTCAAGAAGCTACCGTAACAGAATTTCTAGGGAGGTCTTTCAGTGATTCCTCTCTTTCTCCCCAGCCGAGTTGCCGTCTTGCCCTCAGCCGGGTACAAAAGTCAGAGAGCCACCCCCACAGAGCCCCAGCCTCTATCCAGAAAAAGCAACGCATAAGAACTCACAACAGAGTGAAGAAAGCTTCTACAAACCCCAGCTGGGTCCTATATTTATCGGAATAGGTCTCAATGACCCGAATCCCCAAGCAGATACATCTCATCAGATCTACCAATGATCTCCTCCCCAGCTGGGATGTCTACTTCAAACAGATCGATCAAAGATCTTCGCAGCAACGGGACCCGGATCCCGGTTTGGTAGCTTTGCATAATCATAGCATTTGCGTCATATTCACCCACAAAGCGTAGCATTCCGTTTTAATACGGAGCATTACGGCAAAAATCCAACACATAGCATGATCATAAGCCATGTTTTGAACCAACACTTGTGAATAATGACAGTTCATCAACGTACAGAAAAATCCCCACCAGAGTCCCCAGCAAAAACAGCTGCCTCTCAATCCACAAACACCGGTATATACTCCCTTGACACCCGTCCGTGTCATCACTCCCCAGTAAAGTCGCCTGAACACTCTTTACAAACAAGATCACCCGTATTACAAATACGTCCTGACACCCGTCCGTGTCATATCCCCAGCAGAAAGCCAAAGACATCCCCTTTGCACTCACATATACCTATATACACTTTCTCGACACCCATCCGTGTCATATCCCCAGCACAGTCACCTACACTTTGTATATCAGATATTTGTTCATATTATACTTTTCTCTCTCGACACTCGTCCGTGTCACCTTCCTCAGCAGATAAACACTCACCTATACAATACTCATACTCACTACTCATACGGATACTCGTCCGTATCTCGTATATACCATTCATATCCCCACAGATTTGGCATTGGTCCATGTTCTTTGTTAACCAGTTGGTACTCGTCCGTACCGTCATCTCAGAACATGCGTCAAGCGTTTGTTTCTACATGATACTCGTCCGTATCATAGTCTTAAGGATGCTCGTCCGCATCTTTAACCCATATACCGTGTCAAACACTTTTGTCTTCTTGAATATAGATACTCGCCTGTGTCTACTTTTCCCCAGAAGAATCCTCTCAGATTCAACACTCGTCCGTGTTCTTTGTTAACCCGTTGATACTCGTCCGTATCATCATCTCTGAGCACGTGTCAGTTTGTTTCTACCCGATACTCGTCCGTATCGTGGTCTTAGGGATGCTCGTCCGCATCTTTAATCTATACACAATACCAAACACTTATACCTTTTGTTTCTTGGATATAAACACTCGTCCGTCTTTACTACTCCCTAGTAGATCGCCAACAAAGCAAATTTTCCTTCTTATCCGACACTCGTCCTGTGTCATGATAAACCTTGAGAGCAGCCGTACCCTGCTAGGTGGTCGTCCTCCACCTCTTGATGGTCGTCCTCCATCATGCTCATCCGATGGCCGTCCCCATCGTTGATTTTAGCAGCCGTCCCCTGCTAGGTGGTCGTCCTCCACCTCTTGATGATCGTCCTTCATCATTTTATCCAATGGCCGTCCCCATTGTTGATTTTGGTTATCTGACATTCGTCCTATGTCATGATAAACCTTGAGAGCAGCCGTCCCCTGCTAGGTGGTCGTCCTCCACCTCTTGATGGTCGTCCTCCATCATGCTCGTCCGATGGCCGTCCCCATCGTTGACTTTTTATCCGGCATTCGTTCTATGTCGCGATACTTTCGGCAGCCGTACCCTGCCAGGTGGTCGTCCTCCACCTTTGATGGCCGTCCCCATCATATTTCCTTTATTCCCCAACAGAGCAGCCGTCCCCTGCTAGGTGATCGTCCTTCACCTTTGATGGCCGTACCCCATCATCTGTTTATTTCATTTATTCTTTAACCCGATGGCCGTCCCCGTCGTGGTCCCTTTTCTTTTTAGCCCGATGGCCGTCCCCATCGTCGGTTACTTTGCTTTATGAACTTGATGGCCGTCCCCGTCATGTTTCATTAATCCCCAGAGAATTTTACAGCTTTATCTTGATGGCCGTCCCCATCATAATTTCTTATTTTTCCCAGCTAGTCGGCCGTCCCCGTCTTGGCTTTACCTTTTATCCCCAGCATGTCGGTCGTCCCCGTCATTGCTCTTTACCCAGCAGTCGTCCTCTGCTCGACGGTCGTCCTCCGTCGCCCACACTTTACAATATACTTTATTTTCTTTTCTTCTTCATTCTGTGAGTGCAAATTTTGGACTGTCTTTGGTATTCAACCACAAGTTACCTTGTTTGCCTGTTAAGCCGTTGCTTACAACCTGCACAGCTAACTCATGTTTGAATAGGGGCAGCTGTAAACACCCCAAATTTTCCCTCACCCATTCACACCATGGCTTGTGATCATTTCATATGCATAAACACAATCATATCACCTCATATCCCATTTTTGATTCACTGCATAGTTTCTAAGTCATCTGCACCTAGGGTTTGTGATCTGAGCAATCCAAGACCCTCTTGAGCCACTCCAAAGGCCACCCATCACTTCAAAGGGATCCATGTGTGTTCTTATATCATATTACATCCTCTCAAGGTCAAAAATGCAAAAGAATCACAAGAACTGAGATTGGTATGGATGCAGAGCCAAGTTTGACTGCACAGTTGACCTAAAATTAGGGTTTTGGTTTCAGAGGCCATAACTCCAAATTTTTTGGTCATTCTTGTTTCCATTGGTCTCTATATGGTATAGGGAGTATGCATATCAAGTTTCATGAAGAAATTCCATGGGTAAGTCATCTGATCAAGAGTTGACTTTTCAGGCAAGTCAGTGTGAAATCAGGGCATCTGAGGCCCCCAATGACCCAACCAAGGGGTGATCTTCATCATTTTGAGTGTATAT
The DNA here is from genome assembly GCA_963966055.1 of Lathyrus aphaca. Classification (NCBI taxonomy): domain Eukaryota; kingdom Viridiplantae; phylum Streptophyta; class Magnoliopsida; order Fabales; family Fabaceae; genus Lathyrus; species Lathyrus aphaca. Next base: position 205,491,921 of record OZ014520.1, read on the forward strand.
GATCTTTATTTGATCATGGAAGAAGGTTGAAGTTCACAAAAATCATGAATTACAAGTTTTTGCAAAGTTGACTTTTTAGGGCATGGTTGACTTTTCAAGAATATGTCATTTTATGCCATTTTTCAAGCCTTGCTTTTTGATCCAAAAATGCTTCAAATGAAAAAACTTTGGTCATGAAAGTTGTAGAATACATTTTTCCCTTTTCAAAAAGTACAAGAACATGACCTAATTCATTTTGGATCAAAAGTTATGGTGTGACAAAGTTGGCAAAAATCACTAATTTTCAAGTTATGCACTAAAAGGAAAATTTGCAAAATCATGAACCAAGGCAAATTGTAACTTCTAATTGTCATCAAACCATTACACAAGCATCATGCAACTCCTAAAAATCAGATTTGAACCAAGTTTCTCATGGTTCATGGCTTGAGTAGCAAGATAGTCACATGTGAACCAAAGATGATCAACTTGCAAAATTCATGATCACACTTCCTACCACTTGCTACATTGGATGCTGAACCTTGCTAGCCCTTCCCCTCACCTTTGTTGCGCCAGCCCCATGCTTGTACTAGCCTAGAACCAAGCCCATGCCTCTCTTACAACAAAGTTGACATTTTGCAAAAGTGAACTTACCAATCAATAAAGTCCAGGTCACATCATCTGACCTATGAGATTATTTTATACTATCCATTTGCAAGCTAAACATATCAAGAAGCCAAGCTGAAACACACCACAAGACAACATACACAAACTCACCCCATTTTGCATTTCTCTTCGAATCTGCCTCCACACCTCACAAACATTCAAGCAAGTCTCACCATCATCCTCACCTTGTCACACTGAACCTAAACCAACAAAGAAACAAGCCAGAAGCACACTAGAACATAGCATACCACAAAACCTGCAAAAACTCTTCCCTCTTCGAATCTCATTATCCAGCCATCAAACACCCCATTTCTCTTCACCAACAAGTCAAACACATTGAAAAGAACCAGAATCCACCATGAATGCAGCCTGAAACACTACCAATCACAACTGCCAAACCTGCCATATCAGAACTCAAGCTTCCAAAATAGCCACTAGCAAGAGGTTGTGAACATTCCATTGGCTTCAGGGGGTCCAGAGAAGGCATTTTGCACCAAAGCAAGGTCAGGAGAGCTCAAATTCACAGTTCATCACTTCAGGTAGCTTCAGGTTTTCAACTTTTCAGAGCTTGATTTTCTTGTTAAAAATTGATTGTGCATGCTTTGCTGGTCATGGGGATGGTTTTAGATTTAAGAATGAGTGAGAAATGAGGATTTACCAGGGCTCTGAAATTTTGCCCGTGAAACTTCATGGCTTCGATTCCCTTAGTTTAAGCATGAGACATTTATTTTGAGAGTTGATTCGAGTAAGGTTTGAGTAGAAGAACATTTCCCTGGCATTAATTTGAAGAATGGTGGCCTGAATCGCATTCTAGGGTTTTGGGGTCGCCGGGGAAGATGACCGGAGCTCCCCTCCGGTCACCTGAATTTGTTTTGCCCTAATCTCAGGTCATTAATTCCATTTGAATGTGGAGCGTAGGATCCTTTGACTTGTTTGACTTCCCACTAGCTTGAATGGCCCAGATCCTTTTGTTTTGCCCTAATCACTTTTAATTAGTTTAATTAATCATAATTTAATTAATTAACTCAGAAGCAATCTAGACCCTCCATTCACGCGCGTGGTCAACCATTTCAAATCCAGATTCAATCCCTGCCTTCCATTCTGTTGACTTTTCCCTTTTCTTTATTTTTATTCATTTATTTCATATTTGTTTTGTATAATTTATTTAAAATAGCAAAATTGTTTTAAAAATTATGAAACTTTTTGTCAAGAGTTTCAATAATTTTTAAAACACAAAAATATTTTTATTTTCATTTTTAGCATTAAAAAAGTATTTTTAAATATTTACAAGATTATTTTTAATTGATTAATGAAAATTAATTTATTAAAAATACTTTTAGGTATTTAAAAATCACCAAAAAATTCATGAAATGTTCTAAGACATTTAGAAACATTGTCCAACCTTCAAACCAAATTTCTTTTTTGATCTTGATGCATTTTGAGAATTTTTCATTGAATTAAAATCATTTTTGTGCATTAATTTGGTCCATAGTTCAAAAAATCATTTCTGCCTATTCATGAAGAGTTGGACATTGATTCTTCTTGCATTGCATTGTGTTTAGCATGTAGTTTGTGACATTAAATGGCCATGATTTGATCTTTCATTTTCCATTTGTTTGACAATTTTCTTGTTTAGGAACCCTAAAAACCCTAGAATCTTAAGAAAACCATAACTTGAATTTGGTTAAGAGTTGAGACCTCTCCTTTGGGCATTGGGTTAGTATAGGATTAGGGGTCCTTTGAGTGGCATTTTCAATTTTTTGTAATGTTGTTTGCTTCTGATTTTGGTTTGTGTTTGTTGCATTGATCATAAACCCTAATTTGGGCTTCCATATGCATCCATCTTGCATTCTCTTGCATAACATGCCTTGCCATGACATTCCATGCTTCCATGTGATTCATTTGACATAATAAGACATATTGAAAGCATGTTTGATCATTGCATCATGTATTTGCCATGTTGTATGTCATGTGCACTTCATAACTTTTCATGTATGTTCTTGGTTCTTAACTTGTTTCATTTGCATTCATGAACTTGTATGATCATCCACATGCTTTGTTTCTGGTTTGTAGCATCTCATAGCATCATTACCATCTCATGTTTGCTTCTGGTTTTGGTTTGCATCATGTCATTCCATCCCATTTTGCATTGCATTGCATTTCTTTTCTAACCTTTCAGGTGGTAAGTGATTTTGGGAAGTGAATTTGCCTTCACTTCTCATAACTTCTCTTCATCTCTCTCTTGCATCCATTGCTGCATTTTTATATGTGTTTGAGATTGAGCTTGCTCATTCTTCTTCTTCCCACTTTCTTTCTTCAAGTGACTTGACTTCTTGAATGAAGCAAGTTGCTTTGCTTCTCTTGATCCTGTCATCTGCTTCCTGGTGGTTCCATTGAAGATTGTTCTTGCAAACCTCACAAACCTTAGGAACAACCAAGCATGACAATGATTAGGGTTTTGATTAGTCTCCCCTTTTAGTTTTTACCTTTGTGTCTCTTTGAGTCATCTCTTCTCACCTCATAATCAGGGACTAAACCCTAAAGGCTTTAAGGCTTTGTGATTAAACTTATGCCTGCATCCTTCTCTTAGGATGGAGTGTATAACTTTAATCCTAAGTGTTAAACCCTTAATGTGTTTAACTCCTTTAATCAATTCACTTAATAATCATCAAGACATCACACTTGTAACTTGGGCCTTGCATTAGGGTTCTAATTCTTCCTTAATTGGTTAAGAAGGACTAACCCTAGTGTTAATGGACAAGTCCCCCTCAAGTTGTCTTACAAACCCTAAAAATCACTTCATCATCATATCATTAAATAAAATCCACTTAATAAAGGCTTGTTTTGTCATGAGTTTAATCCCTAATCATGGATTAAGTTGAAGAGCTTTCCTCAGCTTAAACATTCTCATCTATTATCCTTCTATTAGGATGGTGTAATGAGTCTGTTAAATCCCTGATTATGGCTTAACCTCATTACTTAACACTAAACAAAAACCACAAAAACATTTAAATAATCACAAGTAGGTTAATGACCTTAATCCTACACAAAGGTGATTAAGTGTGAGAATCTGACTTCACACTTAAGGTACTCTCATCACCCCTAAACAGAGGGAAGATGTGATGAGTTTACTAAATCCATTGGTTTAGGCTTAAGCTCATTAACTTATGACAAACTCTCAAAAAGAAATAAAAGACTGAAAACTCAAAAACAAACAATAATCGTCTCCTCCGGGATTCTTTTCTCATCTCATTCACTCACAAACGAGAGCTCGCTTCTTCCGTCTAATGCAAGACAGTTTGCACCTGAGTCAGACAGGTCATACACTTGAGCATAGACAAGTAAGCAGTTCACAAGTCAATTCATCTTTCAGTCTCTTTGGGTCGAACTACGGTGTTCTGACTTCCTCATTGCACGAGAGGATACGTAGGCATAACTTAACAGTTATCGAACAAAAGTCTCTGTATATCCCCCCTCCTTCCAGCATTATTCTTTAAGCCTCATGATCTTGAGCATCTTATTCTTGTTCTCACACTGACATTGTCCATATTACACACTTCACTCCTTTTACACTGACACCTGTACATCTTTTCCAGCTATTCTATACACAAATTGCACTGACACTACCCCTTTAAAACACAAATCTTTCAAGCGTGGATCCCGTCGAGTACGACGGACAATCTGGGTGCTAATACCTTCCCAGGTTGTAACCAACCCCCTTTCTCAGTCTCTCTGGTTCGCAACCGTCTTATCCATCTCTTTCTAGGTTTATGCAGCATTACCTTTCCTCCGGGATAAAAATGCCTAGCTGGCGACTCTATTCATCTCCAGTGAGTTCACGGCTGTGTGTTCTCATTGTCCCTCTCGCCGACCGTTCGCGTCTGTACCCTATCTGACTTAGCTTCATTTAGTGAGAGCGACAGTAAGGTACCATATGATATAATAATAATAGTTATTATTAATCTTATAATAGTTATAAAATATGAAAAAATAATAATAAAATTATGGTTATTATAATAATAGTTATTATAATATAATAATATTATTATTGAGTTGGGCTTTTTAGCTTGAAACCCACACAAGTAGTTCTATAAATAGAACCCTTGTGCAGAAGCTCAAAGGTTGTTGTTTTTGAAACGCTGGACGTATTCTATTTTCCTCTCCCTCACTTTAAACCTTAAATCTAATTAGCTACGCTGTGACTGAAGGAACTTGTTCATGTGGATTGAGTAGAGGCGTTGTTCATTGTACAACGCTCGTGATCATCCATCAATTCGGATTCAAAGATTTAATCGCCACAAGAGGTAACTTTTCTATCACGGATCATGACCTTTCGTAAGGATCTCTAAAGGGGAACTTTTGTTTTCCGTTGCGTTTATATCGCTAATTTCCCTTCAGTAACATTACCAACACTTGGTTGCCTACCTCAAAGTGTACATCACATCTGTGTTTGTCGGTGTTTGCCTTCATGACTTGTTGTGCACGACTCAAGTTGTTCTTCAATTGACATAACAACCTATCCCTCTCTATTAGTTGTTGTTGTACACTTATTGCATCAGTTGGGGAATGATTGTATTTACTTAGTGTAGGTGGTAGTCTCCCGTATAAAGCTTGAAAGGGAGTCGTACCCAAGCTGGTATGAAAAGTTGTGTTGTACCAATATTTTGTCCATTCTAATTCCTTAAACCATGACTTTGGATGTTGAAAAGTGAGACATCGCAGATACATCTCAACACATTTGTTAAGAGCTTTTGATTGTCCATCAGTTTGAGGGTGGTATGCCGACGACATGGACAAGGTCGTGCCTTGCAATTGAAATAGGTCTTTCCAAAATTTTCTCATAAATACTTTGTCTCTGTTAGACACAATAGACTTAGGTATAGCATGTAGTTTCACAATGTTTTTCATAAATGCTTCAGCTACAGTCCTGTTGTTGTAATCTTCTTTTAAGGGGATGAAATGATTGTACTTTGTGAGCATGTCAATGACAACCATGATGACAATGTAACCATGAGAGGGAGGTAATTCGGTGATAAAATACATTGTTACATCATTCCACACCTAATCTGGTATAGGCAATGGTTGTAGTAAGCCAACAGGAGCTCCATTTTCATGTTTTTCTTGTTGACAAATGAGACAATTTTGAACAAAAGCTTTATGTCATGTTTCATATTTTTCCAGATAAATTGAGCTGAGATGCGAGCGATTTTCCTGGTTATTCCCGCGTGACCCCCAATAGGAGAAGAGTGGAACTCTAACAATAATTTTGTTTTTAATTATGGATTATCTGGAACCACAATTTTGTCTTTCCAGTATATTAAGCCTTCGTGCAGCTTAAGCGTGTGTCCCTGTATCGTGTCAGCTGCACCAAATTGATCTTGTAATTTTCTGTCATTAGTTGTACTTCTTCTTAATTATGCTAACAGTTCAACTTTAGATTTAGACCATTTCATTAAGAACACTCTTGATAGAGCATCAAAAGCCAAATTTTCCTTACCTAGTTTGTATTCGATTGTAAAGTCATAACCAATGAATTTGTTTAACCAGGCCTGTTGCGCAGGAGTTTGTAAGGACTGGTCCATTAAACTCTTTAAACTTTTCTGGTATGTTTTGATGATAAGTTTGTGTCTAGGGGTGGGAATAGGCTGGGCTGAGCTAGGCTTTGCCAAGCCTGAGCCTGACCTGCTAAAAAATTTAAAGCTTAAGCATGGCATGTGGCCTATCAAAGGCTTATGTTTTGGCTTGAGCCTGGCCTTTTCGAATGCCTGATTGGCCTATTAGCCTACTTAAAAAGCCTATATCATTTAACTATGTGTAAATAAGAAATTCAACATATGTTTAAATATACTAGAGAATCAAAATCATAATGAGACTGAATGTTTATTTTCATTGACTTATCTGAGCTTACCTAGTAGCATAAATTTTGTGAGATGATTTGTTTGAGAGAACTTATGAAAACACCTTATAACATTATTCATAGGATTTCTTTCAATTTATTTTCATAAGTTCTTAAATATAACTCATTTTTACTCTTTTATTTTAATATAAAGAATAAAATACAATATAAAAACAACAAATTCATTCATATTTAATAAATAGGTCGGCCTGATAGGCTTATAAGGCTTTTTATATGGCTTGTGGCCTAGCCTATTTAACTAAGTAGGCTTATAAAAAAGCCTAGGCCTTTTCTATTTAAAAAAAAGCCTGGCCTGGCCTTGGCCTATGTAGGCTAAGCCTTAGGTCCCTGTTAGTTGGCCTGGCATATTCCCACCCCTATTTGTGTCCCAATAATTAATGTCTAAACTTTACAATTGCTTCAATTATAGTAAAGAACTCACGAGTATATGCCGACTGTTTTTGCATTCGTGACACCGTTTTCTTTGAGAAAAATGCAATTGGATGACCAAATTGGCTCAACAAAGCTCCAATTCCAGTTCCAGATGCATCTGTTTCAATTGAAAAAGGAATGGGAAATTGAGGAAGTGCCAAAACCAGTGCAGTGGTAATAGCTATCTTAAGTTGCTCAAAAGCATTTGTAGTTGTTGTAGTCCACTTAAAGCTTTCCTTTTTGAAGAGGTCAGTGAGAGGGGAGGCTATTGAAGCATACCCTTTAACAAATCTTCTATAATATCCTGCCAGGCCAAGAAATCCTCGGAGTTGTTTGACATTATTGGGTTGCAGCCACTACAAAACTGATTGTAACTTGTCTTTATCCATCGCCACTCCAGTTCCAGAAACTGTATGGCCAAGATAATCAACTTCCTCCATGCCAAAATAACACTTGGATAGCTTGACAAATAAGACATTGTTTTGCAATATCTGCAGAACTGTTTCCAAGTGGTGCAAATGATCAGCATTTGATGGACTATAGACAAGTATGTCATCAAAAAACACCAAGACATACTTCCTTAATAGTGGCTGAAATATGTGATTCATCAAGCATTAGAAAGAAACAGAGGCAATAGTTAGCCCAAAGGGTACAACAAGCCACTCATAGTGCCTTTGATGTGTTCGAAATGCTATTTTGTATTGATCACTCGGTTCCACCAATATTTGATGGTGACCCGATCTCAAGTCCAACTTTGAGAAAAACTTAGCTTCAAACAACTCATCCAAGATTTCATCCACAGTAAGCATAGGAAATAAGTCTTTCACAGTAATAGCATTCAAGGCCCTATAATCAGTGCAAAATCTCCAAGTTCCATCTTTCTTTTTTACCAAAATAATTGGTGAAGAGAATGGACTACTACTTGGTTGAATGATGCCTTCAGTGAGAATTTCTTGGATCATGATTTCTATTTGTTCCTTTTGACTTTGGGGATATCGATAAGGTCTTACCTTAACTGATCTTGTCCTTTGTATTAGAGGAATCGTTTGTTTTGTAATCTTGGTGGTGGTAAACCTGTAGGTTTGTAGAACACAATTTTTAATTTGTTCAGTAGTTTCACATGAGCTGAATTCATCACAGTAGGTAGCTTCAACCAACCATCATGTTCATTCATATGTTCAGCTCTATGAAATGCCAAGCACGCTTCAATAACATTTGTTTGGTATAACCTGCACATGTGATGTAAGTGAGCTTGTTGTTGACTTTGACTTCTTTCCCCTTGTAAAGTTACAAACTTATCTTTGTCAAAGAATTTAATGGACAATGAATGGTAGTCTGCTACATGTAGCCCCAATGTAGATAACCATGTAGCACCTAGTATCGAATATCCCCCCCACAATAGGTAGTAAATAGACAGGAAACTTGATGTCATGGTTTTGGACGGCTACATAAATTTCAAGGATGGACCCCTCAGGACTTAGGGAATTGCCATTTCCTACAAATAATTTAAAGAAAGATGCATGGGCTATGTCAAATTTCAAAAATTGCGTAATTCGAGGTTGTAGGAAATTTTTTGAACTACCCCCATCCACCAAGATCTAAATTGGCATTTTACCAATATGACTTGTGAATTTAATGGTACCAACACCAGTTTCTCCTCTTAAAGGATTGAAGGATAAATGCAATTCAAGTTGTTTATCCTCCTCTAGAACACCCTGGTTCTCAATAGCATTCTCATTATCAATAACATCCTCATCAATTGGCAAGAGCATCAAATTTCTTTTAGCACACTTGTGACTAAAGGACCATTTCTCATCGCAGGTATAGCATAACCCTTTCTCACTTCTGATTTGCATTTCTGCTGAGCTTATTTTTTTGAAATTTGTTTTTTAATAGATGGTTAAGGGTTTTAAATTTGGATTTGGTAGTAAGGGAAGTGTGTTGCCTCTATTTGGGTTAGGATTATTGAAGGAATTTGGTTTACTGGTTTCATTTTGTGGTTGACATTTTGGTATGGTTTTAGTTTTCTCTTCAAAGAGTTTAGCCAAAGCTATTTCTCTTTGAATAGAACTAGGTTCTTGAGCTATGAATTCTCGCTGCAAATCAAGTTGTAAACCACTGACAAAATCTTCCAACAGTGCTTTAGTGCTAACACCATAGAATCTATTTGCTAACTGTCGCTCCCGGGATTTTCATCCTAGTACAAATGCGAAAGTGGCGCGGAAAAGGTAGAGTCGCCAGCCATGCATTTTTATCCTGAAGGAACGGGAAAGGTAATGTTGCACAAACCTGAGGAAGAAGGAAAGGAAGAGGTCCTGCGAACCAAAGATCTGGGTTCGGGAGTCGGTTACGACCTAGGAAGGTATTAGCACCCAGATCGTCCTCCGTACCCGACGGGATCCACGCTTGTTTGTTTGCTTCAAAGGGTGAGAAATAAGATGGTGCTGAATCAAAAGAACTGAAATTGGGACTGGTACTGAAATGAGAAAGGGAACTAGAAAAAGAGAACAAAAAGAAAGGGGGAAAGTGTAGGGAAAATAAAGAATATGCTCGAACGGGCCCTACCCCGCTGCCTACGTACCTCATCGGGAAAATGAGGATCAGAGTCGACGTAGTTCGCCTAACTAACGCGGGAACTATTTGTTTGTGTTTTTTATGACTGGAACTGTGTATGTCTATGCTCAGGTGTTGCAGGCTCGTCTGGTACGAGTGCGTTTACCGTCTTGCAAATTCGCGTTCAGAATGAATGAGATGAGAAAGTGAAGTTCGCGCAGGATAGTCGCTTATTGTATTTGTTTTGTCTTTTATGAGAAGTATTTTGAATTTGTTTGTGAATGTTTTCATACTAAGACCTATCCATCGTGGTAAATACTTACACCTCACCCCGAAACAGGACGCGTACGAGTATTCTGCAACAAAGTCCCATGGCGTATGAGAACATTCAACCTTTATTAGGTGTTTTATTATTTTCTTCATGAGATGAGAAATAATGACTCAAATTGCAAAAGGGAAAAAACTAAGGGGGACTAAGACACAACCCTAAGTTAGTTATCATATACAAAAGGGAGATCCTAATGGTTTGTGAAGTTTTCTAATCCTAAGGAAGAAAAGAAAATAAGAAAAGAGAATTAGAACTCAACTTACTTCCTAAGGAAGTTAAGTTGGTTCTAAGAAAAGGAGAAAGCCTATACAAGTGGAAACACAAATATTAAGACAAACACAATTATAATGTATAAGAGATAGGAATGAAGTGAGGCTTACCTCAATCTTCCCTCTACAAAACAAAAGTTAGCATGACAATGCATATTGAAAGTAAAATCAAAGCATAAAAGCGATTAAGCACCATAAACGTCCTAGAATGGAACTAGGGTTCAAAGTAAGACCTAAGTCTAAAGATGAAGGTACATAAAAGTTATATGACTTATAAAGTCATTACTTACATGCTATAGGTCCCTAAGGATGCTAGGATACCTCACAAGATCAAACAATGTCAAACTATGTACAAAAAGTTCACCTAAGTTTACCTAAGTGCAAGTTAGGGTTTATGGATGAAGTATGAATGCATATTGCATACAAGAATGAATTAATACATGAAATGGGCATCAAAGTTAGTAGTGAATGCTTATGAATGTGGATGAATGAATATATAATCATGGATGCAATGACTTAAGCATATGGAGCAAGGAGAAGAAGATGTGAGAATAAATGAACAAACATCACATAAGATCACAAATGATGCAAGTTAAGGATGAATGGTCTATGGATATGCATGAGATGATTATAGGTCAGTAGAATACAAGGTATGGTATGCAATTAGAATTCATGGTTTGGCATTTATGGTTCCCACATAAATCAAATTAAACATGAGAAGAGATGAGAAACAAGTTTCAAGTTAAACATGTTCAAATAAGTATACACCTTGAAACACCAAAACAAACCAAATGAGTATGGTTCAAAAAGTGACCTATAACTGGAATTAATTACCTATAAATGACCTATAATCAACTCCTAAAAGCTATCAAAAGGTGCCTCAAGCAAATGGCATGAATGTCTTCCTAACATTTAAATTATGGAGCAAATAAACACATATTTGGACCTACAATCTAGGTGACATGGAAAAATAGCAAAAAGGCTTTAAAAAATATGAAATTAAATCCCTAGAAATATAAAGTCAGTAGCTTACATGTTATAAAAGGATTTCACAAAATTATGCACCAAAGTGCCAAAACAATTCCTGAACGATTAAGATAACAAGACATGATCGCCGAAAAACAACTCCACAAAGTGGATCAAAAATGGCACTAAAAATTATGAAAAAAATGCCTAAGTAGCATCAAAATGTAACAAATTCCAGTGATTAATCACACACAAAAAATAGGTCTCACACCTATGGGAAAAAATGGTTTTTGGTCCCTTTAACTAAAACAATGCATTTTGGGACAGCTTGGGATAAAAAATCCAAATTAATTATTAAAACCAATCAATCCTGGAAACAAAAATTACAAAAAATTAATTAAGAGGATGAGGCTCACTCATGAATATTTCCAGAATTTTATCACACCCGAAACTATTTTTAATAATTGCGACGAAACGGAAAAAAAATGGTGATTTAAGGGAAAGTGAAAGGAAACGAATTCTATAATCCGTAACCTAATCCCTAAGCTCCGAAATCGACACATATCGATATATATCACCAATAAATCCAGTTCCTCAGGTGGGAGGGCTCAATATGCACCTTAAGTTATATGATCCTAAGCCGCATATGACTAGAATGGTGCATTAAAGTGGAGGAAGTCGAAATTACTTACTTGATCGAAGTGATGATTCTTCACATAAAAGAAATCCAAAAAAACTTCAAGCAATGTCTTGTGATCTCCATAAGCAAAATAAATGCTTATCTTCCATATTCGCTTTGTAAAGATCCACCATAATTGAAACAAAAACAACGGCACAAAATATCATTTGAATCCAAAGGTATCCCACAAATAAAGTGGAATACCAACCAAATAACCGTCGTTAAGATCTTTGCGAGAACCTTGCATGAACTCAACAAACGCATTAGAAACCAAAAAGAGGTGCAACCGGAAGTTGCACTTATGCCTCACAACTCAAAATCAAGTAGAAAGATGAATATACGAGTCATGGACATGCATTGAAAATTATGTTTCAAAACGGGGCAGCACTTATGCACTAACATAAACAACATGCAAACTCAAACCGGGATCGAGCAAATTTATATGCAATGAATGGCAAATGATCAACAAACATAAGCACAAGTCAAAACAAGATCAATGTATCAAAATCGCACCAAACCAAACTTAAAAAGCCTTTAAAACGGAAAAACGCGTCAAAAATCACCGACTCGAAATTGAACGAAAATCGCATGGTACCTTGCAAACATGCCAACGGATTCAAATATGCAATCGGTTTTTGAAAATTCCACTCGGAAGTGTGATGTTTTGGCCAATTTCGTCGGCTGGCAGTAGCAAAATAGCCGGAAAAAAGTTATCTGAAATCGACTAAAAAGTTCACCAATGGCTCCGAAATAATCAACAAAGTCAAGTTACAGTATTCACATTCGCGAAAACGCGCTACGATTAGGAAGTTATGACCAAAACGCACTTTCGACCCGCGGAACATGAACAACATCAACAATTAAGCCTCAATCTATCCTATTTCGAATTTGCACATTGAAACAAGCATGAATTTAAAAGTCAAGCACTTCAATCAATATCAAACACCTAACATGCACCGATTATTCTATGTCAACTTTACCAAGCATTTTCAATTATGCACCACAACAATTATTAGGATAAATTAATCAAGAATCAATCAACAATCAAATCATAAATCAATACACATAATCTCCACAAGATTAATTCAACTTCAAAATTCAATTCAAGAAACTATTCAACAATTATTCATGAATTAAAGTTTAAGAAGCTTACCGAATGAAGAATCGATGAAGAAAATGTGAATCCGGAGGAAGTGAGATGCAATCATGAACGGAGGATAGGAAGAAAGGCCACGTGGCTGCCAGCGGCGGAAGATGGTGGTCGCACGGTGGTGAAGTTGACCGGAGGAGGTGGTTCGTGGCGGCTCGACTACCGGAAGCTTGATCGGAATTGTTGTGTTCATGAGTTCATGATGAAGTTGTTGTGTTCTTGAGAAAGAGTTGAGAGAATGAACTTCGATCCTTTAGAGAGAGTTTGTGAGAGTTTTTTGGTGTTTATATATTATGATTGAAGTTCTGAATTTTTGTGGGTCAAAAAAATATATAGTGGAGTATAAAATGAAAGGCAAAAGGTAGAATTTCGGCTTAAGTGAAAATAACAATATCTTCGGTAAGAAATGTCGACTCTGAGCCTTCCACAACATCGTCCACCTCTAAATCACGGTTGCAACACAAAAAGAACGGACGTCATACGATCAAAATCGAGTGTGATCGATACGTTTAAGTTGCAAGACATCACTGAATAAGTTATTTTTTCGGCTTATTTGGTGTCCGCTACTCGAAAATGTGACGAGGTCAACCTCTTTGGAGCATAATCTCGACTCGAATTTGTCATTAAAGTTGTATATCTATGAGCCAGTGACCTGGTGTTAAAATGTAATCTCTACCAGACAAATGACGATTGAGATATGAATTTTCTCGTGAAACCACTTTCATCCTTTTTCTTCGGTTCAACACTTCAGTTTTGTGAAATAAACCAAAACGACAATCTTTGGAGCACCTTTCGAACTCGCGTTTGTCTTTGAACTTGAAGAGGATAAAATTTGTGAACCAACGCTTCAAGAACGGGTGCAATCCGATGAAAATTGACCGAGTTATGAATTTTACAAAATCTGACAGACAGTGCACTGCATCAAAGAACCTTACTGGTAATTCGCGTTTTCGGGATCCTTCCGCTCGGACCTAACCCAAACTAAATTCACATAATGAAGATAACATCTAAAAGGAATTTTAGGCACCGAAAAGACATCAATCCGATGAACGAGCCAAGAGTTGTGAATTTTTTTGTGTTCAAAACTCACTGGTTCAACATTGTTTTTCACTATGTTGTCTCTAAAACCCCGCACATTCGGAGATCTTCTTCAAAGAATTAGTTCTCGGTCAAAACCCAAAAAGTGTGAAAGGATATCAAGACAGAAATTTTGGCATATGAATCTCTCAAAAAGTTGATCCCATCAGAAGTTACGAACTCTTGAATACCGCTAGCACAGTTAATCGGCGAAACCGGAATTTCAGAAACAATTAATTCCCGCCACTTTCCTTGATGAATTGGCCTCCGAGCCGAACACAAAAGTTGTAGAGAATACCGAAACGGTCTAAACTATTGAGTTTCAAGCCAAAATGAGTTTCCGAGCATAAGTTACAACTTTTGCAAACTGCATCATAAAACTGATATTCTGCTTAAACTCCTCTGAATCAACCGAGACGATTTGGCTTCTTCTGAGATTCTTATGCACGTGCAGCATGAAGAAATAAAGGTCAGTCGCAACCTATGAAAGCTCAAATGGAGATGTATGTTCATGTATGTTTATGATGCAAGTGTGATCTAAATGCAATGCAATGTATGAAAGGATATGCTAAATGTTATGCAAGATGTTGAGAAAATGAGAGGGCAAATTTTGAGGTATTACACTAACGATGTAAATTCTAAATAATACTCAACAACACTAGCTTTCTATGTCAATTTGAACAATGTAGCGCGAGGACAATCATAACAAGAAGGGCCAAAATCTACCTCAATCGCTCGCGCAAACAACTGCCATGACTGAAATGGGTTAGTTCTTTGCATCATGTGGTACCACGACACCGCTGTTTGGTCGAAATAAACGACGGAAATCGTCAAACGATCAACATTTGGGGTATTGTAGTACTCAAAAAACTACCCTGCTTTGAAAATCCATTTGATTGCGTGTGTACCATTAAATTTGGGAAACTCGAGCCTCACACTTCTAGTGTGGAAAAGGGTCTGATGTTTACGTGAGTTCTCTTCATCATGTTGGGTTTCGGCTGTGTAATGCCCCTATTTTTATTTTTATTATTTAAAATGGATTAGTTGTATTTTAGTGTGTGGAAGAAATAAAATATTATTTAATATGATATGTATTTATATGGATAATATTATATTGAATAATTAAATATTGTGGAAAATAAGAGAAAATGGTAGAATGGTCATTTGGTGAAGGTTAGTGAGGGTAAATAAGGAAGACTATATATTGGGTCTAAGGGATAAATTCTGAATAAGGAAAAAGGGATGTTAGTCGTGTTTTTGGTGATTGCAAAGAAGAATCGTGAAAAGAGAGAATAATGAAGGAGAAAGGTCAAGGGCTTGAAGAGGAACTCGCGGAGAAGAAGAATTTCTCATCAAAACTAAGGTAAGGGGGGATATCTTCATTTCTTAAGGGTTCAATAATAGGAATTAGGTATAATGTTGTTGATTAGAGGATTTGGGGTTTGGGTGATTTTAGATGAAATTGTGTTTAATCATCCGTAGTCGTTGATGTTGTATGATAATCGTATAAATTAGACATTGTATTGTGGAAATTCTATAATTGTTGGTTAGAAATATGATTTTTATGAAGTATTTTTGTAGCAGGATGTTGACTGATCGCATAGGGAGAGCTACGGAAATCGCAGAGCTCGCTTAGCGAGATGGAGCTCGTTTAGCGAGCGGGTGGAAATTTTGGAGAGTGAATTACAGTGAGTTGCTTGCTCAGTGATCAAGCTGCTCGCTTAGCGATACCTGGAGTGAAAATTAAAATAATTTAATTTTGGAAAATTCCTTTAAATTATTTAATTAATAAAGTAATGGATGAGAAATGAAATGGTGTTGTTAGAAGTAGGTATAGATGAGTTATGAGCTTAATTAGGAGGGTAATTGGCATAACTTGAAATAAACATGAATTGATATGTTTATTAGCCTTTGTTATTGTTATGTATGGTTGTTGTGGTTGTGGTTACATGACATTGTTGTTGATATATATGGATGTAACATGTTGTAGTATGTTGTGTTGTTATGTATATTCTCGTTGATGATGATATATGTGTTATTTTATGCAAAGATGCATGATGTGGATGATGTCCGTATTTTTTTAAGTTGTTGTATATTAGTTGTTAATGGTGATTACACGAGGTAGTTATTGTATATATGCATGATTTTCATTGGTGTTGCATGACATGTGCATGGTTGGAAACGATATACCAAGGTAGTGTATGTCCATTTGGATCCTAGTGGGGGATCATTGTGATTTTGGTGCGGTCATGAAATAGGGATCGTACATGACCATGAAATAGCGATCGAGGGTGTGATCCTAAAATAGGGATCATATTGGACCATGAAAGAGGGTTCGAGAGTTTCGACGGGAACTGGATCTTGAAATAGAGATCGAATTATGGTACCGCATGCATAGAGTCAGTAGAGTCTCATTGCATAAGTTGTTATTGATGTGTATGATGTTGATATGTGTTGTGTTGTGTTTGTTAATTGTTGTTGTTCAGAAGCGGTGATCTAATTATCGATTCTTGCTTTATTCTTATTATTTTTCCTCTTTTGTGATGTAAGTATCTCACTCCTTTTGTTTGAATGTTATCCTTATGTTGGTAACGCCCAGGTGATCAGGATAAGTAGAGTGGTGGTCGGTGAAGTTGGTGTACTTCATATTTTTAGGAGTCGACTCTGATACGTGCTTTGGGTTTCGGGACGATGTTTGTTCTTGTTCATTTATTTTAAGGAAAAATTTTGTATTTGAATACTACTTTATATTTCCTTTGATGTTTTCCGCTGCAAGTTGAATTATTTTGTAAAACATATTATTTGAGCTATATGTTTTTAGTGGATTGTGACACTCAAACTGATTAGTGAATTTTAATTATTGTAATGTTTATTTATAAATTTGTGGGGTATTTTGGGTGTTACAAAGTGGTATCAAAGCAGGTCGGTCTGTCAGACCAAGTAGTTGAGTTGTTGTGTCGTTGTTGAGTGTTGTTGTAGAATTCTTATCTGTTGTTTGGATGTTGTTATTGTGTGACAGATTTAGAATGGCTAGGAGAAACGATGTTGCACTTACCGCCGATATGCAGGCGATGGCTCAGTCTGTGCAAAACCCGATGAATGTTGGGAATCGTGAGATTGATGAATTTCGGAAGAATGATTCACCTACATTCAAGGGGAAGTATGACCCTGATGGAGCACAGGATTGGCTCAAGGAGATCGAGAGGATCTTTAGAGTGATGGAATGTTCTGAAGGCAGTAAGGTACAGTTGGGTGCTCACAGGTTGGTGGCAGAGGCTGATGATTGGTGGATTGGTATTCGTCAGCGGTTGGATGCGTCTGGTGAGGCAGTCACCTGGGCTGTGTTTAGAAGAGAATTTCTGAGGAAGTACTTTCCTGAAGATGTTCAGGGAAAGAAAGAGATTAAATTCTTGGAACTGAAGCAAGGAAGTATGTCAGTTGCTGAGTATGCTGCCAAGTTTACTGATCTGGCGAAGTTTTATCCGCACTATAGTGAGGCGATTGCTAAGTTCTCGAAATGTGTCAAGTTCGAGAATGGTTTGAGGCATGAGATTAAGAAGGAAATTGGTCATCAGAGGATCTGAAGATTTCTAGATTTGGTGGATTGTTGTAGAATCTTCGAAGAAGACAACAAGGCTCGATCTGATCATTTCAAGAGTTTGGCTTTGAGGAGAGGAAAAAAATAGATGCATCATGGGAAACCTTATGCAAATCCAGCTGATAAAGGTAAGCATAAATAGGTTAATGGAAAAAGTCCAAGTGGGGGAGGTGTTCCTACTTCTCTGAAGTATTATAGGTGTGGTGAATTAGGTCATCATGTCAGTGAATGCACGAGTGATGTGAAGTAATGTTTTAACTGTGGTCATCCTGGAAATTTGATTGTAGAGTGCAAGACTATTCTGGTTACTTGCTACAACTGTGGGGAGCAAGGTCATATCAACACTCATTGCCAAAAGCCGAAGAAAGCTGCATCTGGAGGAAAAGTGTTCGCTTTGACAGGGACACAAACATCTAGTGAGGATCGTTTCATCAGAGGCACTTGTTATAATAATAGTATTCCTTTGATTGTTATGATTGACACAGGTGATATGTACTATTTTATTTCCATTGATTGTGTGAGAAGACTAGGTCTGGTTGTTTCCCCTATGAAAGGAGAGATGGTTATCGAGACTCCTGCTGATGGGTTGTTAACTACTTCTCTTGTTTGCTTGAATTGTCATCTATCGATTTATGGTAAGGACTTTGGTGTGGATTTGATCTGTTTGTCGTTGAGAGGTTTGGATGTGATTCTGGGAATGAACTGGATGGAGTTCAACCATGTTCACATTAATTGTTTCAGCAAGTCAGTTCGGTTTCTTACTCTTGATGAAGAGGAAGAAGAAGTTGGTTATTGTAACACCCCAAAATCTGCCCTCTTATTTATTTATCAACCTCGAGCGGTGTACGCTTCATTCTTGCATCATTTCGCATATCATCGCATCGCATTTGAAAAAATAAATAAATAAATCATTCATCATCCTTTTCTTGACATGTGTGGTCGATCGAGGCTTGCCAAACATTCGAGTTCAAGAGAAAAATAATATCCCAAAAATAATCCAAACCACTTCCAAGCTAACCAACAAAAAGGGAAAAATTCACATTTCTCTCCCTTTTCTTTCCCTTTTCCTTCCACTTTCCTTCCACACTTCCTTTCATTATTTCCCTCTTATTTTTCCACATCAATTCCACTCCATTTCCCTTGGATGCTTCTACCATGTTCTAAAACATTCTAGAGTATTCCAAGGAATATTCCAAGGAATATTCCTTTTCTAACCCTAACCCTAACTAACTACCAAACCATAATTTTGGATCCCAAGCCTAATTTTTGGGCCCCAAACCTAATTCCATTCCAAAACCTAGCTCAAAGCCTAGCCTCTATATATTCATTAATCACTTCAATGCAAAGGGTTCCCATAATTTTTCAATTTTTCACTCTTTCACAATCACTTTTTCTCTCTCACTTTTCCTCCATTTCCATTTTCACCAAAGCTTTTTTGAATAAGCTCTTCAAGTTTCACATTGAAACTTGAAGATCTTAAAGCTTAAGCCTTCAACCTCCATTGATTGTGGATTGTAGAAGAAGAAGCTAGTGATTTTTGTGAGGATTTCGGCTTATCGGAAGTGCACGAAGGTTCAAGCATCAAGAACGCATTTATTTTGCGAATCCGCGATTTTCTTGGTTTTCTCTTCGATCAAGCTCCGATTCTTGCAACAATTACCGAAGCACTTCTCCGCTTCGTAGGTTGGTGATCTAAATCACTTTTCCTTTAAGTTATTCTCTTCATCTCGCCATTTCGGCATTCTTTAATTGCTTTTCATTTTGATTGCGATCGATTATGCATTGCTTGCGATTTGTGATTGTTATTGGATTAGGATTTAAAGGTTGATAGTTATAGATTCTATCATGTGTAAATAAACCCCAATTAAGTAGAAATTAGTGTTAGCATGTTCCTAGGAATGTTAGGGATCATTAGAAGTAAGATTGTGGCCAAAAGCACTTATTTCAAAAGCATTTTTCACTTTCTGTTCAGCGTTAACCGGTTAACGCATGCGTTTTTGGCCATTTTTAGTGATGTCCAGGGTCCGTTAACGGGTTAACCTATATGGTTAACCGGTTAACGCTGTTCAGTTTTGGATTTTTAGCTTATTTTCTTGCTCAATCTTGCTTCCTAGTGCTTCTAAGGTTCATGTATGTTTAGGTATTGATTTTAGGGAATTTTTAGGTCCATTTCCAGTAGCTCATTCCCCCATTTTGATTCGTTTCGACGCGTTTCCGTTCATGTCGCGTATTATGCATTTTTGTATTCCTTTGTACATTGCTTGATTTATTGCATTTTGTTGTCATGTTTATGCATCATTAGGTATGTAATAATCATGTTGCATTTTGTTTTTTATATCTTTTGCATGGCATTAAATCATTTTGCATTTCATTGTATCAATGTATATTGCATAATCATGTATGTATGTGCATTTGGTTGCATTTGGTTGCATGCTTGATCATATCATGTACATCAATTCAATTCTGAATTTTGCATTGTGTTTGACATTCTTGTTGATCTAACATGTTGCATGTTCATAATCAATAATCATCATGTTCATATGCCATGTTCATGTGCCACATTTTTGCATTACTTGTTGCATAATCAACCATGTGATGCATTCTTGCATAATCTCCCAAAAAATGGTCCATGTTAAAATGCATGTTCATGATGAAGTTGGTGCATTTTTCATTGAGTTTGTGCATTAAAAAATGAAAATAATCAAATATGGATTTTGCATTTCATAGCTGTTTTTGCATATAGGTGCTGTAAAATATATGTTGTTTGTTTGTTTGCATGCTGCATTTGACCTTTTACACCCACCTTTTCATGCTGCATGCTGGCTGTAAAAAGCTGATTTGTGTTATGCATTGTTTTCATAGTTGATTTTGTGTTTGTGTGTTGTAAATAGTTATTGAATTTTAGTTTAGCATAGTGTAGGCACCCTTAAACTTAAGATTGAGTCTAGTTTAGGTCCAAGTTGCCTTAGGAATTGTTTGGTGTGTTTACCTCATTCTTTTTTAATAAATGCAACATTAATCTTTGTTTTGTAGAGGGGAAGATTGAGGTAAGTTTCCTACACCTTATCCTTTTTTTTGCATTTCTTTATGCATTTTAATTCATTTTTTCCTTCCATATTTGTGTTTGGTAGGATTTCCCCCTTTGTTAGGATCAACTTATCTTCCTTAGGAAGTAAGTTGCATCATTTTTCTTCTTTCTTTTCCTTTTGCTCTTTAGGATTAGAAAACCTCATAAACCATTAGGATCTCCCTTTTGTGCATAATAAATAACTTAGGGTTGGTCTTAGTCCCCCTTAGTTTTTGTCCTTTTCCGATTTGAGTCTTCTTCTCTCATATTCAAACAAAATCTAAAAGACACTTAATAAAATATTGAAATAGTCTCTTGCGCATAGCCTTATTCCATGGGGCACTCATATTTATTCCATCTTGGAATAGTGTGGGCTTGTCTAGCATGATGTACAGGTCTAATCATGAGACTATCTTCACAAATAATAAACTCTAAAACACTTCTCATAAAAGACAATCAACAAAGACATCGCGTATTCTCTTCCCATCTCCTAATCTTTGCGGACGAATGCGACTTACCTCGACAGTTTAAACAGCGATACGGTTAACACCCTCAAGTCAGAGCCGGTAACACCTGAGCTAGAGCTATGGCAACGTCATCCTAAAAAACACAAAAAGTTCCCGCCTTAGTTAGGCGAACTACGTTGACTATGATCCTCATTTTCCCGATGTGGTACGTAGGCAGTGGGGTAGGGCCTATTCGAGCAAATTCTTTATTTTCCCTACATTTCCCCCTTTCTCCATTTCCTTTCTCCTTTTTCAGTTCCCTCTCTCATTTCCATTCCAGTTTCCAGTTAGCAGTTTTATTCAGCAGCAATTATATTTTTCTCACCCTTTGAAACAAGAAAGCAAGCATGGATCCCGTCGGGTACGGCGGACGGTCTGGGGTTCTAATACCTTCCCAGGTCGTAACCGACTCCCGAACCCAGATCTTTGGTTCGCAGGACCTTGTCCTTTCCTTCTTCCTCAGGTTTGTGCAACATTACCTTTCCCGTTCCTTCGGGATAAAAGTGCCTGGCTGGCGACTCTACCTTTTCCGCGCCACTTTCGCGTTTGTACTAGGATGAAAATCCCGGGAGCGACAGCTATTTATTTTTTCAAGAGTTGAAAGAGCTTTTGAATGAATAAGCGCATGTTTTGGAATTGTTTGCGTCTTTATTGATGGAGAATGATATGGCAATTGGTGAATTTCTGGTGGTGAGAGATTTCCTGGAAGTATTTCCATATGATATTGTGGACGTTCCGCCAGAGAGAGGTGGAATTCAGTATTGATCTTGTACCAGGTGTCGCTACCGAAATTTTCATCTTAGTACAAACGCGAAAGTGGTGTTGAAAAGGTAGAGTCTTCATCAAGAAATGTTTATCCCGAATGAATGGGAAAGGTAATGCTACACAAACCTAAGAGAAAAGGAAAGGACAAGGTCCTGCTGTCATACCCTAATTGTTTACCCTAATTATTTTCGCATTTCATCTGCATCTTGCATACAAACAAGATCACGCATTGGTTCATTTATCCTTCTCAGGTGCAAGTCTATGTCTCACAGTGGATCACCGTGTTTTTACTTGTCTTTATTTGTTTACGTTTACTAACCTCTAACCAAAATACAAAAATATGTTGCTTTTTGCTTCTTCTTCTTCTCTCTGTGTTGCAGGTTTTCAAAGACAAGGCAGTGATTTCAATTCAGATGTGGTTGTTCAGTTATGATTCGATTCATATGGACGTTTGACCTAATCTTGGTCAAACTATCAAAAGATTGCTTCAACTGCAAGATGTTTATGCCAGTGGTTTATTTCTAAGACAATGCGTATTCAAAATTCAAGTTGTCGTATGCTAAAATTCTTCAGGTTATCGAGCAGTGGTTCATATTGAAGTTTGATTCATATTGGCTTGATTGAGTATTTGACAATTCATCAGTGATTCATCTGTGGATTTATTTTCCTCAACATGGATTCAAATAATCAAGGCAAGTTTCAGACGATCCAAATGGTTGCGGTTTAATTGGCAAGTCATTGAGTGGTTCAGGATTGGCTATATTCATCATTATCAGAGGCTCGTGAAAAAAGAAAAAATCAAGAGTTGGTTGTGGGCTTAAAATCAAGAATTCTTATCCATTTATCCAAATTCAATTCATCCAAATTTCATTCATTATCCATTTTTCGATTAAACCATCATTTTTTTATATATATAACCATTACCCCTTTTTATTCATACCGATTATTCATTTTCCATTTCCATATTAAATTCACCATTCAAAAGTCCTATTTTTCATTTCCAAATATCCATTATTAATTCATTCCTATTTTAGTTTCCAAATATTGCTTCCAATTTCTCTTCCTTACATTCATACTAAATTTCTATCCAAATAATACTAATCCATTAACCCTTTTTATATTCATAAAATCCATTCATTAAAAATTAAAAAATTCCATTACATTTTATTTAAATTCATTCACCATTCTTCATGAGAAAACAAGTTCTAAAAAAAGGACAAATGAAGCATACATCAAAAGCCCACATCACGTTGGCCCACCATCCCTGATACATCAGCCACACACACCTTGAGCCAGCTTCAATCAAAATGCATATCAAAATACACGTGACATTGTAACACGGTGGGAGAACTGACTTTAGTTATGTTGCGGATAGCAAGAGTCGCCACCGACTTTTATTTTATCCAAAGGAAAGGCATAAAAGAACAGGAAAGACCTTTTAAAAGATTTTTGGGTCCGGGGGGTAGGTTATGTAAAGGGAAGGTGTTAGCACCCTTTACATCCATGGTTATCCATGGGCTCTTAGTTACTTAGCTCACTTTAAAATGTTTTTGAAAATGTGAAGTGTGTGAATAGAAATTTTCTTAAGAGTTTGATAATGATCCATGTATGGATGCGTAAAAAACCTTTGTTTTGAAAATTTGTTTGAAAGTGTGAAGTGTTTGAGAAATTTTTGAATAGTGAGCAAGTAACTATGAGGAACCTACCCTAAAGTTTAAGTCTTTCTGTTCTTGAATCCTTTAAGTGGTAAGACTATCCCTATTATTAAGGAATATGTAGTCATTACCTTGGATGTGTGGGACAAGTAAAAGGGACATTTGTTTATATAGGCAACTGTAGGGTGTATTAAGCAATTTTGGAGGGACTGTCATCTTTATTCGAAAGGGACAAGATCATTATGAAGGCAACATTCGAAAAGGGACTTGATCTTTTATTATTAAGGGACTAGATGACTTTATTTTGAGGGACTTTTGCTTTATACACCCTACTTGACCTTTTAATTAGGCAACGATGAGGGGTAACCCTAGAAAGTGAGATAGCGATCAAAGATCGACTTACATGTGTGAGTGTTCAATATTAATATTTATCTTTTGAATTAGGTGATCTAAATCAATTTTAAATGACATACATGTTTACACTCCCTATTTTTACTAACCATGGCATAAAATAGATAATTTAAACATTTAAAAAAATATTACATCCAGGAGCAATTACAATAATAATAATAATAAAAGCAAAATAAGCAAAAATAAATAATAATAATAATTGGGTTAGTGAAATAATAATAATAATAATAATAATAAATCACAATGGGGTTAGTAATAATGATAATAATAAATCACAATATATCTAAATGGGGTTAGTAATAATAAAATAGATATGAAAATAAATAGCATTAATGATAAAATAAATAAGAATATTAGCATAATAATTAAAAGATCAAATTTTTATGAACAATTATTATTTAAGATTAAGAAGAAAATATAAACAATTAATTATCATAAAGTCTTAAATGCTATAAGAATTAAGTTAATTATAAACATATTATGAAAATAAATTATATTAAATTAACAAGTTTTAATTATTTTTTTAAACATGTATTGAAAATTATTTATATACAAGAATTAAATAATAATTATAAACAAATTATAAGATACATACATAGTACAAAGATAAGGTTAATTATAATTAAATAATCATATTATTATATTTTTAGAATCTTATTGTTTTAAACATGATTTAAAATTATTTACATTATTTAGATAAGATTACATATAATGATAATATAAATAAATGATAATAATAAAAATAGAGAAACATAATTAACATTTATATGAAAATAATTAGGGTTTAAGAAGTATTATTAGGGTTTATATAAAAAATAGGTTTTTTACATATAAAATTTTTAGGGTTAATTAATTAATTTATTTATACAAAACATATAATATTAATAATTTACAATAGAATAAATATTAAATATAATAAATATTAAATAATTTTAGTGATAAAGTTTAATTTTGAAAAAAAAATGAATTTTGAATTATAGAAAAGAAAAGAATATGAACAATTTATTATTTTTTTTATCATTTTTATAATTTATTAAACTAATTATAATATAAACAAAATTAAATAGAATAAGAAAAAGTGACAAAAATACTTACCTGGGGCTGGGATCGAACCCATGTCCTGAGCTTTGCCACCCTTAGACGTACAGAGTTACCACTGGGCTGCCTGCGCGTTGTGAACATGATCCCAACAACAATCCTTTTATTATATGCCCTGCAAAAATCATAAAAACAAAATAACACAAAAAATGGCCTAATGGGAATCGAACCCAGGCCAGAGAGCTTTTACACGCACACATTCACCATCTGAGCTACGCATGCGTTGTGAAACAAACTTCAAACAATTACATAAAATATTAAAACAAATTTTCAAATTAGAAATTGGCGCCTCTGGACTTCATCTTCTCCAAATTACCTGCGAATTTATTTATAATTTTTCCTGCGAAATTACATACGATTTTTGTTTTACAGGTTTTCCTAGGTTCTTCCCAACGATCACCAAACCTGCAATGATTCATCAAATTGGAAACACCATTGTATTCCCCATAACAAAACAAACTTATTTGCGTGTTCAGAAATTATTTATATGGCTTATTGCACGAAACCCCAATTTTAGAGGATGAACCCTAACAATGGCATCTCACGGATTCCTCCATGAAAACTTCCTGTTTTTGTCCAGAAACACTCTATGGTCCATCACAAACATCATCAAACAGTCAAAAACGAATTAGAACAAGCAATTCAATGAAATATAAAAAAACAAAATAAACTTGAAGAACATGATTCGGTTTATGCCATTCATGGAGTTTTGGATGATGATAAGTGTTGCTATGCATTCAGTGAACATCAAGGAACACGTTGAAACCTTTGGTTTGTCTTGAAAAGGGCTCTAAGTGCCAAACCGAATTGGAGTTTTTTGTGTGAATTTTGGAACTTTGCTCTTACCTTTGGAGGCTCCAATTTTTATTTTTTTTCCTTTTGATTGCTAAATGTTCTATATATATGAATGAATGAATTAGGTCAAAAACATTGCTTAAGACTTTGGATTTTTTGGTAGTTTGAGATTGAAAAAGATTGGCCTTTAAAATTTGAATATTCTTGATACAAGCTTTCTATTTTGGGATGATTTTCATAACTCTTGTATCAATTAGATCAAAATATCATTTATGACATTTTAAAAGCAAAATAATTTTAAATTTTCACTATTTTATATTTTATTTGAATTTAAAATGATTTTTAATATAATAAATCATAATAAATAAAAATAAAATAATGAAAATAATGAAAATATTAAGTTAATTTCGTGCAAGATGTCTTGGTGTGGATTGGGTCATCATATGGCAAGCCCATTTAGAAAAAATTAGTTTTAAACCTCCATTTTCTTCATAAACCAACCAAAAATTTCCCAACTTTGCAAGGGCACACATCCTTCAATTTTAATGCTATGAGGGTGTTCTTGGACATTTTGGAAAGCTTGAAGAGTCATCTAACCAACCCCACTGGTTTCATGTCCATATCATTTACCAATCTCAAGTTATGCCCTTTTGAAGTTGTTGACTTTTTGTTGACTTTCAAAAGGACCTATAATGTCTTAGCTCATACCTTCCAAATGAAGCATTTTTGGGCTTGGCTTGTGAGACACAAAGTTGTAGAGAATTCAATTTCCTTCAAAATGAGATTTGTATGGAGACTTGGTGATGAAGCATGTGAAAGTTATTGCTGGTCAAAGTTCAGTTGACTTTTACTAAGAAAACCCTAATTTAGAAACTCCTGATTCTTGATGATCTGAAATCTCCATGATGAATAATGATAAACCCTTGATCATATGATGAATTTTACTTCATATACTTGATGTTGGCAAAAAATCATGAAGTTTGACTTTGGTTTGACCACAGTTGACCTCAGTTTGACTTTTTAACTGCTTTGACTGATTTTGACTTACCTGATCATCTGACTGAGCAAAACTTTGGGAAAAGTCTTGAAATTTGTCATAGGGATTCTTAAACACATATAAGATGTTATGAAGCCCACTTGAAGCCTTGTAAATTCATTTAGCCTGATTAAAGTCAAAACCCTAGTTTTGGATGCACTGCTTAGGAGGTGCATTGTCTGAGGGAGTTGTCAAATCTTCTGACTATTTGTGAACTTTGTGAACCTTGTGAACCATCATAAGATGTCTTGTGAACCTTATGAACCTAATGGGAGGTCTTGTGAACCTTGTGAACCTCATAAAGTGACTTGTAGACTTCATGAACCTCATGAAAGGTTTTGTAAGCATTGTGAATCTTGTGAACCTTGTGAACCTCATAAAGTGACTTGTAAACTTCATGAACCTCATGAAAGGTCTTGTAAGTGTTGTGAATCTTTTGAACCTTGTGAACCTTCTTAGTACACAAAGTCTTGTATTGTGAGGGCAAATTTTGGGGTGCAACGGACATTGCAAGAAGTTTTATGAAGCAAAACACCACACATCAACACAAGCCCTTTCCTTGCTACTTCGTGAGCCGTCCAAATCGTAAAACACGTGAACAAGCCTTGCTAAGCCAAAGCCACGTCGTTTCAAAACTCAGCCAAACATCACGTAAAAAGAAAAAATGTTGCAGACAGGGAAGAAAACGCAACAAGCCTCTCACACGGATAACACTTCTAGCCGCACGCGACTTCAGCAAAAATGCAGGGCCAAAATGCGAACTTGTCACACATTAAACGTAATTGCTATCACGAACAAAACCCTGCATCAAAACACAACAAAACGCAGCTAGTTTAAAAACTCAGAGCACATGGTTTACATGAGTTATGAAACACATCATAAATCATTCAAAACGACTTCATCAATCTCAGTTCATCCTTCTATAAATACAAGTCTTGCTTCATTCCTTCTTCAAGCTTTTGTGAGCCTTAAAATCCCTGTCAAAATCAAATCAAAACAAAGCTTCAAAAAATCAATTCACATTCAATAAACCTTCTTCCAAATTCAATTTCAAAACCATAAACACATAATCCACTCCAATCTTCATACAAATTCATCCATAAACTCCATTAAAGCTTCGATACCAAAAGCTTCACAAAACACTCAAATCTTCATCAAAAACAGCTGATTCGATTCAATTTCAACAAACAACAACAAGAGGAACATTAGAGAGGAAGAATTGAAGCCTTGCTTACCAATTTGAAGGTAGTTTGAAAATTCCCGTCTGTTATTCATGACTCAGATTCGTCCAATTCTTACACTGTCAGCTGAAAACAATTGTATATTCATGATCATTGTTCTGTCCCGATCGAAACGACACCATAACGGAGCTTCGCTGCTCTTATTCGGTGGAGCTCCGAATTTCAAAGAAGAGGCTATAGTTTCGCATCGCAATGAAGAAGAAGAAGTCGTTCTTCTTGTATTTTGTTTCATTTTATATAACTTTGTTTAATTTTTTTCTCTTTAAATGAGTTTTATACTTCTTAGTCATTATGACTTCATGGACTTAAAAATGATATCACCACACACTATTTGTCTATTTTCACCCCTCCCGGCTTTCTTTTTTTTTATTTCTCTACCGAGTTCTTTTATATTAGTTGTTTTATTTATTTTTCTAAGAAATAAATTTTTCCATGGTTTTTTTTATTATTTCAACTATAAGGTCATATTAAGAAAAATGTTGAAAAAGATTTTAATGTTTTATCTTTGATTTTATTTGTGACTATTTCTATTTTATTTTATTTCCATCTGATTGGTTGTGTGGATCATAAATGTTAGATCCACTTTCTTTCAACTCTTTTTCTTTTTGGTCGATGAGATCTCCGATTCGAAGATTATTGGTTTTCAAAGATGCTTAATCTTCATTATTTCAAATCTATGGATGAAATATCATTTGGATCATTCTCCATACTTTGGGATAGTGATAGGTTGCCTTTGATAAATCAATGTTAAATCTCGATTAAGATTAGACTGTTACCACTTTTTCTTTTCGTGTGACATGTTTTCGGAGGATGGTCCATCATATCATCTCTCCAACAAGTATTAGCACAAATATCATTCACCTTAATTGGTGTTGGCCGGCCTCATTTGTAGGGTAATTACTTCGTAAATTACTCTGCGATTGCTTAACATAGACCTAAACTTTTCCCGAATTCATAATAAAAATCCAATTGGATACTTGCACTTTCGTGGACCGGACCTCTTGTTGGTCGCGTAATCCCAAAGTGATTGATCATTTTGAATTAAGAACCAAGACTTATGAATGTTTGATGCGTAGGTGCTTTGGGTCTCCCAATCTTCTTTCAAACTTCATTGAATTTGTTCCTATTTGCCTTGATTGATCACTATAGTGTAAGATACTAAGCAAATCCGATTGCCTTTCGATTTTGGTTACTCTTTTGGTTGTGGTTGATTAAGTTCACCATACCATTATTATTTAAATATTATTATACTATTACTATACTAATATTTTAATTCCTTCTCGCACCTTATCCTCTTTATTTTAATCTCTTGCTCCTTATCTCTTCTATTATTTTTTTATTATACTATATCATTCATCATATTGTTTATGTTTATATTGTTATTCTTGTGCTTTTTATTTTGTCTATTTGGACATAAAAATATTAATAAAGGATTAAACATCTAAGAAACTTGTGACTTTAACTTTGGACTATGGTTACTATCCTTAGCATTGGACTTGGAGTTTTGAACTTAGATTTTAGGATCATTCCTTTGCTTGAGTTATTATGGATTGAAGACCTTAGCCTCGATTTAGTTCACTTGTTTATGAAGATGAAGTCCTATTGCTTCGAATAATGCTCTTCATATGGTTTAATTGTTCTTACTTTAACTTTTACTTTAAAGTCTTAGGATAGTCCCTTCATCTCTTCCCACTTCTTAAATTTTCAAAGCTTCTCCCTATTTTCAAAACCTTCTTTGTTTTCAAACTTCAAATCGCTTTCATAATTAAACCTTGACTTAGTTCAAGTGGTTTTAACCTTTTCCATTTCATTCCTTAATAAATGCTAAACTACATAAGCATATTGAAGCTCTCTTTTCAAAATACTTTTAAAAAATGTAAAACTCATTCAATTGTTTTTGTGCCCTCGTTCACTTTTCTTTTTTAACCATTTTTTACACATGTTTAGATATGATTCATTCTTTTTAGTGGAAGTATTCACTAAAGAATGACGACTTATCCTTACATTTTAAAATCAATCCAACACATTAACTATTCACTATTTGTACCATGAACTACGGGGTTTTGATCTCGCATTGCACATCGTGAGTACGTAGGCATGAGACGAACGTCTCTTCAAACACAAAAATCTTAAAAAACATTTCTCTTCTCATCTCTTCAATCTCTTTCAAATAAACCATTTCCAAACCAAAAGCAATAAATATTTCAAAGGGCTCTTGTGGAGTACCACAGACATTTTGGGTGCGTAAAACCTTCCTAATTTGTAACCTATCCCCTTACCCGTTCTCTGCTCGATTCTTTTAGCTTTTTTATTTTAGATTTATTATGATTTATTCGCTCTTTTTTCCTTTTCCACTTGAAATAAAATAAAAGCGCGGTGGCGACTCTGTTTACTTTGATTTAAGTTAACCAATAGCTTACACTCATAATTTTACCGCTACACCTGCGAACCAAAGATCTGTATTCGGGAGTCGGTTTCGAACTGGGAAGGTATTAGCACCTTAGATCGTCCGATGTACCCGACGAGATCCGCGGTTGTTAGTCTGTTTCAAAGGTTAAGGAATAAAATTACTGCTGAATAAAATAACTGCTAACTGGAATTGGAATGAGAAAGGGAACTGGAAAAGGGATCGAAAAGGGGGAAATGTAAAGAAAATAAAGAATATGCTTGAACGGGCCCTACCCCACTGCCTACGTACCTCATCGGGAAAATGAGGATCAGAGTCGACGTAGTTCTCCATAACAAGGCGGGAACTATGTTTGTGTTTTTATGAATGAACTGCTTATGTTTATGCTCAGGTGTTGCAAGCTCTCCTTTAATGAGTGTGTTTACCGTCTTGCAAATGAGACAAGTCGTAGCAAGTTCTCGTTGAGTGAATGAGATGAGAAGAGAATTCCCGCAGGAAAGACGTTTGTTGTTTGTTAACTGTATTTTAAAGAAGTGTTTTCTAAGTTTGTTGTTTGTGAAAATAGTCTAATGATCAGACTTGTACATCATGCTAGACAGGCTTGTATTATCACCAAGATGGGATGAATACAAGTGCTCCGTGGAATAAGTCTCTGCATCTAAGACTACAATCCTTTATTAAAGTCTTTTTTGTAGCTTTTCTTTGAGATGAGAAAGAAAGTCTCACGTTGAAAAAGGAAAAAATAGGGGAACTAAGACTCACTCTAAGTTGTTTATCCAAAGGAGATCCTATGGTTTGTGAAGTCTTCTAATCCTAATGAAGGAGAAGGAAAGGCAACCAGAAAGGAGAATTGGAAATCAACTTACTTCCTAAGGAAGTTAAGTTGTTTCCAAAGAGGGATTAACATGAAGTTGTACAAAGCAAATCCTAAAGGGCTAAGACAAACACAATTTGAAAGCATAAAGAAGATAAGGAAGAAGTTATATAAACAAGGCTTACCTCAATCTCCCTACAAAACAAATGTTAGCAAAACAAACCCAAATGGATAAAAAGAAATAGGTGATCGAATGCCCAAACATCCTAGAATGATCATGACATAAACTAGGCTCAAACCTAAACCTAAGGATACCTGATAGCTAAGAAAAGCCTAAAGTCAGCAACTACTACAACTCCCTAACACACAGCCAGCAACTAAAAGCAATTATCCACACAAACAACCTATTACAGCTACCAAACAGCATGAAAATAGGTGTAAAAAGACCAAAACAGAATAATGCTGCATAAATTTAACAACTTCTAGACTAAAACACAACAATGAAAAAGCATGGCAGATTTGAATCCTTATCAAATGTGAATACTTGAGTGACAATAAGTGAACATACATCACATAATATCATCAAAGAAACCAATATGAATGGTGTAAGCATGGATATGGGAGCATGTAAGCATTTCTAATATTTCTCATTTAGGGAATATTCATAAAAAGTAACAAATAATGCATTTTCAAGGTTTGAGTACACATTACAAATAAGTAACAAAGTGGGTTTGTATCACAATACATTTAAATCAGAAGCAAGCATGAACATTGAAGTGTAACAAGTAAGCAAGCAAGAATGAGTATACACATATGCCTCATCCATTTTCAAGCATTATACAACATACAGTTATGTGCTCAAGTATCCGAAACGTGCATCGATCACTAAGGCAATGCAAAACAGAACCATGAACGTTTATTAACATTCTATTGATGATGTTACATCATGCAAACATTAATCACAACAAGCTATGAACATATATTCAACATTTACGTCTAAAATCGAAATCTAACGAAATACATGTCGAAAATTAAGGAAACTACACACACTTGCACTAAGCATCTCCTAAACATTACCTAAAATCATAATCTAAAGATCCATGATGATTAAAGAAGGAATAGAACACAAACATGCAAGAAAACAACACAATAACGCTAATCAGCACAGCGTTAACCGGTTAACCCTAGGTGTTACCCGGTTAACGGATTAAGAAAACCATCAAAACCACATAAAAACATAGTGTTAACCGGTTAACACTGAACCAGAATTGAAAAATAGACATGGAAAAGCACTTTCAACTATCAACTTATTTCCAAAAGCTCTTAATGCAACTACTATTAAATTAGCACGAAATTTCTATCTAAAAGCAACAATTTAACACCTATTACAACCTCAAACCTCATCAAGATTATAGATACTAATGATCAATCGAATAAAGCATCAAAAGCAAAGAAGAACGAAGAATGTGCGAGGCGAGTGAAGAGGAATAAATTAAATGGAAAGTTATTACGGATTCACCAACCTACAAAAGGGAGGCTTGCTTTGGTGATTGTTGCAATATCGAATAACACGTGAATGAAGAGAAAACCGGAGATCCGAAGCTTCGATCCGCGAATGCGCAAAATAAATGTGATTGGTGAAGATTATCTTAAATGCTTCTGAATGGTGAAATAAACACCGCAATCGTGTCTAATTCTTCAATAATCCGCTGAATTGATGGAAATGGTGGAGGCTTAGCTTCTGATTCTTCAAGTTTCAATACAAAACTTAAAGAACCTGGTGATGAAGCTTTGGTGATTTTGGAAAATGGAGAGAAAAAGTGAGAGATGAGAGAAAAATGAAATGAAGTT
Organism: Lathyrus aphaca; assembly: GCA_963966055.1. Lineage (NCBI taxonomy): Eukaryota > Viridiplantae > Streptophyta > Magnoliopsida > Fabales > Fabaceae > Lathyrus > Lathyrus aphaca. The sequence goes on from OZ014520.1 coordinate 205,525,157, forward strand.
GGAAAAATGAGGTTCAAGTTGTGAGGTTTGGAGCAAAGTGAGTTTATATAGGAGTTAGGTTTGGAGCAAGCTTTGGGTTAGGATATAGCTTGGGTATTGGGTTTGGAAAACGAGGTTAGGAATTAGCTTAGGAGTTAGTTAAAGTTCGTTAGGGTTACTAGCATATTCCTTGGAATATTTCTTAGAATATTCCATAGGAAGGTGGTGGAAGGGTCTAGAAAATGGCTAAAATGCAAGACAATATGGAGTGGGAAAATAGAGAAGCAAAGCAAGATGTTTTTTGAAAGAAAGTTTCAAAATTAACATGCATTAACCGGTTAACCCCTGGTGTTAACCGGTTAGCGGAACTCAAATTTTGAGTTTTCCCTCCTTTTGGTGGGAAATCCTCAAAATGCACTTCCATCATCCGTTCTGGGCCTATTTTGACTTTAAGCTCTGATCACTTATTTTACCACTGAATAAACCTTGATCACGTGCATTATGTGCCAACCAATGATGCATAATTTATTTTTGTTATTTTTTTAATGCCATGCAATGTATGGATGTTGATGCAAGATTACACGGGAATGAAGCATAAGCCGCTGGGAACTGGTAATAAATAAGAGGGAAAATTTTGGGGTGTTACAGCTGCCCCTATTTAATCATTGTAGACCTGAAGGGATAATAGGAATTGATTTCAGACTTTCGAGGTATAGAGGGATTTAATACCCGAATAAACCGGAAAATGTATACTCTGTGGGAAATGAAATACGTTGGGAAGGATGTCATTCATGGATGAAAACTCAAACAAGACACACCATGAGTGGGTAAGATAAGAAACTATCATAACTTGGATGATAGCTCTAAGAAACGAAATAGGACTGGGACAGAATCTGAAAACATTCATCCCACTTGGGAGACAAAGCAAACAAGACACACCGAGAGTGAGCTTGAAAAGAGACTTATCATAACTTGGATGATAACTCGAAGATATGAAACCAGACTTGAACGGAATCGAAAAGAATTTATCCCACTTGGGAGATAAAGTAAATAAGACACACCGTGAGTGAGCTTGAAAAGAGACTATCATAACTTGGATGATAACTCGAAAATACAAAACTGGACTTGGCGTGATCGAAAAGCATTTATCCCACTTGGGAGATAAAGTAAACAAGACACACCGTGAGTGAGATTGAAAAGAGACTTATCATAACTTGGATGATAACTCGAAGGAACGAAACCTAACTTGGACGGAATCGAAAAGAATTTATCCCACTTGGGAGATAAAGCAAACAAGACACACCGTGAGTGAGCTTGAAAAGAGACTTATCATAACATGGATGATAACTCGAAAATATGAAACTGGACTTGGTGGGATCGAAAAGAATTTATCCCACTTAGGAGATAAAGCAAACAAGACACGCTGTGAGTGAGCTTGGAAAAAGACTACCGAATCTTGGATGATAACTCAAAGAAGACAAAACCGGACTTGGCGAGATCGACAAGCATTTATCTCACTTGGGAGATAAAGCAGACAAGACACACTGTTAGTGAGCTTGAAAAGAGACTTATCATAACTTGGATGATAACTCGGTTGGGAGAACAATAATTTACTTGTATGAGTAATAGTACTGAGGAATGAACTTGGCACTCCCTGTGAGGATACTTCGGTCTGATTGAAGAAACAATACTTCGGGATTTTGTGCAAGGTACCAAAGCTAGCTTATGCTTTGTATGCATATGCTTGAATTTTTCCACGATGTAATGCTCCATAATGATGGAAATGCTTATCTTTTTGAGGATGAAAATGTAATGATGATTACTAAATGCAAATTCAAAGAGATCTCCTGATGAGGAGATAACAAGTATCCAGCCACTTTACTAGGGAGAGATAATCACTGCGTTGATTTAATCCCTGTGGGGAAAAGTAACTAAGCGGGAGATAATGTTAATGACACAGTGGCTCTGGACCGCCATCATTGCCAAAAATAAATTGGACTTTGAAATTATATGGTAAAGATCCTGCTGAATATGACCTTGATCTGAGAGGTACACTACTCGTAGAACTCCGTTGGGGAAATGATATCCTTTTAACTTGGTTGAGGAACCAGATGTGTTGATATTCTGTCGAGGAAGATATCTGCTTGGGGAATCCTTACGCACGGAATCCTCTGCTTGGGGAAGAGACGTCAATGAGCATTGGACTTTGGTTAGCAACTTCACAGGGGGAAATTGCGAAGAATGCAGTGTAAGAAAGAAAACCCTCGGGCTCTTCCATATCTTCCCCTCTGCTAGGGAATGAGACATCTCCATGTATTGGTGGAGATAAGAAGCCTCTGGTGGGATATGATCCTATATCGAAGGAAACTCTCTGCTTGGGGAGAATATCAGTCTTCTGTTGTTACTTCGCTGTGGAAGATTTCAATTTCCCACTCTATTGGGGATGGCGGGGAGCATCCAGGAGAACACTTCTTTTTGAAGATAAGAGTTTTGGACACCTCTCGTTGGGGAACACGAGGTAAAAGGAGTCTCATATTGGGGGATGATAGGTAAGAAGAGTCTCATGTTGGGGATGAGAGATGGTGATATCCTTTGTCCGGGGAATACCAAACCCCTTCTTGTTGCTCTGTTGGAGAAGATAGTCTAATGAGACTTGTTGAGGAATATGATTAATGAAGCTTGTTGAGGAAAAAACTTCCTGATGTCTCGTGCTGGCAATGACTTTTTTTCCAGCCTCTGTGCTAATCGATTGCACACTAATAATGAATGAACAATGGTTTATTGCAATTTTAAAACTTGCCTCATGAGTGAACAATGGTTCCTTGCAAATCTTCAAGAGGATTTTACAGAAAACCTGGCATCTGAGACGCCTCAGTGTCTTCAAACTCTTGGAGACATTCGTCGGATTTCGAAATAACTACCCCAGACTGCATGGTCTATGAAAGAATTTTGCCTCGCGAGAATTCATGAAAAACCTCATATCATTGTGAGATATTCTACCCCTATATTCTGAACCCTGGATAGGTGCTTTTGATTGGCCGTCTTTAGGAGAGAGTAACTTCTAGTGCTCTTGGGGTGGCATGCCCCAGTACGAGCCTTTGAGTAGTTTTGACCCTGACTGACTGATCTTCGAGTGAATACCCAGACTAATTATTCTTGGAGATATTTGAATCTCGAAGTGATTGCCCATGTTTGGCTGAAATTTGAGTGAATGCCTCAGACTAATGGCTCTTTGAGAGATTTGAATTTCAAAGTGGTTGCCCCTGTTTGGCTGAATTTTGAGGAGATTGCTCGACGTAACTGCCCCGGATTGGCTAGCTCTTACCACAACTGGTTGGTAAAATCCTTACTCAATGGAGTTTCTTGGAAAAGTGCACCTCGATATGATTATCATTCGGGAGTTTCATACTTATCAACTTGGCGAGATTAAGCTTCTGGAATGAAATTCCGTAGGTGAACTTTTATGATGCTAAGCAAATGTATGCAAGCAGAAAATGATTATTCTGAGAATGAAAATTCTAATGCAGTACACATGTTAATCTTGAAGTTTTTATTGAAAAGATGTCTCAAACCTTTGTGAGCGAATCACTGGTTAAGATACGACATTGATTCTTTTATGAAAGCATGTACATACAACACAAACAAAAATCTTTCAGCACAACTCATAGGAGTCAGGAATGCGGTCTTGTGGTAGTACGCTCTCAAAATAACCTTGTTTCACCTAGGACTTTTGAGGGTTGAATCGTGGCCTGGTTCACAGTTATAGAAACAAAGGATATAGGCTCGAAGTTTATATGTACCCACCCACTCTTCGTGATGTTCTCCAATATTACGTTCAAGCTAGCTTTCACAAGCGCTCACCATTCATAAGGAATTTTATGATGGTTGAGGAGCCAATGGCACTAGCGATTTAACCACCAATCAAGTTTTCCTTTGGAGTCAGTCACCCCTATTGGTCTTTTGTGTTTGTATCATACGACTTTGTTCTTGTTTAAGGATCTTTCTTGTGTAATCCTTTTTGCATTTCATTTTTTCTTTCTTTTTCTTATCCCTAACTTTTGCCTGGACTGATTCTTGTGAATCTTTGATTGTGAAGTCCAGCGGGATGCCCTAATTTTTGCCTAAGTCACTTGTTTTCAAGTTTCGACATAGCGAGATTTTTCATTTCTTTTTTTTTCGATTCTTATTTTTGAACCAATAGTGTGATACTATTTGTCTTGATTGCTTTGAAAGGGTCATGACTGTCTCACTTCTCAGTTGATGAGGGATAACCATTGTGGTTTCCGGTCTCTAGACCTCTTGATTAGGATAACCATTGTGGTTTCTAGTCTTTGGACCTCTTTATTGGGATAACCATTGTGGTTTATGGTCTTCGTACCTCTTGATTTGGTAAAACGAAAGTTAATGGTCCTCAGATGCGCACTCCTTTTTGAAATTTGAACACTCGTTCAAACTAACTGATGCCTACCCTGCCCCTGGGTTATGTGTTAGGGTTTTTTCATGCGAAAATAAACTCCTACTTCAAGGCTCAAATGGGTTGGCGAGGGTCTATCTCCCTTATATCTCTAGTGTTTAGGATTTGAAACAATGCTTGTACATCATCAACAAGGTCTTTTTCAAAAGCACACAATTAGAGATTTTTGCATTTTCATTTTGTCATCCTCCCTCATAGAGTTTAAACATAACAGTTGGTGTTGCAATACACATACACAAAATCATGAGTGAATATGAATGGATTACTTCAAGAAAAACATATGCATTATTAAGATTAACATTCAAAAAACAAATAAGTTCCATGCATGCATACAAATGTTTAAACAAACAAGAGAAACTACAAATGAAAATGCAATAAAGAAGCTGAACATTTCCATCATTGAGGAGACTTGAGTCTGTCTGGACTTATAGTTTCTGAAGATGCCCTTGCAAACTAGGAGGTCAATTTGATGAGGAGACTCCAATGTATAGGAAGACCATCTAGTATGATGACCTTTGAGTCGGCCGAATTTTGCCCCTTGTGCTTGAACACATCACAGTTGTCAATGGTATGCCTAAATAACCATGTGTGGTACTTGCATCTAGTATTCACATCGTGGTTTCCATTATTGAGGAGGCCTAACTTCGTCTGAACTTATTGCTCTTGGAGACTTTCAACAGTTAGCAGTCTGGATGTTCATTCTATTACTGTTTCGGTGCCCCAGAACTATAGTCATACTCGGAATTCGGCTTTGAAACCCCAAAGGAAGTTGTATCAGAGATGATCCTTATGCGATTAAGTCAACTAGTTTGAATCTGAACAAATGAGGAAACCTGTTGCGTGTACGACATTGGACTATGACCAAACTTCTTCTTAAGTTGTTCTGAACTTTACGCATATGCTCTTCCCCTAGAACTCTCTTAGGAAGTTGATGTTGGATGCTGACAAACGACATCTGGAGGGAAGAGGTTGATAAATATAGTTAATAAATAAGGTTGCTCGCAAAGATCTCACGCGATCTCTTGCCTATGTATCTCCATTGACTAATGAAAAATCAGAGCGACGTAGTTCTCCTCAATAGGGATGAAAATGCATTGAATAAAGACAAACACACAATTTCCATTACTGAGAGTAGGTTGTGTTTGAATCCAGATTTACTTTTACCCTATTTACATAAGCGAAACGCCCATTGGTTGTGTTTGAATGAATGTATGCTTTTGAATATGATTGATGTTTACCAGAAATGCATAAAACTTTTGAATATGATTTATGTTTACCAGAAATGCATAAAAATGCAGTAATGGTATTTACTAAGGACGAACGAGGGAAGGAATTCAATGAAGCTTCGCCGTTTCATCCCCACAAGACAACTACAAATCTCCAGTAGAGCAAATCTATCTTTATAGATACTTCGAGTTACATCTCCCCTTGAATTTATGTCCATCTCTTTTATCCTCAGTCGGGATACTCAGGATCTTATTCCTTCAATATAAGTACGACGAACGAAGACGAGAGGTTATAAATACTATACTATCCAACAAGACGGGAACAAGTTCCTCATATTCTTCAGCAATGAATCGGGATTTATTTTCCCTAGCCAGCAGTTGTTATACAAAGATATCCAAACGCTTCAGGCTGCATGATTCATACATACATCATTTACATCATATCATAACATACATATCATAGATGCATAATACATTTACTTAGGTGCATCATACTATGCATGCATATATGTTGCATAAACTAATATTCTCCTTGCAGGATAGTTATATGCAGAAAAACCAATATCAACAAGTCAGAAATGATCCATACAGTACTCAAGATGTCCTTGGAGAGTAGGTAAACGGTCTGTAAGAAGATCCATTCCCTAATCAAGGATATTTCCAGAAGATTTCAACTATCTGGTCTTGAATAGCATGCAAACGGTCTATGCAAAGATCCATTCCCTGGTTCAAGATATTTTTCAGAAGAATTAATCCTGACGTTCTTTTGGCCCTTGAATAGAAGACAAACGATCTGTACAAAGATTCATTCCCTGGTTCAAGATATTTTTCAGAAGAACTAATCCTGGCGTTCTTTTGACCTTGAATAGCAGGCAAACGGTCTATGCAAAGATCCATTTCCTGGTTCAAGATATTTTTCAGAAGAACTAATCCCGACGTTCTTTTGACCTTGAATAACAGGCAAACGATCTGTACAAAGATCCATTCCCTGGTTCAAGATATTTTTCAGAAGAACTAATCCTGACGTTCTTTTGACCTTGAATAGCAGGCAAACGGTCTATGCAAAGATCTATTCCCTGGTTCAAGATATTTTTCAGAAGAACTAATCCTGACGTTCTTTTGACCTTGAATAGCAGGCAAACGATCTATACAAAGATCCATTCCCTGGTTCAAGATATTTTTCAGAAGAATTAATCCTGACATTCTTTTGACCTTGGAGAGTAGGCAAACGGTTTGTGCAAAGATCCATTCCCTAATCCAAGATACTTCTAGAAGAGATAATCATCACGAAGATTTATTTCTGCTGGTCCATTCAACAATTCAAACTATGTTGCATAAATGATTCAGAGATGGCCTATACAAAGACCTAGTACTGATGTCCAGTATCAACATAAAGCTATCTTCACATCCTGATATTTTAGATGGCATCTATAAGCCCATCTCCAGTTCCTCCAAGTGGCATCTTCAAGCCCACTCAAGCATATACAACTAATAATCAGTGTTACTTTACGCACCGGCGAGTGCAAATTTTTGGGCTTTTGTGTTCAATCCCCTTCAACCTTCCAGGTCACGACTGGCACATATACCAATCTAACCCCTCAGGTTTCAGAAAATTGAACAGGGGCAGCTGTTGCACCCCAAAATTTGCCCTCCACAAGACAAAACATTGTGTACTAAGAGGTTCACAAGGTTCACAAAGTTCACAAGACATCCCATGAGGTTCACAAGGTTCACAAAGTTCACAAGACATCTCATGAGGTTCACAAGATTCACAATTGGCTGACAAGTTTGACAATTCCCTCAGACAAAGTATCCTCCTAAGCAAGGCATCCTAAACTAGGGTTTTGACTTTTATCAGGATAAATGGACTTCCAACACTTCAAGTGAGCTTAATAACATCCTATATGTGTTCAAGAATCCCTATGTCAAGTTTCAAGGCTTTCCCAAAAGATTTGCTCAGTCAGATGATCAGATAGGTTAAAATCAGTCAAAGCAGTCAAAAAGTCAAACTGAGGTCAACTGTGGTCAAACCAAAGTCAAACTTCATGATTTTTTTCCAACATCAAGTATATGAGGTAAAATTCATCTTTTGATCAAGGGTTGATCATGATTCATCAAGGAGATTTCAGATCATCAAGAATCAGGAGTTTCTAAATTAGGGTTTTCACAGGAAAAGTCAACTGAACTTTGACCAGCCATAACTTTCACATGCTTCATCAAAAATTTTCCATCCAAAGCTTATTTTTAAGGAAATTGAATTCTCTACAACTTTTTGTCTCACAAGCCAAGCCCAAAAATTCTTCATTTGGAAGGTATGAGCTAAGACATTATAGGTCCTTTTAAAAGTCAACAAAAAGACAACAACTTCCAAAGAGCATAACTTGAGAATGGTAAAATATATGGACATGAGACCAAAGAGTTTGGTTAGAGGACTCTTTTAGCTTTCCAAAATGTCCAAGAACACCTTCATAGCATTAAAATTGAAGGATTTGTGCCCTTGCAAAGTTGGGAAATTTTTTAGAGGTTTATGAAGCAAATGGGGTCTTAAAACCATAATTCACCAAATGGGCTTGCTTTTTTGTGGTCCAATTAGTTCCATGACATCATGCACGAAATTAAATTAATTTATTCATAATTTTATTCATTTTATTTTTATTTATTATGATTTTTTATATTAAAAATCATTTTAAATTCAAATAAAATATAAAATAATGGAGATTTAAATTGATTTGGTTTCTAGAAAGTCTTAAATTATATTTGGACTTGATTGATACAAGAATAATGAAGATCATCCTAAAATAGCAAGGCTAGATCAAGATATTTCAAAATTTACGAACCAATCTTTTTCAATCTCTATAGATCAAAACATTCAAAGGATGGACCAATTTTCTAACCTAATTTGATTGACTCATATATAAACAACCTTTAGCAGCTTCAAACTCACGAATTTACAGCCTCCAAGACTAGTTTCAAAACTTCAAATTTCATCCAAAATATCAAATTCGGATCCCAAGGTAGAGTGGATTTCAAAGAATTTTAAGAATTGCAATGTGTTCTATGATGTCTATTGAACATATTTGGATCATAAACAACACCTAAAACACCTCCATTCGCATAATCCGAATCCATCTTTTCATATTTTTTGATTATTTCGTTCATGATTATTTACATGTTATTAATGAATTTTGTTTAGTGATTTGTGTTCAATGAAGGTTTGTGATGAATTCTGGGCAATTCAATTGAAGAAACCGTGGCCGAATCGAGTGATGCCATTTTAGGGTTCTTGACTTTCAATTTAGGGTTTCATGATTAAATGAGTATAAACAAATTCTAAGACCATGAATCAATCGTAAATGACCTCTGGATTATGTTTGTGTATTCAATTTGACAAAATTTTACATGAATGATGATGTTTGAGTTTCGTAGGATTATCTGCCATTTGAAATTTCGCAGGAAAATTCGTGGAAAAATTTGTAGGTAAATGCGCATAGCCAGAGGTTGAAGATGAAGTCTTGGCGCGCAGAAGAAATTCAAATATGAAACATAATATTTTATTATTTAGTTCTTATATTATTTCACAATGAGCGCGTAGCTCAGATGGTTTTGATGCGTGTATGTGAACTAAAGGGCTTGGGTTCGAAACCAGCCAAATGCATTTTTTTGCTTGATTTGTTTTATTTTCCAGGATAACAACAAAACCAATTGGAAGTGGATTGCTATCAAGCTGCGCGCGCAACCCAGTGGTTATGTTGCTGGTCATTCAGGTAAAGGACCTGGGTTCAAATCCCAGGTCCTGTTTTTTAGGTTTTTTTGTTTTATTTATTTTCATTAATTCTTTATTTTATTCTTTAACCAATTAAAATAATTTTTAAAAATATCTAAATCATTCTTTTTTAATAAAACTTTATTTTCTTTTCAAATTTATATTATTTTCTCAAAAAAAACCTAAATTAATATATTTATTTCTTTATATGTTTTTAATAATATTTATTTATATGTATATATTTATTTAACTATTAAATTAATGTTGTAAATTAAATTAGAAACCCTAATTATCCTTAACCCTAATTTATTTTCTAATTTCTAAAAACCCTAATTTCTTTTAAAATTCTAACTTCACACTTTAATTATTTTTGTACTTATATATATAATTAAAACATTAATCATGTTTATTTTGTAAATAAGTTAATATATGATTTATTATTATTATCTTTATTATTCTATTTTTATATCAAAAAAATTCTAAAAAAATGTTTATTTAATTTTAATTAGCTTGTATATATTTTATATTTTGTGCTAACTTTTTTTTTATTATTTTTATTACTAACCCTTTTATTTATTGCTTATGTTTATTATTTTATTTTATTATTATTATTTAAATTGGTCTTATTATTATGTAACTGTACAAGCTATGTTATAGTCGTAGTATTTTTACTGTTTATTTATTTATAAATATATTGCTATGGTTAGTAAAATAGGGAGTGATAACATGTTTGCTTTAAAATTAACTTAGATCACTAATTATAAGATAAATATTTGAATTTGTACACGCACACACGTAAGTCGATCTTTGATCGCCATCTCACTTCTTAAGGATATCCCTCATGTTGCCTAAATAAAATGGTCAAGTAAGGTGTCTAAAAGCAAAGTCCCTTCTCCATTAATGTCATCTTGTCCCTTTACGATTATAAGATCAAGTCCCTTCGAATGTTGCCTTCGTGAATGATCTTGTCCCTTTCGAATAAAAGATGATAAGTCCCTTCAAATTGCTAAGACACCTTACAGTTGCCTAATCACAGATGACCCTTCATATGTCCCATACAACATCCAAGGTAATGACTACCTATTCCTTAATAATAGGGATAGTCTTACCATTGAAAGAACATATAAGAACAGTAAAGACTTAATATAGGGTAGGTTCCTCTTAAGTACTTGCTCACCTTTTCAAAATACATTTTACACTTCACATTTCAAACAAATTTTCAAAACAAAGTCTTTATATACATCCATACGAGGATCATTATAAAGTACTTAGAAAATTTTTAATCACACACTACATTTTCTCAAAACAGTTTAAAGTGAGCTAAGTAACTAAGAGCCCATGGATAACCATGGATATAAAGGGTGCTAACACCTTCCCTTTGTATAACCTACCCCCCGAACTCAAAATCTTTTTAAGGTCTTTCCTGTTCTTTTATGTCCTTTCCTTTTGGATAAAATAAAAGTCGGTGGCGAATCTTGCTATCCGCAACATTTATAGAAAAGTCAGTACTCCCACCGTGTTACTGAACTGGCGACTCTGCTGGGGATTTAATAAAAGAGGGGTACCCTTAGGAATTAGATCACTTTAAAATTGTTTGCCTTGTTTGCTTTATACTTATCTTGTTGAGTGCTCTTATGTGTGAAAGATCCTAACCCGGATCTAGTGTACCTTAGGTAAATGGCAATAGACCAAGGAAACTGTACGGCGTATACCGATATGGTTGATCTGGTGGCCATAATTAGTGTGACTTCTTGGTTGGTGCTTATGTTCCTTAAGTCAAGTTGAGGATAATATGAGGCTGCCATATGTTGTCAATACACTAATTAACTTTTAGAACCCTAATTATCCCATCTTGGCCTTTAGAAAGTAGTGAGATAACCGGCTTTGGTGAAGACTGAAGTTGGTTGATACTCGATACTACGCTCATTGAGATTCTAAACTTGGAGGGTTTTGGTTGGCAAGTAAGTTGCCTACTGAACAACCACCCTTGTGAAGAATCAATGATATTGAGATCCCTTAGAACCTGGTTACTTTATAAGACAGGATGAACCAACTAAACTTCAGGGGAGGGTACTTACCTTTAAACCTCATGCAAGCCTTCAAACTTAGGGCTATTGTGTGACTTGTTTGTGTGTGCCACATGTTTGTGATTGAGCATAACATCATGACATTATCATGCATCATAAGCATAACATTTTCACTAACCATTTCAAGGACCAAAGGATTCATCTTTGTTCTTTGTTGCAGGTCATGGCTTCTACTCGTAGGAATACTATCCGGATCAACTTTGTAGGAATACCTCTTAAGCTTAAAGAATTGGTCTCTCAGGTTTCTGAAAACTCCCAGTTCATCAAGAGGCATGGTCATCTATTGGATTTAGTTACTTCAGGGTTCAATGAAGACATGATGAGTGTTCTGTTTCAGTTCTTTGATCCTAAGCACCATTGCTTCACATTCCCCGACTTATGGAAGAGTTCTCCAAACTTATGGGTATACCTATCCTTGATCAGAGACCTTTCATAGGCTTGGAAAAAGAGCCTAAACATGAAGTCATTGCTGCAGCCTTACAATTGAAGAAATCAGACATTGTTCTAGAAACGAGGAGTGGAGTTAAGGGTATTCTTGCTAAGGTGTTGATAGAGAAGGCTCAAGTGTTCTTGAAGGCTATGAGCTATGATGCTTGTGAGGAGATCTTAGCCTTGTTGATTTATGGCTTAGTGTTATTCCCCAACCCGGATCAGTTCATAGACGTTCACGCCATCAACATATTTCTGACTCATAATCCAGTGCCTACATTGCTTGGAGACATCCTACATTCTCTTCATACCCGTACAACAAAGGCACGAGGAACTCTGATGTGTTGCATACCTCTACTGTCTAGGTGGTTTATTTCTCACCTTCCTCGATCAGTGATGAAGAATGACCAAGGGTTCAGATGGTCCAAGAAGATTATGTCACTCTCTCATTCAGATATTCATTGGTGCTCTCGATCTATGGAGAATGTTACTATTATTGACCGTTGTGGGGAGTTTCCTAATGTGCCACTACTACGCTCATTGAGATTCTAAACTTGGAGGGTTTTGGTTGGCAAGTAAGTTGCCTACTGAACAACCACCCTTGTGAAGAATCAATGATATTGAGATCCCTTAGAACCTGGTTACTTTATAAGACAGGATGAACCAACTAAACTTCAGGGGAGGGTACTTACCTTTAAACCTCATGCAAGCCTTCAAACTTAGGGCTATTGTGTGACTTGTTTGTGTGTGCCACATGTTTGTGATTGAGCATAACATCATGACATTATCATGCATCATAAGCATAACATTTTCACTAACCATTTCAAGGACCAAAGGATTCATCTTTGTTCTTTGTTGCAGGTCATGGCTTCTACTCGTAGGAATACTATCCGGATCAACTTTGTAGGAATACCTCCTAAGCTTAAAGAATTGGTCTCTCAGGTTTCTGAAAACTCCCAGTTCATCAAGAGGCATGGTCATCTATTGGATTTAGTTACTTCAGGGTTCAATGAAGACATGATGAGTGTTCTGTTTCAGTTCTTTGATCCTAAGCACCATTGCTTCACATTCCCCGACTTATGGAAGAGTTCTCCAAACTTATGGGTATACCTATCCTTGATCAGAGACCTTTCATAGGCTTGGAAAAAGAGCCTAAACATGAAGTCATTGCTGCAGCCTTACAATTGAAGAAATCAGACATTGTTCTAGAAACGAGGAGTGGAGTTAAGGGTATTCTTGCTAAGGTGTTGATAGAGAAGGCTCAAGTGTTCTTGAAGGATATGAGCTATGATGCTTTTGAGGAGATCTTAGCCTTGTTGATTTATGGCTTAGTGTTATTCCCCAACCCAGATCAGTTCATAGACGTTCACGCCATCAACATATTTCTGACTCATAATCCAGTGCCTACATTGCTTGGAGACATCCTACATTCTCTTCATACCCGTACAACAAAGGCACGAGGAACTCTGATGTGTTGCATACCTCTACTGTCTAGGTGGTTTATTTCTCACCTTCCTCGATCAGTGATGAAGAATGACCAAGGGTTCAGATGGTCCAAGAAGATTATGTCACTCTCTCATTCAGATATTCATTGGTGCTCTCGATCTATGGAGAATGTTACTATTATTGACCGTTGTGGGGAGTTTCCTAATGTGCCACTTCTAGGCATAAGAGGAGGCATTACTTACAACCCTTCCTTAGCTTTACGATAGTTTGGCTACGCTCGGAGTGATGGTCCTCATGACATGTTGATTCAGGGTATTGTGTTTGACTACGACAACGATCTGCAAGGTTATCGTCAAAGGTTTATACGAGCATGGGGGAAAGTGAACAAGGTTGACAGGAAGACTCTGGAGCCCAAGTACACTATTCCTATGGAAGCTTATCTCAGATGGGTACGAGCTCGTGCTCAGACTCTTATGATGCCATATCCTGCCATCCTGCCAGTTACTATGGAGCCTGTTGCTGAAGGAGATACTTCTTATACCATCCTTTACCCAGACATGCCCACTGACATGGAAGACTTACAGAGGTCCTGGATCCAGTTGAAGGAGCAAAGAGATACTTTTGAGACTCATTACAAAGCAAGTCAAGAAAGAATCCTGGAGCTAACAAAACAACTTCACAAGGAGCAGAATCTCAACTCATACCTCAACACAAAGAGGAAACGTCCATGGGAGGCTTAAAACCCCATCTTTTTGTATTATTTCATTTTTATTGTACGCCCAAGGGGCAAACAAATTTATTACTAATAAAAGTTTACCTTTTTGGTTGTTTAAACAAATTTAAATCCTGCAGTCCTTGAAAACATTGCATATGCATTTATACACCATATCATTGCATCACAGGTTTCTTATGTACAAGTATCTTATCTTCTCGCTATTTATTTCAGCAGAAATGGCTCTTGAACAAACAGTCAAAGATCTCCAGGCATAGAATGCATAATTCCAGGAGCTGATCCTGAACTTGTCCAAGGGACAGGATGAATTGAAGACACTGTTGGCCAAGAAGACTAAGAAGACTAGAAGGTCAGGAGGCCTCGTCAATATGGGAAGAAGGTTCAGAGGTCCTGTCAAGACCAAGGAACAGGTTGAAGATTATGAGTCTGAAGAGTATAAGAAAGAGGGAGGCAGTCTCCATAATACTATGGGGGATTCTGATTCTGAAGCAAATTACTATCATGATCCTAATGAAGATAAATTCAAGATGCTGGTGGATAGAATGAATGTTATGGAGTTGCAAAAGTCTTCTGGGCTGGATTTTGAAGATCTAAGTTTGATATCTGGAGTGGTTATACCCTCTGAGGTCCTATGTCCGGAGGATCCAACCCCATACTGTTGATAAGAAGTTGTGGATCCATTTATTCCAAGAGAGCTTGTCTGGAGCTCAACTGGAATGGTACTATCAATTGGAGAGTGTCAACATCCGTGATTGGAATGATCTTGCTGAGGCCTTCTATAGGCAATACCAATACAATGCTGATCTGGCACCTACTCGCATGCAACTCCAAAGCATGTCTATGGGTGCTAAGGAGAATTTCAAAGAGTATTCCCAGAAGTGGAGAGACTTGGCTGGTAGAGTACAACCTCCTCTAACTGACAGGGAGTTAGTGGATATGTTTATGAGTACACTGAATGGTCCTTTTTATAGTCATCTCATTGGAAGCTCATCATCTGGCTTCACTGAGCTGATAATGACTGGAGAGCGTGTAGAAAGTGGCATAAGAAGTGGCAAAATACAAGTGGGTGCCTCTTCATCAAGTACTGAAAAGAAGCCCCCTAGTGGGAAGAAAGAGTCAAATGATGTTTATGGTCAACCTGGTCGTAATAGGAGGCACCAATCTGTGAGTGCAGTTCATATCTCCAATCCTACTCCTGCAGCACTAGAACCAGCACTAGAAGACAGTTCACCAAGATCAACATGTCACTGGCCCAAGCCTTGCAACACTTGTTGAAGGGTGAACTCATTACTTTGAAGGACCCTCCTCAGAATCCTAATGTTACCTCTCCAAGGTACAATCCTAATGCACGATGTGCATATCATTCTAATTGTCAGGGACCTGATACCAACAATTGTTGGATATTGAAGAACAAGATTCAGGATATGATTGATGCTGGAGAGATTGAGTTTGACCCTCCGGGTACTCCAAATGTGATTACGGCTCCCATGCCAAATCATGAAAAGACTGTTAATGCCATTGATGAAGTTTCACATATTTCCTCAGTTGCAGATGTGACTACTCCATTGTCTGTTATTAAGAAGAAGTTGGTACAAGCTGGGTTCTTTCCAGGTTGTAATGAAGATTGTTTTTATTGTGCTTATAAACCGGATAGCTGCTGGAAGTTAAAAGATGGTATCCAACGTCTCATGGACAATTACACCATTTGTTTGAGAGGACACCTTCTGTGGAGAGCATGGTTGAACATATAACTCAAGGTGCGAAGGTCGAAGAGGTGGATATGGTTGACAAAGTGCCAGTGAGGATTACTTCCAAGGGCCCTGTCAAGATCACTCATAAGGGTCCAATCAAGATTACTACTGAAGGCCCTGTGAAGATTGTTGCTGAAGCTAGAGTTGCACCTATAATTATTACCACTCCTGATCCTATTCCGTATACTTCTGATAAAGATATACCTTGGCATTACGGTTCCGATGTTTATATCCATGGTGTTTGTCGCTCCCACCAGATGACACCTCAAAGGTCAGAAGGGGTACAGACGCGAACGGTCGGCGAAAGGAGAAGAGAACACACAAGGGTGAACTCAGAAAAGAAAGAGTCGCCAGCTAGGCATTTTTATCCCGAAGGAAAGGTAATGCTGCATAAACCTAAGAAAAGATATGGATAAGACGGTTGCGAACCAGAGAAACTGAGAAAGGGGGTTGGTTACAACCTGGGAAGGTATTAGCACCCAGATTGTCCGCCGTACTCGACGGGATCCACGCTTAAAAGATTTGTGTTTTAAAGGGGTAGTGTCAGTGCTATCTGTGTATCAAAGCTGGAAAAAAAATGCAAGTGTCAGTGTAAAACAAGTGTGGAGTGTATAAGAGAAGTGTCAGTGTAAGAAAAGAATATGAAGCTCAAGACTATGAGGCTTAAAGAATAATTCTGGAAAGAGGGGGAATATACAGAGACTTTTGTTCGATAACTGTTAAGTTATGCCTACGTATCCTCTCGTGCAATGAGGAAGTCAGAACACCGTAGTTCGACCCAAAGAGACTGAAAGATAATTGACTTGTGAACTGCTTGCTTGTCTATGCTCAAGTGTATGACCTGTCTGGCTCAGGTGCTAACTGTCTTGCATTAGACGGAAGAAGCAAGTTCCCGTTTGTGAGTGAAGAGATGAGAAAAGAATCCCGGAGGAGACGATTATTGTTTGTTTTTGATATTTTTAGTCTTTTATTGCTTTTGAAAGTTTGTCATAAGTTGATGAGCTTAAGCCTAAACCAATGGGTTAGTAAACTCATCACATCTTCCCTCTGATTAGGGGTAATGAGAATACCTTAAGTGTGAAGTCAGTATCTCACACTTAATTACCATTGATATAGGATTAAGATCATTAACCTACTTGCAATTATTTAGATGTTTTTGTTGTTTTTGTTTAGTGTTAAGTAACGAGTTTAAGCCATAATCAGGGATTAAACAGACTCATTACACTATCCTAATAGAAGGATAATAGATGAGAATGTTTAAGCTGAGGAAGACTCCTCAACTTAATCCATGATTAGGGATTAACCTCATGACAAAACAAAGCCTTTATTAAGGTAGATTTTAATTAATGGTGAGATGAAGAAGTGATTTTTTATGATTTGTAAGACAATTTGAGGGGGACTTGTCCATTAACACTAGGGTTAGTCCTTCTTAACCAATTAAGGAAGAATTAGAACCCTAATGCAAGGCCCAGGTTACAAGCTTGATGTCTTGATGATTATTAAGTGAGTTGATTAAAGGATTTAAACACATTAAGGGTTTAACACTCAGGATTAAAGTTATACACTTCATCCTAATAGAAGGATGCAGGCATAAGCTTAATCACAGAGCCTTAAAGCCTTTAGGGTTTAGTCCATGATTATGAGATGAGAAGAGAAGACTCAAAATATGACACAAAGGCAAACTAAATGGGGGACTAATCAAACCCTAATTGTTATCATGCTTGGAGATCCTAGGGTTAGTGAGGCTTAAGAAAGAAAGAATCTTCAAAGAGCCCACCAGGAGAGAAGCAGATGAAAGGAGGAAGAAGCAAAGAGACGCAAAACAACTTGCTTCACTTAAGAAGACAAGTTGCTTGAGGAAAGAAAGAAAGATGAACAAGAATGAGCAAGCTCAATCCCCCACACATACAAAAATTCAGCAATGATGCATAAGAGAGATGAAAAGAGATTGTGAGAAGTGAAGGCAAATTCACTTCTCAATGCAACTTACCACCTGAAAAGTTAGTAAAGAAATGAAATGCAATGCAAAAATGAGATGCAATGTCATGATGCAAACCAAAACCAGAAGCATAAGTATGATGTTAATGATGCTAAGAGATGATGCAAACATGAGGCAAGGCATTAGAATGATCATACAAACATATGGATGCAAGAGAAGCATGTTTTGAACCATGGATGTACATGAATAGTTATGGAATGTAATGGACATATAACATGGAAAATGCAAGATGCAATGATCAAACATGATTCTAATATGTCCTAAGATGTATTATGAATCAAATGAATACATAAAATGTCATGGCAAGTCATGGTATGCAAGCAAATGGAAGATGGATGCAAAGGAAGGCATAAATTAGGGTTTATGATCAACACACAAAGCAAAATCCAAAACCAGAAGCAAATGACATGATAAAAATTTGAAAATGCAATCAAAGGAACCCTAAACCTACACAAACTCACTGCCCAAAGGAGGGGATCCAACTCTTAACCTAGTGAGAGTTATGAATTTCCTAAGATTGCTAGGGTTTTAAGGTACCTTGTCAAGAAAAATACAAAACAAAATGAAAATGCAAGATCAAATCATGCCAATTTTATCCTATGAACTACATGTTATGCAAGATGCAATGCAAAAAGAATCATTGTCCAACTCTCAATGGTTAGACAGAAATGGATTTTTGAAGTTTGACACAAAATATTGCCTCAAAATGAATTTAATTCCATTGAAAATGATCAAGAGGCATCAACAAAAAAGAAATTTGGTTTGAGAGTTGGACAACGTTTCTAAATGTTTCTAAATGCTATGTGAATTTTTTGGTGATTTTTAAATACCTAAAAGTATTTTTAATTAATTAATTTTCATTAATTAATTAAAAATAAACTTTTAAATGATTTAAAAATAATTTTTAATGCAAAAAATAAAAATAAAAATATTTTTGTGTTCTGAAAAATAATGAAAATCTTGACAAAAATTTTCATAATTTTTAAACATTTTTTGCTATTTTAAAATAAATGTGCAAAACAAATGAAATAAAATGAAATAAAAATACAAATAAAGAGAAAGTCAGCGCATCCTGAGGCTGAGATTCAAACTGGGAATGGAGGGAAAGACTGGCGCGCTATCCTACGGCTCTCATTCAAACTGGCCAGATTAAAATAAAACTCAATTAATTAGATTAATGACGTGGATTAGGGCTTTAATGACAGATCCAAGCCATTGAAACGCGCGGGGAATTGACTTAGTCAACCAGATCAAGGGTCCAAATTCAAACTTGGCTAACCCTAATTAGTTAACCCTAATTATTTTCAGGTCACCGGAGACGAGCTCCGGTCGTCTTCTTCGGTGACCTCCTTCCCTGAAAATCTCAAAAACACTCCCTAGGTCAAATCAAACCCCCCAAATCTCCAGAAATGATCCCCAAACCCCCTAGAACAAGAATCCAGCATCAAATTTCATTTAATCATCATCAACAACAAGATTCAAACAAAAACTTAAAACTGAACAGAATTTCAGAACACCCATACAACCTCAAAACTCAATCATTTTCAAAAATAAAAGGTTCAGTGTGATCAGGAGAGCATGCTTTATCATTTAGAAACAAGAAATAAGAGTTCTGGAAAAATGAATTTCCAAGACTACCTGAATCGAAGCTTTCAACCCAAGAGCTTCTGGACCAGTTCCTTGCTGCCAATCAACTCTACTGACCTTCCTCAAGTGTTTGTAAAGCCTATCTGGAGTTTACTTGGGCTAGTTTGAGAGATTGCTTGAGTTCTGTTCAAAGAGGGGGAGAAATCGTATTTGGTTTGTGTGAGGTTTTGGGTTGTTTCAATGGTTGGTTTGTGATCAGTGGAACATGCTGAGATGTTCTATGAAGTTTGTTTTTGTGTTTGAAGGTTGTGTTGTGTGATTCGAAGCAAAATGCATAAGAGGTGAGTTTCTTGAACTATGGCTTGGGGAGAGCTTCAGCATGAGTTGTGTGTTGTGTTGTGATGTATTTGGTCCACTTATCAATCTTGGGTAGGTCAGAAGAGTGGTTGTGCCCTATTGTGATTGGTGTGGGTCTTTTGCAAAAAAGTCAAGCTTTGTGTAAGAGAGGTATGGGCTCATGGCTAGTCAAGGACAAGAGGGGTGTCCTGTGCAGCAAGAAGTGAGGAGGACCATAGGATCAGTTTTGAAGCCAGCCAGCAAGTGGATTAGGGTTTGAATGAGGTTTTGCAACTTTGTTCCACTTTGCCCCTTTTGAAATTTCTTGATCCACAAGCCATGAAAATGAGTAAACTTTTGATGCAATCTGATCCTTAGGCATTGGTTTATGTTTGTATGAAGATTAGAAGTCCATTTGATATCACAATTTGTCTTGGCAAGTGGTTTTGCAACTTTGCCTCTTTGGTAGAAAACTTGAAATTATGTGATTTTTCCCAACTTTGACAAACCATAACTTTTGATCCAAAATGAATTAGAACAAGTTCTTGTACTTTTTGAAAAGGGAATGATCCATTCTACAACTTTCATGACCAAAGTTTTCTCATTTGAAGCATTTTTGAATCAAAAAGCAAGGGTTGAAAAAGTTTCCCAAAATGGCAAGTTTCCATTACAAGTCATTTTCCCAAAAAGTCAACTTTGCAAATGGCTTGAAATTATTCAATTTTGTGAACTTCTAACATCTTATATGATCAAATAAAGATCATACACAATCAAAATGATGAAGAACACCCTTTGGTTGGGTCATTGGGGGCCTCATATGCCCTGATTTTGCACTGACTTGCTCAAAAAGTCAACTCTTGATCAAATGCCTTCCCCATGGAATTTCTTCATGAAAATTGATATGCATGATCCCTATACCATATAGAGACCAATAGAAACAAGAATTACCAAAAAATGTGGAGTTATGGCCTTTGAAACCAAAACCCTAATTCTAGGTCATCTGTGGAGTTAAACCTGACTCTGCCTCCATGCCTTTCTCAGTTCTTGTGATTCTTTGACTTTATTGAATTTGTGAGGATACAATATGATGCTTGAACATACATGGGCCTCTTTGGAGTGATTGATGACCTTTGGAGCGGCTCAAATGGCTCTTGGATTGCTCAGATCACAAACCCTAGATGCAGATGACTTTGAACCAATGCAGTGAAGCAAATATGCAATATGAGGTGTTATGATTGAACTTATGCATATGAAGAGATCACAAGCCATGGTGTGAATGGGTGAGGGAAAATTTGGGGTGTTTACAGTGTTAAACAGGAACCCTTAGCTGATACACCTGTTGTTGATGGAAACCTTGATGTTGATAATATTGCTGGATCTAGTAAGATCACAAGAAGTGGAAGAATTTTCACTCCTCCGGCTACATCCAAGAATACAGTTACTCCAGCTACTACCTCCACTGCTAATGCCCGGGGAAAAGGTCCTGTTATTGAGCCTGTACAAACTGAGACACCAACTGCTGAGAATCTTTCTAAGCAGATGGAAGAAGTGTTGAAAATCATTCGCAAGAGTGATTATGATATTGTGGACCAATTGGGGCATACTCCCTCCAATATTTCCATGTTATCTTTGTTGCTGTTTTCTGAGGCTCATGCTAAAGCCTTGATTAAATTCTTGAAGACTGCTCATGTACCAAATGAGATTTTTGTGGATCAGTTTGAAAATTGTGTTGCACACCTGACCTATGATAATGGGTTAGGCTTTTCTGATGCTGATTTGACTCATGCCAAGAGGGATTATAACAGGGCTTTACATATCTCTATTGAATGTAAGGGCACTACCCTGTCTCATGTGTTGATAGACAATGGTTCTTCATTGAATGTACTACCCAAAGAGGTTCTGAACAAGCTTAGTCCTGAAGATGTTGTGTTGAGATCAAGTAATATAGTGGTAAAGGCCTTTGATGGTTAGAGAAGAGTGGTGCATGGAGAAATAAATCTCCCAATCAAAGTAGGTTCTCAGGTCTTCAATTCAACCTTCTATGTAATGGATATTCGTCCTTCGTACTCTTGTTTTCTTGGGCGCCCCTGGATCCATGGGGCAGGTGCTGTAACCTCCACCTTACATCAGAAGCTGAGATATCCAGTAAAGGGAAAGGTTGTCACTGTTTACGGAGAGGAAGGATATATGATTAGCCATGTGAACACATTTAAATATCTTGAAGTGGAAGGGGAATATGTTGAAACTCCTTGCCAGACGTTTGAAGTAGTTCCTTGGGTTGTTCCTAATGCTGAAGCTCCTCCTGTTGTCAAAAGAGTTCCTGTGATCACCAGAGTACCTCCTACAATGGCCTCCCTCAAAGATGCTAGAGCTGTGGTTGAAGAAGGTGGTTGTACTATTTGGGGTCAACTTCCTGACATTCCTTACAAGTCTGACAAGTTTGGTTTGGGTTTCACTGCAGAGTCCCAGAAGGTTGTTCGTCGTGCTCGTGCTGTTCGTATCACCAATCAAGGGATTATGAAAGATCATATCAATGTTGTGGGTGACTATGATGAAGACTACAACCTGGGTGCTTGGATTTTTCCTACTATGGGTGATGGGCTCAATAATTGGAAGGCTGAAGATGTTATTCCTATCTCCATTAGTCAGGAGTAAATACTATTACTGTGTTGTTACTTTTAAGTTTGTAATTTTTGAACAATTAAACTCTTAAGCCTTGTGCCTTACCCGGGGCACAATGGTATGCTTGTTTCGGAATGTCATTTCATTTGCATACTTCATTCAATAAAAATCAGTGGACGTTTCGTTTTCGTAAATATTGTGTTCCTTGTCTTTCTTTTATTTTTTTTCTTCTTTTATCAGCTATGTGTTCTTACACACACCCACATCACTAAAATGCAGATCCTCGTCCACTCTGGATCCTGTTGATAACAGTTCTACTATTTCCAATTATAATTTCGAGAATCCGATCTATCAAGCTAAAGATGGAAAGGAGGACGATTGTGAAGTACCTGTAGAGCTTGCTAGGTTGTTACAACAAGAAGAGAAAGCTATACAGCCACATGAAGAGCCAATCGAAGTTGTGAATCTGGGGACTGAAGAAAACAGGAAAGAGGTCAAGATAGGGGCTGAATTAGAGGATGATGTCAAGAGCAGATTAATTCATATGTTACATGATTATGTGGAGATCTTTGCTTGGTCCTATGAAGATATGTCAGGGTTGGATACAGACATTGTGGTTCACCGTTTACCGGTAAAAGAAGATTGTCGTCCAAAGAAGCAGAAGGTTCGTCGCATGCGTCCTGAAATGTCAGAGAAGATTAAAGCAGAGGTGATGAAACAGTTTGATGCAGGGTTCTTAGCTGTGACTTCTTATCCTCAATGGGTTGCAAATGTAGTACCAGTACCTAAGAAAGATGGTAAGGTATGTGTGTGTGGATTACATGGATTTGAACAAGGCCAGCCCCAAAGATGACTTTCCACTTCCTCACATTGATGTTCTGGTGGACAACACTAATCAGCATAAAGTATTCTTTTTCATGGATGGTTTCTCTGGTTACAATAAAATCAAAATGGCACCTGAAGATATGGAGAAGACAACATTTGTTACACAGTGGGGCACCTTTTGCTATAAAGTAATGCCATTTGGTTTGAAGAATGTCGGGGCAACATATCAGCGTGCTATGGTGGCTTTGTTTCACGATATGATTTATCATGAGATAGAGGTATATGTAGATGATATGATAGCCAGGTCCCAGAATGAAGAGCAACATCTTGATCATCTGCATAAGTTGTTTGAAAGGTTGAATAAATACAAGTTAAGATTGAACCCAAACAAATGTACTTTTGGAGTTAGATCTGGTAAACTCCTGGGTTTCATTGTTAGTGGAAAAGGTATTGAAGTGGATCCTGCAAAAGTGAAATCTATACAAGAGATGCCAGCTCCCCGTACTGAAAAGGAAGTTAGAGGTTTCTTGGGACGATTGAATTACATTGCAAGATTTATTTCCCAATTAACTACTACCTGTGAGCCAATCCTCAAGTTGTTGAAGAAAGATCAGGTAATGGAGTGGAATGAGGAGTGCCAAACTGCCTTTGATGAAATCAAGAGATATCTGCTAGAACCACCAATTTTGATGCCACCAGTTGATAGAAGACCCTTGATCATGTACTTAACAGTGTTAGACAACTCAATGGGGTGTGTGTTGGGGCAACATGACGAGTCTGGTCGAAAAGAGCAGGCAATATACTACCTTAGCAAAAAGTTTACCGACTGTGAAACAAGATACTCACTGCTCGAGAAAACTTGTTGCGCTTTGGCATGGGCTGCTCACCGACTAAGACAGTATATGTTGATTCATACTACCTTATTGATTTCAAAGATGGATCCAATCAAATACATATTCGAGAAACCTGCTCTCTCTGGACGAATAGCAAGATGGCAAATGATCTTAACAGAATATGATATACAATACACAACTCAGAAGGCCATTAAGGGTAGTGTGGTAGCTGATCATTTGGCTCATCAAGCAGTGGATGATTACCAGTCAATGAGTTTTGAGTTCCCTGATGAAGATATTATGATTATTACCAAAGAACCTGGACAATATGACGGACCTGAACAAGGATCCCGATGGACTATGGTTTTTGATGGAGCTTCTAATGCACTTGGCAATGGTGTTGGTGTTGTGATCAGTTCCCCTGAAGGTTGTCATACCCCGATTACTGCCAGACTTTGTTTCTATTGTACCAATAACATGGCTGAGTATGAGGCATGTATCCTGGGTATCAAAGCTGCCATTGATATGAAGATTCAATTCCTAGATGTATATGGAGATTCAGCCCTGGTAGTAAGTCAGATCAAAGGAGATTGGGATATCAAGCATGATAATCTCATTCCTTACAGAGAGTATGTTTTGTCTTTGATCCCATATTTTAAAGAGATTACCTTTGGACATATTACACGAAGAGAAAATCAGTTGGCAGATGCATTAGCCACCATGGCATCTATGTTTGAGATTAGCTGGGATGATGAAGCTCCCAAGATTACTATTGATTATTTGAGATGCCTGCATACTGCAATGAGATTGACACTGAAGAAGTAGAGGAAAAGCCTTGGTTCTATGAAGTGAAAAGATATCTTGAAGTTCAGGAGTTCCCTGAAGGGGCATCTGTCAAAGATAAGAAGTTTCTGAGGAGGTTTTCTGCTAAGTTCTTTTTGAGTAATGGAATTTTGTACAAGCGCAATCATGATTCAACTTTGCTTCGTTGTGTGGATAAGAAGGAAGCAACTGAGATTATGGAAGACATGCATGATGGGATCTTTGGCACACATTCTAGTGGTCATACCATGGCAAAGAAGATATTGAGAGCAGGTTACTATTGGTCTACCATGGAAGCTGATTGCTATCAACATTCCAGAACATGTCACAAGTGTCAAATCTATGCTGATAAAGTACATATACCTCCATCAGAATTGAATGTATTGACTGCTCCTTGGCCTTTTGCCATGTGGGGCATTGATATGATTGGTGAGATCAAGCCTACTGCTTCTAATGGGCATCGTTTCATCCTGGTTTCTATTGATTACTTTACAAAATGGGTGGAGGCAGCTTCATTTGCATCTGTTACTAAGAATGTGGTGGCTCGATTCATTAAGAATAATCTCATATGTAGGTATGGCATCCCTGAAAGGATTATTACTGACAATGGCTCTAATCTGAATAATACTATGATTACTGATCTCTGCACGCAGTTCAAGATTAAGCATCACAACTCTTCTCCGTATCGTCCGAAGATGAATGGGGCAGTAGAAGCTGCCAATAAAAACATTAAGAAGATTCTACAGAAGATGACTGTTACTTACAAGGATTGGCACGAGATGTTACCATTTGCTCTTCATGGTTATCGTACTACAATACATACTTCAACAGGGGCAACCCCATTCTCCTTAGTCTATGGTATGGAAGCAGTTCTGCCCATTGAAGTTCAGATCCCTTCCTTAAGAATCATGAAGGATGCAGGCTTGGATGAAGATGAGTGGATTCAGACTCGACTTTACCAGATAAATTTGATTGATGAGAAAAGGTTGGCAGCTGTCTGTTATGGCCAGATGTACCAGAAACGGATGATCAAAGCTTTTAATAAGAAGGTTAAGCCAAAGGTATATCAGGCTGGTGACTTGGTAATCAAGCGTATCATATTACCACAGGGTGATCCCAGGGGAAAATGGACTCCTACATATGAAGGACCATTTGTGGTCAAAACAGTATTCTCAGGAGGTGCCATGATGCTTACTACTATGGATGGTGAAGACTTTCACAGCCTGTAAACGCAGACATAGTTAAAAAATATTACGCATAAAAAAAGAGACCCGCTAGGTTGACTGGCCTAGGCAAAAATAAGGGCATCCCGGCGAACCAAAAGGGTTCGGGCAAAAATTAGGGATATATATATATATATATATATATATATATATATATATATATATATATATATATATATATATATATATATAAAATGTACACCCGGCAAGTTGAAAACCTGAAAAGGCGGCTTGGGCAAAAAAGGGTATCCCGGTGGATTGAAAACCTGAAAGGGCAATCCAGGCAAAAGTTAGGGATTAAAGCGTATGACTATGTCTCGTTTGGATCACCTATGTAAACTCCAACCAGTTGTGCTACTTAATTCAAGCTCGAACAGTAGTAGAATTGAAGATAATGGCAATAGTAGAATTGAAACTCAATAGGATTATTTCCCACATAGCTGATTTTCTCTGTTTTGTAAAAATTTTACGACAAATTCCTCTTACTAGGATTTATGTCTCCTTGTACAAACTTGCCTATGTATAGGTCACTTTGTGATATAAATAAAATTTCATCTTTGAATCCAGATTTACTTTTACCCTATTTACATAAGCGAAACGTCCATTGGTTGTGTTTGAATGAATGTATGCTTTTGAATATGATTGATGTTTACCAGAAATGCATAAAACTTTTGAATATGATTGATGTTTACCAGAAATGCATAAAAATGCAGTAATGGTATTTACTAAGGACGAACGAGGGAAGGAGTTCAATGAAGCTTCGCCGTTTCATCCCCACAAGACAACTACAAATCTCCAGTAGAGCAAATCTATCTTTATAGATACTTCGAGTTACATCTCCCCTTGAATTTATGTCCATCTCTTTTATCCTCAGTCGGGATACTCAGGATCTTATTCCTTCAATAGAAGTACGACGAAAGAAGACGAGAGGTTATAAATACTATACTATCCAACAAGACGGGAACAAGTTCCTCATATTCTTCAGCAACGAATCGGGATTTATTTTCCCTAGCCAGCAGTTGTTATATAAAGATATCCAGACGCTTCAGGCTGCATGATTCATACATACATCATTTACATCATATCATAACATACATATCATAGATGCATAATACATTTACTTAGGTGCATCATACTATGCATGCATATATGTTGCATAAACTAATATTCTCCTTGCAGGATAGTTATATGCAGAAAAACCAATATCAACAGGTCAGAAATGATCCATACATTACTCAAGATGTCCTTGGAGAGTAGGTAAACGGTCTGTAAGAAGATCCATTCCCTAATCCAGGATATTTCCAGAAGATTTCATCTATCTGGTCTTGAATAGCAGGCAAACGGTCTATGCAAAGATCCATTCCCTGGTTCAAGATATTTTTCAGAAGAACTAATCCTGACGTTCTTTTGGCCCTTGAATAGCAGGCAAACGATCTGTACAAAGATCCATTCCCTGGTTCAAGATATTTTTTAGAAGAACTAATCCTGGCGTTCTTTTGACCTTGAATAGTAGGAAAACGGTCTATGCAAAGATCCATTCCCTGGTTCAAGATATTTTTCAGAAGAACTAATCCCGATGTTCTTTTGACCTTGAATAGCAGGCAAACGAACTGTACAAAGATCCATTCCCTGGTTCAAGATATTTTTCAGAAGAACTAATCCTGACGTTATTTTGACCTTGAATAGCAGGCAAACGGTCTATGCAAAGATCCATTCCCTGGTTCAAGATATTTTTTAGAAGAACTAATCCTGACGTTCTTTTGACCTTGAATAGCAGGCAAACGATCTGTACAAAGATCCATTCCCTGGTTCAAGATATTTTTCATAGGAATTAATCCTGACATTCTTTTGACCTTGGAGAGTAGGAAAACGGTCTGTGCAAAGATCCATTACCTAATCCAAGATACTTCCAGAAGAGATAATCATCACGAAGATTTATTTATGCTGGTCCATTCAACAATTCAAACTATGTTGCATAAACTATTCAGAGATGGCATATACAAAGACCTAGTACTGATGTTCAGTATCAACATAAAGCTATCTTCACATCCTGATATTTTAGATGGCATCTATAAGCCCATCTCCAGTTCCTCCAAGTGGCATCTTCAAGCCCACTCAAGCATATACAACTAATAATCAGTGTTACTTTACGCACCGGCGAGTGCAAATTTTTGGGCTTTTGTGTTCAATCCTCTTCAACCTTCCAGGTCACGACTGGCACATATACCAATCTAACCCCTCAGGTTTCAGAAAATTGAACAGGGGCAGCTGTTGCACCCCAAAATTTGCCCTCCACAAGACAAAACATTGTGTACTAAGAGGTTCACAAGGTTCACAAAGTTCACAATACATCCCATGAGGTTCACAAGGTTCACAAAGTTCACAAGACATCTCATGAGGTTCACAAGATTCACAATTGGCTGACAAGTTTGACAATTCCCTCAGACAAAGTATCCTCCTAAGCAAGGCATCCTAAACTAGGGTTTTGACTTTTATCAGGATAAATGGACTTCCAACACTTCAAGTGAGCTTAATAACATCCTATATGTGTTCAAGAATCCCTATGTCAAGTTTCAAGGCTTTCCCAAAAGATTTGCTCAGTCAGATGATCAGATAGGTTAAAATCAGTCAAAGCAGTCAAAAAGTCAAACTGAGGTCAACTGTGGTCAAACCAAAGTCAAACTTCGTGATTTTTTGCCAACATCAATTATATGAGGTAAAATTCATCATTTGATCAAGGGTTGATCATGATTCATCAAGGAGATTTCAGATCATCAAGAATCAGGAGTTTCTAAATTAGGGTTTTCACAGGAAAAGTCAACTAACTTTGACCAGCTATAACTTTCACATGCTTCATCAAATATTTTCCATCCAAAGCTCATTTCGAAGGAAATTGAATTCTCTACAACTTTGTGTCTCACAAGTCAAGCCCAAAAATGCTTCATTTGGAAGGTATGAGCTAAGACATTATAGGTCCTTTTAAAAGTCAACAAAAAGTCAACAACTTCCAAAGAGCATAACTTGAGAATGTTAAAAGATATGGACATGAGACCAAAGATGTTGGTTAGAGGACTCTTTAAGCTTTCCAAAATGTCCAAGAACACCTTCATAGCATTAAAATTTAAAGATTTGTGCCCTTGCAAAGTTGGGAAATTTTTGAGAGGTTTATGAAGCAAATGGGGTCTTAAAACCATAATTCACCAAATGGGCTTGCTTTTTTGTGGTCCAATTAGTTCCATGACATCATGCACGAAATTAAATTAATTTATTCATAAATTTTATTCATTTTATTTTTATTTATTATGATTATTTATATTAAAAATCATTTTAAATTCAAATAAAATATAAAATAATGGAGATTTAAATTGATTTGGTTTCTAGAAAGTCTTAAATTATATTTGGACTTGATTGATACAAGAATAATGAAGATCATCCTAATATAGCAAGGCTAGATCAAGATATTTCAAATTTTAAGAACCTATCTTTTTCAATCTCTATAGATCAAAACATTCAAAGGATGGACCAATTTTCTGACCTAATTTGATTGACTCATATAAACAACCTTTAGCAGCTTCAAACTCACGAATTCACAGCCTCCAAGACTAGTTTCAAAACTTCAAATTTCATCCAAAATATCAAATTCGGATCCCAAGGTAGAGTGGATTTCAAAGAGTTTTAAGCATTGCAATGTGTTCTATGATGTCTATTGAACATATTTGGATCATAAACAACACCTAAAACACCTCCATTCGCATAATCCGAATCCATCTTTTCATATTTTTTGATTATTTCGTTCATGATTATTTACATGTTATTAATGAATTTTGTTTAGTGATTTGTGTTCAATGAAGGTTTGTGATGAATTCTGGGCAGTTCAATTGAAGAAACCGTGGCCGAATCGAGTGATGCCATTTTAGGGTTCTTGACTTTCAATTTTGGGTTTCATGATTAAATGAGTATAAACAAATTCTAAGACCATGAATCAATCGTAAATTACCTCTGGATTATGTTTGTGTATTCAATTTGACAAAATTTTACATGAATGATGATGTTTGAGTTTCGTAGGATTATCTGCCATTTGAAATTTCGCAGGAAAATTCGTGGAAAAATTCGTAGGTAAATGCGCAGAGCCAGAGGTTGAAGATGAAGTCTTGGCGCGCAGAAGAAATTCAAATATGAAACATAATATTTTATTATTTAGTTCTTATATTATTTCACAATGAGCGCGTAGCTCATATGGTTTTGATGCGTGTATGTGAACTAAAGGGCTTGGGTTCGAAACCAGCCAAATGCATTTTTTTTGCTTGATTTGTTTTATTTTCCAGGATAACAACAAAACCAATTGGAAGTGGATTGCTATCAAGCTGCGCGCGCAGCCCAGTGGTTATGCTGCTGGTCATTCAGGTAAAGGACCTGGGTTCAAATCCCAGGTCCTGTTTTTTAGGTTTTTTTGTTTTATTTATTTTCATTAATTCTTTATTTTATTCTTTAACCAATTAAAATAATTTTTAAAAATATCTAAATCATTCTTTTTTAATAAAACTTTATTTTCTTTTCAAATTTATATTATTTTCTCAAAAAAAAAACCTAAATTAATATATTTATTTCTTTATATGTTTTTAATAATATTTATTTATATGTATATATTTATTTAACTATTAAATTAATGTTGTAAATTAAATTAGAAACCCTAATTATCCTTAACCCTAATTTATTTTCTAATTTCTAAAAACCCTAATTTCTTTTAAAATTCTAACTTCTCACTTTAATTATTTTTGTACTTATATATATAATTAAAACATTAATCATGTTTATTTTGTAAATAAGTTAATATATGATTTATTATTATTATCTTTATTATTCTATTTTTATATCAAAAAAATTCTTAAAAAATGTTTATTTAATTTTAATTAGCTTGTATATATTTTATATTTTGTGCTAACTTTTTTTTTATTATTTTTATTACTAACCCTTTTATTTATTGCTTATGTTTATTATTTTATTTTATTATTATTATTTAAATTGGTCTTATTATTATGTAACTTTACAAGCTATGTAATAGTCGTAGTATTTTTACTATTTATTTATTTATAAATATATTGCTATGGTTAGTAAAATAGGGAGTGATAACATGTTTGCTTTAAAATTAACTTAGATCACTAATTATAAGATAAATATTTGAATTTGTACACGCACACACGTAAGTCGATCTTTGATCGCCATCTCACTTCTTAAGGATATCCCTCATGTTGCCTAAATAAAATGGTCAAGTAAGGTGTCTAAAAGCCAAGTCCCTTCTCCATTAATGTCATCTTGTCCCTTTACGATTATAAGATCAAGTCCCTTCGAATGTTGCCTTCGTGAATGATCTTGTCCCTTTCGAATAAAAGATGATAAGTCCCTTCAAATTGCTAAGACACCTTACAGTTGCCTAATCACAGATGACCCTTCATATGTCCCATACAACATCCAAGGTAATGACTACCTATTCCTTAATAATAAGGATAGTCTTACCATTGAAAGAACATATAAGAACAGTAAAGACTTAATATAGGGTAGGTTCCTCTTAAGTACTTGCTCACCTTTTCAAAATACATTTTACACTTCACATTTCAAACAAATTTTCAAAACAAAGTCTTTATATACATCCATACGAGGATCATTATAAAGTACTTAGAAAATTTTTAATCACACACTACATTTTCTCAAAACAGTTTAAAGTGAGCTAAGTAACTAAGAGCCCATGGATAACCATGGATATAAAGGGTGCTAACACCTTCCCTTTGTATAACCTACCCCCCGAACTCAAAATCTTTTTAAGGTCTTTCCTGTTCTTTTATGTCCTTTCCTTTTGGATAAAATAAAAGTCGGTGGCGACTCTTGCTATCCGCAACATTTATAGAAAAGTCAGTTCTCCCACCGTGTTACTGCAGTCATGTCATAATCTGGAGGAAAAGGATACGGTACTGCTATAGCATGGCTTAACTTAATCATAGAGCTCTGAAGAAGACGGGCAAGTAGTTGGCTTCGAAAAATTGGAACTTGAGCAAGCACTCTTTCGGGTTTCTTAGTCCCTCGTCTCTGTTGTTGACGATTATGCTGACGATGTTGAGTAGGGTGCCCAGACTGCCCCTGTATCTATCTTCCTGTATTTGGAAAAGATTATTGACGCGATGACTTTGAAAACCAAGCTTGAAAAGCACCCTCGCGACCTGGGGTAAGTCCCGGGGAGAAGGAATGGCTATGCCCTCCTTTGGCGGCCATTGAAGCAGGATTACCGACTACCTTCACACCAGTTGTTCCAACCTCGATTACTCTGGAATCAATTAAATCTTGCACCTGGTGCAGGAAAGCTTTACACCCTTCAATATCATAACCCAGTGCCTCAGAATGAAAACCACAACGCGCATTGGCATCCCATTAGTCCGGTAGTGGAACAGGAGGGGAAGACAGCTTGCGAAGTTCAATCAATTTCCATTAAAGCAAATGTTGAAGTATATTAGTACGAGACATGGGTAAATGATCAAATACCCTTTCTTGCTTCTGCCGCTGAGGTGGTACAACCGGGGGAGTCCCATTTATAATCTGTTGTGTAGTAGTTTCAGAATCCAAGGCTTGCGACATGAGGAAGACCTATGGACAGGGGGGAGAATACCTAACTCCTCTGCAGTAGGAGGAGAAACAACACTTTTCCTGGCCTCCTGGACAGGTGCAAACCCGATTTCCCCGGAATCAATGAGTTCTTGGACTTTATACTTAAGCATCCTACAATTTTCCACATTGTGCCAAAATGCTCCTGAATGAAAATCACACCTAGCATGGGCATTAGAACCCAAAGGGTATCTTGTGTGTTGAGGTCCCACATCAATCAACTTAATCAACTTCAATTCCAGCAAAAGTTGAAGCAATTACGTATATGGCATCGGAATCGGGTCAAATTTCCTCTCATACCTTTCTGTCTTGCACTCCTCGGGGGATGGTAGCTGATGAAAAAACTATAACAATGAAGGAGATTCAGAAGACGATCCATGTTCCACCAAAGGTCCCAAAGAAGTGGGAGGAATCAAAACTTCGGTGGCAGAAACAAACAATTGATTGTCTTCCTTCTTCAATATAACTTCCAACATTTCTGTAATTCGGCCCATTTGAGTCTTCATCTGGTTGACCTCTTCTCTCAGCAGTTTCTGATCCTAGGACAACGCTCTAATGTCCACCATAAAATGCCCCAATTGAGCCTTCATCTCACTCACCTCCGCTCGGAGTTGTTCCATGCCCATACCCCAACAACCGTGATTCAAGTTGGCCATTCTGAAGAGAAACCAAGTCAGGATAAGAATCTGTCTCTAAATACCTATCATGAATGCAAAGATGTATGCAAATTCCATGTTTTATTATTTCCGAGGAATCTATCTGTTTAGATTCAAGTTTTGATACAGAAGAATCCAACGGCCTGATTTTATGAGATCCTCAAAAATAACTGAACATGTATGCGGAAATGTTATGATTTCATGTATGTGTAGCGGTAAAATCATGAGTGTAAGCTATTGATTAACTTAACTCAATATACACAGAGTCGCCACCGCGCTTTTATTTATTTCCAAACGGAAAAAGGCAAAAGAACGAACAAAACCTTAAAGAATCTTAAAAAGCTAAAAAGCTAAAAGAATCAAACAGAGATTGGGTACGGGGATTGGTTACAAATCGGGAAGGTTTTAAGCACCCGACTTGTCCGTGGTACTCCACGGGAACCCTTTGAAATGTTTACTGCATTTTTTGGTTTGAAATGGTTTGCTTGAAAAAAAAGATTGAAGAGATGAGAAGAAGAATATTTTTTAAGATTTTGGTGTTTGAAGAGACGAACGTACCCACAGAGTGCAATGCGAGATCAAAACCCCGTAGTTCGTGGTACAAATTGTGAAAAGGCAAATGAGTTGAATTGATTTTAAAATGTAAAGATAAGTCGTCATCCTTTAGCGAATAATTCCGCTAGAAAGGATGAATCATATCTAAACATAAAAAAGGTTAAAAGAAACGTGCACGAGGGCACAAAAACAATTGAATGAGTTGTGAAAGTTTTAAAGTTTTTGAGAAAGAAAGTTTCCATATGCTTATGTGGTTTAGCATTTATTTAAGACATGAAATGAAAAGGTAAAAGCACATGACCGAAGTCAAGGTTTAATTGAGAAAATGTTTGAAGTTAGAAAACAAAGAAAGTTTTGAAAATAGGGAAGAGATTTGAAAATTGAAGAAGATGGGAAGAGATGAAGGGACTATCCTAAGACTTGAAAATAAAAGCTAAAGAAGAAATGATCAAACCATATGGCAAGCACTCTTGAAATAATTGGATTTCCATCTTCATAAACAAGTAACTCAACCGGAGCCAAAGTCTTCAATCCATAACAAATGAGCAAAGGGATGATCCTAGAATCTAAGTCCGAATCTCCGAAGCAAGGGATAGTAACCATAGTCCGCAATAATAGTCACCCATTTTTTAGATGTTTAATCCGTTATTAGTGTTTTTGTGCCCAAATGGACAAAGGAGAAATAACAAGCAACAATAATATATACAATAAGCAATATGATGAATGAATATAGAAGCATAATAAGAGAGGTAGGGAACAAGAGATTAAAGTAAAAGGATAAGGTGCGAGAGATTTAATTAAATGTTAGTATATTCACAATATTAATATTTACAATATAAAGTGGTATGATGAACTTAATCAAGCACAACCACGAAAAAGAAAAATAAAGTCGAGGCAACCGGATCCAAGTGGATCGCATTCCGAATCGGGACAATGTAGGTCTATGTTAAGCAATCGCCGAGTAATTTACGGAGTAATTACCCTACAAATGAGGCCGGCCACCACTAATGAAAGTGGAAAATATTCGTGTTAATACATGTTAGAGAAACGATATAATGGATCGTTCTCTGAAAACATGCCACACTAAAAGAAAAAGGAAGGTCTAATCTTAATCGAGATTATCGTTGAGTTTTTTCGATTAGCAACCTATCACGATCTCAAAGTATGAAGAATGATCCAAATGATCATTCATCCATAGATTTGAAATAATGAAGATTAAGCTTAATCGGAAATCAACAATCCCGAATCGGAAGATTGTCATCGACCAAAATTGAAAAGAGATGAAGAATAATAGATCCAAAAAGTAGATCCATAAAAGGAATAGAAAATATTTTTTAAACCTTTTCTAGAAAACTCTTTTCCAAATATTTTTTCTAAATTTGTTTTCCTAAACACTTTTCTAAACTTTTTTATCAAAATATTTTTTCTAAGATTTTTTAAAATACACTTATAAAATATTTCCAAAGAGGAATGTTGAGATAAGAGTAAATTGTTAAATAAATAAATTAAAAAAAAAATAAAATAAGGATGAAGAGAGGGGGGAGGGAGGTCCACGGGTTGGTGTTTGGATAGCAAAAACCGGATCATCAAGAATCCTAGGCCAAAGGCCCAAACACTAAGCTCACAAATCAGCTTATTCTTATTATTAAAATAAATTTAAAAAAACAGAAAAATAAAAACAAATAAGAAAACAGAAGAATTGAGTCTTCTTCCTCTCTAATGCAACGCAAAAACAGGGCAAGAATAGCTCCAATCACGGCGGAAATAACGTGGCGGAAATTTGACTCCTCACCTTCAAAAATTCGATCCGAAACAGAACCTCCTCCTCTCTTCTCTCGCGATTCCCTCCTTCTTCTTCTTTCACGGTTTCTCTACTCTCTCAATCCGATTTCAATCGGTTTAAGTTTAGGGATTTTTCTGGAAAAAAATTGATTGAGTGTTTGAATTAGGGAAAGATTTGGCTAGGGATTTGAGGAGGTTGAAGATGGAATTGAGCAGCAATTTGAGTGGCTCTTCAAGCTTGGATTTAGAAGTGATGAAGGGCTGAATTTATAGGAGGATGGGTGACGAAAACGGATGCCGTTTTTGGGTTTTGGCTCGCGTTTTGAATGCCTTCACGAACGCGTGTTTGCTGCGTTTTTCAACTTTGAGTGTTTGCGTTTTATTTGTGATTGTTGTTGCGTTTTGATGCTTGCAGTTTTTGCGTTTTGATATTTGATTCTCAGGTGTGCATAATGCGTGCGTTTGGATATTCGGAATCCGTGACTTGGGCTTGAGCTGCAGCGTGATGCTTACGGATTGAAGTCATGCTGTGTTGTTCGTGTGAGTTGCGGGAAAGCTTCAGCTTTGGTGTTGTGAGCTGATGCAAGAGGCTTGTGGGGCCTGAGTACCGCGTAATGTGCTGGCTCGGCTTTGTGTTTGGTACGGCTGGAGTGAAACTTTGGAAATGTGCAGCTTGGCTCACGTACGGAAGCATGAGGCTTGTGTGTTGTTGGGCCTGCTGCGGCTTGGATTGATGGAAAGCAATGCGGAAGCTTGGCTGGGCAAGTTTGATGACGTGAGGTTGTTTGTGCTAGGCCTTGAAGTCAAGTGGGCCAGTGTTGTTTGGCTGAGGCTATTTTTGTACTTGGCTGCAGGAAAAGTAGCGTGTTTGGTTGTGTGGCTTTGGCAAGTTGTGGGCAAGTTGGCTTGAGCAAGTGAGAGTGGGGGTGAGGCTAGGCTTGCATACGGAAATGTGTTTAGGGACTTGGGCCAAAGACTTGGCAAAAAGAAATGTAATATATTGAAATGTTTTGGACTTTGTGATTAAAAAAACTATGATATTCTATTAATGCATTTTAAAATGGATAAAAATGAAATTGGTGGACTTATATCTAAAAAAGATAATCAAAGTAAAATAAAATGATTTATGGATATTTGGTAAATGGATTATATAAAAAAATGAATAAGAAAAACAATGAATTGGGCTTAGAATTATGAATGGAGAAATAGGAAAAAATAAAAAGTATGAATAATGGATTTAATGGATTATAAAAAAAATGGATAAGGAAATTGGATAAAGAAAATAATTGGAAATGGTTATTTGAAAAGAACCGAAAAGTTTAGAATTTGGAATTTTTGTGAATAATAAAAAAAATGGATAATCGGGTAATTGAACTAAAAAAATATTGACGATTTGGATAAACTGGTTTAATCGGGAAATGGGTAATGGATGGAATTTGGTTCTCAAGCCCACAACAAATCTCGATTTTTTCGCCAGCCACTGGATGAACACAGTCAATCTTTAAACCACTGAATGAATCGTAACTTTGCCACCTAAACCACAACCATCGCCTGAAATCTGTCTTGATTATTCGAAAACATGCTGAGGAAAATAAATCCTCAGATGAAACATTGATGAACTGATGCACATTGAAGATTCGGACCCAACTTTGCACAAAACACTGCCTGATAACTGGTGATCACAGCACATAACACAGTCTTGAACTTTTGAATACGCACAGTCTAAGAAACAGACCACTGGCACACACAACTTGCAGTTGAACAATCTATTTGATAGTTTGACCAAGATTAGGTCAAACGTCCATCTGAAT
Organism: Lathyrus aphaca; assembly: GCA_963966055.1. NCBI lineage: Eukaryota > Viridiplantae > Streptophyta > Magnoliopsida > Fabales > Fabaceae > Lathyrus > Lathyrus aphaca. The sequence continues at coordinate 205,562,747 of OZ014520.1, forward strand.
CGAATCATAATTGAACAACTACATCTGAATCGGGAATCACAGCCATGTCTTTGAAATCCTGCAACACAGAGAAGAAGAAGCAACTACAACATATTTTTTTTGTATTTTGGTTAGAAGTCAGCAAAATATGAACAAATGACAGAAATTAAACATGGTGATCCTCTGCAAGACAAAGACCTGCACCTGAAAAGGGATAAACGACTGTCGCTCCCCGGATTTCCATCCTGGTACAAACGCGAAAGTGGCGCGGAAAAAGAATAGAGTCGCCAGCCAGGCATTTTTATCCCGAAGAAAGGGAATGGTAATGCTGCACAAACCAGAAGAAAAGAAAGAGGAAGGACACAGGTCCTGCGAACCAAAGAGACTGAGTTCGGGAGTCGGTTACGACCTGGGAAGGTATTAGCACCCAGATCGTCCGCCGTACCCGACGGGATCCACGCTTGCAAAAGAAAACTAATTCAAAGGGTGAGGGTATGAAAACTGCAGCAAAAGAAATGAAAATGAAAAGAAACTGGAACTGGACAGAACTGAAATAAGAAAATAAAGGAAAAATGTAGGGAAAATAAAGATTGTGCTCGAACGGGCCCTACCCCGCTGCCTACGTACCTCATCAGGATAATGAGGATCAGAGACGCCGTAGTTCCCCTAACTAGGGGTAACAAAGGGAAATTGCTTGTGAATTAAGGCTTGAACTGCCTATGCCATTGCTCAGGTGTTGCAGGCTCGGACGACGAGTGCGTAACCGTCTTGCAAAGTGACAAGTAGGAGCAAGTTCGCGTACGGAGCGAATGAGATGAGAAAAGAATTCCCGAAGGAGAGACGCTTATTGTTTGTTTGTGTTTTTTATGAAGCTTTTATGAGTGTGTCACAAGGAAGTAAACTCAAGCTCTCATCAATGAAATGTGCACTTGTCACTACATTCCAAGATGGAATAATAGAACAAGCACACTCAAGTAAGGAGAAGATCCCCAAAACTTGAACCCAGAGACTAGGGCTTAGGCTCACTAACTTGCTTAATTATTAAGTGTTTTTGGTTATTTACAAGTGAAGAAGTGTTTTTTATGCTTTTCTTTTATGAAGAAGATACCTTGATCAGACTTGTGCATCACAAGGTAAACATGTACTATCCCAAGATGGGAAGACTACAAGCATACCTCATGGAATAAGGCTATGGATCAATGCATCACTTCAAATTTATTAAAGTGTTTTTTAGAGAGTTATGAGATGAGAAGAGAAGAGAACCAAAAAGGATCATAAAGGTGAACTCTAACGGGAAAGGTCTAATCCTAATATTCACATGCATGGATGCCCTAGGTTAGTGAGGCTCACTATCCTAATGAAAGAGAAGAAAAGAAGATGAAAGGAGAAGCTCCACGGTGGCCTAAGCACGCCTCAAGTAAGGCAAGGGACAAAGAAGATGAGGAAGAAATAAGATAAAGAGATGAGAATGCATTATGGAGAAGAAATAAGATAAAGAGATGAGATGAGAATGCGATATGGAGTAAGATGGATAATGCACAAACAGAGCCTACACCAGTAGGACTTCCAGATGCAACAACATGCAATAAAACCAGGCCTCAGTGTTACCTAACGGAGAAGGTCCGTTGCCTCTTCAAAATGCGCAAGAGAAACTCAGGAAGAAAATTCAAGTCCAAAGCGGATTCAACAGTTCCGCATAATTATCCATTATCAGAGTATCAAATAAAAGTCAAATGTCGTCTTCCCGCATGCAAGCCGACCAATGAATAGTACCAGAACTAACAAGATATCAGGACAAGTCTTCAAGTACAAGTAATATTCCAACACAAGGCTATCACCGAAATCGAACGATAAGCCTACAAAGCAACAAGCACAAACTACAACCAAAATTGAACACAATTATATTTAATTAAACCAAACTAAATGAAATTAACATCAAAGCTAAATTAATTAAATTCTAATAAGATCCTAAACTAAAATTTTAGCAAACATTAATAATAAAAACTAACACAATTACAAAGAAAGTTTAGTTAATAAAAAGAAAGAAATCAAAACAAAAATAAACAAAAGACAAGGGGGCTAGCGCTGAAAATGGGGTGCTGGAAGAAAAAGCATCGCCTGGGCCTAAGCCCGATCCAGCATGGGTTTAACCTGTAAAAAACAAAAACAAAAAGAACAGACAAGAACCCTAAGCAATCAGCCATGAATGAGAAAAAGAAAATATATATAAAAACAAACAAGTGTCAACGGTCAAATGCTGCCATCAAATTCGCATCCCCAAAACCAAAATCCCCAAAACCAAAATGCAGACCCACTCCCTCCTTCGAATTCGCAAATAAAAATGGAGTAAGAATCCTCTGCTTCTTCTCATAAACACGGCCGTTTATCATCTTCTTCGTCGCGATATCAAATCACGGCGACAATCGATCTTCTTCTTCTTCGCCGAAACATGCAAACAAATTCATCACTGAGACTTCAATCGCGAGCTTGCTTCTTCGGAGATTTCGCGATTGATCTTGTCCTCCCTTCTTCGTCTCGTTCACGGTCTCTTTGCTCTTGTGTGAAGCTCTCGCCGGTTTCGGCGTCAACATCAATAAGAGACGGTGGCCCCAAATAGCGGATTCAAAGTGTCGACGATTCGATACCTCGGTGGCTCTGTGTTCCTCTTCTCTTGACTCGAATCTATCGCCGACGAAATCAACGGAAAACAACACTCACCGGTTTCGCGATGACTTCTCCTCGCGAACAAAGCACCGGCGACAACGGTCTTCTTCCCCCAAAGCTCCGCGTCACACACAGTAATCTCACGATCTGTTCTCACGCTCAAACGCTTCGTTTGTTTCAAATCCTCTTCTCTTCATCTTCTTATGGTTTTGATTTTCTCACAGATTGTGGTGAGGTTGAGATTGGAGGTTGAAATTGTTGTGAAGGTTCGTTTGATGAAGCTGCAGTTTGTTAAGAGTTTTGTCGTGATGGTTGTGAGGTGATACGGCTGATGAAACTTGTGGTCACCGTTTTGTTGTTGTTGTTTTGTATCGGTGGATTTGTGATGAGGTGAGGTTTAGGTGTGTTGGTTTTGTTGAAGAGTGATGAAGGTGAGTAAAGATACGAGAGTGGCGGTGATGGTTATTGTTTTGCAGGTTCGAAGAATGCGTGGTTATGTGTTGTTCGATTGTTGCGATCCGTTTGTTGAAGAGAAATTTGTGAGGCTGAGTTATGTTGAGGGTTGGAAAAGAGAATTGGTGAGGAAGAAGGGTGTTGTGGTAATTAGTTGGCTGTTGTGCGAGAAATTTGGCTGAAGGAGGTTTGAAGATTATGAAAAAAATGGTGTGCGGCGAAGGTGATGTTGGGTAGGTGCGATGAGGTTTGTGTGTGAGATTGTGTGGAAAGAAACTTGCGGTTCTTCTGTTGATTCTTTGGTGAATCAAAGGAAAAATGAGGAAAAATGCGTGAGGACTGTCCGCGTTGAAGGATCTTCTTTTGCCGTTTTAGAGAGACGCGGACCAGGTGTTGTTGCGAGTGGTTTTTCCTTCTGTTTGTTGTAATGTAACAATTTGTTATAGTGTGTAATCATGTGAGTGAGGTTGGGAAATGTGGGGTCAGTTTGTATTTTCTGTTGCCAATTGCCAGTGGGTAGGAGTCTCAACGTTTGCTTTTTGAGGCTGAAGCAAAACAACAACACAGGCTTTCAAACATTGGCAATTTATTTCTCCATTATTTTGTAGAATAATATGGAAACAAGAATTGCATTTTGATTTTATAACAAAGGGTACTAACAATGAGTAGAATTTAAACTTAGGATAAATTGAAAAAAAAGAAATGAAATTGGTTTGGAAATGATATATATATAAAAAAAACATGGGATATGGATAATGGAAAGAAATATGGATAGCATTTGAAAATGGTTATGAAATATGGATAAGTACCAAAAGTCACTGATACATACTACACCCAGGTTTAATCCAAAGTTCACACTCGAAACTCTTCCGACAAATCTTGATTAAAATGGACGATCGCATTCCTAGCCCACTAATTAAGCAACAACCAAACCATAACCCCTTGAATAACTTGCAGTTTTGACCTTTACGAATCCTGAATCTTTTTTCGAATTCGTCTGACTCGTCTTTAGAGAAAATAAATTCACAAAGGAGTATAACTAAACCCTTGACGAGTCTGACTTTGGAGTTAAACTTCTCAAGAACCACCACTCAATATTCTAAAGAAATCCACACACAACAATTTGATCTTGGATACATAATGACCGAGAAATAGCCCACTTAAAATGAACAATTCGCATTTTGAAGAAATCTCCTGATGATGGGCCAGATGCATAATGAATAATCCTTGCAGACGTGGAACTCTTGAAGACCACTAAACCAGGGAAATAAACCCTAATCCAGTGACAGGAGCATAAGAATATGCCATTGGTGGTTGTATAGCCAAGAACTTGAATTCTTCTGATAATCCGCAAATAAGGTGTGAAACCCGAATCTTCAGAAAAAAATGATCCCATGCCTTATGCACATGATATGAATCCTAAATGCTAATGATCTAATGGAAATGCAGATGAGATGCAAATGAAAGGCAAACAAAGATGGAATAGCCAGAGGGCAAATTTAGGGTGTCTACAGCTGCCCCTATTCAAGCAACTGTTGATCTGAAAAGGACGATAGTACGGGCTATCGACCATTCGAGATAAACTGTGATTGAATACCAAGAAGACCAGAAATTTGCACTCTGACGAAGAATGCAACCCTGGGAAATAAACCCAACCAGATGACGCTCTGGTGATATGAAAGGGAGGAAAAGCAGACGAGCTTCTTCCAAGTTGCAACCAAAGGTTCTGATGAATCATGAGACGGACGAGTCTTCGAATGACCTGTGACGCCAGGTGCAGAGAGCGGACGAGCCCTTAAGAATCTTCAAAGTAACCTGAGATAGACGAATCTCCTTCACTAATCCTTACGCAGATAAGTGGAATAAGACGGACGAGTCTTCTTCGGATAACCCTTACGCAGGTTCCGGAAATTGTTTTGACGCTTTAATCCCACCGTCAGGATTTTCAACCTCTTCAATGCGGACGAGCATTGGAATGATCATCAAAGAAACACAGACGAGTGTCATAAGTCGACGATACGGACGAGTACCGGACGATGATCCAAGAAACACGAACGAGTGCTTCTGACAATGATACGGACGAGTATCAACTTATTTCAGACGATCTTCAAAAGAAACTATCAAACACGGACGAGTGTCGGGGCGTGCAGACGAGCACCAGATAAGTAATAGACACGGACGAGTGTCGAAGGATGCAGACGAGTAATCTTCAAAGGAGTAACAAGCACGTACGAGTGCTAAGAGATGCGGTCGAGCATCAAATAAAGATGCGAGTACGGATGAGTACTGGCGACTTTCTTGGAGATATGCCTCAAATAAAGAGGAATCGAAAAATGCACGGACGAGTGCTGCAGGGATGCGGACGAGCACCAAATGAAGATGCGCACACAGACGAGTACAGGCAACTTCACTGGGGAAAAACTTCAAAGAACTAATAAGCACGGACGAGTGCCGAGAGCTGCGGACGGTCATCAAGTAAAGATGCTAGCACGGACGAGTGCTGGGGAATACCTCAAATAAAGAGGAATCTGCTGAGGAAAAGGCACGGACGAGCGCTGAAAGAGGACGAGCATCAAATAAAGATGCGAGCACAGACGAGTGCTAGTAGATATATACTCTACTGGGGAAAGCAAACGAGCAATACCACAGAGCTAACACACACGAGTGTTGAAAGATGCAGACTAGCAGCAATAAAGCATGATATATCACTGCTGGGGATAACTCTGCTTAGAGATAACACAGACGAGTGTTGACAAACGCAGACGAGCGGTAGACAAATGCCTGATTGGCCACTGAGAGTTACAACTCTACAGGGGAAGATAAATCTAGAGGTCTGACTACCCATCTCTGGCTAGGGAAGATGCTTCGTCAAATAACTCTTGCTGAGACCCTTGCTGGAGAGAGAGAGCTCTGACAATTCTAACTTTGTGGGGAAACAAGGCCTTCAGCTGCCTGTTGGGAAAACTTCACTGTGGAAAGATAAGTCCGCTTGGGGATGAGAATGATTCAATTAGCCTTGAAGTTCTGTTGGGGATATCACATGCTCTAACTCAGCTGGGGATGTCAACCTTCTGGCATGGTTGATAAACATATTTGGCTATGCTCTGCTGAGGAGAGACTTTGCTGGATAATCAAGTAAGTCAAAATATGCCCCAAGTATAGTACGATGACTGTGTTGGAAAGATATGCCAATTGGATTTTGACTATGTACCAACTCCTCACGAGGAAACCTTGTCGGTTGAAAGAAAATCTTATGCTCGGGAAAGAAATAAACTTCCAATGACCCGCTGGTAAAATAAATACCAGACATTCTCTAAGGATTAACACAGTGTTCAAGCTTCTGAGCTCAACAGTTGCCTACTGATTATCAAGAGTGCACAAGCATCCCTTTACTCTTCCAATTGCCTCAGACTGCACCGTCTATGAAAAGATCGTCTTCAGAGGATTTTACAGAAGACATGGCATCCAGAATTGCCCCAGTGTCTTCAAACTCTCGCAGAAATTCATCAGATCTTGAGATAACTGCCCCAGATTACGCCTTGCAACGGTTCTTGCTCCACATCAGAGAAAACAGAAACCATGCAGTATGAAGATGCAATGCAAATGATGCAAGATACAGACGTATGCTCCTGATGCTAAGGATATGATAAGGATGACTGGGCGCAAGGCCAGGTTGATAGATATTTCTGGTTGCCAAGCAATTGGACTTTGAAGGTGAATTACCAGACGAGAACTGGTTTATTAAAGGTAGGCCAACAGACGAGAACTGATGGGCAAAGAATAAGTCGTCAGACGAGAACTGACTCCTTAGGTTCATTGTCAAACGGGAATTGACTCTGAACAAAATGACTACCAGACGAGAACTGGCGTCCAAAAGGTTAATGAAAAGGTGACCAGACGAGAACTGGTTAAAAGATTCACCTACCAGACGAGAACTGGTATTTGAAGTTGGTTTGCCAGACGAGAACTGGACTTTGGGTTTGTCTGCCAGACGAGGACTAGACTCTGAAAAGCTTTGCCAGACGAGAACTGGGCTTTGGATTGGTTTGCCAGACGAGGCCCTCTGGATGTGAGACTGATGTTTGAGGGGTTATTGTCGCTCCCGGGATTTTCATCCTAGTACAAATGCGAAAGTGGCGCTGAAAGGTTAGAGTCGCCAGCCAGACATTTTTATCCCGAATGAATGGGAAAGGTAATGTTGCACAAACCTAAGGAAGAAGGAAAGGACAAGGTCCTGCGAACCAAAGATATGAGTTCGGGAGTCGGTTACGAACTGGGAAGGTATTAGCACCCCAGATCGTCCGTCGTACCCGACGGGATCCACGCTTGCTTGTTTTGTTTCAAAGGGTGAGAAAAATAAAGTGCTGCTGACTAAAACCACTAACTGGAAATTGGAAATGAGAAAAGGAACTAAAAGAGAATGGAAAAAAAAGGGGAAATGTAGGGAAAATAAAGAATATGCTCGAACGGGCCCTACCCCGCTGCCTACGTACCTCATAAGGATAATGAGGATCAGAGTCGACGTAGTTCGCCTAACTAGGGGTACTAAAAGGAAATTGCTTGTGAATTAAAGGCTTGAACTGCCTATGTCAATGCTCAGGTGTTGCAGGCTCGGACGACGAGTGCGTAACCGTCTTGCAAAATGACAAGTAGGAGCAAGTTCGCGTACGGAGCGAATGAAGTGAGGAAAGAATTCCCGAAGGAAAGACGCTTATTGTTTGTTTGTGTTTTTTAGAAGCTTTTATAAGTGTGTCACAAGGAAGTGAACTCAAGCTCTTTTCCATGGAATGTGCACTTGTCACTACATTCCAAGATGGAATAATAGAACAAGCACACTCAAGTAAGGAGAAGATCCCCAAAACTTGATCCCAAAGATTAGGGCTTAGGCTCCCTAACTTGTTGAATTATTAAGTGTTTTGGTTATTTACATGAAGAAGTGTTTTTTATGCTTTTCTTTATGAAGAAGATACCTTGATCAGACTTGTGCATCACAAGGTAAACATGTACTATCCCAAGATGGGAAGACTACAAGCATACCTCATGGAATAAGGCTATGGATCAATGTATCATTTCAAATTTATTAAAGTGTTTTTTAGAGTTATGAGATGAGAAGGGAAGAAGAACCAAAAGATCTCAAAGGAAAAAATTCTAAAGGGGACTAAAATAATCCTAATTATTCACATGCATGGATATCCTAAAGGTTAGTGAGGTTTCTGTCCTAATGAAGAAGGAAGAAGAAGATAGAAGAAGGGATGAGAAAGGCCTAAGCCCAACAAAAGAGAGTTAGTTCACATAAACATAAAAGGAAGGGGGTAAGAATTAGAGATGTGGAACTCAATTCCCACATCTCATACTTACCATAGCCCCTGCAAGGTTAGCATACACAAATGAATACAAACACAAAGTTCAAAACCAGAATCAAAATGGTATAAAGAAGGGCCTAAGAGTCCAGCAAGATGAAAAGAGAAGTCACACCATACCAAACAATATCAAAATGAAAGCTATGGAACCAAAAATGGACTTCAAACACTTAAAGAAACAAATGTCTTCAACATGAAGCAAACTCAAAAAATTTAGAAGAACCAGGACCTATCCTAGGACCAGGAAGGTACCTATACCCCAAAGGAACCCCAAACAAGAAGAAAAAGATGGCACAAGTGCCCTTCTAAGCTTATAAGAGATCTAACAAACCAAAAGAAGCAAAAAGGGATAAGGTGAGAACAAAAATCCACACATAATCAACCAGCCATCTAAAAAATCTACAACTGAAACCAAATGATCTTAAAACACATTATATTAACCTGCCAAAAGGATTTGCAAAAATTCAGAAAGGAACTAGGTCAAATGGAAGCACAAACACAAGCTAGGACAGAAAACTTACATCACAAGATATCAGATCAAAACCCAAGAAATAAATTTCTAAAAATTCTGAGAAAAATCACATGAAAACTAGAAGATCTTAGGAACACAATGCAAAAAGAATGGGATCAAAACTCCAAATATTGAAGTCTATGGAAAATCAACAAGACAGACTGATCGAGAAATGAGGCAAATGAAACTAGGTGCAAAGATGAATTAATTCTGGCACGCTAATCAATGAAAAAAATAAAATAAAAATATGGTAAAATTTTAGAGACACAAAGGAACATCTATGATTTTTTTGGGAATTTTTAGATGAATATTTCTATTTTATACGAATTAAAAGCAAACTGAAATACAAGAAAATAATTGGAAAAAAAAAAAAAAAAAAAAAAAATTAAGGAAATAAAGGAAAGGTGCATGTAGTAAGTTTTTAAATGGAAATGGCTGGGCCTGAGAAGCAGTGGGGTGCGAAAATTAAATTGGCATGGGCCCAGGTCAGAATACACAAACAACTCTTTTAATACCTCTCTCATTCCTTAAACCACCACTATTATACTAATTAATCTTTTCTTTACATTCTAAACAATTACCCTAACAATTATACTAATTAAAATCTATTAAATTTTCTAAACAATTATCCAAATTAATTCTTTATTACTTTCTAAACAAAATTATACTACTCTAGCCCTTTTTTATATTTCTAAACACAATTAAAAGAACCTAAACAATATACTAAACAAATATTATCCTAATTAAGCTATTATCATCTCTTAACAATTATTACTAACTACACATTATTCCACTAACTAATTCTTTATATTCCCTAATATCTTTTTTTCTAAACATTATATTTCCTAAAAGAAATTAACTAATCTAGTATTATATTTAATTTTCAAACCATTATTATCCTAATCTATTCTAAACAATTATTACTAAACAAATTCTAATCAATTTTTAAACAATTATTAACCTAATATATTCTAAACAAACAGTACCAAACAAATTCTAATCAATTTCTAAACAAACTCTAATCCATTATATCCTAATCTATATTCTAATCCATTATATCCTAATATATTCTAAACAATTATATTTCTAAACTATTACTAACTAATTAAACTAATCCTAAAACCATATTATATTTTTTAAAACAATTTCTAAACAATTATATTTCTAAACTATTACTCTATACAAATATTGATTAAACCCTATTATATGTCTTAACAGTTTCTAAACATGATATTTTCTAAAGATTTGTAATCAAATATGCTATAATTCCTAATTAATCTATTCTAAACAAATTCTAATTAATATTAACAGTTATATACACAAAAGCAAACATCAAAGAACAAAAACAAACAGAAGCAACTCACGGCTCTCCCATCCTTCTCCTGCTTAACCTAGCCGCCACTTTCATCTTCCTCTTTGCTCTCAATCGCACCTCCCCCTTTCTAAACCCTAGAAGCAGTCGCCGCCGCCACACCTTCACCTACAGCCTCTGTTCACGACCTAGTTTGCTGTAACCTAACCCCAAACCTATTCGGCCTCATCTCTCCTTCACCGTCTAGCCCGCCGCCGGAGCTCGACCTAGCCGCCGTTCCACTTCTCTCACTCCCACAACAGCCGATCAGCAGAAGCAAAAGCCGGCACCGCCCAGCTTGTCCTAACTCTAAACCCAACCGCAGCCGCCGAATCCCCTTCTTCTTCTCAACAAACCCTAGCCGCCACCAACTCCACCCTCACGACGACCCTTCCTTTCTCCGCCTCCGTCTTCGTCTAACACAGCCAATTACTAGCCTAAATCATCACACAAACTAACCTTAGCCTTATCCTATTTCAGATTCGATTGAGTAAACACAACCGGATGACTCGGAAACGCAATTAGATATAACAAGCTCATGATGCACCAAATTCCTAACACAGCTAGCACTCACAGCGAATTGAAGTAATCGGAAGCGTACCTGTGATTTGACGATGCCGCAAACAACGTATGAACGATTCTCGATTCGGTAAACGCTTTTCCTTCTGCTTTAGCTTCTAATTGAACTTTGCCTTTCTCTTTCGAATACGCTTTGTTGTTGTTGATTCAGAATTTGCTTGTTGAACGTGCTTGTAGGTGAATTGATGGCGTTGCGATTACTTCTTCTAATCAAAGAAGCTGAAGCAGGTTGCCACAAAGCTACGGCTCAGATTCAAGATTAGAGTTGAATTTGCGAAGCTGATGCAGATATACTTGATGAATATTGCAGCGGAATCAATCATTGAAGCATAACTACTGCACTTTGTGGTGAAGATCCAACAATGATGGAAGAAAATTGATGAAGGAATTGATGAATCTATGCAGAATTAGTTGGGATTTGTGAATGAGATTATGAAGAATCAAAGGATTGGTTCAGAGAATTGGTGAGAGATCCTCCATTCTGTTATGTACACTCTGTTTTCTTGTTTTTGATCAGAGTCTCATTCTGTTAGAGATTTTTCTTTTTGGAGAGTTTTTGAGAGAGAGTGATTCTGTTAGAGATTTCTGTTATGAGTGAGATATTTTCAATTCTGTTATTCTGTTATGAGTGAGATATTTTTTCGGTTCCCTCTTTCTTGAATGAGAGCTTATTCCTGTTATATCTTCTCTTTTTCTTTTTCCCGAATTCTGTTATGGATTCTTTTTTTCAGTTTGTTATTATTTTTCTTCTTGCATTTTGAATGCTCTTTGAATGCGTTTTGTATTTGATGAATTCAGATGCTTGGCTCGTGCTTTCGTGCGTGTACGAAGTGTACATTTTGGCTTCGGCTTGCAAGTTATATGCATTCGGTTTGCCCTGTTTTGCTTCGGCTTGAGACTTGCGTTGGCTTGTGGTGGGGCCAAGCATGTAGCTGGTATACGGGGGCAATTTTGATGCGGATTGAGGTGTGTGGGTGGAAGACTAGCAGAACTTGTTGAGTGTTTAGGGCAATATAGGATGGGCCAATGGGCTTTTGTAAAAGAATAAAGAAATAAAATAAATTGAAACTAGAAATGATTTGATTAGAGGTCTTTTTTTTTTATGATGATTATTTTTTCCTTGATAATAGGTGGCAATAAGAAAAGTAGGCCTTATGAAAAAAATGGTAAAAATATAAGAAAAGAACAATGGATATAGAAATATGATATAAAAATGGCAAAGATAAAAAATGGTTAAAATAATGATTGGGATGATTGCACTAAAAAACGAATAATCGAAAAAACGATGGGAACTATGGTTATTGAATAATGATGAGTAATGGTAGTAAAAAAAAAAAAAAAGTGAATAGAAATGGATGGTCGGATACTCGAATTAAAAAAATTGGTTTGGAAACTGGGTGATGAATATAATTTGGTTTTCAGGCCCACAACAAATCTCGATTTTTTTTGCACAAGCCTCTGACAAAATGAATACATCCAACCAAAGAACCACTGAACAACTGAATAAATCGCAACTCAAACCACAAATGTCCTCTAAAAATCGTCTGATTATTTTCCTGATAAACTGAATCCATACTGAGGAAAATAAATCCTCAGATGAATTGCTGATGAACTGAAGAATTCTTAATCAAGACGAATTGAACTGAACTTCTCACAATCCACTGTTCGATAATCAGAGAATTTTCACACACAACAACCCGAGCTTCAGATATGCCATTCTTGGGATACAGTCCACTGAGACAGATAACTTGCAACTGAAGGAACATTTGGTAGTTTGACCAAGATTAGGTCAACCGTCTGTTTGCCTCAGATTACCGCACTGAAATCACTGCTAGCATATGCTATGCTTCCACAATGAATGTTATGCTTCATTTTTCTATGCTAATGATGCAACGCAAAAAAATATAAAAATGATATGAATATGATGAACATGATGCTCTATGATGCTTAAAAACAAGAGGGCAAATTTGGGGTGTTACAGCTGCCCCTATTCAATCAACTGTTAATCTGACAAGGGCGATAGTACGGGCTATCGACCATTCGAGATAAACTGTGATTGAATACCAAGAAGACCTAAAATTTGCACTCTGACGAAGAATGCAACACTGGGAAATAAACCCAACCAAATGACGCTCTGGGGATAAGAAGGAGAGAAAAAGCAGACGAGCTTCTTCCAAGTTGAACTGATATCTGGAATACTATCATGTCGACAGACGAGTCTTCGAATGACCTGTGACGCCAGGTGCAGAGAGCGGACGAGCCCTTAAGGATCTTCAAAGTAGCCTGAGATAGACGAATCTCCTTCACTAATCCTTACGCAGATAAGTGGAATAAGACGGACGAGTCTTCTTCGGATAACCCTTACGCAGGCTCCGGTAATGCATATAAGTCTGTGGGATAGACATGCATTCAAGGTAGACGAACCCTCTTCATATATTATCCGCGGATATATGGTATAAGACAGACGAGTCTTCTTAACAAACCTGTTACGCCAGGTGCAGCAACAACAATAATTGGTGCCTGAGACAGACGAGCCTCCTTCGGATTTACCTGTTACGCCAGGACCGATAACCATTTCGACATTTAATTCCCACTGTCAGGATTCGAAACCTCTTCAATACAGACGAGTATTGGATGATCATCAAGATAACACAGACGAGTGTTATAGGTCAATGATACAGACGAGTATCAGATGATGATCTGAGAAACACAGACGAGTGCCTCAAACAATGATACAGACGAGTATCAGCAACTGGTATAGACGAATACCAGAGATTCAAACACAGACGAGCATTTGAAGTAGTCACAGAAATATCAGGATAAACAACAACTCTTCACATTCATATGTAATATAGCACAGACGAGTGGTGGGGGTGATACAGACGAGTATCCAGGCAAAGCAGACGAGCTTCAAACAAACACATACGAGTACTGGACAGTTGCAGACGAGCAACAATAGAGAACACATATCAAGGCACAGACGAGTGCAGTGAAGGATCCCCTACCAAACACAGACGAGTGCTGGGAGGTTGCAGACGAGCAATCAACAAATACCATCGGAACACGGACGAGTGTTGAGGAGTTGCGGACGAGCAACTATCATAACCAGACACAGACGAGTGCTGGAAATTGCGGACGAGCAATAGCAGAAGTACCGCAACACAGACGAGTGTTGAGAATTTACAACAAAATAATACCTCAAAGCACAGACGAGTGCTGGAATTTGCAGACGTGCAATCTCCAACTGATATAATCGACCACAAACAAGTGTTTGGAATTGCGAACGAGCAGAATCAAAGTAGTCATAAATCTCCATTGGGGAAATCAAACGAGCGATACCACTGAGCTAACACAGACGAGTGTTGAAAGATGCAGACGAGCAGCCATAAAGCAGTGATATGTCCTTGCTGGGGAAACTTGCTTAGGGATAACACATACGAGTGTTGAAGATTGCAGACGAGCAATAAACGAATGCCTGATCGGCAACAAGAGATACGACTCTGCAAGGGAAGACAAGTCAAGAGGTCTGGATACCCACTCCGACTGAGGTGATGAATACCTGGCTGTATCACCAAATAAAACAACAATAGGGCAACTTTGCTGGGAAATATTTCACGGACGGAGGTGAAAATCAAATATGAACTCTGTGGGGACAAATCATCTTCAGACTTGGCTGGGGAAGCTTCTTGGGCAAACACTCTAGCTGGGGAGAGCATCTGATGATTCAAGACTCTGAGGGGATATCAAGCTTTCAGTCACGCCTACTGGGAAGGACTCTTGCTGATGATAAAATACTGTTAATTCCACCTCTGATGATGACATGCTCTCAGGTACTTGCTAGGCATACTCCGCTGGGGAAGAATGGACTGCTACTTCACTGGGGAATAAGACCCTGCTTGGGCTGCTGCCAAGACTTAGTTGGAGGAAAATCTCTATTTAGACAAGTCAGGCTTTCAGATACCTGCTGGAGAAGAAATCTCTGCTTGGGGAGATACTCTACTGGGGGAGAGTAAATTGCTTGATGTGACGCCATCCTGCAACCTGCAACAACAGAAAACACACGTGTGTCCCGGGGATTTGCATGGAATGATCGGTTCATCCATCGTCACCCGACACTCAAAGAGGGTTACAGTTTCCCTGCATGTCAGTTTTCTTTTCAAGATTATCACCATGTTTAGATGCAATGCTATTTTTGCCAAGAATTCAGGACATTTTGCAAACAAAAATAAACACACACAACTTTTTAACTGAATATTATTTTATTGAATGGCCTCTGAATAGGCAAAGATTTACATCAGGAAGCAACCACCTGGAAATAGGTAGCCACTATAAAAATTGAGAAAAGAAACTATCCTAATGGCAATGTACATGGCATTCCAAGGAGTTCCATTTCTGCTATGACCTGCATGTCTTCAAGACTCTCCATTCTGTTTCGGCTTTCTAAGAGGACAAGGGAACTATTTCCTATCCTTCTGACATTGTCAAACTGTACGAAACGATGACGTGGTTCAGATAACTTGGATCACAGTTGTTCGCTTACTCCCTTATTTTGCGTGGATCGCCCTCTCGGGTTTTCAATCCACCGGGATACCCCTTTTTGCCTGAGCTGTCCAATGTGGCTTTTCAACTCAGCGGGTGTACATTTTTTTTTAATATTTATTTCCCTAATTTTTGCCCGAGCTTTTTATTCTGTTTTTAGCTCGCCGGGATGCCCTTTTCTTGCCTGGACTTACATTCTGTTTTTGTGTCCAGCGGGTCTCTTTATGCGAAGTATTTTTTAACTGCGTCCGAGTTAACAGGAGATGGGAAGTCCTCTCCATCCATAGTGGTGAGCATCAGCGCTCCTCCTGAGAAGACTTTCTTCACTATGAATGGTCCTTCGTAGTTTGGGGTCCACTTGCCCCTGTTATCTGAACCTGGAGGAACGATCCTCTTTAATACAAGCTCTCCCACTCGATACTCTCGAGTACGTACTCGTTGATCGAATGCCCGCTTCATTCTCCTCTGATACAGCTGACCATGACAGATAGCCGCTAACCTCTTTTCCTCAATTAGACATAGCTGATTGTAACGAGCACGCACCCATTCAGCCTCCTCCAGCTTGACATCCATCATCACGCGCAGTGAAGGAATCTCTACTTCAACAGGCAGGACTGCTTCCATGCCATACACCAGAGAGAAGGGAGTTGCCCCTGTTGAGGTCCTGACCGACGTTCGATACCCATGCAAAGCAAACGGTAACATCTCATGCCAATCTTTGTAGGTGACAACCATTTTCTGCACAATCTTCTTGATATTCTTGTTAGCTGCCTCTACCGCACCATTCATCTTTGGTCGGTAAGGAGAAGAATTGTGATGCTGTATTTTGAAGTCCCGACATAAGTCTGCCATCATCTTATTGTTGAGATTAGAACCATTATCAGTAATGATCCTTTCGGGCACTCCATATCTGCATATGATATCTCTTTTCAGAAATCTTGCCACCACTTGACGAGTGACATTGGCATAAGACGCCGCTTCTACCCACTTGGTAAAGTAATCAATCGCGACCAAGATGAAGCGATGACCGTTCGAAGCAGTTGGCTCAATCTTCCCGATCATGTCAATGCCCCACATAGAGAAAGGCCAAGGAGATGACATGACATTGAGTGGGTTAGGAGGAACATGCACTTTATCTGCATATATTTGGCACTTGTGGCATTTACGAGCGAATGAACAACAATCTGCATCCATTGTCATCCAATAATACCCTGATCTCAGCAGTTTCTTTGCCATGGCGTGCCCTCCTGCATGGGTACCAAAAGATCCTTCATGGACTTCCTGCATCAACAGGCTTGCTTCGTGTCTATCCACGCATCTGAGCAAAACCATGTCGAAATTCCTCTTGTACAAAACCCCGTCTGTGTTCAAGAAGAAACTAGCAGCAAGTCGTCTCAAGGTCTTTTTGTCTTTGGAAGATGCCCCTGTTGGGTACTCTTGCTTCTCCAGGAATAACTTGATATCAAAATACCAAGGTTTCTCGTCAGACACAGCGTCTACAGAGAAAGCATAAGCTGGAGAGTCAAGCCTGGAGATGTCAATTCTGGGCACAAAGTTCCAACACATGACTTTAATCGACGAAGAGAGAGTAGTCAAAGCATCGGCAAATTGATTTTCGTCGCGTGGTATGTATTTGAGCTCAACTGTCGTAAAGAATGTCAACAGTTTTCTAGCATAATCCCTGTACGGAACTAGATGCTCTTGATGTGTATACCACTTGCCGGTAATTTGGTTAACGACGAGGGCTGAATCTCCGAATATATCGAGGTTCTTAATCCGAAGATCAATTGCCTCCTCTATTCCCATTATACACGCCTCGTATTCCGCTTCATTGTTGGTGCAGCCAAAAGTAATTCTGGCAGCGAAGGGTAAGTGGACACCTTCAGGATTAATGAGTACGGCACCAACTCCACGACCATTGATATTGACAGCCCCATCAAACATCAACTTCCATTTGGATTCAGGGTCAGGCCCCTCCTCCGGAAGTGGTTCCTCATAATCATTTGTTTTGAGGTACATGATGTCCTCATCAGGGAAATCAAATCTCATCGGCTGATAGTCATCCTCAAGAGGTTGCTGAGCAAGGTATTCCGACAATACACTTCCTTTGATGGCTTTCTGAGAAGTGTACTGGATGTCGTATTCAGTTAAAATCATCTGCCATCTAGCAACCCTTCCGGTCAATGCTGGCTTCTCAAAGATATACTTGACAGGGTCCATCTTGGAAATGAGAAGCGTAGTATGGGTCAACATGTACTGCCTCAGTCGGCGAGCAGCCCATACCAAAGCGCAGCAAGTTTTCTCGAGCAGTGAGTATCGGGATTCACAGTCGGTAAACTTTTTGCTAAGGTAATAAATGGCATACTCTTTTCGACCAGACTCGTCATGTTGGCCGAGCACACACCCCATCGACCCTTCTAGCACGGTCAAGTACATGATTAACGGTCTCCCCTCCACCGGAGGCATCAGAATTGGAGGCTCCTGCAAATATTCCTTTATTTTGTCGAAAGCTCTTTGGCAATCATCATTCCACCTGACTGTCTGCTCTTTTCTTAGCAGTTTGAATATCGGTTCGCACGTGGCAGTTAGGTGAGATATGAACCGAGAAATATAGTTCAATCTACCTAAGAACCCGCGCACTTCTTTTTCTGTCTTTGGTGCAGGCATATCTTGAATAGCTTTCACTTTAGCAGGATCTACCTCAATTCCTCTTTGACTTACAATGAAACCCAGCAATTTTCCGGAACGCACTCCGAAAGTGCACTTGTTCGGATTCAACCTCAGCTTGTACTTGATCAATCTGTCAAACAACTTCTTTAGGTTAACCAAATGCTCCTCTTCGTCTTTGGACTTTGCAATCATGTCGTCCACATAACATTCGATCTCCTTGTGGATCATGTCATGGAACAACGTGACCATCGCCCGTTGATAAGTTGCCCCAGCGTTCTTCAAACCGAAGGGCATGACCTTATAGCAGAATGTTCCCCACGGGGTAATGAACGTTGTCTTCTCCATGTCTTCCGGCGCCATTTTTATCTGATTATAACCGGAGAATCCATCCATGAAGGAGAACACCGAGAATTGAGCAGTATTGTCGACCAACACGTCAATGTGTGGCAACGGAAAATCATCCTTTGGGCTTGCTCTGTTCAAATCTCGATAGTCCACGCACATCCGGACCTTGCCGTCCTTTTTAGGCACTGGTACGATGTTAGCTACCCAAGGTGGGTAACTAGTCACGGCAAGGAATCCGGCATCCCACTGCTTCTGTACCTCCTCTTTGATTTTCATTGCCATATCCGGGCGAGTTCTTCTCAATTTTTGCTTTACAGGAGGACAGTCTTCTCTCAAGGGTAGCTTATGCATCACGATGTCGGTATCTAAACCTGGCATATCTTGATATGACCAAGCAAAGATATCCACATACTCTCTCAGCATACTGATCAGCTCGTGTTTGACGTCGGCCTGCAAATTGGCCCCTATCTTGATTTCTTTCTTTGCATCTTCACTGCCAATGTTGATAGTCTCAATCTCTTCTTGATGAGGCTGAATAACTCGTTCCTCCTGTTTCAACAATCTGACCAACTCTTCAGGGAGGTCACAGTCTTCCTCAACCCCTTCATCAACTTGGTAGACTGGATTATCAAAGTCATGCATAGTCATAGCAGGAACGTTATCCGTGGAATCCGGATGATCAGCACTGCACAAACGATGTGCTTATTCAGAATCTGCTTATTTTGAAAAGAGACGCTAACACAAAGCAAAAAATGAAAAAACCCATTGCCATTTTTATATTGTTTTTGTGAAAAAGTTTAAAAACAAAGAAAGAGAGCACAATTTGTCTGAAAACGTCCTTTTATTTCATAGCAAAATAACAATGCGATACAAAACATGGTGGCCCAATACAATGGATCCAAGCATCTTGGGCAGAATGCTGGACTTGACAATGCAGTATGCTAATAAAAGGAAACAAACAATTACTTTGAGAGCCAGGTGACTTGAACAATGTCTTCAGCAGACCAATTTCCTAGCTCCTCGCCGGGTGCACACGGGCGGATCCAATTGTTGTCCCAGTCTCGGTCACTATCTCCGTCTTGACTTGCCATACAGATTTGATCGCGGTCGAGCAACCCAGCACTTGTAAATGAGATAGCTTTACCACCCTGAGTAGACCCTCCAGGTTGATACCCTAAGCCAAATTTGTCATCCTTCTTTTCCAGCTCCAATAGCTTGCCCCAGCCCTGAGCATTGCCTGATTGGACGACCTCCTTTGCTTCCTGGTAAGAATGAATTGACGTGCCTTCGTTGTTTTTCTTCACCGGAGTCAAGATACTGACATCTGCCTCAAAAGCTTGGCACAAAGTCTCGTGAATTTCTCCGTCCATTTCTACATATTTAAATGTCGACAAATGGCTGACGAATATATCTTCTTCCCCGCAAACTGTGATGACTTGGCCGTCCACCACATATTTAAGCTTCTGGTGCAGGGTTGAGGTGACAGCTCCGGCTGCATGTATCCACGGTCTGCCCAACAAGCAACTATACGCAGGCTGGATATCCATGACATAGAAGACACTCTTGAAGACTTGAGAGCCTATCTTAACAGGCAACTCAACCTCCCCAAAAACTGATCTTCTTGAACCATCGAAAGCTTTAACCACCAGATCACTCGGCGTCAGGACAATCCCGTCAATGTCAAGCTTCATCAACGCCTTTTTCGGGAGCACATTTAAAGAAGAGCCTGTGTCCACAAGAACATGGGACAACACAGCGCCCTTGCATTCCATCGTGATATGCAGTGCTTTATTGTGATTCCTTCCCTCCGAAGTGAGGTCTCTGTCAGTGAAGCCCAAGCCATGGCTAGCATTGACACTCCCAACAACAGCTTCGAGTTGATTGACAGTAATCTCTTGAGGAACATAAGCCATTTGAAGTACTTTCAGCAAGGCTTCTCGGTGCGCGGGAGAGCACATCAACAGTGACAAGATAGAAATCTTTGAAGGCGTCTGATTCAGTTGATCAACCACCTTGTAGTCACTCCTTTTAATGATCCTCATAAACTCCTCTACCTCCTTTTCAAACGTCCCCTGCCCATTCACAGGAGTAGTTGACTCGTCAACCGCAGTCTGCTTTCCTTTGTCCTTAGACGAAGCTTCGGCATCAGGATCCTTTCTCAGTGCAGGGGGAGCAAATAAACGGCCACTTCGAGTAAAACCTCCAACACCTCCCACATTTTCAATGGTCAAATCAGCAACAGGTCTACTCTCCATCTTCTGTCCCGCCACATAGACATCGGAACCATAATGCCACGGAATGGCCCTATCATCGGTGTACGGCACCGGCCCAGGTACAGTTATAGTCACAGGACTAATCTGAGGAGCGTAAATGGTAACCGGCCTTTGTCTGACGGGCATATCAGCTTCATCATAGAAGATAGTAATGGTTGACACATCATCAGCCTCTTCATTACTAATCTTGCTAAATTGCAGAGACCCATCATCAATTAATCCTTGCAAACCCATCTTCAATTTCTCGCAGCCATTCACAGCACTTATACAATCTTCACAATCGAGACAACAACCAGGAAACACTTGACCCTTCAACAGTCTCTCTTTCACCACCCTCAGTGGTGTCTTGATTTCATCAATTCTCAGCACCAAACTCAACTTATCATCACTCTCAACAGCATTGACTCTTGCCCCGCCATGGTTAGGCATCGGGTTCGAGTTGACATTCGGTGGCGGCGCAAAGTTGATTGCCTTGGAATCTACGAGATCTTGAACTTTGTGATGCAGCGCCCTGCACTTCTCGGTCGAGTGCCCGGGTGCTCCTGAATGAAAAGCACATCGTGCGTTGACATCATAACCAGCTGGAAGCTCTCCAGGAGGTGGTGGTGCCAAAGTCCTTAATTGAATAAGGTTCAAGTCTAGTAGTTTCGGCAACAAGGCAGCATATGTCATCGGAATAGCTTCAATCACCCTGTTAGCAGGACGAGCCTGCCTCGGCTGATAAGGTCTTTGCTGGTAGTTGGCTCTAGGTTGTTGTTGTTGTTGTGGTGGAGGTAGCATCTGTTGTACGGGAACTGCAGGAATGGTAACAGCAGCCATATGCTCATAAGGTCTTCTGTAACCATGACCCTGGCTTCGGCCGAATACAGCATTGGTCTCACCTTCTCGCCTTCTCGGAGGTCCACTAAAAGCTTTCCTCGCTCCACTTGAGCTACTAGCCCCTGGGTCTTGTATCTTCCCCATTTTCAACAGCGTTTCGACCCTTTCCCCTGCAATGACAATATCGTTGAACTTCGTAGCAGAACTTGACGCCAATCTCTCAAGAAATACCCCCTGGAGGGTACCCATAAACATATCGGCCATTTCATTCTCTAACAAGGGTGGTTGCACCCTGGCAGCTAGCTGACGCCACCTCTGGGCGTATTCTTTAAAGCCTTCTCTTGCTGTCTGAGCCATATGTTGCAACTGCGTGCGATTCGGAGCCATATCCATGTTATATTGGTACTGCTTTACGAAGGCCTCAGCGAGATCTTTCCAGCTCTTGACATTGACCCTGCTGAGTTTCATGTACCACTCAAGGGAAGCTCCCACCAAGCTGTCCTGGAAGTAATACATCCACAATTTCTCATCGTCTGTATGCGCGGCAATTCTCCCCACATATGATTGCAGATGGGTTTTTGGGCAAGCAGTGCCGTTATACTTCTCGAAAGTAGGAACTTTGAACTTATACGGAATCCTGACTCCAGGAACCAAGCCCAAGTCTGTTATATCGAATCCCAAAGAGCTATGGGACTGGATAGCCCTGATTTGCTCGGCCATCTCTTCAAATCTCTTGTTCATTTCCACCCCTTGACCCTCGGCCTCATCAAGCAGAGTGAACTGATCCTCGTGGTTGTCCATCTGAAGGTGATGCAACCCGTCATTGTTTATATGCACTCCTGGTTGTGTAGCTGGAGTTCCGCCCTGACGTGCGCCTGCACCGGCATGATTATCAGCATTAGCAGCAGCAGCAGCATTTCGGTTCTGATTTTCAACCATCTCTCGCAGCCGTTCTTGATTCTGCCCCATGCCAGCCATTAACGTCATGAAGTTGTCCATCCTCTGCCTTAGATCTGCCAAATCTGCCTGCATTTGATCCATGGCTCGCTCTCTGTTAGTCTTGGTTGGGTATCTGTGCACTGCTGGTTGTTCTCGAACTTTTCGAGGAGCTATAGTGCCTGTGATTATAAAACCCGTTAGTAATTGATGCAACACCTGCAAAACAGACAAACAGGTTATATGCAATGCAATGTAACTGTTCACGTTCCCAATTTTAAGCATTTGGCATGCCCCAGTTCTGGCATCTATCTCGACAATCACTTTCAGTGTTTAGCTTTCAAACTTTCTCTTTGATAAGTGTTCAAACATTAGCAGTATCCAGACAAACGAGTCTTGCACATTCAAAACGATAACTTGCACATTAATACTGAATATGGACAAACCACTATAGGCTAAAAGTCAGAATACATCCAAGAATATTCCCCGAAGGGTTACAAATTAGTACATAAAGCCAAAAGAAATAAAAGCAAGACTCCTACAACAAGCCTGTAGGTAGTCTGAAAATAAACTAAGCTAAGGACCCCGACTCTGCCACCTCTGCCCTGCTCTTCTTGACGCCCGCTCTCAGCTTGAGCTCTTCAATCTCTTTCCTGGCTTCCTCCAGAGCTAATTGGCTTTGGACTAGCTGTTGGGTCCTCTCCCTCCGGATGGCGTGGGCTTGCTCCACTTCCTCCTTCTTGAAAGCCATCTGAACTTCAAAGAACTCTTCCTTCTCTTTGAATTTCTTTTGCTCTTCCTCCCTTTGGCCTTTCAGCCAAACAATGGATTGTCGAGCACTCCTGAGAGTCTTTAAAGTCTCCTTGTGCTTGGCTTCTCTTTGCGCTTCCATCATACCCAATCGGTGGAAATGGGCTTCTCTTCCGGCAAAATCCTTCTCTTTGTTTTCCAAGGAGGACTGGAGCTTCTGCAGTTTATCTTCAGCTTCCTTCTTGGCTCTATTGGCCTGGTGGTATAGGCTTACCATCTCAACATTCTCTACTCTGACCTCATGCAGCTGAGCTTCTAGCTTCTTGTACTCCTCCAAGGAAACCGTATTGCTTGGACCTGGTACCTCTCGGGGATAAAGTGGAGCTTCGACTGAAAAAGGCATGAAAACTGACTCGATATGCCTTTTCAACCATTCAGCATATGGTGGATATGCCTTGGGATCAACTCGGCCGAAGTCCTTCTTCCCTTTCCTTTTCCTGTGATCCCAGGATTGAACTGCTTGTTGGACTAGCTCTCTGTTTCCATCAACAGGAAAATACAAAGATTCAGCAAACATTTCCATCTGAGGAGGATCCTTCAAAGGGTAGCCAAACTGCCTTCTGGCTAATGTCGGGTAGTAACTGATGACACCTTTCCTTCCCAGCAAAGGTACTCCAGCAAACCTTCCGCAACTAACCATCACCTCTTTTCCTAGAAAGTCCCTGTCATAACCCCAAGCAATGTCTTCTTCAGTCAGTCCCATCAGTCTTCTGGACCATTTCCATTCGTCTCGTATATCCTTGAAGGCACCTGATTTAGGCAATTGTCTGGCAAACCATTCAGCAAACAAAGGAGCACAACAGACCACTGGACCACCTCTACCTTTCTCGTTTCTGTAATGGACACTAAAATAAAAGTCACCCAATAAAGTAGGCACTGGATTGCCTTTTGCAAAGATCGAGATCACTTCTAAGCTGACAAACTCTTTCTCTCCGGGAAACAAGCTAGACCCATATACCATCAATGCAATCAAAGCTCCAAAGTCATTCCACCTAGCCTCTGTAGCATATTTCTCAGCCTCTGGGATAAGCACACTCCATGGTAGACCTCTGCCTTTACTCTCTTGCAAAGCTTTTCTGACTGAAGCAACTGGCAACCTACAAACCTTGGCTATATCTTCATCTCTGAGCACAACCTCTGACCCGTAGAACGGCAATGTCTCTCTGATCGGAACACTCAGCATGCTGGAGATCTCTTCCAATGTCGGAGCTAAGATGTAACCTGGAAGAACAAAGGAACGCAGCAGGGGATCATAAAACTGCAACAAGGTATGCAAGCTGTCCTTTTGGTCTGTCGTAGGCTTGTCCACAAACTTCAGTATCTGGCCGTATCTTTTCTTGAAATTACCCAAGACTTGATCATTCATCAAACTTGCTAATCTCTGAACACTTTTAACTTCCGGCTGAAGAAAAGTATAATGCACATTCTTTTTTCTTGGATCGCTTCTGATTTCTGCCATAGAGATAAGAATACCAGAACTGGGAACAGATGTGATTAATGACCTGAAAAATGGGAAACATAAACAGTTAATGCAAAGAATGATGCAAATGTAATGCAATGCAAGCACATGACCAACTGGGACCATCTGGACTGGAACACTGACAAGGGCCCCTCTGAATAACTGGCCAACCCAAAAGTTTACTGAGTCACATCCTCTGATAATCACAACCCTCTGATAGAAGAGATCAGAATCACAGTATCAAGAAATCCAGAATTCCAGGACCATAACTTCGGAACCATAGAATCAATAGAACCACATATCATAATCACAGGATCACAGATCATAACAAGAACCACTGAACAGATGAGTGTATGTTGATGTCATGGGTTCCTGCACACCTGTAAACACCCCCCAATCTCACGGGTAAAAGGCTCCGGGTCAGACATCACAGACTCTCAAAGCCACATAGCAATAATACTGTCACCATCTCCGAGAAATGGCTCATGACCAAATCAGGGAATCGGTTAGGCATTATGTACTATGCAGGGAGGCCTCAGCTGAGTCCGGGAAAAACAAGCATCCCTTATAAGTCCCCAGCTTCAAGCGCTGAAATCGAGAAACAATAGTACATTCAGCCCGTAGGATACAGTACTAATGTCATACGACCAGATGCTTTAACTGAGTTCTTATAAGAGAACCAGGCCATCCTATGCGAGTCCCCAGTGGACCCTCGGGTGCGAATGGGTTTGCCACAAAATGTGGTCTGCCACTGTCACCACTGGAGAGGGTTGTTTCCACAAAGGTTCTCAATGATCGGTCCCCAGCTGCACATAACTGTCAGGGTTATGTAATGAGAGAGGAAGATCCCCAAATCAAGACATTTCCAAGACAATCGCAACCTGGGTGTGGAACTCACTACTACCCCCATGACAAGATCTCATGAGGCCAAAGTGGAACCACTCTAAGTCCTATGGTGCACTCGAGCCGGGTACTTGGCTCATATCTCTCAAGAACCAGTAACACCCATCCCACCAAAGAAAACCAGTCCAGACAGTCCAGTATATATACATGATGCATAAAATAACGACTGAAAACTGTAAATAAAGCTATAAATAAAGCTGTAAATAAAGTAGTGAACAAACAACAATACAATACAACAAGCCACATCAAACAAACATCACCCGATGAAACCGCAACACACAAGCGCTAGGAGAGACTCACAAGGGAACCAGAGATTATCTGGTGTGTAGTCCCCAGCAGAGTCGCCAGCTGTCGCTCCCGGGATTTTCATCCTAGTACAAATGCGAAAGTGGCGCTGAAAGGTTAGAGTCGCCAGCCAGACATTTTTATCCCGAATGAATGGGAAAGGTAATGTTGCACAAACCTAAGGAAGAAGGAAAGGACAAGGTCCTGCGAACCAAAGATATGAGTTCGGGAGTCGGTTACGAACTGGGAAGGTATTAGCACCCCAGATCGTCCGTCGTACCCGACGGGATCCACGCTTGCTTGTTTTGTTTCAAAGGGTGAGAAAAATAAAGTGCTGCTGACTAAAACCACTAACTGGAAATTGGAAATGAGAAAAGGAACTAAAAGAGAATGGAAAAAAAAGGGGAAATGTAGGGAAAATAAAGAATATGCTCGAACGGGCCCTACCCCGCTGCCTACGTACCTCATAAGGATAATGAGGATCAGAGTCGACGTAGTTCGCCTAACTAGGGGTACTAAAAGGAAATTGCTTGTGAATTAAAGGCTTGAACTGCCTATGTCAATGCTCAGGTGTTGCAGGCTCGGACGACGAGTGCGTAACCGTCTTGCAAAATGACAAGTAGGAGCAAGTTCGCGTACGGAGCGAATGAAGTGAGGAAAGAATTCCCGAAGGAAAGACGCTTATTGTTTGTTTGTGTTTTTTAGAAGCTTTTATAAGTGTGTCACAAGGAAGTGAACTCAAGCTCTTTTCCATGGAATGTGCACTTGTCACTACATTCCAAGATGGAATAATAGAACAAGCACACTCAAGTAAGGAGAAGATCCCCAAAACTTGATCCCAAAGATTAGGGCTTAGGCTCCCTAACTTGTTGAATTATTAAGTGTTTTGGTTATTTACATGAAGAAGTGTTTTTTATGCTTTTCTTTATGAAGAAGATACCTTGATCAGACTTGTGCATCACAAGGTAAACATGTACTATCCCAAGATGGGAAGACTACAAGCATACCTCATGGAATAAGGCTATGGATCAATGTATCATTTCAAATTTATTAAAGTGTTTTTTAGAGTTATGAGATGAGAAGGGAAGAAGAACCAAAAGATCTCAAAGGAAAAAATTCTAAAGGGGACTAAAATAATCCTAATTATTCACATGCATGGATATCCTAAAGGTTAGTGAGGTTTCTGTCCTAATGAAGAAGGAAGAAGAAGATAGAAGAAGGGATGAGAAAGGCCTAAGCCCAACAAAAGAGAGTTAGTTCACATAAACATAAAAGGAAGGGGGTAAGAATTAGAGATGTGGAACTCAATTCCCACATCTCATACTTACCATAGCCCCTGCAAGGTTAGCATACACAAATGAATACAAACACAAAGTTCAAAACCAGAATCAAAATGGTATAAAGAAGGGCCTAAGAGTCCAGCAAGATGAAAAGAGAAGTCACACCATACCAAACAATATCAAAATGAAAGCTATGGAACCAAAAATGGACTTCAAACACTTAAAGAAACAAATGTCTTCAACATGAAGCAAACTCAAAAAATTTAGAAGAACCAGGACCTATCCTAGGACCAGGAAGGTACCTATACCCCAAAGGAACCCCAAACAAGAAGAAAAAGATGGCACAAGTGCCCTTCTAAGCTTATAAGAGATCTAACAAACCAAAAGAAGCAAAAAGGGATAAGGTGAGAACAAAAATCCACACATAATCAACAAGCCATCTAAAAAATCTACAACTGAAACCAAATGATCTTAAAACACATTATATTAACCTGCCAAAAGGATTTGCAAAAATTCAGAAAGGAACTAGGTCAAATGGAAGCACAAACACAAGCTAGGACAGAAAACTTACATCACAAGATATCAGATCAAAACCCAAGAAATAAATTTCTAAAAATTCTGAGAAAAATCACATGAAAACTAGAAGATCTTAGGAACACAATGCAAAAAGAATGGGATCAAAACTCCAAATATTGAAGTCTATGGAAAATCAACAAGACAGACTGATCGAGAAATGAGGCAAATGAAACTAGGTGCAAAGATGAATTAATTCTGGCACGCTAATCAATGAAAAAATAAAATAAAAATATGGTAAAATTTTAGAGACACAAAGGAACATCTATGATTTTTTTGGGAATTTTTAGATGAATATTTCTATTTTATACGAATTAAAAGCAAACTGAAATACAAGAAAATAATTGGAAAAAAAAAAAAAAAAAAAAAAATTAAGGAAATAAAGGAAAGGTGCATGTAGTAAGTTTTTAAATGGAAATGGCTGGACCTGAGAAGCAGTGGGGTGCGAAAATTAAATTGGCATGGGCCCAGGTCAGAATACACAAACAACTCTTTTAATACCTCTCTCATTCCTTAAACCACCACTATTATACTAATTAATCTTTTCTTTACATTCTAAACAATTACCCTAACAATTATACTAATTAAAATCTATTAAATTTTCTAAACAATTATCCAAATTAATTCTTTATTACTTTCTAAACAAAATTATACTACTCTAGCCCTTTTTTATATTTCTAAACACAATTAAAAGAACCTAAACAATATACTAAACAAATATTATCCTAATTAAGCTATTATCATCTCTTAACAATTATTACTAACTACACATTATTCCACTAACTAATTCTTTATATTCCCTAATATCTTTTTTTCTAAACATTATATTTCCTAAAAGAAATTAACTAATCTAGTATTATATTTAATTTTCAAACCATTATTATCCTAATCTATTCTAAACAATTATTACTAAACAAATTCTAATCAATTTTTAAACAATTATTAACCTAATATATTCTAAACAAACAGTACCAAACAAATTCTAATCAATTTCTAAACAAACTCTAATCCATTATATCCTAATCTATATTCTAATCCATTATATCCTAATATATTCTAAACAATTATATTTCTAAACTATTACTAACTAATTAAACTAATCCTAAAACCATATTATATTTTTTAAAACAATTTCTAAACAATTATATTTCTAAACTATTACTCTATACAAATATTGATTAAACCCTATTATATGTCTTAACAGTTTCTAAACATGATATTTTCTAAAGATTTGTAATCAAATATGCTATAATTCCTAATTAATCTATTCTAAACAAATTCTAATTAATATTAACAGTTATATACACAAAAGCAAACATCAAAGAACAAAAACAAACAGAAGCAACTCACGGCTCTCCCATCCTTCTCCTGCTTAACCTAGCCGCCACTTTCATCTTCCTCTTTGCTCTCAATCGCACCTCCCCCTTTCTAAACCCTAGAAGCAGTCGCCGCCGCCACACCTTCACCTACAGCCTCTGTTCACGACCTAGTTTGCTGTAACCTAACCCCAAACCTATTCGGCCTCATCTCTCCTTCACCGTCTAGCCCGCCGCCGGAGCTCGACCTAGCCGCCGTTCCACTTCTCTCACTCCCACAACAGCCGATCAGCAGAAGCAAAAGCCGGCACCGCCCAGCTTGTCCTAACTCTAAACCCAACCGCAGCCGCCGAATCCCCTTCTTCTTCTCAACAAACCCTAGCCGCCACCAACTCCACCCTCACGACGACCCTTCCTTTCTCCGCCTCCGTCTTCGTCTAACACATCCAATTACTAGCCTAAATCATCACACAAACTAACCTTAGCCTTATCCTATTTCAGATTCGATTGAGTAAACACAACCGGATGACTCGGAAACGCAATTAGATATAACAAGCTCATGATGCACCAAATTCCTAACACAGCTAGCACTCACAGCGAATTGAAGTAATCGGAAGCGTACCTGTGATTTGACGATGCCGCAAACAACGTATGAACGATTCTCGATTCGGTAAACGCTTTTCCTTCTGCTTTAGCTTCTAATTGAACTTTGCCTTTCTCTTTCGAATACGCTTTGTTGTTGTTGATTCAGAATTTGCTTGTTGAACGTGCTTGTAGGTGAATTGATGGCGTTGCGATTACTTCTTCTAATCAAAGAAGCTGAAGCAGGTTGCCACAAAGCTACGGCTCAGATTCAAGATTAGAGTTGAATTTGCGAAGCTGATGCAGATATACTTGATGAATATTGCAGCGGAATCAATCATTGAAGCATAACTACTGCACTTTGTGGTGAAGATCCAACAATGATGGAAGAAAATTGATGAAGGAATTGATGAATCTATGCAGAATTAGTTGGGATTTGTGAATGAGATTATGAAGAATCAAAGGATTGGTTCAGAGAATTGGTGAGAGATCCTCCATTCTGTTATGTACACTCTGTTTTCTTGTTTTTGATCAGAGTCTCATTCTGTTAGAGATTTTTCTTTTTGGAGAGTTTTTGAGAGAGAGTGATTCTGTTAGAGATTTCTGTTATGAGTGAGATATTTTCAATTCTGTTATTCTGTTATGAGTGAGATATTTTTTCGGTTCCCTCTTTCTTGAATGAGAGCTTATTCCTGTTATATCTTCTCTTTTTCTTTTTCCCGAATTCTGTTATGGATTCTTTTTTTCAGTTTGTTATTATTTTTCTTCTTGCATTTTGAATGCTCTTTGAATGCGTTTTGTATTTGATGAATTCAGATGCTTGGCTCGTGCTTTCGTGCGTGTACGAAGTGTACATTTTGGCTTCGGCTTGCAAGTTATATGCATTCGGTTTGCCCTGTTTTGCTTCGGCTTGAGACTTGCGTTGGCTTGTGGTGGGGCCAAGCATGTAGCTGGTATACGGGGGCAATTTTGATGCGGATTGAGGTGTGTGGGTGGAAGACTAGCAGAACTTGTTGAGTGTTTAGGGCAATATAGGATGGGCCAATGGGCTTTTGTAAAAGAATAAAGAAATAAAATAAATTGAAACTAGAAATGATTTGATTAGAGGTCTTTTTTTTTTATGATGATTATTTTTTCCTTGATAATAGGTGGCAATAAGAAAAGTAGGCCTTATGAAAAAAATGGTAAAAATATAAGAAAAGAACAATGGATATAGAAATATGATATAAAAATGGCAAAGATAAAAAATGGTTAAAATAATGATTGGGATGATTGCACTAAAAAACGAATAATCGAAAAAACGATGGGAACTATGGTTATTGAATAATGATGAGTAATGGTAGTAAAAAAAAAAAAAAAGTGAATAGAAATGGATGGTCGGATACTCGAATTAAAAAAATTGGTTTGGAAACTGGGTGATGAATATAATTTGGTTTTCAGGCCCACAACAAATCTCGATTTTTTTTGCACAAGCCTCTGACAAAATGAATACATCCAACCAAAGAACCACTGAACAACTGAATAAATCGCAACTCAAACCACAAATGTCCTCTAAAAATCGTCTGATTATTTTCCTGATAAACTGAATCCATACTGAGGAAAATAAATCCTCAGATGAATTGCTGATGAACTGAAGAATTCTTAATCAAGACGAATTGAACTGAACTTCTCACAATCCACTGTTCGATAATCAGAGAATTTTCACACACAACAACCCGAGCTTCAGATATGCCATTCTTGGGATACAGTCCACTGAGACAGATAACTTGCAACTGAAGGAACATTTGGTAGTTTGACCAAGATTAGGTCAACCGTCTGTTTGCCTCAGATTACCGCACTGAAATCACTGCTAGCATATGCTATGCTTCCACAATGAATGTTATGCTTCATTTTTCTATGCTAATGATGCAACGCAAAAAAATATAAAAATGATATGAATATGATGAACATGATGCTCTATGATGCTTAAAAACAAGAGGGCAAATTTGGGGTGTTACAGTTATGCTCAATTCAAATATGATGCATATGCTCTATATGTGACATGAATAATGTATGCAAATGATTTATGCAATGCACATGAAAGGCTAGAAAAACTCCCAAGGATGGGAAGAACTTATGCAGAAAGGCTCCTGGTTGAGAAGGGTGACAAAGGCGACGGTGGGTAACACGATTTCCCGATACTCGTCTTGAACTCGGAGATTGCTGATATAACTTGCTCTGTGTAGCTAAAGTTGCCCCAGTTGGGTGAGTCTCTGAATAGACTGTTGCTGATTATCCACTTTCTGGAATAGCAGACTTGGATGTTCTCTCAAGGAGAGTTGCACTTAGTGATCTCTGGAGGTGTCCTGCCCCGGTATGAGCGTGGAAGCGAATTGACTCATTCTGACTGAGGATTGGAAGAATATATCTTTGGTCAGCAGAAAATTAGGATGGCCTGCCCCTATTTGGTAAATTCAGCTCTGATCAACTGGCTTTGAATGACGTCCCTTCAATGAACTGATGCTTGGGAAGCTTGCTTTACCCTGACTGATTCTCTGGTCGATGAAATGACTGGATAACATGCCCCTGATTCATAGGCCTACAAGATGCTCTTGATTCTGGTCATCACTGTTGAATGATCAAGTTCTCCTCTGATTGCTCTTTGTAAGAACTTTCCTGATGTCACAAACTGACTTGCAATTAAAACTGTTCATTTACAAATGGTAATTATAATGCAGTGCACATGCAAGTTTTGAAAATTTATTTATTTGAATGTTGTGACAGTGTGTGACGAATGGACGATTAGCCCAAACGTAATGTTGAGTTAGAAAATCGTTAGGAGTCAGTTTACGCAACCTTGTTGTAGTATGCTTTCAGAATTGACCCTGATTCAATTAGGACTTTCAAGGGTTATAAAGTGGTATGGTTCACGGTTTTAGAAAAAAGGATTTATGGCTCAAAGTTTATTTGTGCCCACCCATTCTCCTTGATGTTCTCCGGTCCTATATTTAGCTAATTCGACCTATGCGCTCGCCTCTTGACAGGGTTTTGTAATGGTTGAGGAACCAATGACGTTTTACGCACCGATGGGATTTCTTGGAGTAACAGTCACCCCTTCTGACTTTGTGTATGGTCACACGACTTTGTTCTTATGGAAGATTTTCTTTCTAATTTTTATTCCCTAACTTTTGCCTGGACTGATTCTTTTTGAATTTTTCGATTTTGAAGTCCAGCGGGATGCCCTAACTTTTGCCTAAGTCATTTGTTTTCACACATTTTTTTTCGACTTAGCGGGCTTTATTTCTCTTTTTTCTCTTGATTTTTTTTTTTTTTTTTTTTTTTGTGAACAAATCGTGTGACACTGGTTTGTCTGACTTGCTTGAAAGGGTTGTGACTGCCTCATTCCTTTGTTGGTGAGGGATAACCATTGTGGTTTTACGTCTCTTGACCTCTTGAGGTGTACTGAAGAAAAGGTAATGGATCCTCGGATGCACACTCCTTTGGAAATTTGAACGCTCGGTCAAATTAACTGATGACTACCCTGCCCTGGGTTAAATGTGAGGGTTTTTCTGTTCAGAAAAGAAACTCCTACTTCAAGGCTCAAAGGGGTTGACGAGGGTCTATCTCCCTTATATCTCCAGTGTTTGGGAATTGAAACAATGCCTGTACATCGTCAACAGGTTCTACTCTGAAAGCATACCTTCAACAATTATGGGTATTCAGTTGTCATCATCCTCCCTCAAACCTGCTAAACAACAGTGAAATAAGTGGAGGTATACAGATGCATTTTTTTTTGTTTTTCCTTTTTTCAATGCAAGTAAAGAAAAATGAGCGAATGCGACATAATCGATTCAAAAATGCAAGATCACTACATTAACATTACCATTCAAAATAACAATGCTTAAAAGACAAGTAGCTGCTAACAGGAAAGAAACTACAATGCAAATGATAAAAAGGATACAATGATCACCAGCTCTGATGACATATTCTTGTATGAGTCACTGAAATTAGGAGATACTTCTTTGAAGTCCTCGAACCCAACCAGGCGAGAGGTGGACGTGCACAACCAAGCTTCCTTCTGGAAAGGATATGTAGCCCTTATCGATCAACTGTTGTACTTTGGCTTGAAAAGCTTTGCAATCTTCAGTCGAATGTCCGATCGATCCATCGTGATACCCACATTGCTCATGAGGATTGTACCCTGGAGGGTACGGCTCTGGTAACGACTTGAGAGGCTTAGGAACCACCAATGAGCTTTGAATTAGATGTGGCAATAGTTCACTGTATGCCATGGGAACTGGATGAAGAGGAGCATTCCTTCTTTCCAGATTGTTGCGAGGCCTAGGCTGGCTCTGAAGTTGATTCTGAGGTCTTCGACCATGAGCTTGCAAATTTGGACGAGGAGGAGTCCAGGACTTTTGATACGGTGCTCTGAGCATTGCCGAATGCCCATAAGAGTAAGCAGACCTAGGAAAAGATGATCTCTGAGAAGATGTTGGTCTAGAATATTCGATATTTGTCGTGAATGCACTGATGTCATACCATTCTTCCTCTTGGGAGCTAACAACAGACTCATCTTCACTAGCTGGGATGTTCGAAGAGTCTTGGATCTTTCCACTTTTAAGCAGGCTTTCGATGCGTACTCCAACTTTTATCAAATCAGAGAAGCTTGATGTCCAAATGCTACTCATTCTTTCCAAGTACGGACCTTGTAACGTGCCCACGAACAGGTCAACTAGTTCTCTGTCTGAAAGTGGTGGTTGCACTTGGGCTGCCAACTCTCTCCACCGTTGTGCATATTCTTTGAAAGATTCACCACTCTTCTGAGATAGGCTCTGCAAGTGCGTGCGACTGGGCGCCATGTCCATATTGTACTGGTATTGCTTTACGAAATCTCTGGATAAATCATTCCAAGATCGGATACGACTGCTTTCCAAATCCATGTACCAACTTAAGGATGCCCCACTCAAACTGTCCTGAAAACAGTGAATCATCAACTCATCGTTGCGTGTATGAGAAGTCATTTTTCTACAGAACATCACCAAATGACGCTTTGGGCAACTGACACCAGTGTACTTCTCAAACTTTGGAGTCTTGAAATCTGGAGGAACGACAAGACCCGGCACCAAACACAGGTTTATAGCATCAAAACCAAAGACATCAGGATCTGCTAAGGCTTTGAGTTGCTCGTCCAACACACGAAACCTTTCAGCAGGATCAATAGTTGGTGGATCCTTGGTTTTCACAAGAGGGATTGCCCCTTGGAAGTTCGGCATAGGGAAAGCAAAGCTCTGATAATCCGTAGCATCAGAAGAAGATGAAGGTCCACCTCGGACAACAGATGGTTCAGGTACACTTTGATTCACGATCGGGGTCTGTGCAGGCTGAGCTTGAGTAAGATTGTTCACTTGTGGGAGATCCTCATCAGGAGAAAGACCATACAAAGGATTGGTCATCGAGGTGAAACCAGGTGGAAACTCAACACTCTGACGGTTGCTTTCTGACATAGCTACTGATGACTTCGAATATGACTTTTTACCTCTTGACAACTGCTCAGTCAAACTTCAAACAACTTGCGTCTTCCAACGGTTACCACTTGCTCAAACTGAATACCGGGGAATCAACTGGCTGGCCATGGACAAAAGAGGAGGGATGAGCTCTCTGGAAAAGGGAAATGCAATGCAGATGCAAATGCAAATGCAATATGATGATGCGAACGATGCAAAGACATGGGATCACAGCTGGAAACTGCCTGGAATCTGGAATACTGAGCCAAGAATCGAGTGTCTGTAACCACAAGATCTCTGTATAATAACCCAAAATAGTAGCCGAGAACCAAAGGTCAAGAACTTCAGGATCATAGTGACTGGATCAGAACATGAGACTGTATTGGTAATGAGGGTATGCTGAGGTCAATGGTTCCTGCAAACCTGTAAACCCCTCCAAATCTCACTGGTAGGCTTCGGGTCAAACATCACGGACTCTCAAAGCCGAATAGCAATAATACTTTCACCATTTCCGAGAAATGGCTCATGACCAAATCAGGGAATCGGTTTGGTATTATATACTACGCAGGGAGGCCTCAGCTGAGTCCGGGAAACAAGGTCATCCTATGCAATCCCCAGGTGGGCCCTCGGATGCGAATGGGTTTGCCACAAAATGTGGGCTGCCACTGTCATCACTAAAGAGGGATGTTTCCACAAGGTTCTCAGTGATCGGTCCCCAGCTGCACATAACTGTCAGGGTTATGTAATGAGAGAGGAAGATCCCCAAATCAAGACATTTCCAAGACAATCGCAACCTGGGTGTGGAACTCACTACTACCCCCATGACAAGATCTCATGAGGCCAAAGTGGAACCACTCTAAGTCCTATGGTGCACTCGAGCCGGGTACTTGGCTCATATCTCTCAATAACAAGTAACACCCATCCCACCAAAGAAAACCAGTCCAGACAGTCCAGTATATACATGATGCAGTAAATAAAGACTGAAAACTGTAAATAAAGCCGTAAATAAAGCTGTAAATAAACAACAATAAAATACAACAAGCCACAGCAAACAAACATCACCCGATGAAACAGCAACAAACAAGCGCTAGGAGAGACTCACAGGGGAACCAGAGATTCTGGGTTCGTTCCCCAG
This sequence comes from Lathyrus aphaca, assembly GCA_963966055.1. Classification (NCBI taxonomy): domain Eukaryota; kingdom Viridiplantae; phylum Streptophyta; class Magnoliopsida; order Fabales; family Fabaceae; genus Lathyrus; species Lathyrus aphaca. The sequence continues at coordinate 205,599,055 of OZ014520.1, forward strand.
CAGAGTCGCCAAGCTGTCGCTCCCCGGATTTCCATCCTGGTACAAACGCGAAAGTGGCGCGGAAAAAGAATAGAGTCGCCAGCCAGGCATTTTTATCCCGAAGAAAGGGAATGGTAATGTTGCACAAACCAGAAGAAAAGAAAGAGGAAGGACACAGGTCCTGCGAACCAAAGAGACTGAGTTCGGGAGTCGGTTACGACCTGGGAAGGTATTAGCACCCAGATCGTCCGCCGTACCCGACGGGATCCACGCTTGCAAAAGAAAACTAATTCAAAGGGTGAGGGTATGAAAACTGCAGCAAAAGAAATGAAAATGAAAAGAAACTGGAACTGGACAGAACTGAAATAAGAAAATAAAGGAAAAATGTAGGGAAAATAAAGATTGTGCTCGAACGGGCCCTACCCCGCTGCCTACGTACCTCATCAGGATAATGAGGATCAGAGACGCCGTAGTTCCCCTAACTAGGGGTAACAAAGGGAAATTGCTTGTGAATTAAGGCTTGAACTGCCTATGCCATTGCTCAGGTGTTGCAGGCTCGGACGACGAGTGCGTAACCGTCTTGCAAAGTGACAAGTAGGAGCAAGTTCGCGTACGGAGCAAATGAGATGAGAAAAGAATTCCCGAAGGAGAGACGCTTATTGTTTGTTTGTGTTTTTTATGAAGCTTTTATGAGTGTGTCACAAGGAAGTAAACTCAAGCTCTCATCAATGAAATGTGCACTTGTCACTACATTCCAAGATGGAATAATAGAACAAGCACACTCAAGTAAGGAGAAGATCCCCAAAACTTGAACCCAGAGACTAGGGCTTAGGCTCACTAACTTGCTTAATTATTAAGTGTTTTTGGTTATTTACAAGTGAAGAAGTGTTTTTTATGCTTTTCTTTTATGAAGAAGATACCTTGATCAGACTTGTGCATCACAAGGTAAACATGTACTATCCCAAGATGGGAAGACTACAAGCATACCTCATGGAATAAGGCTATGGATCAATGCATCACTTCAAATTTATTAAAGTGTTTTTTAGAGAGTTATGAGATGAGAAGAGAAGAGAACCAAAAAGGATCATAAAGGTGAACTCTAACGGGAAAGGTCTAATCCTAATATTCACATGCATGGATGCCCTAGGTTAGTGAGGCTCACTATCCTAATGAAAGAGAAGAAAAGAAGATGAAAGGAGAAGCTCCACGGTGGCCTAAGCACGCCTCAAGTAAGGCAAGGTACAAAGAAGATGAGGAAGAAATAAGATAAAGAGATGAGAATGCATTATGGAGAAGAAATAAGATAAAGAGATGAGATGAGAATGCGATATGGAGTAAGATGGATAATGCACAAACAGAGCCTACACCAGTAGGACTTCCAGATGCAACAGCATGCAATAAAACCAGGCCTCAGTGTTACCTAACGGAGAAGGTCCGTTGCCTCTTCAAAATGCGCAAGAGAAACTCAGGAAGAAAATTCAAGTCCAAAGCGGATTCAACAGTTCCGCATAATTATCCATTATCAGAGTATCAAATAAAAGTCAAATGTCGTCTTCCCGCATGCAAGCCGACCAATGAATAGTACCAGAAATAACAAGATATCAGGACAAGTCTTCAAGTACAAGTAATATTCCAACACAAGGCTATCACCGAAATCGAACGATAAGCCTACAAAGCAACAAGCACAAACTACAACCAAAATTGAACACAATTATATTTAATTAAACCAAACTAAATGAAATTAACATCAAAGCTAAATTAATTAAATTCTAATAAGATCCTAAACTAAAATTTTAGCAAACATTAATAATAAAAACTAACACAATTACAAAGAAAGTTTAGTTAATAAAAAGAAAGAAATCAAAACAAAAATAAACAAAAGACAAGGGGGCTAGCGCTGAAAATGGGGTGCTGGAAGAAAAAGCATCGCCTGGGCCTAAGCCCGATCCAGCATGGGTTTAACCTGTAAAAAACAAAAACAAAAAGAACAGACAAGAACCCTAAGCAATCAGCCATGAATGAGAAAAAGAAAATATATATAAAAACAAACAAGTGTCAACGGTCAAATGCTGCCATCAAATTCGCATCCCCAAAACCAAAATCCCCAAAACCAAAATGCAGACCCACTCCCTCCTTCGAAGTCGCAAATAAAAATGGAGTAAGAATCCTCTGCTTCTTCTCATAAACACGGCCGTTTATCATCTTCTTCGTCGCGATATCAAATCACGGCGACAATCGATCTTCTTCTTCTTCGCCGAAACATGCAAACAAATTCATCACTGAGACTTCAATCGCGAGCTTGCTTCTTCGGAGATTTCGCGATTGATCTTGTCCTCCCTTCTTCGTCTCGTTCACGGTCTCTTTGCTCTTGTGTGAAGCTCTCGCCGGTTTCGGCGTCAACATCAATAAGAGACGGTGGCCCCAAATAGCGGATTCAAAGTGTCGACGATTCGATACCTCGGTGGCTCTGTGTTCCTCTTCTCTTGACTCGAATCTATCGCCGACGAAATCAACGGAAAACAACACTCACCGGTTTCGCGATGACTTCTCCTCGCGAACAAAGCACCGGCGACAACGGTCTTCTTCCCCCAAAGCTCCGCGTCACACACAGTAATCTCACGATCTGTTCTCACGCTCAAACGCTTCGTTTGTTTCAAATCCTCTTCTCTTCATCTTCTTATGGTTTTGATTTTCTCACAGATTGTGGTGAGGTTGAGATTGGAGGTTGAAATTGTTGTGAAGGTTCGTTTGATGAAGCTGCAGTTTGTTAAGAGTTTTGTCGTGATGGTTGTGAGGTGATACGGCTGATGAAACTTGTGGTCACCGTTTTGTTGTTGTTGTTTTGTATCGGTGGATTTGTGATGAGGTGAGGTTTAGGTGTGTTGGTTTTGTTGAAGAGTGATGAAGGTGAGTAAAGATACGAGAGTGGCGGTGATGGTTATTGTTTTGCAGGTTCGAAGAATGCGTGGTTATGTGTTGTTCGATTGTTGCGATCCGTTTGTTGAAGAGAAATTTGTGAGGCTGAGTTATGTTGAGGGTTGGAAAAGAGAATTGGTGAGGAAGAAGGGTGTTGTGGTAATTAGTTGGCTGTTGTGCGAGAAATTTGGCTGAAGGAGGTTTGAAGATTATGAAAAAAATGGTGTGCGGCGAAGGTGATGCTGGGTAGGTGCGATGAGGTTTGTGTGTGAGATTGTGTGGAAAGAAACTTGCGGTTCTTCTGTTGATTCTTTGGTGAATCAAAGGAAAAATGAGGAAAAATGCGTGAGGACTGTCCGCGTTGAAGGATCTTCTTTTGCCGTTTTAGAGAGACGCGGACCAGGTGTTGTTGCGAGTGGTTTTTCCTTCTGTTTGTTGTAATGTAACAATTTGTTATAGTGTGTAATCATGTGAGTGAGGTTGGGAAATGTGGGGTCAGTTTGTATTTTCTGTTGCCAATTGCCAGTGGGTAGGAGTCTCAACGTTTGCTTTTTGAGGCTGAAGCAAAACAACAACACAGGCTTTCAAACATTGGCAATTTATTTCTCCATTATTTTGTAGAATAATATGGAAACAAGAATTGCATTTTGATTTTATAACAAAGGGTACTAACAATGAGTAGAATTTAAACTTAGGATAAATTGAAAAAAAAGAAATGAAATTGGTTTGGAAATGATATATATATAAAAAAAACATGGGATATGGATAATGGAAAGAAATATGGATAGCATTTGAAAATGGTTATGAAATATGGATAAGTACCAAAAGTCACTGATACATACTACACCCAGGTTTAATCCAAAGTTCACACTCGAAACTCTTCCGACAAATCTTGATTAAAATGGACGATCGCATTCCTAGCCCACTAATTAAGCAACAACCAAACCATAACCCCTTGAATAACTTGCAGTTTTGACCTTTACGAATCCTGAATCTTTTTTCGAATTCGTCTGACTCGTCTTTAGAGAAAATAAATTCACAAAGGAGTATAACTAAACCCTTGACGAGTCTGACTTTGGAGTTAAACTTCTCAAGAACCACCACTCAATATTCTAAAGAAATCCACACACAACAATTTGATCTTGGATACATAATGACCGAGAAATAGCCCACTTAAAATGAACAATTCGCATTTTGAAGAAATCTCCTGATGATGGGCCAGATGCATAATGAATAATCCTTGCAGACGTGGAACTCTTGAAGACCACTAAACCAGGGAAATAAACCCTAATCCAGTGACAGGAGCATAAGAATATGCCATTGGTGGTTGTATAGCCAAGAACTTGAATTCTTCTGATAATCCGCAAATAAGGTGTGAAACCCGAATCTTCAGAAAAAAATGATCCCATGCCTTATGCACATGATATGAATCCTAAATGCTAATGATCTAATGGAAATGCAGATGAGATGCAAATGAAAGGCAAACAAAGATGGAATAGCCAGAGGGCAAATTTAGGGTGTCTACAACGACCAGTACGTGATCTTGTTTGTATGCAAATGCAGATGAGATGCGAAAAATCTTAGGGTAAAAAATTAGGGTCTGACAGTATGCAGCAGGGATGTGATCAATAACTTGTTTGTGTTGTGTTGATCAGATAATCAAGTGTCTGTGCAGGTTCATAACAGCAGTATAACATTTTCTTTTAACAGAAATCCCAGATTTCGGAACCAAAGGACCATATAGAACCACATCATATCATAAAGTAACACTGGAAAAGTGGGTATGTTGGAAGTTTAGGGCTCCTGCAAACCTATAAACCCCTCCCATCTTTTTGGTATGCTCCGGGTCAAACATCACGGTCTCTTAAAGTCTAGAAGCAATAATACGTTCACCATCTCTGAGAAATGACTCATGACCAAATCAGGGAATCGGTTAGGCATTATGTACTACTCAGGGAGGTCTCAGCTGAGTCCGGGAAAAATAAGCATCCATCATAAGTCCCAAGCTTCAAGCACTGAATCGAGAAACAATAGTACATTCAGCCCTTGGGATACAATATGCTTTAACTGAGTTCTTATGAGAGAACCAGGCCATCCTATGCGAGTTCCCAGTGGGCCCTCGGATGCGAGTGGATTTTCCAACAAATGTGGTATGCCACTATCATCACTGAAAGGGATGTTTCCACAAAGGTCCTTAATGATCGGTCCCCAGCTGCACCTAACTATCGAGGTCGGGTAATGACCCAAGAAATAGTCCTGTATCAATACCTTTCCAAGAAGGTCGCAAGTCTGGGTGTAGAACTCACTACTACCAATATAGTAAAATGCCATGAAGCCAAAGTGATTGTCCACACTAAGTCCAAGGGTGCACTCGAGCCCTAGTTACGAGCTCATCTCACAGTAACCCCATCCCACAGAAAAAAGCCAAACCAGACAGTCCAGTATATATGATGCATGGAAAATAAATACTAAAAGCGGTAAATAAATGTTGTAAAACTATAAATAAACAACAGTAAACACACAACAGTAAACAATAGATAAACACCCAAAGAAAACAGAAACAAACAAGTGCTAGGATTGACTCTTAAAGGGGAAACCAGAGATTATGGGTTCGGTCCCCAACAGAGTCGCCAGCTGTCGCTCCTGGGATTTTCATCCTAGTACAAACGTTAAAGTGGCGTGGAAAAGGTAGAGTCGCCAGCATGGCCTTTTTATCCCGAATGAATGGGAAAGGTAATGTTGCACAAGCCTAAGAGGAAAGGAAAAGGTCATGCGAACCAAAGATCTCGGTTTGGGAGTCGGTTACAAACTGGGAAGGTATTAGCACCCCAGACCGTCTGCCATACCTGACGGGATCCACGCTTGTTAGTCTGTTTCAAAGGGTAAGGAAAAAAACTAATGTTGAATAAAAGAACTGCTAACTGGAATTGGAATGAGAAAGGGAATTGGAAAAGAGAACGAAAAGGGGGAAAATGTAGGGAAAATAAAGAATATGCTCGAACGGGCCCTACCCCACTGCCTACGTACCTCATCGGGAAAATGAGGATCAGAGTCGACGTAGTTCTCCTAACTAAGGCGGAAACTTTTTTTGTGTTTTTATGAATGAAATACTTATGTTTATGCTCAGGTGTTGCAGGCTCGCCTTGAACGAGTGCGTTTACCGTCTTACAAATGAGACAAGTCATAGCAAGTTCTCATTGAGTGAATGAGATGAGAAGAGAATTCCTGCAGGAAAGACGTTTGTTGTTTGTTAACTGTCTTTTAAAGAAGTGTTTTCTGAGTTTATTGTTTGTGAAAATAGTCTCATGATCAGACTTGTACATAATGCTAGACAGGCTTGTACTATCACGAAAATAGGATGAATACAAGTGCCCCATGGAATAAGTCTATGCATCTAAGACTACTTCAATCCTTTATTAAAGTCTTTTTTGTAGATTTTCCTTGAGATGAAAAAGAAAGACTCAAGTTGAAAAAGGTAAAACTAGGGGAACTAAGACTCACCCTAAGTTGTTTATTCAAAGGAGATCCTATGGTTTGTGAAGTTTTCTAATCCTAATGAAGGAGAAGGAAAGGCAATCAGAAAGGAGAATTGGAAATCAACTTACTTCCTAAGGAAGTTAAGTTGTTTCCAAATAGGGATTAACATGAAGGTGTACAAAGCAAAGCCCAAAGGGCTAAGACAAACACAATTTGAAAGCCTAAAGAAGATAAGGAAGAAGTTATATAAACAAGGCTTACCTCAACCTCCCTACAAAAAAAAGGTTAGCAAAACAAACCTAAATGGATAAAAAGAAATAGGTGATCGAATTCCCAAACATCCTAGAATGATCATGACCTAAACTAGGCTCAAACCTAAGCCTAAGGATGCCTGATAGCTAAGAAAAGCCTAAAGTTAGCAGCTACTACAGCTCCCGAACACACAGCCAGCTACTAAAAGCAATTATCCACACAAACAGCCTATTACAGCTACCAAACAGCATGAAAATAGGTGTAAATAGACCAAAACAGAATAATGCAGCATACATTTAACAGCTTCTGGACTAAAACACAACAATGAAAAAGCATGGCAGATTTGAATCATTCTCAAATGTGAATGATTGAGTGACAATAAGTGAACATACATCACATAGTATCATCAAAGAAACCAACATAAATGGTGTAAGCATGGATATGGGAGCATGTAAGCATTTCCAATATTTCTCATTTAGGGAATATTCACAAAAAGTAACAAACAATGCATTTTCAAGGTTTGAGTACACATTGCAAATAAGTAAAAAAGTGGGTATGTATCACAATACATTCAAATCAGAAGCATGCATCAACATTAAAGTGTAACAAGTAAGCAAACAAGAATGAATATCACATATGCATCATCCATTTTCAAGCAATATACAACATACGATTATGTGCTCAAGTATCAGAAACATCCACCGATCACAAAGGCAATGCAAAACAGAACCATGAACATTTATTAACATGCTATTGATGATGCTACATCATGCAAACATTAATCACAACAAGCTATGAACATATATTCAACATTTACGTCTAAAATTGGAATCTAACGAAATACATGTCGAAAACTAACGAAACTACACACACTTGCACTAAGTCATCTCCTAAACATTCCCTAAAATCATAATCTAAAGATACATGATGATCAAAGAAGGAATAGCACACAAACATGCAAGAAAACAACACAAGAACACAAATCAGCACAGCGTTAACCGGTTAACCCTGGGTGTTAACCGATTAACGGATTAAAAAAACCAACAAAACCATGTAAAAACACAGTGTTAACTGGTTAACCCCTGGTGTTAACCGGTTAACATTGAACCAGAATTGAAAAACAGCCAAGGAAAAGCACTTTCAGCTATCAACTTATTTCCAAAAGCTCTTAATGCAACTACTATCAAATTAGCACGAAATTTCTATTTAAATGCAACAATTTAACACTTATTACAACCTCAAACCTCATCAATATTCTAGATACTATTGATCAATCAAATAAAGAATCAAAAGGAAAGAAGAACGAAGAATGCGCGAGGCGGGATGAAGAGGAATAAATTAAACGAAAAGTGATTACGGATTCACCAACCTACAAAGCGGAGGCTTGCTTTGGTGATTGTTGCAATGTCGAATAACACGCGAATGAAGAGAAAACCAGATATCCGAAGCTTCAATCTGCAAATGAGAAAAATTAATGCGATTGGTGAAGATTATCCGAAACGCTTCTGAATGGTGAAATAAACACCACAACCGTGTAGAATTCTTCGATAATCCGCTGAATTGATGGAAATGGTGAAGGCTTAGCTTCTGATTCTTCAAGTTTCAATGCAAAAATTGAAGAACCTTGGTGATGAAGCTTTGGTGAATTTGGAAAATGGAGAGAAAAAGTGAGAGATGAGAGAAAAAGTGAGAGATGAGAGAAAAATGAAATGAAGTTGGAAAAATGAGGTTCAAGTTGTGAGGTTTGGAGCAAAGTGAGTTTATATAGGAGTTAGGTTTGGAGCAAGCTTTGGGTTAGGAGCTAGCTTGGGCATTGGGTTTGGAAAATGAGGTTAGGAATTAGCTTAGGAGTTAGTTAAAGTTGGTTAGGGTTACTAGCATATTCATTGGAATATTCCATAGGAAGGTGGTGGAAGGGTCTAGAAAGTGGCTAAAATGCAAGGCAATATGAAGTGGGAAAATGGAGAAGCAAAGCAAGCTGTTTTTTGAAAGGAAGTTTCAAAATTAACATGTGTTAACCGGTTAACCCCTGGTGTTAACCGGTTAACGGAAGTCAAATTTTGAGTTTTCCCTCCTTTTGGTGGGAAATCCTCAAAATGCACATCCATCATCCGTTTTGAGCCTGTTTTGACTTTAAGCTCTGATCACTGATTTTACCACTGAATAAACCTCGATCGCATGCCTTATGTGCCAACCAATGATGCATGATTTATTGTTTTTATTTTTATTTTTGTTATTTTTTTGAATGCCATGCAATGTATGGATGTTGATGCAAGATGACACGGGAATGAAGCATAAGCCGCTGGGAACTGGTGATAAATAAGAGGGCAAATTTTGGGGTGTTACACCAGGAACTAAACCTATTTCGATGGCACCGTATCGTATGTCAGCTTCCGAGTTATTTGAATTGGAGAAGCAGTCAGAGTAAATGTTAGAAAAGAAGTTTGTGAGACCGAGTGTGTCACCGTGGGGAGCTCCGATATAGTTGGTGAAAAAGTAGGACGGTAGCATGAGACTGTGTATTGATTACATGAAACTTAATAAGGTGACAATTAAGAACAAGTATCCATTTACAAGGATAGATTATCTGATGGATCAGTTGGTTGGTGTTCGTGTGTTTAGTAAGATCAATCTGCGATCGGGTTATCGCCAGATAAGAGTGAAAGATGAAAATATGCAGAACACCACTTTTAGGACTCAGTATGGAAACTATGAATATGTAGTGGTGCTATTTGGAGTTACTAATGCACCTGGAGTATTCATGGAATATATGAACTGGATTTTCCATGAGTATTTGGATCAATTTGTTGTTGTTTTTATAGATGATATTCATATTTATTCTAAGTCAAAAGAAGATCACACTAAACATTTTCGGATTGTGCTGCAAATGTTGAAAGAGAAGAAGTTGTATGCTAAGTTGTCGAAGTGCGAGTTTTGGTTGAAAGAGGTGATTTTTATCGGTCATGTGATTTCATAAAAAGGGATTGTTATGGATCCATCCAAGGTAGACGCGGTACTACAATGGGAGACTCCAATGTCAGTGATAGAGATTAGAAGTTTCTTAGGATTAGCTAGTTATTATCGAAGATTTATTGAAGGATTTTCGAAGTTTGAATTTCCGTTGACTCAGTTAACTTGTAAGGATAAGGCATTTGTATAGGACGCTCAGTGTGAACAGAGTTTCATTGAGCTAAAGAAGAAGTTGACTACTGCTCCAGTCTTGATTTTACCAAAAGCATGTGAACTGTTTGTGGTATATTGTGATGCTTCTTTGATGGGTTTAGGTGGAGTGTTAATGCAAGACGGTCAGGTAGTGGCATATGCTTCGTGTCAGTTGAGAATTCATGAGAGGAATTATTGATGACGTGAAAATACATCGTTTATTTGACTTTATTAATGCATATTTTGTACTCGTTTTGATTTTCATTTGCACCATATTATGTTGGTATTCTGTTTATTTTGTTTATTTCAGGTATTCAACCATTTAAGAGTCGTATGCGAAGAAAAGAAGCAAATCAAGCGAGAAATGGAACAATTCGCATACAAGGAGTTATCCGACGAAAATGGCCATAACTTTTGAACCATAAATCGAAACGACGCCCCGTTCGAAGCGCTGGAAAGCTAACGGAAAGATCTACATTTTTGGAAAAGTTAAGAAGGTGTTACGGTCGTAACACCCCTGTCACGACCGTTACGGCGACAAAATCTGGAAAAACAAAACAGCAGCGACAGAAAAATGAAGAAGAAGAAATTTTGTGGGTGTAACGGTCGTTACACCCCTCTAACGACCGTAACGCGCTGATTCCAAGTATGACGACCGTTACATACTGCTTACGACCGTAACGCGCAGATTTCATGCATATTTCCCGTAACACAACCGTTACGACCGTTACAAGCTTATATCAGTTTTATGAAGAACGTGTTTGGAGACGTGGCAAATGAAAGTGAAGGAGTCTTCACTGACTCCGTATTTCTCTCAAGTTGAAGACTAGTATTTCCAGACTTTTCTCAACAAATGAAGTGTTGAAGCCCACGATCTTGAATCCCAACTGACAACCTCACTTCTATAAATACCAGAGACTTAGAAGAATAACCGGGGGGAGTTTTTGCTGCATCAAACCATGCGGAAGCTCTGCCCAATTGAAAACCAGTTTCTTTAGTTTTCTATTTCCTTGTTTCATTCCTTTGTTTCTTCTACTGTCATTTGTTTCCATTCATTTACCTTTAATAGTAATTTCCAATATTAGGGAATTACTATATTAGTTAGGATTTATTTCAAGCTTCAGATTTTCTATTTCAAATTTCCGAAGGTTCCAATCTTGCCGACTTGTGGAAGAGGGAGCTTGAAGGAATTAATTTCATTGTACCAGGTTTCGACCGAATTTAATTTAATTAATATTGTCTATGCTTAATTATTATTATTTATTCCATATGCATCTGTTACAGTATTTTAATTATTATTATTGCTTTGTTTCAATATCCATGTCTAGCTAGATAATTTAGAGTCCGGCATATGAGGACCGTCGTTACCGACGGGACTCCGTAGAAAATACTAGTTGCGAATTAACGATTAAAATTACGTTTTGGTTATAATTTCTATGCATAATTTAATTAGCATTGTCACGAGAGTGAGATGTTATTTAACACGGTTTTGTCACGAGAGTGAGAAACTAATTAAGGTTAGAACCGGCACAGCGAGAGCGTGGGGATTGAACCGGATAGTAGAAATTAGGCAACTTATCTAAAAACAACGAGAGCGCTTTAGAGACGTTTAGGATATTATTAGCTTTCAAAACACGTTTCTTAGTTACCGGGCGAGCGAGAGCAAAATCTTGGGATTAGGAAGTGTGGCTTTAGTTAAGACCGCGAGAGCGTGAGGCGGAGTCTTTAATCTGATATATTCTACGGAACTAGCTATAGTTGTAATTAGCACCGAATTCTATAAAGTCCCTTAGGAGCGCGGAATCCATATCCCGGCCTCGTTTTATTCTTATTTTCTTTCTTAGATTTATTTTAGTTTCAGTTCTAGTTTCCCTTAAACCATAAAAATATCATTAGCCTTAGCTTTACAACGCAACGATAGATAACGGTAGGTTGACATTGGTCTCTGTGGGTTCGATATCTTTATTACTACGCGATAGGCTGTGCACTTGCAGTTAGAAACCGTTAGACGTATAGTTTACCGCGATCAATTATCCTACCCATGATTTGGAGCTAGCAGCTGTGGTTTTTGTATTACAGATTTGGAGGCATTATTTGTATGGTTCGAGATTCCAATTGTATAGTGATTATAATAGTTTGAAAAACATGTTTGATCAGAAAGAGTTGAATATGAGACAGAGACATTGGTTAGAATTCTTGAAGGATTATGATTTTAGTTTAAATTATCATCCCGATAAGGCTAAGGTTGTGGTTGATGCCTTAAGTCGAAAGACATTTCATATGTCAATCATGATGGCTAGAGAGTTGGAGTTGATTGAACAATTTAGAGATATGAGTTTGGTTTATGAAAAGACACCTCACAGTGTAATGTTGAGAATGCTAAAGGTTAATAACGATTTTCTTAATCGTATTCGGGAGAGTCAGAAATTAGAAGTGAAATTGGTGGACTTGATTGCTAGTGATGAACGGGTTAAAGGTAATGAGTTTCGAGTTGATGAACAAGGAATACTAAGGTTCCGAGAACGTATTAGTATTCCTGATGATCTTGAATTGAAGAGAATCATTCTTGAAGAAGGACATAGAAGTGGCTTGAGTATTCATCCGGGAGTGATGAAAAAGTATCAAGGTTTGAAGAAGATATTTTTGTGGCCTGGTATGAAGCATGATATAGCTCAGTTTTTTATGCATGTTTGACTTCTCAGAAGTCGAAATTAGGACATCAGAAACCTGCTGGTTTGATGCAACCGTTGGATATTCCCGAGTGGAAATGGGATAATATCTCAATGGATTTTGTTACATGGTTACCTAATACTCCGAGAGGACATGATGTTATTTGGGTGATTATTTATTGGTTGACAAAGTCAGTGCATTTTATTTCGATTGGTATTACTTATTACTTGCAGAGGTTGGCAGAGATATATGTAAGTGTGATTATGTTGCATGGGATACCTTTGAGTATTGTGTCGGATAGATATCCATGATTTACTTCTATATTTTGGGAGAGTTTGCGAGAGGCATTGGATTCGAAGTTGAAGTTGAGTTCAGCTTATCATCCTCAGACTGATGGACAGACAGAGAAGATGATACAATCTTTGGAAGATTTGTTGAGGGCTTGTGTGCTTGAACAAGGAGGTGCTTGGGATAGTCACTTATCATTGATCAATTTTACCTATAATAACAGTTATCATTCCAGTATCGAAATGACGCTATTTGAAGCATTGTATGGTCGAAGATTTCGAACAGCTTTATGTTGGGATGAGTCAGGTGAGAGTGTTGTACTTGGACCCAATATTGTGCAACAGACTACTGAGATGGTGAAGTTAATTCGAGATAAGATGAGAACTTCACAAAGTAGACAGAAGAATTACCATGATAAGATAAGGAAAAACCTTGAATTTCAAGAAGGAGATCATGTATTTTTTTGGGTTACTTCGGTGACCGGTGTTGGACGAGCTTTGAAGTTGAGAAAGCTTACTCCTAGATTTATTGGTCCTTACTAGATTTCTGTGAGAGTTGGACTCGTTGCTTATAGAGTGGATTTGCCACCGCGATTGTCAAATTTGCATGATGAATTCCATGTTTTGCAGCTTTAGAAGTATGTTCTGGATCTGTCACATGTGATATCGATGGATGAAGTTGAGTGATAACGAGAAAACGCATCGATTATATTGCTAGATTTCATTGACGTTTTATCGCATATTCACCATTTTAACACTCGATTTCTCGAGTTTTTCTCACCATTTTGCAGGTACATCATTATATGGAGCTAAATCATGAATTAAGAGAAAAAGGAACAAAAGAAACCATAAAAAGATGAAGAAATGAAGAAGCCTGCAAAAGACTGCATAATTTGTTGCAGTCACAGTCGTCACCAAGGTGTCACGACCGTGACACCCCAAAAGAAGGCCTCACGATCGTCACAACATTATCACGACCGTGACACTTAAAAACCACAAGTTACGAACGTGAAGACCTAGTCACGACCGTGACAAGGGTAAAAATAGGTTATTGACTGAGACCACGTCAAGGCATTACGTGAAGAACTTTTCTCCTACTTTTTTGCCACGTACCTACATTCCCTCCACCAATTCAGCAAGGCCCAATGCAACAAAGTCCAATTTTCAGCCCATTAAGGATTCTATAAATAGCATTAGTTTTATGAAGAAACGGACAGAGCATTTTTTATTCGAATTTCTGCGGAAGCTCTGCCGAATTGTTTTACGACCCTTTTCTATTTCTGCATTATTTTCAGCTTTTCTTATTGTATCCAAACCAAACATATAACAATTTCCAACATCAGGAAATTGTTATACATTTATTTGTTTCTAAACCTTCAGCATTCGTTTATTTTCGATTTCCGCCAACTCCGAGCTTTTCGGTCTGTGGAAGAAGGAGTCTGCTTTAATATTTGTTAACCAGGTTTCTTATAATATTGCAATTTTAATATTTATAATGTTTATTTATTTTTCTGCCATGAGTATTTTATTATTTAATTTTCTGTCTCTGTCTGGTTCAACATCAATGAGTAGCTAATTATCTTAGGGCGGTATGTAATTAAAACAAGCTTAATCGGTAAAATTTAATCATAGGCTAAAAATAATTAATAACTTAACATTCTGGCTGATACTTTTTAATTAAATCGACCTTTTTGTTACGAGAGTAAGAAAAGAGTATTAGGTTAGGTCAAGACTACGAGAGTGTGAGATTTTAACCAGATAGCTAAAGTTAGGCATTTAAGTTAAACACAGTGAGAGCGCTTTAAAATAAATTAGAATTACTTAGTTTCCAAAAATTATCTCTAAACACTTATGGGCTAGCGAGAGCAGGCATAGGGCTTTAGGGGTAAGATCCGAGATAAGACCACGAGAGTGTGAGTTGAGGGTATTTAAACTGGTAACCTCTACCGAATAGATTAAGTAAACATCTTTATAAGCCTAGGTTAGATTGACCCACCTAAGTCAGTATAATTACATACCGACCGCCTTAGTATCATTTTATTAAAACTTAAATTTAATTCCGCCTTTAATATTCTAAAATCAACAAAAAAATCGTGACAACCATTCACCTTAGCTAAACTAGAAGTTCATCTAGCACTAAGTAACCATAGAATCCCTGTGGATCGATAATCTTAAATATTACTTCGATAGGCTGTGCACTTGCAGTTAAGATACCGCTAGACACATAATTAGACACGTCTTTAGCCCGCCAAGTTTTTGGCGCCGTTGCCGGGGATTCCTTAATTTAGTTACTAGTGCATTTAGGTAGCATTGTCTAGACTAAGGTATCAACTATTTAATTTAATTTAATCTCCGAGTGTATGCCAAGTACTCGCTCTAAAAGCGAAGACTTGCAACCTCTAATCCCTGAATCGGAACGCTTCTCACACGTAAGAAGACGTATATTCGATTACGAAAAATGTTACAGTATTCCAGATCTTCAATTAGATTCGCCTAAACCAGTCGTAACATCAAAGGACGCAGAGATGGCTGAAGAACAGACTCATCCACTCAAGTATTACGCCAGTCCTTCGCAAGCTGAACCGCATTCAAGCATTGCAGCACCGGCTATCAACCGAAATGATTTCGAACTAAAACCTTCATTGATATCAGCCGTGCAACAAAATCAATTCGCCGGAAATCCTACCGAGGATCCGAATCTTCATCTTTCGATCTTTGTGCAATATGCAGATACCGTAAAAGCCAATGGAGTTACCCAAGAAGCTATTAGACTACGTTTATTTCCCTTTTCGCTTCGAGACAGAGCAAGAGCTTGGCTTCAATCTCTGCCTTCGAACTCAGTAACTACGTGGGAGGAACTAAAGAGAGTTTTCTTGAATAGATATTTTCCACCTAGCAAGACAGCTATGCTGAGAGCTCAGATCAACGGATTTAAGCAAAGGGAAAGCGAATCATTATTCGAAGCTTGGGAACGCTATAAAGATCTGCTGAGACTTTGTTCACATCACGGATTAATAGAATGGATGGTCATCCACACCTTCTATAATGGACTCTTGTACAATACAAGAATGACAATTGACGCTGCCGCAGGTGGTGCATTGATGGACAAAGAATATAATGATGCCTATGCACTTATCGAAAGTATGGTTCAAAATCATTACCTTTGGGGAAGCGAGAGAGTCACAACTGAGAAACCAACAAAAGGAGGTATGTACGAAGTGAGTAGTATGGACCAAGTCAATGCGAAGTTTGACCAACTAAGCCAAAAGATCGACAACTTGGCCATGACACCTACAGTCACCGTGGCTGCAGTAACACCTAACTGTGAGTTATGTGGAGTCCCAGGACACAAAGTTTCTGATTGTCAATTATTGACAAGTACTCCCACTGATCAAGTGAATTATGCTCAAGGAAACCCATACTCAAACACATACAACCCAGGTTGGAAAAATCATCCGAACTTCTCCTATAAGAATATCAATGCTTTGTACGCACCAGGTCAAGCACCAGCTACATCACCAGGATATCAAAAGACTGCTCCTAATGTCCCTAGAAAATCGAACCTTGAGTTGATGATGGAGAACTTTATAGCTAACCAATCTCAAACAAACAAGGACTTCTTAAACCAAAACATTCACACTAATGAGCAGATTAAACAATTAGTGAGCAAAGTAGATGCATTAGCTACACATAACAAAATGCTTGAAACTCAGATTTCACAAGTAGCTCAACAACAAGCACCTACTGCTGCACCAGCTGGAGTATTCCCTGGACAACCTCAACCTAATCCGAAAGGACATGCCAATGCCGTAATATTAAGAAGTGGCAAGGAACTTGACGGACCTACCGATCCAAGACTTGACAATCCAGCCATGTACCAAAAACCGGATAAACCGACTGAAGTGGTGAATGATCCAGAAGAAAAGGAAGATAACAATCAAGAGGTAGTGGAGAAAGAACAACCTTATGTGCCTCCACCACCCTATAAACCACCAATTCCGTACCCTCAAAGATTAATAAATTCCAAGACGACGGGTCAATTTAAGAAATTTGTTAAACTTCTGAAACAGCTGAATATTACTATTCCGTTTACAGAAGCAATTACCCAAATACCCTCGTATGCTAAGTTTTTAAAAGAAATCTTATCCAATAAGAAAAAGATAGAGGATAACGGAACAGTTACACTTACTGCCGAGTGTAGCGCCATAATTCAGAATAAAATGCCTCCTAAGCTAAAAGATCCAGGAAGTTTCTCTATACCCTGTGTAATAGGAAAATTCGTCATTGACAAAGCTCTATGTGATTTAGGAGCCAGTATCAGTGTTATGCCCTTAACGATTTGCAAAAGGCTAGACATGGGAGACCTAAGACCAACTAAAATGTTTGTTCAACTAGCCGATCGCTCTGTTAAATATCCTGTAGGCATACTAGAAAACATCCCAGTACGTATAGGACAATTTTACATCCCTACTGATTTTATAATCATGGACATCTCTGAAGACTCCACTACACCTATCATACTAGGAAGACCATTCTTAGCTACCGCCGGAGCCATAATAGACGTAAAAAGAGGAAAGCTAACCTTTGAAGTAGGTGAAGAAAAAGTTGAATTTATTTTAACACAATTCTTACAATCACCAGCTATAGAGGATACATGCTATCTATTGGACGTAATTGACGAATGTGTAAGAGAAATGGAACTGAAAGAGGCCACTTATTCTGAAATAATGAAAATTCAAATCCCTCCGATTTTCGAAGATGATAATTGGCGTAAACCATATCAGGATGATAGTCTAAGCGAAAGTTTAGCACTTACACCGGATCCCATGCCAAGTAAAGATAAACCTACATTAGGATTAAAAACTTTACCTCATAACCTAAGGTACGAATTCTTAGACGTTGAATGTAAAAGACCAGTTATAATAAATTCCAGTTTAGGAACTATAGAAACGAAGAAACTTTTAGATGTCTTGAAGAAATATCCAACTGCGTTAGGATATAACATATCTGATCTCAAAGGAATATGTCCTTCAGTCTGTATGCATCGTATTCTGCTAGAAGAAGATTGCAGAACCTCCAGAGAATCTCAAAGAAGAATTAACCCGACCCTTAGCACTGTAGTAAAAGAAGAAGTTAAAAAATTACTAGATGCCGGAATAATATATCCAATCTCTGATAGTGAATGGGTTAGTCCAATACATGTAGTGCCAAAGAAAGGAGGTATCACTGTTGTGAAAAACGCTCAAGGCGAATCGATATCGCAAAGAGTAGTGACAGGATATAGAGTGTGCATAGATTATCGTAAACTAAACAAAGCCACTCGAAAAGATCATTTCCCACTACCTTTTATAGATCAAATGTTAGAACGATTAGCCAAGCATTCTTACTTCTGTTATCTTAACGGTTACTCAAGATTTTTCCAAATCCCTATCCATCCTGATGATCAAGAGAAGACTACATTCACATGCCCATATGGAACGTTCGCTTATAGACGAATGCCCTTTGGATTATGCAACGCTCCTGCAACCTTTCAAAGATGTATGATGTCAATCTTCGCAGATTTTATAGACAACATCATGGAAGTGTTCATGTACGACTTCTCTGTATGCGGGCAAAGTTTTGAAGGATGCTTATCAAACTTAGAAATGGTGTTAGAAAGATGTGTAAAAGTAAACCTTGTGCTTAACTGGGAGAAATGTCATTTTATGGTCAACGAAGGAATCGTATTAGGTCACGTAATATCCGACAAGGGAATTGAAGTTGATAAAGCTAAGATTGAAGTCATAAAAGATCTTCAACCCCCTAAAACCGTTCGAGAAATACGAAGCTTTTTAGGACACGCCGGTTTTTACCGACGATTCATCAAAGATTTCTCGAAAATCACTAAACCTCTTACTGGTTTATTAATGAAAGACGTTGAGTTTATATTCAATGAAGATTGTCTTAAAGCATTCGAAACTCTAAAAACAGCCCTCATCACCGCACCAATCATGCAACCCCCTGACTGGAGATTACCTTTCGAAATCATGTGCGATGCGAGTGACTATGCTGTAGGCGCAGTTCTAGGCCAGAGGAAGGAAAAGAAACTTCATGCGATTTACTATGCCAGTAGAACCTTAGATTCTGCCCAGATGAACTACGCCACTACCGAAAAAGAATTGTTAGCAGTTGTCTTTGCGCTTGACAAATTCCGTTCTTACCTGGTAGGAGCGAAAATAATCATTTACACAGACCATGCTGCTATCCGACATTTATTAACTAAGAAAGATGCTAAACCAAGACTCTTGAGATGGATTTTACTCTTACAAGAGTTTGATCTCGAAATAAAAGATAAGAAAGGTACTGAGAACGTCGTAGCGGACCATTTATCTAGAATAGAAGGTATTAAACCCGAACAAGTGCCGATTAACGATGATTTTCCGTATGAGCAGCTGATAGCACAAATAGGAAGCGACCTAGCTCAGTTAGACATAAATGAACCAGAACCCGTGGAAACAATCCAGACAACTGTAGGACTGCCATGGTACGCTGACATTGTCAACTACCTAGCCGCAGGAGCTCTTCCACCCGATCTAACCTATCAGCAGAAAAAGAAATTCTTTCATAATCTAAAACATTACTATTGGGATGAACCATTATTGTTCAAAAGAGGACCCGATGGTATATTTCGTCGATGTATTCCCGAAGAAGAAATAGAAGATGTCATTGCTCAATGTCATTCATCTCCTTATGGTGGACATGCAAGCACTTCCAAAACTTGTGCAAAAATCTTGCAAGCCGGTCTATTCTGGCCTAATCTATGGAAGGATGTCCACATCGCTGTTATAAATTGCGACCGGTGTCAACGCACTGGCAATATTTCAAGAAGAGATGAAATGCCTCAAAAAGGAATATTAGAAGTAGAAATCTTTGACATCTGGGGAATAGATTTCATGGGACCATTCCTATCATCTTTCGGTAATAATTACATACTCGTAGCTGTTGATTATGTTTCAAAATGGATTGAAGCCATAGCTTCTCCTACAAACGATACACGAGTAGTAATAAAGCTTTTCAAAAATATAATCTTTCCCAGATTTGGTGTGCCTAGACTCGTCATAAGTGACGGTGGCTCGCACTTCATTTCAAAAATCTTTGACAAATTACTATCTAAGTATGGAGTAAGACACCGTGTGGCTACACCATATCACCCACAAACAAGTGGACAAGTCGAAGTCTCAAACAGAGAAATTAAACAAATCTTAGAAAAGACTGTCGCCATATCTCGGAAAGATTGGTCATCTAAACTTAATGAAGCTTTATGGGCTTATAGGACCGCTTACAAGACACCTATAGGTACTACACCTTTCAAACTAGTTTATGGAAAATCTTGTCACCTCCCAGTAGAACTAGAACACAAAGCTTATTGGGCGATTAGAACTCTCAATATAAACTATAATGCTGCAGGAGAAAAGCGAATCCTAGACATTAACGAATTAGAATAATTAAGGTTAGATGCTTATGAGAATGCTAAGATATATAAAGAAAGAACTAAGCGATGGCATGATAAACGCCTATCTAGGAAAGAATTTAGTGTGGGAGACGTTGTACTCCTCTTTAATTCAAGACTTAGGCTCTTTCCTGGAAAATTAAAATCTAGATGGTCAGGACCCTTTGAAATAACTAAAGTATTCCCGAGTGGAGCAATAGAAATTAAGGGTAGGAATAGTGAACCATTCATAGTAAACGGACAACGTTTAAAACATTATCATAAAGTTGAAAATAGAGATTATGCAAATAATCTAAGGCTTTTAGAGTTGTCCACTAATTCCCCTGATTAATCTAAACCTAAGCATTACGTCAGGCTTTTGACGATAAAAACAGCGCTTAGTGGGAGGCAACCCATTTACCCATTTACTCATTTAATTATTTAAACTATTTAAACTATTTCATATTGTTATTTATCGTTTTATTTAATTGTTTTGTCATTTTATAGTTTTATTTCATATTACTAGTATTGCTTTTAAATTATGCATTTCATTTTCTTATTTCTATCTTAAATCACTTTTTACAGATTTTCTAAAAGTCTTTCCCATTTTCCTTCTCCCCTTGATTTGTTTCCTCCATATTTGCACTGACCATGGCTAACCAACCCATAAACCATATGGAAACCAAATTTAGAGGTAGAAACCAAAGAATGAAGTTTGAAGAGTTATCACAGAGGCAAATGGATTTGACCCTGTACCCGGATGATCAGACTATGGAAACCCTAGGTATACATGATAGCATCCTGTACTTGTTTAACCGACTTGGATGGGAGAATGCATTGATCCAACATAAGTTTGTGACTTACCGCGAGCTCACCCTTGAGTTCCTTAGCTCCTTAATTTACCTACCTGAGCGCGGTTTTGGATTTAGGAAAGGATTTATCAGTTTCCGCCTGTTTGGAATAGAATATGACTTTAACCATAAAGAACTAGCTGATTTATTAGGATTCCCTAGTGGACCATTTGCTTTTACTACCACACAGGTAGAATTGATGGATATTGAGCTAGATTTCTTTTGGGGAACTTTAACCGGAAACTACCACCCTGAACCAAATAGCATGAATAATGATGAGATCCATAATCCTGCTCTCCGTTACTTCCATAAAATCCTTGCCCACACCTTCTTTGGAAAAGAAGAAAACATTACCGGAGTTTCTAAAGATGAGATATTTATTATGTCATGTTTCACTAATGGACAGCCTGTTAATGGTGTACCTTTCATGATGCAAACCTTCACCCGTATCCAAGAAGAACCTGAATTACCTATATTAGTAGGAGGTCTTGTAACCATGATTGCTGATGCCATAGGACTTAGGTACCAACTGCACAGTTGCAACCGTTTAGGTACAATCCGTCCTATGAATCTTAACTTCTGCTTTAATAGACATATCATAAGGAATTTAGGACATCCACCTTTTGAGTACCTAATCCGGAATGAAGTAGTAACCCTGTTCACATTGCCAAACCATGCTAGAGTAAGTGTTCACAATAAGGATAACTGGCTTTATGAGTTAACCCCACCTGATTATCCATCTACTCCTGAAACACCTCAATCTTACAAGATAAAAGATGATATAATGACCGATGTCGAAACTGACCCTGAGACACCTCCTGGTTACCATGACATTGACCACACTGAAGAAGTACATGAAACCCCTGAAGTGAATCAAGGAGATTATGCTAACAACTTACAGAATATTATGAACACTCTTGAAGCTTACCAAACTGACATTAATTCATTTAAGGAAGACATTAAAAGCATGCGATTGGATATTATAGGTTTGACTGACATAACCTGCGAACAATTCTATCACTTGAACTCCGCAATCGAAGATTTGAAGAAACGCTTTTGAAAATGCTATAAGTGATTTAGTTTATTTTACTCATTGTTTCCGTTTCTAGTTAGTTTTATTTTTCGCAAACAATTTCATACCGTATTTTCAATTATGTAATTTCATTTCAATTACCATATGCAATGCACTTTTAGTTTACAAATTTTTTTCCATTTTGATTAATTTATATGTCTTCATTATATATACTGTTATGCTTGCATTTATTCATAATATATAAAATCTCTCATGCTATGCAAGTTAATAAAGTACTATGTTGAAATTAATTGTTATATGGTGTTTATATTAAATATTGAGTGAGAAGTGACCAAAAATTATTATATAAACTATGTGAAGCGTAAGAGATAATGTTTCTGGAAATTATTCAAGGAAATCCACCCTCACGATCGTTACACCCACCTCACGATCGTAACGTGCTAATTTAGTGTGTCACGACCGTCACCTCTCTGTCACGATCGTGACGACCCTTATTACAGGATTCTTGAGAAACAGAACTGTTTCTCTTCGTGCCTCTTCTTCTTCTTCCTCCATAACTTCCAAAAACCACCCATTTTCTCCATAACTTCCGTAACCCCCCATTACCAACTTTAAACTCATTAACCTCCCATTATCACCACTTATCACATTCTCACCTTCCCAATATTTACTCCGATTCATTATTTCTCTCCTTTTATCATTTTTTCACAAAAATCAAAAATCTTCATCTTCAACTCTAAGCTCTTGCATGCAATGGATACCATTCAATTCAGAGAAGGTGATGCTGGAGAAACCCAGAGAGAACGATTTATCCGATTCCAGAACCGCAGTGTGCAACCTACACGTTATATCGACACTGTCTGTTTGAGGGAACTCGGAATGCTTACCAGTGTCCAAAGCTTGCTTCAAAAAGTCGGTCTGTGGGATCTTTGCAGTCAGCCTCAGCCCACATTCGAGCTTCTGACATTGGAGTTCCTTAGCTCGTTCCAGTACACCACTCCTGCCGGTTCTCAGAGTCAGCTCACCGGTTTCTCAAAATTCAGATTGCATGGCCAAGAGTTTAACCTTTTGCAAAACAGGATAGCCGAGTTGCTAGGCTTCGATCACGGAACTGAAGCTCATCTCCGCGTGCCGGATAATTTTAGTGAAACCGCTTTCACTCTATGGCACGACATAACCAATACCCGTGCCTCAGCCTTCCAAAGCCTCAATGCTACACACATTCACAATCCGGCAATCCGCTATTTCCACCGAGTCATTTGCAACACCATATTCGCTCGAGAAAGCAACCATAAGCTCAACTCCAAGGAGCTTCTATTCTTGCACTGTGCTCTAAATGACGAGCCGATCAACGCTGCCCCGTTCATGCTTTACCACATCCAGGCTATTGCGCATAGAGGATCAACCCCATTTTTCATAGGCGGCATTGTCACCTCCCTCGCCATTCAGTTGGGGCTTGGTGACTTGGTCGTAGATCAGCCTTTCAGAGAAGCAGAATTCCTCACCAAAAGTTATTGCAGGTCCGCTCACCTGATTGCGCAGCGAGAGGATGGTAGGTATAGCCCTGTTATCCATGGCACCATTTTCCATCATATCATCCTGCCGTCCCGCGACCGCATCGATCCATCCAGCCGAGCCAACTGGCTCTTTATTTTACCAGATGCTGCCGAACACGTCCCTATTCATGATGATCAGGCAGACCCTCCAGCGGATGAGATGCAGGACGCTATGGATGCAGCTGAGCCTGTCCAGGATATACCAGAGACATCTGCCCGACAGCCCCCTGCTCCGGAATTCACTCTTGAGGATGTCCTCCGTGCGATTCATCAGCAAAACCAGATGAACGCCGCACTGGAGCGAAGGCAGAAGGAGCAGTATGATGCTTTGCTCGGCACTATTGCAGCAAACCAGGAAGCTACTAATGCGAAGTTTGGAGAAATTTTCAGCGAGCTAGAAGCCCTCCGCATTGACATCACTGCTGCCACCGGCACCGGTTCTGACCCCGAAGCGACTCCTTCCAGACGCCGCTCCCGCACCAGAAGCCGAGCCCGCGGTCCTCAGCAGCCATAGCTTTAGTTTGCTTATGTTTGTTTTTCGTTTTTGTCGTTTGTACTGTACTTTTACCGCATCTATATCACAACATTGAGGACAATGTCTGATATTGTGTGGGAGAGGTACCTTTCATTTCCGCATTTTCCCTTTTTCGCACTTTTCCATTTCGTTGTATTTTCAATTCCGTTGTATTTCTTTTCGCAAGTTAATGAAACGAGCAAATCTTTATGCTATTTTCTTTAGTTTCAAACTTTCCCGTTTATTTAGCCATACCAGAAAAAAATCTTTAATTATTCGCATTACCCAACTTACCTACGGAATCGTAATTAGGAAGCCGAGAACGATTAAACAAGACCAATACAATCTTGACACCTTTGACATCCCACTTAAGCGATTCCATTCCGATTATCATTACGAGTACACTTTAAGTTTCAGTTCAAAAGTAACCCCTAGTAGTTTATACTAGCAGTCAGCACCGTCTGAACACAAACCACGTGGGGAGCCGATGAATATAAGCGTTTGATACATAATCAATAATGATCCTTCATATCTCGATGCAAATGAAAAGAAATTGCACCAAAGTACACGGTCGCATATACAAGAAACGAGAAATATGAGAAGGAGTCCATTGCAGGTTGGTTCAGAGGTACTGGTTCTGAACTCGGTAGGGCGTGCTACGGCTCGATCCCCCACAACCTCCAAATCGGATAAAATATGTAGGGTTACCGCACTCGTGTACCAGACCCCGTGCTTAAAAAAGGATCAAAGTCGCTAACCGGCTACTCCACTACGTGCGTGCTAAGGCAAAGGGCTTAATGTGATTGCGCTAGAATGAAACCGGGCGAAATAAGATCGAAAAACTCTAGGTGAAATCGTAAAGTAATTGCCGATTGTTTCGTTTAACGGGAAGTCGACGACATAGCTTGTTGCTTGTGTCATTAGTGTATCGGTAGTGTAATATCAAAGTACCGGTCTATCCGACAAAACGATCCCTCGTACGGTTTGTTATGAGTATGCGCAAATAAAAGTTTGTCCGCCGATTTTCAACCGACTATTTGCTTGAGGACAAGCAAAGGTTTAAGTTTGGGGAAGTTTGATAACGAGAAAACGCATCGATTATATTGCTAGATTTCATTGACGTTTTATCGCATATTCACCGTTTTAACACTCGATTTCTCGAGTTTTTCTCACCATTTTGCAGGTACATCATTATATGGAGCTAAATCATGAATTAAGAGAAAAAGGAACAAAAGAAACCATAAAAAGATGAAGAAATGAAGAAGCCTGCAAAAGACTGCATAATTTGTTGCAGTCACGGTCGTCACCAAGGTGTCACGACCGTGACACCCCAAAAGAAGGCCTCACGATCGTCACAACATTGTCACGACCGTGACACTTAAAAACCACAAGTTACGAACGTGAAGACCTTGTCACGACCGTGACAAGGGTAAAAATAGGTTATTGACTGAGACCACGTCAAGGCATTACGTGAAGAACTTTTCTCCTACTTTTTTGCCACGTACCTACATTCCCTCCACCAATTCAGCAAGGCCCAATGCAACAAAGTCCAATTTTCAGCCCATTAAGGATTCTATAAATAGCATTAGTTTTATGAAGAAACGGACAGAGCATTTTTTATTCGAATTTCTGCGGAAGCTCTGCCGAATTGTTTTACGACCCTTTTCTATTTCTGCATTATTTTCAGCTTTTCTTATTGTATCCAAACCAAACATATAACAATTTCCAACATCAGGAAATTGTTATACATTTATTTGTTTCTAAACCTTCAGCATTCGTTTATTTTCGATTTCCGCCAACTCCGAGCTTTCCGGTCTGTGGAAGAAGGAGTCTGCTTTAATATTTGTTAACCAGGTTTCTTATAATATTGCAATTTTAATATTTATAATGTTTATTTATTTTTCTGCCATGAGTATTTTATTATTTAATTTTCTGTCTCTGTCTGGTTCAACATCAATGAGTAGCTAATTATCTTAGGGCGGTATGTAATTAAAACAAGCTTAATCGGTAAAATTTAATCATAGGCTAAAAATAATTAATAACTTAACATTCTGGCTGATACTTTTTAATTAAATCGACCTTTTTGTTACGAGAGTAAGAAAAGAGTATTAGGTTAGGTCAAGACCACGAGAGTGTGAGATTTTAACCAGATAGCTAAAGTTAGGCATTTAAGTTAAACACAGCGAGAGCGCTTTAAAATAAATTAGAATTACTTAGTTTCCAAAAATTATCTCTAAAGACTTATGGGATAGCGAGAGCAGGCATAGGGCTTTAGGGGTAAGATCCGAGATAAGACCACGAGAGTGTGAGTTGAGGGTATTTAAACTGGTAACCTCTACCGAATAGATTAAGTAAACATCTTTATAAGCCTAGGTTAGATTGACCCACCTAAGTCAGTATAATTACATACCGACCGCCTTAGTATCATTTTATTAAAACTTAAATTTAATTCCGCCTTTAATATTCTAAAATCAACAAAAAAATCGTGACAACCATTCACCTTAGCTAAACTAGAAGTTCATCTAGCACTAAGTAACCATAGAATCCCTGTGGATCGATAATCTTAAATATTACTTCGATAGGTTGTGCACTTGCAGTTAAGATACCGCTAGACACATAATTAGACACGTCTTTAGCCCATCATTGAGGTAAGAGATAATCTTACAGGTGAAGCACTACTAGAACGAATTGATGATCATGAGGTAAAACAGTTGAGAAGTAAGGAGATTGTTCTTGTGAAAGTGGTTTGGGGAGGAGCTGCTTGTGGAAGAATGACTTGGGAATTGGAGAGTAAGATGCGAGAGTCGTATCCGAATCTATTCGCATGAGGTATGTTTTCGAGGACGAAAACCTTTTAAGTGGGGGAGAGTTGTAATGCCCCGATTTTTATTTTCATTATTTAAAATGGATTTCTTGTATTTTGGTGTGTGGAAGAAAGAAAATATTATTTAATATGATATGTATTTATATGAATAATATTATATTGAATAGTTAAATATTGTGGAAAATTAGAGAAAAGGGTATAATGGTCATTTGGTGAAGGTTAGTAAGGGTAAATGAGGAAGACTATTGATTTTACTATTTTGCTGCGAAGTTTTGAATTTTGAATAAAATGATATTTTAAATAAATTATTTCTGAGTTGAGATTTTAAGAAGAAAATGTGACACCTAATTACTAGGTTAAAAAATTAATTATGAAATAAATTAACAAAATAACCTAAAACTAATTTTTTTATAAAAAAATAAATTTATTAATCAAGAAAAAGATAATTAAGTTAATTAGAATTTTTTTATAAATTTTATATATATTAAAAGATTAGAGATTCCTAATTGGTTAATTAATTTTATAAAAAAATAATAATAATAATTAAACAAAACAAATAAAGAAAAGAAAGAAATAGAAAAATTGGTAAAATTAAGGGTTGCAATCCTGGGATCGAATCCAGGACCTTCTCTTCAACCTGCGCGCCTCCTACCACTGGCCATTGTGCATGCGTGTAAATAAGTGGAAAACAAATAATTATAAAATAAAGCAAAATTTTGAAATATAAAAAACGCGCGTGTTGTCATCATCTTCTTCCTCGTCCGTCCAAAAACCTTTATCTACAGTTGTGTCGTAGCTAAAACCTATAATGACGGTTTTGTCTGTCACTATAGGACCTGTAAATTCCAAAAACATCAAATTCGCAATATAAATTACATCCAGGGGTACTAATCAACTGCAAATTATCTTATGAGTCCATTAGAACCATCAATTTGGTTTGAAATCGCCTTTAACCAAAATCCCCAAAGTTGAGGCCGTAAACCCTAACAATGGCGTATCTCCATTCCTGCAATTAAAACTCAATCCAACCATCCAGAAAGCTTCTAAACATCAATACAAACAATAATATGTGATCAAATTCAATTTATAATGCATATATAATTGAAATCGAAAAATAAAAAAAGTAAGTTAAAAACGAGTTCGTTTTGGGAAAATGGTAATGCTTTTGATGACGATGATGATAGATATACGTTCAACATATCCCCATGCATGTAATGCAACCTTTGAAACTCCTTGAAAGTGGCTACAATTGGAAAACCTAATTTGACTTTTTTCTTTAAAGTTTTGAAGTTTGATTAGGATTCTTTGCCTCAATTTTTCGTCCCTTGTGCATATGGCATTGTTGTACACTTATAGAAGAGCAAATTAAGTTTAAAAAATTGGGCTTGGGTTTTGGATTTGAGATTGCTTGGGAATGAAGAGAGGAAGTTTCTATTTTAGTGAAAAATTGATGTTATGGCCTTCTCCTTTGGTTTGCGTGAATTTGGGATCCAAACTATGATCATAAACATCAAAATATGATCCCAAAATAATCCTAAGATCAAATATTTGATTTTTCAATATTTATTTTAATTAAAATTGATTTTAAATAAATTAAATCCAATATAATATAAAATAAATATAAAAAATCAGATATTATGACTTATGGGTCATGCATTATCTTATGATTAAGTTTGGGTTAGAAAAAATATGGGTCAATTTGGAAAAAACTTGAGTTTTAGTCATTACTTGCTTTATACGCCTCCTTAAATTTACCCAACTTCAATAATGCATAACTCTCTCAATTTTTGTCTCATGAATGTGTTCTTGGACTTTTTATAAAGCTTAGAATGTCCTCTAACTACTCATTTTGGTCTTATGTCCATTTAGACTTCCATGTTCAAGTTATGAGCTTTTGAAAAAGTTGACTTTTTGTTGACTCTTAAAAGGACATGTAATGTCTTGGCTCATACCTCTCAAATGAAGCATTTTTGGCCTTGTCTTGTGAGACACAAAGTTGTAGGGAATTGAATTTCCTTCAAAATGAGTTTTAGATGGGAAATTTTTGATAAAGCATGTGAAAGTTATGGCTGGTCAGAGTACAGTTGACTTTTCCTACAAAACCCTAATTTAGTAACTTCTGATTCTTGATGAATCTGAGGTTTCCTTGATGAATCATGATCAACCCTTGATCAAATGATAAATCTTACTTCATAATCTTGATGTTGACCTGTATGTTGACCACGATTGACTTTTTGACCAAGTTAACCGATTTTTTATCATCTGATCATCTGACTGACCAAACTTGTAGGGTAAGCTTTGAAACCTGACATGAGGTCCTTTGAAGTATGTGGGACTGAAATCCACTTGAGGCTTTGGAAGACCAATTTGCTTTGAGAAACTCAAAACCCTAATTTAAGATCCATTGCTTAAGAGGAGGCTTTGTCTTGAATCCTTTTGAGCAATTGAGAGTCTTGTGACTATTAGGAGACCTCCTGAGACATATTGCCTTGAAGATGTGAGGGCAAATTTTGGGGTACAACAAACGGTAAAAAAACTCAGAAAGAAATTAATGGAGTATCTTATTATTTCTCACTGTCAATGGTAGACATAATTAGAATTTCAAATTTAGAGGTTACAAGCTTGATAAATGAATATAAGAATAAGGAGAGGACTCTTAGAGAAGAAGAAGAGAATATTCTCAAATCATTCACACTCACATTCTCAATCCTAATTCTATATATACTAGGGTTAAATGATAAAATCCTCCAACTTGCAAGAAGGGTGACGCACCCTCATTCCTCTTCCCACTTCCTGAATTTGTGGAACAACCACAATAGAATTTGTCTTATTCTCATTTTCTAGAGTCCTTGCCACATATCCTCTTGGTTGATGTGGCAAGTTCATTACAGCCTTAAATCTCACAATATGCTTATTAACATCTCCTTTAGTTTCATATATGACTAGACCATTTCTTGTTTATGTTTTGTTTGTTGAATGATACAGCTACACCATTCTGGTGGGTAGTTAAAGTCTTTTTTAATTGTATTTTAGTTTATGAGAAAATAAATTTATGTTTATCGTTGGTTATAGTTGAGGAAATATTGTGCTTATTTAATTTCAAAAAGTGGAGGATTAGTATTGCAGTTATTCTCTTGTTTGAGTGGTGAAATACCTGAAATTGCATATGGATTTTGTACATGAAAATGATTTGGGTTTCTGGATGATTTTGTATATGAAATTAGTGACTCAGATAAATAATAAATCCTACATGGATTGATATTGGGTCAGGGTCGGCCCAACATAAACGGAGGCCTAAAGCGAATTTTATAATAAAATAGTTTAAATTTTTAAGAATAGAAATATACTCATTATTTAAATTTTTAATTAATAAATCACTATTTTTAATTGACAAATTATTATTTGAATTTATATAATTATTTATAATTTTAATTTTGTTTATAATCTAATATTTTTGAGTATTTTTTACTAATAGATTTTTACTTTTTTCTATGTTAGGTGTTGCATTGTTTGTTTATTCAAATCAAGTTTAATGTTAAAAAATTTGTCATTCAATTAATTTTTTTTTAAATTGAATATTGAATTTAAATATTTAGTTGATAATATTTTAAATAAAATAAAATAAAATTCCTAATAAAGACAAATAAGAAGAAAAGGATTTCAAAATAAAACAATTAAACAAATATAAATATTTTAAATTAAAACAAGATAAAAAAAAGTTACTATATGAATAAAATATATTGTAATCTTTTTGTTATAATTGAGAGGACACATTCTAACACAACTGATTAATATTTAATTAGAAAAACATTTAGTCTCTGTTAATTAGAAAGATAAATACACTTATATGAATAGTTTCGTATTTTTTATAGTATAATTTATAATTAATCTTATTTATTATCATTTTATGAAAAAGAACATGATGATAATGATGATTATAATATTTTAATGCTAATGAATATTGTTTTCACATGTTATTATTAAGTATTAACTAATTGGAAAAAAATTGGAGGTCCTAGACCATTGCCTAGTTTGCCTACCTCTTAGGCCGGGCACCGGGGACATATTGGGTTGTTATATTATAATTTATGCATTGAACAAGAAATTAAGGAAATATCAAGACAGTAAATTAGAGATCAAATGGCTCATAAGTCCAAGTTAATTTTTAACATATTTTCATAAATAAATAAATAAAAATATATGTTCATAAAAAACAAAAATTAACTAAATAATTAAAATTTTAAAAAATTAAAAAATAAATAAATTAAAAAATAAAATAAAAAATGACATGTGACTGTCAACAATAAAGATTCTACTACATAGTCAACGGAGGAAGTGAAAATAAAATCTTGATTTGGTGAGAGGATAATTTTTTTTTAAGGAGGAAAATCAATACACATTTATATGACATGAGTAAATATTATTTAACCAAAAAATTTAAATTCTTGTTTACAATTTTAGGAATTTTTTCTTCCAAGTTTTCTTCCATTCTCTTTAACACTTTATTTATGTTTTAGGCTACTAAATACAACATGTTTGTTATTTATATTTCATACCAATATCTTTGGCCTTGTATTATTATTATTATTAATAATAATAATAATAATAATAATAATAATAATAATAATAATAATAATAATAATAATAATAATAATAAATACAGTAACTAATAGTAAATAAATTTCTTTTATTTATTTATTTATATTTTATTAAATTTATTAAAATAATATAATTTTTTTCTTTTAAAATGGAAGGAGGGGATTATCTAGAAGCTTATTAGAGACGTCATTTTTGTTTCTCCTCTCTCTTTCTGAAATAATGATACTCTTCAACAAAGGCTCCTATATGTTATTCCCCTTGACTTTGAACTTTGAAATGGACCAACATTATTATTTTTGTCTCACACTAAATCAACAATTTTCTTTACTTATCACATAAAGTAAATGTCAAATATGTTTGTGGTTGGATAAGTTTTGTCGTGAATGGAGATCCATATCATGCATGTATCTTCTTATTTTAATAACCACTTGTGGACATTTTTAATATTATACTATCATGCAAGTGGAGGATGCTTTAATGCAACTTGATCTTAAATTTAATAATTCAAACCATTCGTGTGCTTTTCGTTAAAAACAAATTATTTAATATATATTACTTATAGAAGGTAATGCTTATAGATAATGATGGTAGTATATATTTACTCATTTCACTCCCTTCTGTGCGAAAATGGATAACTAATTCATTACTTTAATCACTGATTCACTCACTAAATTGTTATAAATATATGTGTTAAAAATCAACAATAGTAATAATATAATACTAATGATTTATTATATAGTGTAATAAATAAACCATTATTATTTATTTAGGGGTGGCCAAATTTAAACCGATCGACCTGTTGTATTTCTTATGCAAATAGATTGGACCGGGTCAAATATTAGATTAATTTGATTGTTAAATAATTATTTTTGATTATAAAAATGAATATATAGTTTAGATCCGATTTAAGTTTTGGACTCGAATAAGTATAATTTGTTTTATAATGTGAATATGGGTTTTGTAAGCAAAATCTTTTACCTTGTCATGTCTCTTAAAGTAGGTGGGATCATAGTGGCGGCTGATGTAACAGGTAACGGGTAATGTTTGGAAAATTATATCAAAATCATTCAATTTTTTATGGTAATGGTTCAACTCTGCACATAAAAATATATAAATGTGGGGACAAATATCAGTGAACAATAGCCAAGAGACAAAATAAGACATGGGAGCAGGAGAAAATAAAATAAAATGAAAAATATAACTAGACTATTGTTTGACAGGGTCATTTTTGAAATTATAATTGATACCTTATATAGCAAATTTTAAATAACGGTCCGGTTTGAATCGCATTAGAACTTTTGCATGATCTCGGTTAATATAAATGTAGTAAAATTGATTGTGGTTAGGGATAGAAATAGGTTATGTTAGACTAGGCTTTATAAGACTTGAGTCTGACATATAATAAATTTAGAAGATCTGAGTCTGATGTATGATCTATTATAGAGGGAATCTACCTGTCATCCCTCTAATCGTATATAATGAATTTTGAGGGGTATACCAGATATTTTAAAAAGGGTTTTGCTAACAAGTGTCCTCACGACATTTTTTAAGCATTTCATATTAAGAAATTATTCATTAAAAAATTTAAACAGTTCAATTTTCAATGCACTGATTGCATATATTTTTATACAAATTTACTATTTAAGGCTCTTAAAAAATGCCCTGAGGGCACTGGTTAGCATTTCCCTTTTAAAAAATACCGGAGATTTCGAAATTTCCGGTAAAAAATATCGGAGATTTCGAAATTCCCGGTAATAAGTACCGGAGATTTCGAAATCTCCAGTAAAAAATACCGGGGATTTTAAAATCTCCGGTAAATCCCCATATTCACACGATACCGGTAATTTCAAATTTCCGGTAGTGTAAAAATTTTCAGCTTTTTTTGAAAATTTTTACACAGGAATTTCAAATACCCCGAAATTTACAAAAAAAATATGGGAATTTGAAATTCCCGGTAATTTCAAATACCCCGAAATTTACATAATAGGTAGATTACTCCTATTATAGGCTCCATTTTTTTGGTCTGACCTGGCTTTTTTAAGAGTCTGGTTTGGCCTGAAAGCCTATTTACAAGTTTTTTTTCTCATTAGGGTTCACAATTGTTCCATATTACTTAAGAAGTTTTATATGATGGTCTATATATGCATATATAGGCCGACATATTTAGCCTTTGTTCTAATATATATGCACATATAGGTTAACATATGTATCATTTTTTCCTAATATATATGCATATATAGGACAACCTATATGTATCATTTTTTCCTAATATATATGCATATATAGGACAACCTATTTAATATATTTTTAATATATATGAAAATATAGACCGACATATAAGGTTTCATATGTTTTTTTAATAATTTAAGGCTGGCCTATTTAATTAAATAGACTTTTAAAAAAAATCTAAGTCTGACCTTTTAATTAAAAAGAATAACCTGATCTGACCTTAAGTAAATTAGGTTATTGACTCCTGTAGACCGACTTAGTCTATTCTTATCTTAAATTGTGGTTATCATCAAAATTAATTATAACTTTATATTATAAAATGATGAATAATAATTTTTAGTATCATCCCTTCTAAAACCATTTTATTGAAGTTATATATGTCTTCTTAAATATTTTAAATTTTATTTTTAATCACTCAAAATATTATTTTTTTGTGATGAATAGTATTCTAAAATTTTGCATTCACATTTTCTATTCTTAATATTAAAATCATTATTAAAATTGTAATTAATTCAATCATTAAGTAATAAATTGTCGCTAAAATCTTTGTTAATTATGTCGTTATATTATAAAAATTATCGCTAAATTGCATAGGAGACAAAAAATATGGATAAAAAATTTTAGGAGGATCATTCTTTGAAGGAAATATTTTGAGGAACTAAAAATTAAATTTAAGATATTTAGAAAAACAACAAACTTATTTAACCTTTTTAATAATTTAATTTAATTTAATGTTTCACTTTAATCCCTTAATTAAAAAACATTACATTGTAGTTTCTTAAAATTGTTCTTTTAGCTTATTTGGTCTTTTCTGATAAATTTTTAGAAAGAAAAAAATGTTAATTACTGCCTACGTGACAATTCTTATGGATTTTTATTGGAAATACCAAGTCTCATATATTGATAATTCGGGTCACCCATCGTTTATATCCACGCACCAAGTCTAATAGTGATGGACGTGAGGGGGTGTATTGGGAAAAACCCAAGTCTCACATTAGCTAAATATAGAACTAACAAAAAGTTTAAATAGAGTGACACTCCTCACCTTACCAACTAGTTTTGTAAGGCTAAGTTAGGTCAAACTCTAATTCTAACATGGTATTAGAGCCTATCGATTCAGATCACCCACCATTTAATATGCGCACCAAACCCAAAAATATGTTGGACGCAAGGGGGTGTATTGAAAAAAAACAAGTCTCATATATCTATAATTCGGGTCACCAATATTTATGTCCACGCACCAAGCCCAATGGTGTTGGGCATGATGGGTGTATTGGGAAAAATTCAAGTCCCACATTGGCTAAATATAAAACTCACAAAGGGTTTAAATAGAGTGACACTCCTCACCTTACCAACCGGTTTTGCAGGATTGAGTTATGTCAAACTCTAATTCTAATAATTTTTAATATATGTCGTGATTTGACATTTTTTTATTTTTGCCTTTTTCTTTTTTAATCCCAAACCCTAAAATTCCAAAAATGAAAACATGATTCTCCTCCCTTCCCAAAACCATAGCAGCCGTCACTTTATTTCTCTTTATCCTCATCCATAAACTTTTCACCTTCATCCCCTCATTCATGTTCCTTTGTTTCATTCTTAATGTCTTCTTCGTTATCACTGTTATTAGAATAATATCTTCCAGTTAGAGCAGTGACATTCTTAGCAGATTCTTCTCCAGCTTCACTTTTAGTGTCTTTATCTGACCAGGCCACAGTAAGACCCTTTTTTCTGATTCTTGAGATATGTGGGGCATTCAGATCTGATGTGTCCAAAACCATCACATCCATAACACTGAATTCCTTTTCCTTGAGAGGTGTTCTCTTCAGCTATTGTCTATCTGCCATAATCATTTGACCTATTGATGTCTGATGAAGTATTCTTGACATTTGATCTTGACTTTTTGTCTATCTTTTGCATTACTTTGTTGAACTGTCTTCCAAGAAGAACTATGGAATTTGATAGACATTCCTCATTGTTCAGATCACATTCTTCTACTTCATCATCAATGTTGGAAGAAAAAGAAATATTTTGCTTTTCTTGTCAGATTTGTCACTTATGCCAATCTCAAAAGTTTGAAGAGATTCTATAAGTTCATCCAATCTCATCTTGCTAATATCATGAGCTTCTTCTATGGAAGTGACCTTCATGTCAAAAATCTTAGGTAGAGATCTAAGAGTTTTTCTTACCAACTTTTCTTCATATATAGTTTCTCCAAGAGCAATGGATGCATTAGCTATTTCAAGGATATTCATATGAAACTCATAAATAATTTCATCATCTTTCATCCTCAAGTTTTCAAACTTGGTGGTGAGCAGCTGAAGTCTTGACATTTTAACTTTGGAGGTACCTTCATGAGTAGTTTTGAGAATTTTCCAAGCATCTTTGGCAACAATACAAGTATTGATCAATCTAAAGGTATTCTTGTCAATTCCATTGAATATGGCATTCAAGGCTTTAGATTTTCCCATAGCAAGCTCATATTCTTCCTTGGACCACTTCTCCTCAAGTTTTAATTATGTAGTATACTTCTTATCTTTGTCATTTACAACAGGATGTTCCCATCCTCTCAAAAAAACTTTCCAAGCCTTGTTATCCAAAGACTTCAAGAATGCAACCATCCTTGGTTTCTAGTAATCACAATTTGTTCCATCCAGAATTGGTGTTTTGTTCATAAAACTCATTTCCTCGTCCATTATACCAGAAAGTAAGTTCCCTAGATCTCACCCAGATTCAGAGCATGATGCCTGCTCTGATACCAATTGAAATTCTAGTATCAGATACGTGATGTCGAATGCAATGTTATGACATAACTATCTAAGTAAAAACAAGTTAAACACAGTATATAACAGAAGCAATAATAACACAAATAATTGTTAACCCACTTCGGTGCAAACTCACCTACTCTGGGGGCTACCAAGCCAGGAAGGAAATCCATTATTAGTAATATCAATTCAGAGTTAAACAATCCCATTTTACACCCCTCACTTAATCAATACCCAATGCAATTTTTACCTAGAATACCACATCTAGATATGAGAAATCACCGTCTCACTCCCCCTCAATCACACACTGTGATAAACAACCAATACTTTCAAATAAAACAAAAGAACACTCTTCCAAAACAGAACACCTTGATCTTTCTTAAAAGTTTTGATCAAGAATAAACATTCATGCTTAAAAGCTTAGAGTGGAAAAAATTACAACTAAAAACATCAGTCTAATTCAAACATCTAGGTGATGTAAGAATGACTCACAAAACACACACAAGGAAACCCTAAAAACTCAAAAGCACTCAGCTTCACAATAATACAATATTTCTTACAAAGAAATTAGGTCAAACACCAAATATAAAGCATTATGAATGGGCCTGGACCTGATAAAAATCTTACTCAAAGATCACATAAATCAAGCAAGAAAAGATCTTCAATAATCTTCAAAAACTAACGCAAGCAGCTTCCGATTTTGACAACAATACTCCCTTGATTTTTGCACAGCCTAGAGCAAAACAAGAGACCAAATAGTTGCTAATCAAACAGAAATTAAATCAAAACTTTCCGTATTTAGAAAGTCCCAAAATTGTCAAGACGGATGTTACAACATCTGATCTGACATCACAGAAGCACTGAACACCAGAAGATCTTCAAGCATGTCAAGGACATCTTATAAGACATCAAGGAAAATGATAATGTTTTTTTAACATATGCAGCCAAACCAAGAACCTTCATAAAGTTTTCCAACAATGTAGTGGATGTCATCGTGGATAGAATTTTCTTTTCGGATATTGTCATTACTTTGGGTTGCCATTCTTTGGACAAAGATCTAATCACTTTAAGATTAAGTTCATTGTTATTTAAATTCTTACCAAGCATTGTCAAATGATTTGTTAAGTGCACGAATCTTTTCTGCAAATAATGGATTGATTCTTCTGGCTGCATTTTGAATAACTCGTATTCCTGACTTAACGTATTCAATCCCGATCTTTTAACTTCAGTGGTTCCTTTATGAGTTTCCACCAAAGTATCCTAGATTTGTTTTGCCAATGTACATGTTGAGATGCGAAAGAATTCATCCATGCCCAATGCACTTTGTAGAAGATTAATTGCCTTTTTGTCATAGAGAACCTTCTTTTTATCATCGGCATCCCATGAATCTTTAGGATTTGTTAATCCAACACCATTAACAACCGTTGAAGGAAAGAAAGGGCCATTTTGGACAACATCACATATTTCTTCTCCTTGTGCTTCTAAATGAGCCTTCATGCGAATTTTCCAGAAGTCAAAGTATTCACCATAAAACTGTGGAGGCTTGTTGCTACTACCACCATCTTTAAACACACGATTGTTGTTAGCGGAAGCCATTCTGAATTGATTAGGAACAAGTTACCTAAAACCTGCTCTGATTCCAATTGATATTTTTAGTTGCACCTAAGAGGGGGTGGATTAGGTTCTTTAAAACATTTCTGATTTTCATTGATGAAGGTTATTACTTTTATGGATTGTGGTAAGGTTATGAAAGCAATAAAGTGCAGAAAGTAAATGACACGGTGTTTATCCTGATTCCCTCCATAAACCGAAGGTATATCCAGTCCCCTTTCAACCCAAAAAAGATTTCACTATAGTTATAATTATTGTACAACCTATTCACTTTAATGGTGATGCTTACTATCTAACCTATAGGTAGATCAAAGGCTCTTAACACCTTTAAAATTTGAACACTAAGTGCAAGAAGAACAATCATCTTCAATGCACACACTTTCTTTCAACAATCTTGAACAACAAGGGAAGTAAATACAATCTTTTATTTACAATGGATTTGAAATTTGTATATACAATATTATTAATCATATGATTGATCTTCTCTTTCATTGATAATTTCCACAACTACTTAAGACTTAGTTGCTCAAGAATTTTCTAGGGGTGTTCATTGGCTCGGGAAAATCCGAACCATACCGGAATCCAAACCAAACCAATGTGTTTGGGTTGGCATTTTTCCAGTTCGGACAAAACCCGAACCAAACCAATTAATACTGATGTTAATTGGTCTGGGCAACGGATTTCTAATTTGCTACCCGTAAACCCAAACCAATAACAATCAACATAATTAATTCATATAATAAAATTTTAATTTTAATTGAGTTATTATTTATTTATTTGAATGAAGAGAATAATTGTTATAGCAATTATCAAGTACAACCCATAATGAAAGAAATAAAGAGGCATATTCTCTAGACATTTCCAATAAAAAAAGAAATGACATCTTTTAAATTATCACAAGCATATCAACCAATGATGAAATATAGAGAAATTAAACATTAAAAGTCACAACCATTATAAATTAAACTCACAAATTGCAAATTACAAGTATCTATAAACCACAAGCTTATTTCCAAATCGCAAAACTTCAAATCACAAGTATCTACAAACTATAAACCTTCAATTTTATGTTATGGAATGGAGTATGAGTATGTAATAAAATTGTTTTAAGTTACTAAATATTTAAGTGAAATACAACAATTATATGACTATGGTGGTCATAACATATTTAAAAATATGTGTGTGTCATGTGTTCAATATTTTTTAGCGTGTAAACAAATAATTTAAAAAATATATTTTTGTATATTTATTTTTAATATATCCGATCAATCCAATCCAAACCAATACATTATTTTTGGATCTGTTTGGTTTGGACTTTATTGCAAAAATATAGAAATCCAATCCAACCCAATCCATTTATTTTTCATTGATTCGGGCATCAGATTCTCTTGAAACCGAACCAAACCGTCCCGTAAACACCCCTAGAATTTTCTGTCCAAATGATATGAAAATATGCAAAAAAAACTCTTATTGAAAATGACTTGATTCAAGAAGTGAAAGATGAAAGGTTATGCAAAGATTTATGAAAGAGATTTTGGAAAGAAAGGTGTTTTTAAGAAATTGAAAGTTTAAGTATTAATAAGATCATAAGCACCCCTTTGAATCATCATGCAAATCATCAGAAAATATCATGAATAGTTGTCGTGATTCATTGGAGACAATTCATGAAAGAATGTATGAAGAGGTGCAATTTTTCAGAATAATTTTTCAAAAATGTTCAGTGAGCAATCGATTGCACACAAGTGTAAATCGATTACACACTCTGAAAAACACTTGAAAATTTGAAATTTTGAACTATGCAATCGATTGCACAAAAGTACCAATCTATTGCACCAAAACCAGTAGCCAACAGATTGAAAAAAAATTGAACATGCAATCGATTGCTCTGGCTGAAACTTATAATTTTTTTTAAAAACGTTTGACATGCAATCGATTGCATCATAGTGCAAATCGATTGCACCAAGTGAAAAATGAATTTTTTTTATTTAAAACAAAGTTTGTGAAAGTGTGATCATGTAATGCAAATGATTTTTTTTATTAATTGAGCAACTAGGACTTAAATACTTGATGAATATTTTCATTATACCTTCTAAGGAGATTTGTTCTTCATATCAAGTATTTGTCTTGATTCTTTGCTTTAACATGATGCTTTGAAAGTGAATGAATATATTTACCTTCTTGTCAAATGGTTTGTCTTCATCAAAACAAAAGTTGATCCTCAAAATCTTGATTCCACACATTGAGGACATATCTCATGTTTTTTGTTGGCATATCCATATTTGTGGAAAAAAGTGAAACCTTTGTTGATGTCATCTATCTTAGATACTTCTTTGAATTTTAGAGGATTTGTGAGTACAGCTAGGGGCCCCATGATTTGTTTACCTCTAAGTTAGGTGAAAAGTGTATATGGAAAACTAGACAATTGACGGGAAACAAATGTCTATTTACAATAATATTTTTTGACATTTACTATTATTAATATTTCATAATACTTGTATTACTCCATTACTAATATTTCATTTAAACCATTTTCAAGAATTGATCCACCAACACTTTCCACGTCTTTCCAACTAGGCATGTGCAGAAGACTACTCTTAATATTTGCCACATGCTTGCTTCATCATCCCTCTTCGAGGGAAATGAAAAATCAAGTCATTTCAATTTTATCTTGACTGCATCGCGCCAAATGATATATGTTTCATGTCATATGCCAATCACGGACATACACTCCCATTGGATATGATAGAGCTTTCTACTTTGACTAGTTGGCTTTTGGGTCATGATTGATGTATCCACGTTTATTTAACTGAGTCATACAAAAGTTCAGGTATATGCAAGGTATTCATGGAGCCACTATCGTGTCTACTCATCCCACTATCACTCCCAAAGATGTTGATATTATATTAAGCCATTCTAAGACCATTTGGTCCCAATGGATGTATGTCGTGCGCGATCTCCTCAGACATGGATTGTGGAATACGATTACATCCAATGTCTTTACAGAGTGTGAAATCCTTACATGATATTGGATGTTGAGAGTGCCACCTAACTCAACTCATTATGAGATATTATAAGAGGAGTAGGCTAGGGCGACCATGTCATTGATGTGTTGTCGGTGTGTCAACGTATTATGGCCATTGGACTTGGTCTTGAGACTTACCATATAACTTATTGTCACGAGGCTTGGTCTGAAGATTATTGTCTGGTCTCACCATTGGGTTTATCTAAAGATTAATATTCTAATTAAGTTTTGGGATAACGAAGATGTCTTTTTCAGAAAATTTTTTTTTATAATTAAATATGTCTAGATTCAACATCTTGAGACATACTAAGGACATTTTTGAATTTCATAAGAATGGTTAATGATCTATAAGGTAGGAAAAACAATGACCTTTGGATTAATCTCGTTTGGTTCCATTGGATGGATGATTTAAATCGGATTAAAATTATGCTAAGTTCAAACTCAAACTTAACTCAAATAATTTAAATGTACACATCCCTCAAATATGAGGTCCAGAAGAGGTCATATAATCTAGGGAGAAAAACTAGAATGTACAAAAATTGATTTGGATAGGTTTGATTCTTCGAAAAATACAACCATAATTAATTTTACCTAAAATTGAAATTTATATATTTTGAATTTATCAAGTGGGCTGCTGTACCAATCAGTTGCCACTCTCACTCACTACTGTAGTCACTTCCTCTCGATTGTATAACACAAAAGGCAAGCCAAACAAAACTTGAGAGCGACACATACGCAGACAGAATAGTGTCTTGCTTATAAATTAATTTAATTCAAATTATTATTATTTAAACACAACTTTTTGACATTAATAGAGGACATTAAAATAAACCGACTTCATTATATATAAATCTGTGTTAATTATATATAAATAAATAAAGTTATGTGTCAAAAAAATTATTTAAAATGTTAACTATTTTTAGAAGAAGAACAATGTCTTCAACTATTCCCCTTACAGAAGAAAAAAATATTTTTATTGTTTTTAAGATTAAATCAATTCAATTGGTAACTGTATAAACACAATGAATCACCTACAAGTTATTTTTCGAAGTTTCTAATAGTTAAGTTGGAGTTGCCCACGTTTCTTTAATCTTCCTTTGACTTCACGTGCCTAGCTATTTTCTATCAATACTTTTTCACCCTTTAATTAATAGGTGTAATAATAATAAATAATAATAATAATACTAAGAATTCAATACTAATAAAATATAATTAGCTATCCAAATACACCCCCCCTTGACCAAAATCTTTCAACATCACGTTATTAAGTAATTTAATTTTCCTTTTTTGTTTATCTGTTTGGTCGTTATGTTTCATTTTTTCAATGAGTATATAAACAGACGAAACACTTGAAATCTTTTCAAACCACTCACAAAGTAGTTAACAAAAATAAACAAAACAAAACTTTTTTGTTCACACAAGACATGGATTTTGATTCTTCTTTCTTCCAATTCCAACACCAATACCAAAAAAACCTTAACAATTGTTTTTCAGAACCCTTTTCATGGGAAGATTTCTTCATTTTCAATGATGACATCACCATTCCATTGAATTTCGGTGATCATAACACACAAGAAATTTCATCGAATTCCAATTCTAACACCTGTGGTTCTCAAACAAGTACAGAATCACAGGAAGTTTCATCAAATTCAACTCATATAGCCCCTAAGAGGCCATATAGAGGAGTTAGGAGAAGACCGTGGGGGAAATTCGCAGCCGAAATACGAGATTCGACGAGAAAAGGTGTTCGAGTTTGGATTGGAACATTTGATACAGCTGAAGAAGCTGCATTAGCTTATGATCAAGCAGCTTTATCAACAAGAGGTTCAATGGCAGTGTTGAATTTTCCTGAACAAGTTGTGAGAGAATCATTGAAAGATATGGTAAACTTCAAGTGTTGGGAAAAAGATGGTTCTTCTCCTGTTTTGGCACTTAAGAAAAAACACACTATGAAAAGAAAGTCTAAAGCAACTAGTAACAAAAAGAGCAAAAGGGTAGAAAGGGAAATGGAAAATATTGTTTCAGAAAATGTTTTGGTGTTGGAAGATTTGGGTTCTGACTATCTAGACCAACTTCTTAGCTTGAGTACTTGTTCTTCTTCTCAACTCTTTTGCTGAGTTTTGTTTATTACTTTTCATTCATGTTAATTAATTCTTTCATCCCTTTTTGAATTTTGGCATTGCTCACTATTCTTTCTTTTTTATTCCCTTTGTTGGTTTTCTATCATTGTCTTGTAATCAACTGTGAGACAAGATAGGAAACAATCCAATTGTATAAAGTTGCCTCTAAGAAATATTCTATGACAATTGTTGATTAAAGTTTTAAATTATACATGTTTTAACAATCAAAATAATAATGAATAATGGGTTTTTATTGATGTTAATCATTGTGGTTACATTATGATGTTAATAAAAAGTTTTGGATTCAAATCCAACTTTAAACGTGAAATAATGTTAAATCTTGAAAACTTTTTTTATTGAGTGTAGTCTTCTTCGGCTCAAAGAATTAGTTTCTAAAATTATACGTAAATGATATCTAATTTATAAAAAAAAAACAAGGATAAAAGAGGGAATTATATACATAAATCGCTTGAGAAAGACCAAGATATGTTCGTCCTGGTCAACATCCACATCCTAATGTAAATAGGAGGTCAATGTAGGTAGGGGTGATAAAATGGATGTATTAGATTGTTAATAGATTGATCAAAACAATTCATTAATCTATTAATAATCTATTAAAAATTTCTAAAATATTCAATTTAATCCATCCATTAAATATAAAATGCATTCAATACATTCATCAACATATTTTTAGTAGATGAATATCCTTCTCTTTTGGAAAAAAAAATCGATTTTTTATTTTATTTTATAGTTTTCAAAAAAATCTAATTTTTAATTTTTGAAAATAATTGATTTTTTTTTTATTTTCGACAAAAATAATTTTTTTAAATTTTTCAAAAAGTATTTTTTTTCGAAAAAATTGATATTTTTTTATTTTTGGA
This sequence comes from Lathyrus aphaca, assembly GCA_963966055.1. NCBI lineage: Eukaryota > Viridiplantae > Streptophyta > Magnoliopsida > Fabales > Fabaceae > Lathyrus > Lathyrus aphaca. The sequence goes on from OZ014520.1 coordinate 205,643,268, forward strand.
TGATCAAGATTTTGCCGACAATTTTGTGCAGCTGTGATTGCACCAACAATTTGTGTGGTCCAAAATTGATACACAATTGCATAAATAGAGGTCAGTTTTTGTTGATAAACACATCTAAAAAATGCCTTTTCCTCAATTTTTATTAAGGTACAAGTTTACTTCAATGGAGCTTCTGGTCATGTAGAGTTCAAGCTCATCGATGGCATCACCTCTTTTGTCGACCTTACGTCGAAGTTGAATGAATTGTTGTCTGATGGTGATAATAGAAAGGTGAGAAAGATCGAGTTTCATGAAGATTAGATAATTACAAATGGTAGGATGGAATACAACCTTATTGAGATGAAGACCGACGAAAACGTGAAGGAAATGTGGAGATCATTTCGTCGTAGGTAACAAAGGGTCTGATCAGTTAATTATATGTGAAGCTGTCAAGATCCGTTGATGACATAATGGAGTTGCTGAAACGTCTACCTGGTAGTGTTTAGGTTTTTATTATTTATTAATCATATTGTAATGTTATATGTTGTATGTTTAAAGTATTTAAGGAAGATCACTGCAATTTAAGGAAGATGTCAAAATAATATAATGTTATGAGAAATATGTATGAATAATATACATATAATACAAATAATACAAAATATATCTAAATAGGCCTCCACGAGCTATGTGTGCAATTTAAGTTAATCCAAAAGAAATGCCACCATCTGGGTTTACCAAACCCATGACCTCATTCGTAATCACTATAATCATATGGAGGCGCTGTTAGTCACCAACATTATCTACTAGAGGAGGCGACGCATCATCAACAGGCTCTGGTCATCAAAAGGCATATCATCAGTTGGGAGTGGAGTGATGCGTGGATGTGATATCGTGAGGTACCACTCTAAGTAACCATCCTCACAATATGATGGGTGTTGAACAAGGTCGGCTCGACCTCTGATGGCACGACTAGAGCTGAGGAAGTTACTCAGAAACCACCAATCAATACCTGCAGACGGTATATCTAGAACTGGATGTGGTATACTCTGGACAAGGCCATACTGTCGCAGACATCTCTTAGGCAAGTGTCTGGCAACCAATGTCTCCCACCACATATAACCTAAATATAAAGAGGATTCCTCGAATCACAGTGGACTCTATGAGCATCGTATGGTGTCCAGGTGACATCATATATGGTCAGTGCATCCAGTCTCCTCCTATACTCAGTTACACCCCCAGGATGTTCCTGCCTCACCTTCCACCTCTTCGCCCGTGGGGCCCCCACCTCACAATGTTGCACCCGTCTATCACAAGTGGAAGGAAAATGCTTATGGATTAAGCACCGCAATCAAAACAAATAATAATTTAGAAATGATATTTTTCAAAAATAAATATGAAATCCATAACATACAATAATTTAAATTATACCTGTAACAGACTCAAATATCCGGTAAGTTGTCTGGCCTCCAAGGAGTCCTCCATTAGTGTGCATAGAGGGCTCAATCGAAGGGACTGTGACCTCTATCTCAACAGTCTCCTCCTCAACAATCTCCCTAGCAATCTCAGCATCCTCCTCAACAGCCTCCCTAGCAACCTCCTCAAAAACCTCCCTAACAACAACCGACTCAACTACCTGAGGAACCATCGGCGTAACAACTGGATGAACTACCTCATCAACCATCGGCTGGCCGACCGGATCAACTATAGGAACGTATGCAATCACATCATCTGTATCCTGATCTGCAAATCAAACTCCACGATGACGAGTGGAACGAGGTGCCCGAAAATGACCCTGCTCCACCATCCGCTTCCGGTGTGAATCGGTACGGACCATCGATCTGCCCGGAGTTGGGAAGACTCAACATCAACATCGCTGGCAACCTTACCCTAATATGATGCTCAATCTGCAGTTCTCCCTGCAATAGTACCATATCTTCCTCTGGATTTCACATCAAAAGAAAAAAAAAGTAACAATCAGAAAGAAAAAAAAACAAAGGCAAAATATTTATAAATACTGGATATTTGAAATTTTCGACATAAAACAAAATATTTATAACTACCAGATATTTTAAATTTTCGGTATAAAAAAATATTTATGACTACCGAACATTTGAAATTTCTGGTATAAAACATAATATTTTATAACTACCGAATTTTTTGAAATTTCCGGCAAATTACAACCTAGTTTTCAAAAATACCGGATATTTTGAAATTTCTGGTGAAAACATTGAGGTAAACACCGAAAATTTTAAAATTTCCTGTAAAAATGACCGGAAATTATGAAATTTCACGTAAAAATATACCATAAATTTTAAAATTTATGGTACAAAATACTAGAAATTATGGAATTCGCCTGTACAAACTTACTTGTTTTTTGAATTTTCGGTAGTTGTTATGAAATTTACGGTATCGCCCCAAAAATTTGAAAATATCATATGCTAATCGCAAATTTGGGAAAGGATTGAAAAAATTTACAGGGTTATTTTGGTATTTTCATAAATGTTATGGGTGTCAGGTTTAATTGTGGAGGTGACATGTTAAATTCTTCTATAAATGGATGAATTAATTCAATTCATTAACTTAGTTGTTATATAGTGGATGAAATTTTTAGTAAATGAATTAGATTAATTTTATTTTAATAGATCCAATTACCACCCGTATAGGACGGGAGAAACATACATACTCTAGTTCATTATCGGACCAACATAGGTACACCCATGTCAACATATATACGCCTACTTTCCACTCCATTATATTCCCAACTACATGTATGCCTAGACTAAGGGCTTGTTTATTTCAGCTTTAAAAAATGAATTTTTTCTTTATGTTTTCAAAAATAGATTTTACAAAAACGTTTTTCAAAATATTACAAATTATTTAGATTCGTTTTTTCTAAATTAAAAGACTAATTTTGACATCCTATAACATAAACATACATTATTAAAGATCAAAAGATAGTCAAAATCACAATTTTTACAAAAAAATGTATTTCAAAAATGATTTTTATCAAAATCTATTTGAAATAACTTCAAAATTAAGTGATTTTTTGAAATTTTGATATCCAAAAAAACTTTTAATAAAATGATGAAATATCTAAAATAACATTTTAAGAATAACTATTCAAATCAAAATTTCATTTGAAGCTTTTATGAATAGTTTGTTTGTATTTTTTTTACACAAAATTATGTTACACTATAAAAAAACATTTAAAAAAAAGTCAAAACAAACGGACCCTAAATTATATATGGAAAATTATTTTTTTTATATAAGAAATCAGAATATTTTGGGAGCGAAAAACACGGTAGAAGGATTTGATGATTCGTTGTTCAACTAATTTTTGGTGTTAAAGCTTCTTAAGTCTCATTGATCTTCTTTAGCTTTTCAAAACAAAAAAAAAATTATGTGTAATCTTTATACTTTATTATATTTATGTTCATAAAATTATCAACAACTAAACTCTATAATATACGGGATGATAGAATTAGAGTTTGACCTAATTCAACCCTATAAAATCGGTTGGTAAGATGGGGGTGTCACTCTACATAAATCATTTGTGAGTTTTATCTTTAATCAATGTGGGACATGGATTTTTCCCAATACACCCCCTCATTCCCAACACTATGAGGTTTGGTGCGTGGATATAAATGGTGGGTGACCCGAATTATCGATATATGAGATTTGGTTTTTCCAATACACCCCCTTACGCCCATCATTTTTTTTGTTTTGTGTGCATATATAAATGGTGGATGACCCGAATCGATAGACTCGTGATAATATGATAGAATTAGAGTTTGACCTAACTCAATCCAACAAAACTAATTGGTAAGGTGAACGTTGCCTCTCTCTATATAAACTCTTTGTGAGTTCTATTTTTAACGAATGTGAAACTTGGATTTTTCTCAATAAAGGATGACTTCTTGATTCCAAACTATTTGTGCTCTAAATTAAGTTTGCCATTCAAAATATTGTTATCAATGTATTTTATTTTTCATCTCTGTTTAATGCTTTGAATGAATTTATCATTGATAATTGTTGTATGATTTCATTTTGTTAGAACTAAAGTTCAATGTTAAATGATTTTGATAAAAATATTTTTCGTCTTATATCAATTAGGACTAAGGATATAATCTTGAAATCGAATATTTATGTTAATCGAGTAACTTAATTTTATATATAATTCATTGCATACCTTAAGGATTAATATAAAACTAAAAATTATTCACTATAAGGAATTATGAATAAATAATATATGGAATCAATAATCTAGAGATGGACAACGGGGTGGATTGGGTGAGTTCTAGTCCAAAAGAGACACCCAAGCCAAACCACGTGTAGAATAATTAGGCCCATTTCCTTTTGTTTTATAAATCAGTTTTGATTGAGTCTATGTGGATTGCAAGTTAAATCAGACAGTTTATTCAGATGATTCTTCTTGTCACCCCCTCCACTTAAACCTGACACCCACACTTTTTCAATATTTCCAAAATAATCCTAATATTATTTACCGAAAAAATTACATTATTTTTACAAAATATTTCACTTTTTTCCACCAAGCAATTCAATTTTTTGATAATTATTTCAAAATTCGGGTACGCTCTCAAACGCATATTTTGGAAGTTTCTGAGTTTATACCAGAAATTCTAAAATATCCGGTAATTCCAAAATATCTGGTAGAATTTACCTGAAATTCAATCATTTCCGATATTGAACTCAATGTTTTGGCCAACCATACAAGAAATCTCAAAAATCTGGTACAGAGCAAAAACTTCTGGAAATTGTCAAATATCCAATACACCGGAAATTTCATTTTAACTTGAAATTTTCGTTAGCAGGTCTGCTAGGAGATAATGCTTGCGTTGTACGGTCCGGAGCCGGCAGGGTCATCTACAGATTCATGTAGTAATTACACGCAGTTCTTCACCACAAACAAAGTATGTTTTATATGGAATAGATTCAACATTTTTTTTTGCATTTTATGATATTGATACTATACCTTTTATGTATCTAAACGGCAGATTTTTGAGAGTCGAGCTGATGTATTAGCCTGAACACAAAATATTGGAAAGCAACATGATATTATAGTTGTGACTGTTCGTTCAGATAATGCAAATGGTCAGCGAGGTAGGAAGGATAAATTGACTATGGGTTGTGAGAGAGGAGGAAATTATAAAAGAAAATCTTCTGAATGTAGTCAATCCTCGGATAAGGATGACCTCTATATTATGAAGGTGAAATATCCCTTTCGACTGAGATATTCGCCAAATGGTATTAGTTGGAGGGTGAGTGTTTCGTGTGGGTTTCACAATTATAGGCTATCTCAGGATTTAACAGACCATGACATATTGGCCCATTTAAAAGCTCATGAGAGACAATTTTTGAATGACTTAAAAAAAGTATAACTGGCCTCCGCAACACATAATTTCGTCCATTGTATCTTCTAGGCATACTTACTCGTCTCAATTTCTTGGTTTCTTGCATTCATACATTGATGACATCATTGATGTGGATGATGATAGAAATTGTGGTTTTTGGGCTATTGCAATTTTACTTGGATGGGGCGAAAAATCATGATCATTCATTTAGACTCAATTGGATACTCAAATTTATCAACACCCAAAACTATTTTCCAAATTATTTTATGACATTGTTGTTGAAGTTAGGAATTCCTTAAAAGTAGAACACTTGGGTGTAGAAGTTAGAGATAAATGGATGTCGATTCCTGATATGGGTTATCCTATTGCGATTATGTACAATGTCTTTTTTGTCTCATTGCCATAGACATTTAACAATACCTTTTCCCCTCTTACCATAACTCCATCTATGTATACGAGCAGACATAAAATCATTGATATTAGCTTTGTCTATGGTAATCATTGAATTCAGGTAAAATTAAAACCTGATAGTCATTTGCCTTATGTCACTCCCCGGTGGAGAGAGAATTTTACTGAAGAAGCAAAAACATGAGAATCAACATATGCAAGACAAATAAGACACTGAGACGAAGAACTTAGGAAGTCATCTTAATTTTATATGTATTCTGGTTGGTATTATGTAATCTTGTTGGTATATAATGAAATTTTGTTATTTTTGCAATTCTGAACATATACCGAAAATTGCAAAGATTCTGAAATTTCTAGTATACCGATAATTTGAAAATTCCGGTATTTTTTCAAATTTCAGGTGGCTTGTATCGAAAATATTGAAACATTCAATTTTTACCACGGTAAATTGCACAAAATTACTGATATAAAAGTGAAATTTCCGGTATGGATCCAAAAATTTTGTTTTTACGGTAAATTTGTGAAGGATTAAAAGGAACTTTCACTACTGATGGACAGGTATCAGATATAACTGGAGGATGACAAATAGAATCCTCATTTATTTGGGTTGATAGACAGGTATAGTTCATAAGCCCAATAAATTTTCTAGACCTTTTTCATTTTAATGAAAATTGTTTTTAATACAATTTAAACTCAATATTCATATTGGACTTTAAAAGGAAAGTTCATAAATCATACTCATAACATAACTTCGAAGGCTTTACCATATACCCCCACACCTATACCTGTACCCCCAAAAATTTTTAAAAATGCCAATTTTAACCTTAAAATATTTTATTATATTATTATTATTATTTTATTTTTTTTTACCATTTGTGTCAGACCGTCAAATTAAAGTAAAAATTTGTCCAAAAATAGACGTTCTGGAAGACTTTGGGGATGAGTTCCGGTACGTTAATTAACATACCGGAAGACTTTATGTAAGTCTTCCGGTATTGTGATGTTTGCTCACCGGAAGACTTAATAAAAGTGTTCCGGTACGGAAGACTTTTATTAAGTCTTCCGGTATCAATAAATATGTGTACCGGAAGACTTTATGTAAGTGTTCCGGTATTGTAAGAGTACAATACCGGAAGACTTTCATAAAGTCTTCCGGTTTGAAATTTTTTTTTATTATTTTAGTTTTTTTTATTCTTTTTTTAAAAAAATATTTTTATTTTGTAGGTGCAGTACCTTTATACGAAAAAGAACCGATATGTGTGAATACATCATATGTATTTACAACGACAGAGAGATTTGGTACACGAGAAGAGGTGATAAGATGGGTCAAAGACACCGGATTACGAAATAAAGTGACGGTCGTCATCACTCGTTCAGATACACAAACAGGCAAGAGAGGAAGAAAGAACAAAATAATATTTGGTTGCGATAAAGGTGGGAAATACAAAGATATTCGTAGTGGAATAGAAAGTGCGACCAAAAAATGTGGATGTCCATTTAAGATCAGGTCAACTCCGACAAAAGATGGATCTGGATGGAAGATTGATGTAAAATGTGGCGTTCATAACCATGATTTACCCGATAGATTAGAAGGTCACTCATTTGTTGGTAGGTTGACAGCGGATCAGAAGCAACATGTTGTTGATTTAACAAAGAGAAATGTTGCACCCAGAAATATATTGCATTCCTTGTACGAGCAAGATCCAGATTGTGTCACTCGTATCACACAAATATACAAGCAAAAGAGTATGATGGAAAAAGAGATAAGAGGTCCTAGAAGTGAGATACAACATTTGTTTAAGCTTATCGAGGCTGCAGGTTATGTTTATTGGAGTAGAAAAAGAGATGACTCTGAAGTTATTAAAGATATATTTTGGGCACATCCAGATTCAGTTAAGTTGTTGAATATGTTTCCTATTGTGTTAGTTATGGATAGCACTTATAAGACAAACAAATACAGACAACCTATGTTTGAAATTGTTGGCATGACATCAACCGAGTTGACTTTTGCTGTCGCATTTGCGTATATTGAGTCTGAGCAGACTGAGACTTTTTGTTGGGTGTTAGATAAGCTTAAACAATTGTTTGTGAAGAAAGATTTATTTCCACAAGTTATGATGACAGATAGAGATCTTGCTTTGATGAAAGCCATTGAGACTGTGTTTCCAAGGACAAATAATTTCCAAGTATGGAAATTAAGTTGGAAGAAGACTTAGATGAGGAATCAGATGTGGGTATGAAATCTGCAATGGATGAGTTATGGAAAAGGTATAGGTCACAAGATGTTGTTGGAAGAAGGGCATTACATAGTAGGGTTTATGAACTTGCCTTTCCCACAACGACTTCTTTGTTAGCACCACCTGAAAAATAAAGACAAAAGGTGGAGTCAAGAAAAAAGACAAAAAACCTGAAGGGTATGATGTTTACAGGGATCCTTCGTATCATGAATATGTTGATCAAGCATCACAATCTGCACAACGACAATCTCAACCATCACAAAATTCAAAAAAGAAATCTCAACCATCTCAACCATCACAACCTGTGAAAAAGAAGTTAAAATTAGCACAAACTTCACAATCATCTAAACGGTTCATCCTTCAATTTCCTTATCATATTAGGTCATTTATTGATGACGTTGTCAACGTAATGTCAGATGGTAATTGTGGATTTAGAGTGATTTCTTCATTGCGGGGTTATGCTGAAGATGGTTGGCCAATGGTTCGTCGGGAATTAGAATTGGAAATTATACATAATGAAAGATCAGCTTTATATGCCAATTTATTTGCTGATCGGTTAGCTGAAGTGAGAGATTCTTTGAAGATAGAGGGAAGTGGTTCTCAACCAATAAATAAATGGTTGACTCTACCAGATATGGGTTACGTGATTGCGAATCGGTATAACGTGGTACTTGTCTGTCTAGGAGTCGAATGTTTGACTTTCTTCCTTATGACAACTACATTCTCACCGAATGTCTCATTTTATTGCATTGGATTTGTAAACTCAAATCATTGGATTCAGGTAAACATTGTTATAATTTGATATTATTAGTAAATTATTTGAGTAACATTAAATAATGTATTGTTTAATTTTGAATATAGGTTAACATGAAAGAAGGATTTCCATTGCCACCAGTGACAACAGATTGGAGGAACTTTCGTTCTCCAGCAGCAACATCGTGGATGGTAGGATTTGCTGCACGTCTACAACATTGGCAACAACTTACGCCTATATTACAAACACATTATGAATTATAAACTATGTTATTCATTTTTATTCGTGAATTATATTATATGTTTTAATTTCACTATGTTATTCATTTTTAATTTAACGTTCATGAATTAAATTTTAATTTCAATTTTTTTGTCGAAGAACTATAAATAACATATAACATAAATATCAGTTCAAATGTCAATATATTAAGAAACAAAGTCTAAGAAATAATATGACATAAACATAACTATACATCACTGTGAACGAGCAATACGTAAAGCTGCAAACAGATCAGCAAAATGTGGATCATCCTCTTCAGCTGCATTCTGCTGAAGGTAGCGATGAATCAAGGTAGACACAGAACCCCATGCAGGATCAGATGGTCCCGCATCGTACTTAGGAATAGATGCAACTGGAGGCTCATCATAGGTAGGAGGTACCAATCGAGGATGCGAAACACGATAATACCACTCAAGGTATCCATCCTCTACCTCAAATGGGATAGTCGCCCGTGCAGCAGAACGAATCACCTGGCTAACGCTCTGGGTGTAACTAATCCACTCAATATCAATATCACCAGCCATCCTAGGATCAATGGGTGCAGGTGGAATGAACTGACGGTATCCAAACTGTCGAAGACACCTGTCAGGCATGTATGGAACAATAGTATCTCCCCACCTCAAACAACCCCTGAATAGAGAAATCTCATCAAAACGACGATGAACTCTATGATCCTCGAACGGCCTCCATATGACATCAGTCGGTGTCAGCTCATCCATAATGGGTCGCAACTCATCCACCTTTAACGCCCCCTGTTTGTACGTCCACCTCATCGCTCGCGGGAGACCACAGTTCTGAGCAGGTATCCAATTCTCTCCTTTTTTCCCAAGTGTAGGAAAATACTCGTGAATCCAGCACTGTTAAAAAAACAATAACATAATAATTAAATATAACATAATGAACATAATAAAATTAAAATTAGACTTAAAAGAAAATCAATAAACTAAATTTAAATATATAACTTTAACATAAGAAACTGAATTTAAATATATACCTGTAGGAGAGTCGGATAACCACCAAGCTGTTTGCAACTAAACATAGACGCATCTCCAAGAAACCTATACAATGTCACCAATGCAGCTGTTGCCCAACTATAGTTGGACAACGCATCCAGGTCCCTAAATAATGCCAAGTATCGCGTCTCCACGAGTGTAAATGACTTATCCGCAAAGATGGTGCAGCCCACTAACACCATCAAATAACATCTGGTCGCAAATGCCCATGATGAAGCTGCTCGATGCTCTACGAATCGATCATATAACCACTCTATCTTGAAGTACGAACCTCTGCACTCACGAACCTGGAAAAGTGCCACTCTCGATGACACTCCAAGATAGTCAACCGCCCACTCAATGGCTAGCTCCTCACTGATGGGTTAGGGGTTCCAGAATACCCCCCTGATAGGCAAATGAAGCAGACATGCCACATCATCTAGAGTAATCGTCATTTCACCGAATGGCAGGTGAAATGAAGATGTCTCTATATGCCATCTCTCCACAAATGCAGAAACCAAGTTTGCATCAATCTTCTTCAAACTCGATCTCTGTAAGGAAGATAAACCGGACCTAGATATGATACCCTCAATCTCCGGTGGAAGCTGCTGTGGAACCATCTGGGTCAACTTCAACCCATGTCCCGCCACCTTCAATTCCTTCTTTGCCCCTCTCTCCTGAAATCAAATAAAATTAAACAAATTAGATAATACCCACTAATAATTTCGGTTATTATTCAAAACTAAATAATTATAATTTCCTTACCTCACCAAACCATACATGTCTCGCCACATGATGCTCGTACGAAACCAAAATACTGGTATCGTACGGACCACCAGGATACCCCACAGGGTCTGCTGCAGCTGCAGATGTACCAGCATCATCTGCGCGTGTCCTACTCGTATCGCCCCGTCCCATCGATCGAACTGGTATCCTCACATCTCTGCCGCGTGATCGCACCACTGGAAAAAAAAACAAAAAAACAATTATTTAATTAAATAAATAAATAAATAAATAAATTTCCGGAAGACTTTCTTCAAGTCTTCCGGTACACACAAAAAACAATTCCGGAAGACTTCATCAAAGTCTTTCGGTAGTCAATTTAAAAAACATCATTCCGGAAGACTTTGATGAAGTCTTTCGGTAGTCATTTAAACCATTCCGGAAGACTTTCATAAAGTCTTCCGGTACCGGAAGACTTTCACAAACTCTTCCGGTATACAAATTTTCATTCCGGAAGACTTACTTATAGTCTTCCGGTAAACACGTCTGAAGAGCAAAAGAAATTTTCTCTCTGTAACTTTTAGACGAATGGTAAAAATGGAAAGTAAATTTGATTTATTAACTTTTATATGAGGGCAATTTGGTCAAAAAAAATTTACTGTGGTGGTATGAGATTAAGTGGGGGGTGTAGGGTAAAGTCTTCCATAACTTCCTAAAAACAATTTTGACTCATCCAAAAGTTAAACTTATTAATGCCATTACAAATTTGAAAAATAAACAATTAATACAAAATATAACATAATAATGGAAAAAATCAATCATACCAAATCTAAATTTATAGATAGTAATTCAAATTGAAAACCAAAACAAGTAAATTATAAATGAATTCTTCATCTATATTTTGGATCTAACAGCCCTTATAAGACAATTTCTCTTCACCGATCTGTATACAGAAATAAAAATTAACAAGAGTGAAATGAAATAGAGATTAAAAAATAGAGACCACTTTGGTTGGACTATTATTAAATAAAAATTAAAAGTTGCTATCACATTAAATCAGAAGTTAAAAGTTGCAATCACATTTTAACATTTTTCTAGTAAGAAAAATCAAAACATAAACGTTTCTTAAGTACATTAAGTAAATAATCAATTAAAATCATTTTAATGAAAGGTACATATTATAGTAATTGCTAAAAGATGTCAATGAGATAGAGCAAGGATGGGAATACATTCTCATCTTAATCCTCTTCCTCGAATATATTCCTTATTTTCATCCCGGGTACCCGCCACATAAAGATTTTGTTCCCGAGCCTCATCTCCACGGTTTCTGTGAAGATTTATAAACATAAATTTTTATTTATTATTTTTAACTAAAATAATATAAAAAAATTCAAAAACTAACCATAATAAATTAATCATTTACGATAAATATATTGTTTTAAAAATATTTAATCATGAGATTCATGAATACCAAATTTTCAAACTTTTTTTTTTTTTTTAAATAATCATTTAGATCTCTCTTTACTAACATTTCATATGTGTTTCACATTTGTTTATAAAACAAATTATTTGAAAAGACAAATAAACCTACATAGAAATGTTAAATTATATATTAATTACGATATTATGATATTCTAGTACGGAATGGGGACTGCACGGGATGTGAGATATTTTCGTCATCCCCAAAGTGCCTTCGGGGAAACTTTGTTCCCCATCCTCGTTCCCACGGGAGAAAAATTTCTCATATTTGGGACCCCAAATGGGGAATCCCCGCTAATGGGGGCAAGTTGACATCCCTATTCACCATTGAGATTGGGTGATAGTCAATCAGTATCATATTTAGCAGAATGATAACATAACACAACACAATAAGAAAATATTTCAGTGGCAGTATTTCCTTGTTTCAAGTCAAGGTATTTACGTAGAAAGAAAAATCCAAATGAAATTTCCGGTACAAAATTTTAAAATTTTAAAATTTCTGGTAGTTATAAAAACCTAGTTTTGTATCAGAAATTCTAAAATTTCAAGTATATTCCATGGTTGAGTACCAGAAATTTTGAAATTTCCGATATGTGCAAAAACTTTGTTTTGTACCGGAAACTTCAAAACTTTCGGTTGTTTCCGATTTTTTTCTTCTTTTGCCATGAAATAAAAAGTCAGAGACGACACTATTATAGGGAGAGTTGTTGATCGAGCAGTTGACCAGAGTAAGGTTGTCAGGGGTGCTGATGTTGAGTCTTCTTAGATATGGGCATGGCGAGTGGCCCCAACCGATTAACACCAAAAGTAGTTGGTTGGGAAGGGTCAGTTATGGGTACCTTGTTGCACTCGATGCCGACCAGTACGATCAATAAAACATCCTAGAGATGAGGTGGTGCCAAATTTTGTTGTTGTTGATCTAGTGGTTGACCAGGTTGTTGATGTAGTTGTTGATCTGGTAGTTGAGGAGGTTGCTCAGGAAGTTGCTAAGGAGGTTGGTTCGGAGGAGGTTGCTTGGGTTATCCATCCATATGTTGTTGCTGATGATTAGTCCTATCATTTAATGCAGACATAGAGGTTACAATTCCTTCAATCGAGCCCTCTGTGCACACTGATGGAGTATTCCCTAGAGGATTCATCGATCGGTTGGTGCTTATACATTATGTTGCCCATGTGGTGTTATGACTATGGTAGAGCAAGATATATGTCTTTTATGTTTAACTTTAATTACTGCTTATATATTTTTGTCACATGAGCTATCAACTAATTTTTTTATATGTTTTTGTCACAAGAGAGACCCACACTGAAGGTGGCAGCGCACAAATCTAAGATGAAGGACTTCCTGAAGATTTCAATGCCTAAGCAGGTTAGTCGAATTATATAGGTTAGTCAGATTATACACTATTGTAGGGAGAGTTGTTGATCAAGCAGCAGACCAAAGTAAGATTGTCAGGGTTGTTGATGTTGAGTCTTCCTAGATACGGGCAGGACGAGTGGCCCCAACTGATTGACACCATAAGTAGTTGGTTGAGTAGGGTCAGTTCTAGGTACCTTGTTGCACTCGACGCTGACCGGTATGATCAATAGAAAAACCTAGAGATGAGGTGGTTCCAAATGTTATTGTTGTTTTTGATCTAGTGGTTGATCGGGTTGTTGATGCAGTTGTTGATCTAGTAGTTGAGGAGGTTGCTTAGGAATTTGATAAGGAGGTTGGTTCGGAGGAGGTTGATTGGGTTATCCAGCCAGATGTTGTTGTTGTTCATTAGTTCCATCATTTACTGCTAACACGAAGGTTATAACTCCTTCAACTGAGCCCTCTGTGCACACTGATGGAGGATTCCCTAGAGGACCCATCGACCGGTTGATGTTTATAGAGTATGCTGACCATGTGGCGTTACGACTATGGTAGAGCAACATATATGTCTTTTATGTTTAACTTTAATTACTGCTTATATATGTTTGTCACATGAGCTATCAACTAATTTGTTTATATGTTTTTGTCACAAGAGAGACCCTCACTGAAGGTGGTAGTGCACAAATCGAATATGAAGGACTTCCCGAAGATTCTAATGCCTAAGCGGATTATACAGGAGTTCCAGCTGCTTGATTTTTCTCACTGCTTTATCATCATGCTCTATGCTCCACTACTTAGTGAGTTTGTTGAGGGGTGGAAGAATGAGACATCTTCATTTCATCTTCTATTTGGGGAGATGACTATCACTCTGGATGATGTCTCCATATTGTTCCATCTCACCATCGACGGCAGATTATGGATTATTCTCGTTCTTAGCATGTCCATTGCATGTCAGATTATTGCACAAGATTTGGGATTGTTTGATGAGGAGGTGCATATGGAGTTTGGCAAGACCAGGGGTGCGCACCTTCGTATGTCTTGGCTTCGGAAGACATACAATCAACTTGTCGCTGCTCAAAGGTATGAGGTTTTTGCTAGGGCATACATATTGCATATAGTAACATGTACTCTCTTTAAGGACAAGTTTGATGTTTATATTGATGCCCGATACACGTGCCTCTTCATTATCCTAGAGGACACCATATGGGTTTAGGGGTGTGTTGCATTGACCCTTCTGTATACAACCTTTGGAGTCGCGACAATTTTTGAGACCAAACAACTTGTTGGCTATTTGAGTCTGTTATAGGTATACTTGAAATTATTATTTGTTGTTGATTTCTTATTTAATTGTTACGAACATTTCTTATTTATTATTTGTTGTGTCTCTATTTTGATATCAGAGCTGGATATACGAGCATTTCCCTACCATCTATGACATAAGGGTGCAACATTGTGAGGTGGGGACACCACTTGCAAAGAGATAGAAGGCCAAATAATCACATCTTTGTGGTGTTGCTGAGTATAGAAGGAGGCTTGGTGCAATGATTGTAGATGGTGTCATCTGGACACTATACACTGGTCATAGAGTATACAGTGAGTTCAAAGAGTCATCATTATATTCAGGTTATATGTTGTAGGAGACCATGCTTGCCATACACTTGTCTGAGAGGTGTTTGTGACAATATGGTTATGTTTAGAGTATCCCAAGATAAGTTCCATATATACCATATTTAGGTACTGATTGGTGGTTTAAGAGTAACTTCATCAACTCTGGTTGTGCCATTAGAGATTGAGCAGTCATTGTGACTACTACAAAACACGTTAACAACGACGCCATGGTCACCACGGATCATGCCTACACCGTTGCGAAATCTCTAAACTAAGGCACTATTCATTTATTTTTATTTATTATTTGTATATAACAACAGATGTTTATTTCAACCGTTTGACATGTTTTGTTTTAAATTCTAAATTAAACTTTGGCGCTTCATTATGAAATTTAATTACAAAAGTAATATATCATTTCGGTTGTGGTATATCCAGTATCCACCGTTGTGATATGTATCAAACTTCGAATCCTAGCAACTACGCATTTTTTCCATTTTAAACATATATTTTCGAATCCGTAGTATCAAACTGATGTGTAATTAGATTCGATTCCCAGCAACTACATTTCTGTTAAATTTACTTTCTGTTTTAAACATGTATTTAGTTCATTTTTTAGCATTTTTATGTTAATGAGAAGAATTTGATCAAATTAAAAAAATGAAAGACAAAAGTATATATAATAGATAAGTTCATTAATATTTAAAAAAGGGGAGTGCATATATTTTTCAAGGATCATAACCCATAGCTATAAAGGCATCTTCATAGTCTAGATGACTGTCCTCACTCCCTTTATCAGAGTTATAATAATATGTCCTCTTCTCATTCTTTTTCTTTTTCTTTGGCTTCTTCGTCTTCTTCTTCTTTCTCACCCTTAACGCATCTGGTCTGGCGTTGGCAGCTTGTTGGACCTTCTCATTTGGTTGATGACGTTGCTCAGTAGTGATCTTTGTGATATTTCTGTTGGTATTCTGATCATTTGTAGAACTCATTGTTACCGGATATTATGAAGAAATGTAAAACTGTGTATTTATAGATGAGAATGAAGATGAAAAATCTGATACTTTAATTCTTGCAATGATGATAACATGTAATGTTTGATATTCCTGAACGATAATTTTGAAAAATAGAGAAAATTTTAAATCACCACTTGGGATGAGTGTTTTCCCTCTTCCGGGAAGAGCAAAGGTTGTAGTATTACAACAGTTGCGTTTTAGAACCGTAATTAAATAATGATATAAAATGGAAAAAATGTTGTAGCAAGGATTCAAACCTTGTATCAGTTAAAGGGGTAACAATACAGTTAATATAGATTATCGTTGTGATATATTTATAATAAATATATACCTATTATGACAGTTATATTCGTTAAACGTTGTGAAATATTTACCATGTAAGCAAATTAAGTTTCCCTTATTTACATGTAACGTTGTTTCCTTCATAGAGAAACTCTTGTATTCCTTCTTGTAGTGTCTAAAACTAAATGAACACGGTGATGATGCTGGCGGTAGCAAGCGTAATGTACATATTGTTTATGAAAAATAAGGTATTCTTGAAGGGTTTTGTTTCAACTTTTGCTTGATTTATTTTGAATACTAACTAATTTTCTTCATTGTTTCCCTTATTTACATGTAGCGCCGTTTCCTTCACAGCGAAACCCTAGCACCCATTTTTTTCTCTATATTTTTGGAAACATATACTTCATATGGTTTTAGAATCTGCGAAAAGAAATATAAGAAGTCTGAAGAACCATGGTGATGATGCTATGAAAAATAAGGTATTTTTCTTCTTCAATCTTCTTGTTAGATAGTTCTCATTATCTTGTTTGCTTCATGTTG
Organism: Lathyrus aphaca; assembly: GCA_963966055.1. Lineage (NCBI taxonomy): Eukaryota > Viridiplantae > Streptophyta > Magnoliopsida > Fabales > Fabaceae > Lathyrus > Lathyrus aphaca. The sequence continues at coordinate 205,660,288 of OZ014520.1, forward strand.
GTTGTGTTGATTGTTCTAATTTTTTTAGATTTATCTTCAATGGGCCATACTTTGGCCATGAGACATATTATTTGTTACATATGTGTAAACACCCCAAATTTGCCCTCACCCATTCACACCATGGCTTGTGACATCCTCATATGCATAAATCCAATCATAGCATCTCATGTTACATTTTTGATTCATTGCATTGGTTCAAAGTCATCTGCATCTAGGGTTTGTGATCTGAGCAATCCAAGAGCTTCTTGAGCCACTCCAAAGATCATCAATCACTTCAAAGGGGTCCATGTATGTTCAAGCATCATATTATATCCTCTCAAATTCAAAGAAATCAAAGAATCACAAGAACTGGGAATGGCATGGAAGCAGAGCCAGGCTTGACTGCACAGATGACCTAGAATTAGGGTTTTGGTTTCAGAGGCCATAACTCCAAAGTTTTTGGTCATTCTTGTTTCTATTGGTCTCTATATGGTATAGGGGGTATGCATATCAATTTTCATGAAGAAATTCCTTGGGGAAGTCATCTGATCAAGAGTTGACTTTTCAAGCAAGTCAGTGCAAAATCAGGGCATCTGAGGCCCCCAATGACCCAACCAAAGGGTGTTATTCATCATTTTGATTTTATATGATCTTTATTTGATCATGGAAGAAGTTGGAAGTTCACAAAATTGAAGAATTTCAAGTCTTTTGCAAAGTTGACTTTTTGGGAAAGTTTGACTTTTAATGAAATTACCATTTTAGGAAACTTTTTCAACCTTTACTTTTTGATTCAAAAATGCTTCAAATGGAAAAACTTTGGTCATGAAAGTTGTAGAATAGATCATTCCCTTTTCAAAAAGTACAAGAACATGACCTAATTCATTTTGGATCAAAAGTTATGGCTTGTTAAAGTTGGCTAAAATCACAAAATTTCAAGGTTCCTACCAAATAGGCAAAGTTGCAAATTCACTTGTCAAGGCAAATTGAGCTATCAAACTAACTTCTAATCTTCACACAAACATGTACCAAGACCTAAAAGTCAGATTGCACCAAAAGATCTCTCATTTTTATGGCTTATGGAGCAAGATATCTCAAAGGAACCAAATTTGAACCAACTTGCAAAACTCATCATAAGTTGCAAACCACTTGCTGCCTAGCTTCTAAACTATTTTCACAGCATTCCTTGATTCAAGATGAGCCCAAGCATGCCAAAAAGCAAGTTGTACCATTGTGTCGCTCCCGATAAATGGGAATGGCCCAAATAAAGGTACAGACGCGAACGGTCGGCGAAAGGATGAAATGAAAAGAGTCGCCAGCTAGGCATTTTTATCCCGAAGGAAAGGTAATGCTGCATAGACCTAGGAAAAGACATGGATAAGACGGTTGCGAACCAGAGAGACTGAGAAAGGGGGTTGGTTACAACCTGGGAAGGTATTAGCACCCAGATTGTCCGCCGTACTCGACGGGATCCGCGCTCAAAAGATTTGTGTTTTAAAGGGGTAGTGTCAGTGCAATTTTGTGTATCATGGCTGGAAAAGGATGTACAGGTGTCAGTGTAAGAGAAGTGAAGTGTAATATGTATAGTGTCAGTGTAAGAACAAAGATGAAATGCTCATGACCATGAGGCTTAAAGAATAATGCTGGGAGGAGGGGGAATGCACAGAGACTTTTTTTTGTTCGATAACTGTTAAGTTATGCCTACGTATCCTCTCGTGCAATGAGGAAGTCAGAACACCGTAGTTCGACCCAAAGAGACTGAAAGGTGAATTGACTTGTGAACTGCTTGCTTGCCTATGCTCAAGTGTATGATCTGTCAGGCCCAGGTGCAAACTGTCTTGCATTAGACGGAAGAAGCAAGTTCTCGTTTATGAGTGAAGATGATGAGAAAAGAATCCCGAAGGAGACGATTATTGTTTGTTTTTGTGCTTTCAGTCTTTTATTGCTTTTGAAAGTTTGTTATAGATTAATGAGCTTAAGCCTAAACCAATGGATTTAGTAAACTCATCACAACTTCCCTCTGATTAGGGGTAATGAGAATACCTTAAGTGTGAAGTCAGCATCTCACACTTAATTACCATGATGTGGGATTAAGATCATTAACCTACTTGTGATTATTTAGATGTTTTTGGGGTTTTTGTTTAGTGTTAAGTAATGAGGTTAAGCCATAATAAAGGATTAAACAGACTCATTACACCATCCTAATAGAAGGATAATAGATGAGAATGTTTAAGCTGAGGAAAGCTCCTCAACTTAATCCATGATTAGGGATTAAACTCATGACCAAACAAAGCATTTGTTAAGTGGATTTTATTTAATGATATGATGAAGAAATGATTTTTATGATTTGTAAGACAACTTGAAGGGGACTTGTCCATTAAAACTAGGGTTAGTCCTTCTTAACCAATTAAGGAAGAATTAGAACCCTAATGCAAGGCCCAAGTTACAAGCTTGATGTCTTGATGATTATTAGGTGATTTGATTAAAGGATGTAAACACATTAAGGGTTTAACACTTAGGATTAAAGTTGTACACTCCATCCTAATAGAAGGATGCAGGCATAAGCTTAATCACAAAGCCTTAAAGCCTTTAGGGTTTAGTCCCTGATTATGAGATGAGAAGAGAAGACTCAAAGAGACACAAAGATAAAAGCTAAGTGGGGGACTAATCAAAACCCTAATCATTGTCATGCTTGGTTGTTCCTAAGGTTTGTGAGGTTTTCAAGAAAGATCTTCAGAGAAACCACCAGGAAGCAGATGAAAGGAGCCAAGAGAAGCAAAGCAACTTGCTTCACTTAAGAAGTCAAGTTGCTTGAGAAAAGAAAGTAAAAAGAACAAGAAAGAGCAAGCTCAATCTCAAACACATAACAAAATGCAGCAATGATGCATAAGAGAAATGAAAAGAAATTATGAGAAGTGAAGGCAAATTCACTTCTCAAACAACTTACCACCTGAAATGTTAGTGAAAGAAATGAAATGCAATGCAAAATGAGATGAAATGGCATGATGAAAATCAAAACCAGAAGCACATTCATGATGATAATGATGCTATGAGATGATGCAAACATGAAACAAAACATGGGGATGATCATATAAGCTCATGGATGCAAATGAAGCAAGCTAAGACACATGAACATACATGAAAAGTTATGCAATGCAAATGGCATACAACATGGCAAATGCAAGATGAAATGATCCAACATGCTTTCAATATGTCTTAATATGTCAAATGAATCAAATGGATGCACAAAATGTCATGGCAAGTCAAAGTATGAATGCAAATGCGAGATGGATGCATATGGAAGCCCAAATTAGGGTTTATGATCAAAGCATCAAACAAAAACCAAAATCAGAAGCAAACATCAATATAAAAAATTGAAAATGCACTCAAAGGATCCCTAATCCTATACTAACTCACTGCCCAAAGGAGAAGTTCCAACTCTTAACCTAGTGAGGGTTATGAATTTCCTAAGATTGCTAGGGTTTTAAGGTTCCTTAACAAGAAAAATGCCAAACAAATGGAAAATGTAAGATCAATTCATGCAAAATTAATCTCACAAACTACATGCTAAACACAATGCAATGCAAAAAGAATCAAGGTCCAACTCTCAATGGTTAGGCAGAAGTGTTTTTTGGAAGTTTGGGTCAAAATAATGCATTAAAATGATTTTAATTCCATGAAAAAATATCAAAATGCATCAATACCAAAAAAGAAATTTGGTTTGAGGGTTGGACAATGTTTCTAAATGTTTTTAAATGTTTCATGAATTTTTTTGGTGATTTTTAAATACCTAAAAGTATTTTTAATTAATTAATTCTCATTAATTAATTAAAAATAAACTTTTAAATATTTAAAAATATTTTTTGTATGCTAAAAATAAAAATAAAAATATTTTTGGTTTCTGAAATTAAATAAAAGTTTGTATAGAAAATTTCAGAATTTTTGAATAAGTTTTGCTATTTTAAATAAAATATAGAAAACAAATGTATTTAAATGAAAATAAAAATGAAATTAAATGAATTAATGAAGAAGTCAGCAGATCCTAAGGCCAGCATTCAAACTCACACGCGCGGGAGTTGACTAGGCGCGCATCTGGACGGCCTACATTCAAACTCACTAACCCTAATTAATTAGCCCTAATCCAGCCTTAATGACTCTCAGGTGACCGGAACAGTGTTCCGGTCATCTTCTCCGATCACCCCAAATTCCAAACTCTCTCTACACGCATCTAAAACGAAATCTAATTGCCCAGAACTCTTCCCCACTCAAACACGAATCAAAACCCCCATTCAAACAACATTCATCATTCTTGAACAGAGAGAATCGAATCAAAATAGTTTTAGGGCAAAAAGTTTCAGAACAAGATTAAACTCTCATCTCTTCACCATTTTCAAAACCAACAACATCAGAGTGATCAGTGAATCATGAAGAACAACTTAGGAACTTAAAAAATCATTTCTGGAAAAAAAGTTCATGAAGCTACCTGAGTTTGAAGCTTTTCAGTTTGCCACTTTCTGACCCCTTCTCTTTGTGCAATCCACTCCTCTTAGGCCCCTGATGAACTCTTGATGCTTAGAAAGAGTTTGTGATGGCTGGTTTGGAAGTTTGAACAAGTTCTGTTCAAGCTCAGATGAGAATCGTATTCCTGTTTCTTTGAGTTTTAGGTTGCTTTGAAGGTTGGTTTTGGTTCAGTGAAGCACGGTGAGAAGGTTTGTGAAGTTTGTTTGAGTGTTTGTGGCCTGTGGAGTGAGTTTCGAATGCTCTTGCAAGTGAGGGTGAAAATGTGAATGTTGTGCTATGGCTGGTTTTAGGCTTGTGTATTGTTATGTTTGGCTTGCATTTTGTTTGTATAAACAAATGCCATTGGTCAGATGACATGACATGTCCTTTTGTGATAGGTATGGTTGCTTTTGCAAATTGTCAACTTTTGTGTAAGAAGGGCATGGGCAACTTCTAGCCAAGTACATGGAGAGTGGGCTGCGCAGCATGGTGAGGGAAAAAAGGCTAGGATTGATCAGCAGGCTAGGCAACAAGTGGGTGAGGAGATATGATGACTTTTGCAACTTGCCTTGCCTTTGGTTTTCATGAGAGAAACTTGATCCATGGGCCATAAGACATGTGATTCCTTGGGTGCATTCTGAATTTTAGGACTTGTGTGATCATGTTGTATGGATTAGAAGTGCATTTGATAACTTAATTGGCCTTGAGAAAAGAATTTGCAACTTTGCCTCTTTGGAGCATGACTTGAAAATTAGTGATTTTTGCCAACTTTGACAATCCATAACTTTTGATCCAAAATGAATTAGGTCATGTTCTTGTACTTTTTGAAAAGGGAAAGATCTATTCTACAACTTTCATGACCAAAGTTTTTCCATTTGAAGCTTTTTTGAATCAAAAAGTAAGGGTTGAAAAGTTGCCTAAAATGACAAATTCATTAAAAGTCAAACTTGCCCAAAAAGTCAACTTTGCAAAAGACTTGAAATTCTCCAACTTTGTGAACTTCCAACCTCTTATATGATCAAATAAAGATCATATACAATCAAAATGATGAAGAACACCCTTTGGTTGGGTCATTGGGGCCCTCAGATGCCCTGATTTTGCACTGACTTGCTTGGAAAGTCAACTCTTGATCAGATGACTTCCCCATGGAATTTCTTCATGAAAATTGATATGCATACTCCCTATACCATATAGAGACCAATAGAAAAAAGAATGACCAAAAAAATTGGATTTATGGCCTCTGAAACCAAAACCCTAATTTTAGGTCAACTGTGCAGTCAAGCCTGGCTCTACCTCCATGCCATTCTCAGTTCTTGTGATTTTTTGACATTCTTGACTTTGAGAGGATGTAATATGATATTAGAACATTCATGGACCCCTTTTAAGTGATTGTTGACCTTTGGAGTGGCTCAAGAAGCTCTGGGATTGCTCAGATCACAAACCCTAGATGCAAATGACTTAGAACCTATGCAGTGAAACAAAAATGTGATGTGAGATGGTATGATTGAGATTATGCATATGAGAATGATAATAAGCCATGGTGTGAATGGGTGAGGGCAAATTTTGGGTGCTTACAGCTGCCCCTATTCAAACATGAGTTAGCTGTGCAGGATGTAAGCGACGGCTTAACAGGCCAACAAGATAACTTGTGGTTGAATACCAAAGACAGTCCAAAATTTGCACTCACAGAATGAAGAAGAAAAGGGATATAGATTGTAAAAGAAAATAAAGTATATTGTAAAGTGTGGGCGACGGAGGACGACCGTCGAGCAGAAAACGACTGCTGGGTAAAGAGCAATGACGGGGACGACCGACATGCTAGGGATGAAAGGTAAAGCAAAGACGGGGACGGCCGACTAGCTGGGAAAAATAAGAGATTATGATGAGGACGACCATCAAGTAAAGCTGTAAAGTTCTCTGGGGATCGAATGAAACATGACGGGGACGGCCATCAAGTTCATAAAGTAAAGTAACCAACGATGGGGACGACCATCAGGCTAAACTGAAAGAAAAGGGACCACGATGGGGACGGCCATCGGGTTTAAAGAATAAATGAAATAAACAGATGATGAGGTACGATCATCAAAGGTGAAGGACGATCACCTAGCAGGGGACGACTGCTCTGTTGGGGTTAAGATGAGAGACGGTCATCTAAGGTGGAGGACGACCACCTGGCAGGGTACGGCTGCCGAAAATATCGCGACATAGGACGAATGCCGGATAAAAGGTCAACGATGGGGACGGCCATCGGATGAGCATGATGGAGGACGACCATCAAGAGGTGGAGGACGACCACCTAGCAGGGGACGGCTGCTCTCAAGGTTTATCATGACGCAGGACGAACGCCAGATAACCAAAATCAACAATGGGGACGGCCATTGGATAAAATGATGAAGGAAGATCATCAAAAGGTGAAGGACGATCACCTAGCAGGGGACGGCTGCTAAATATCACGACATAGGACGAATGTCGGATAAAAGGTCAACGATGGGGACGGCCATCGGATGAGCATGATGGAGGACGACCATCAAGAGGTGGAGGACGACCACCTAGCAGGGTACGGCTGCTCTCAGGGTTTATCATGACATAGGACGTATGTCAGATAAGAAGAAAATGTTTTACCGGGGAAAGGTAAACACGGACGAGTGTTTACATCCAAGAAATAAAAGGTATAAGTGTTTGGTATTGTGTATAGATTAAAGATGCGGACGAGCATCCTTAGGACCCGCGATACGGACGAGTATCAGGTAGAAACAAGTATTGATACGTGCTCAAAGATGATGATACGGACGAGTATCAACTGGTTAACAATGAACACGGACAAGTGTTGAATCTGAAGGGACTCCTCTGGGGAATAGTAGACACGGACGAGTGTCTATTTTCAAGAAGACGAGAGTGTTTGACACAGTGTATGGATTAAAGATGCGGACGAGCATCCTTAAAACTATGATACGGACGAGTATCAGGTAGAAACAAACCCTTGACGCATGTTCTGAGATGATGGTACAAATGAGTACCAACGGGTTAACAAAGAACAAGGACTAGTGTTGAATCTGCGGGGGTGTAAATGGCGTATACAAGATACGGACGAGTATCTGTATAAGTATGGTTGGTGTATATTTAAGTGTTCCGCCTGCTGGGGAGAGTGACACGGACGAGTATCAAAAGGAGAAGAGTATAGTATAAACAAGTGTCTGGTATACAAAGTGTTTATGTTACTTGTGCTGGGAAAATGACATGGACGGATGTCAAGAAAGTTATATATACAAGTATTTGTGAGTGCAAAGGGGACGTCTTAGGCTTTCTGATGGGGATATGACACGGACGAGTGCCACAAGGAGTATGTATTTGCATCGGTGAATGTGAGGCAACTGCTTTTGCTGGGGAATCTGGGAGGGATTTTGCATATTGTTGATGAGTTGATAATATTCACAAGTGTTCGATTCAGATCATGACTTATGATTATGCAACATGTTTGATTTTTGCCGTAATGCTCCATATTAGACGGAATGCTACGCTTTGTAGGTGAATATGATGCGAATGCCATGATTATGCAAAAGGATACCAATCCGGGATTCGGATCCCATTGCTGTGAAGATCTCCGGTCGATCTCGCTTGAAGTGAACATCCCAGCTGGGGATGAGATCATTGGTAGATCTGATGGAATGATTCTGCTTGGGGAAATGGGTCAATGATAGACCTTTCCAGTAATGAGGGACCTAGCTGGGGGTTTGTAGAAGCTTTCTTCACTCTGTTGTGATTCCTTCGTACGTTGCTCTTCTGGATAGAGGCTGAAACTCTGTGGGGAGATGGTTCCCTGGCTTTTGTACTCGGCTGGGGAAGAATGATTGGCAACTCGGTTGGGAGAAGCAACAAGTGACAACTCAGTTGGGGAGAAAGCACCTTGAGTGCTAAGACTGAGTGAATATTGATCTGCCAGCTTGCCGGGATGAAGCTTTCGTGCCTCATGTTGTGCTTTGAATACCTGCAATTCCTGCAAAGATAGAAACGTACAAGTAGTCCCGAGGTATCCCTTACTGGATCCCATCATAGGAGTTAGACACTTCTGAGAGTAAGTATATTTCCTGTAAGCACGTGTTTTATTTTTAAGCATCTGTATTCATGCAATCAGTATTTTAAAGATATCAGACATTCTTTGCAAATAAAAAATGTACGAGACATTGTGTGACTGAAAAATCTGTTTTTATTAATTCATGTGCCCTGAATTGGCAAGATACAGTCAGAGGAACATATCTCCTGGAATGAGGAGATTGTTACAAATTGAGAAACAAAAATGCTGGCAATGTTGTCGACGTTTTAAGGAGCTTCCCTCTTGCTATGACTCGTATGACTTTTGACGTTCTTTTTGTCTTGCTTTCTGAAGAAGGCTGATTCTGATAGAAGCTTGATCCTTTTGAAGCTTACCAAGTTGTAGGTGATACAGACGAATTCAGAACGCAGTTGTTCGCTTATTCCCTTATTTTGCATGGATCGCCCTTTCGGGTTTTCAATCCATCGGGATACCCATTTTTGCCTGAGCTGTCCAATGCGGCTTTTCAACTCAGCGGGTGTACATTTTTTTTGTTTATTTTCCCTTATTTTTGCCCGAGTCTTTTATTCTGTTTTTGACTCGCCGGGATGCCCTATTTTTGCCTGGACTTACATTCTGTTTTTATGTCCAGCGGGTCATTTTTATGCGAAGTATTTTTTAACTGCATCCGAATTCACAGGGGACGGGAAGTCTTCACCATCCATGGTGCTGAGCATCAGTGCTCCACCAGAGAAAACCTTCTTTACCACGAATGGTCCTTCATAGTTCGGAGTCCATTTGCCCCTGTGGTCTGTATGAGGAGGGAGGATTCTTTTCAGCACAAGATCTCCTACTTGGTACTCTCGGTGCCTGACTTTCTGATCGAAGGCTCTCTTCATTCTTTTCTGATACAACTGCCCATGACAGATTGCAGCCAATCTTTTCTCTTTAATCAGACTCAGTTGTTCGAATCGGGACCGGACCCATTCTGCTTCGTTCAGCTTAACATCCATCAGTACTCGCAAGGAGGGTAATTCAACTTCAACAGGTAGGACTGCTTCCATACCATACACAAGCTGATACGGTGTTGCCCCAGTGGATGTTCTGATTGACGTGCGGTACCCATGCAAGGAAAATGGTAGCATCTCATGCCAGTCTTTGTAGGTGACTACCATCTTCTGCACAATCTTCTTGATATTCTTATTAGCCGCCTCAACAGCGCCATTCATCTTTGGCCTGTACGGAGAAGAATTGTGGTGTTGGATCTTGAAGTCCCGACATAGCTCAGCCATCATTTTGTTGTTTAAGTTGGAACCATTATTAGTAATAATTCGCTCGGGCACTCCATACCGACAGATGATATCTCTCTTCAGGAATCGGGCTACCACTTGTCTTGTAACATTTGCATAAGAGGCTGCTTCGACCCATTTGGTAAAGTAGTCAATGGCTACCAGGATGAATCTGTGTCCGTTTGAAGCAGTCGGCTCGATCTTACCAATCATATCAATGCCCCACATAGCAAAGGGCCAGGGTGATGACATTATATTCAAGGGATTGGGAGGCACATGCACCTTATCCGCATAAATCTGGCATTTATGGCATTTTCTGGCGTAGGCACAACAGTCGGCATCCATTGTGATCCAGTAATAACCTGATCTTAGCAATTTCTTAGCCATGGCATGCCCTCCTGCATGGGTACCAAAGGATCCTTCGTGTACCTCGTGCATCAACAAGTCTGCTTCTGCTCTATCAACACACCTGAGAAGTACCATATCAAAGTTTCTCTTGTACAGGGAACCATCAGTGTTTAGAAAGAAACCACCAGCAAGCCTTCTCAAAGTCTTCTTATCATTGGAAGATGCCCCAGATGGGTATGTCTGATCCTCCAAGAAGCACTTAATGTCATGGAACCAAGGCTTATCATCTTTGGCAATATCTGCTGCAAATACGTATGCTGGTCTGTCTAGTCTGGACACTGAAATCTGCGGTACAAAGTTGGCAGCTTGAACTTTGATCATTGATGAAATGGTAGCCAGAGCATCTGCAAACTGATTTTCGTCCCGAGGGATATACTCAAGCTTGACCGTTGTAAAGAAAGTCAGTAACCTTCTTGTATAATCCCTGTAAGGTATCAGATGCTCCTGGTGTGTGTACCATTTGCCGTTGGTTTGATTAACTACCAGAGCTGAATCTCCGAACACGGTTAATGTCTTGATCCTGAGGTCAATGGCTTCCTCAAGACCCATAATGCAAGCTTCGTATTCAGCTTCATTGTTAGTGCAGTTGAAGGTGAGTTTTGCCGAGAAAGGCATATGAACTCCCTTAGGTGTAATGAGTACTGCACCAACACCACGACCATTCATATTAACAGCCCCATCAAACATCATAATCCATTCTTCCTCCGGGTCAGGCCCTTCAGTGTGAATAGGCTCCTCATGATCTTTTGCTTTTATGAACATGATGTCTTCATCAGGGAAGTCAAATCTCATAGGCTGGTAGTCATCAATGGGTTGCTCAGCAAGATATTCAGACAATACACTGCCCTTGATGGCTTTCTGAGAGGTGTACTGGATGTCATATTCTGTAAGGATCATTTGCCATCTTGCAACCCGTCCGGTAAGAGCTGGCTTCTCGAAAATGTACTTAACTGGGTCCATTTTTGAGATCAACAAGGTAGTGTGGGTCAACATATACTGTCTCAGTCGGCGAGCAGCCCACGCTAAAGCACAACAAGTTTTCTCGAGTAGTGAATAACGTTGTTCACAGTCGGTAAACTTTTTGCTTAGGTAGTATATTGCATACTCTTTTCGACCAGACTCGTCATGCTGGCCCAGCACACACCCCATTGACTCTTCTAATACTGTCAAGTACATTATCAGAGGTCTTCCTTCAACTGGAGGCATAAGGATTGGTGGTTCTTGCAGGTACTCTTTGATCTTGTCAAAAGCCTTCTGGCAGTCTTCGTTCCACCTGACCGTCTGTTCTTTTCTTAACAGTTTAAACAAGGGTTCACAGGTTGCAGTAAGGTGAGATATGAACCTTGAGATGTAGTTCAATCTACCTAGAAACCCTCGAACTTCTTTTTCAGACTTTGGTGCAGGCATTTCTTGAATGGCTTTGACTTTATCGGGGTCCACTTCAATCCCTTTCTCGCTTACAATAAAACCCAGCAGCTTACCAGATCGCACCCCGAATGTGCATTTGTTGGGGTTCAGCTTCAGTTGGTACTTCCTCATATGTTTGAATAGCTTTAGCAGATTTACCAGGTGGTCTTCCTCTGTAAGGGACTTGGCAATCATGTCATCCACATAACATTCGATTTCTTTATGGATCATATCGTGGAATAATGTTACCATAGCCCGTTGATATGTTGCACCAGCATTCTTCAATCCGAATGGCATCACCTTGTAACAGAACGTGCCCCAGGGTGTGATGAAAGTTGTCTTCTCCATGTCTTCAGGTGACATTTTGATCTGATTGTATCCTGAAAATCCGTCCATGAAGGAGAATACCGAGAACTGAGCCGTATTATCTACCAATACATCAATGTGAGGTAATGGGAAATCATCCTTCGGGCTGGCTCTGTTCAGGTCCCGGTAGTCAACACACATCCTTACCTTGCCATCTTTCTTCGGAACAGGCACAATGTTAGCAACCCACGGCGGGTAGCTAGTTACAGCAAGGAATCCGGCGTCCCACTGCTTTTGTACCTCTTCTTTGATCTTCATTGCCATGTCCGGGCGAGTACGGCGCAGTTTCTGTTTAACTGGTGGACAATCTTCTCTCAAAGGCAACTTATGCATAACAATGTTGGTGTCCAAACCTGGCATATCCTGGTAAGACCAAGCAAACACATCCACGTACTCTTGAAGCAGGTTGATCAGCTGTTTCTTCACTGAGTCTTGTAAGCAGGCCCCGATTTTAACCTCTTTCACGTCTTCATCCGTACCAAGATTAATTGTTTCAATCTCCTCCTGATGAGGAGTGATAACCTTCTCCTCTTGTCTTAACAACCTGGCTAGCTCTTCCGGAAGCTCAGAATCTTCTTCAACCCCTTCATCAGCTTGATTGATCGGATTGTCAAAGTCATACGAAGTCATAGCCGTGTTGTTGTCGGTGCGGTCTGGAAGGCACTCTCTGCAAGGGTTCAGTTGGTTCATTTTAGTGATCGATTTTAATCTTGTTTAGAAAAGTGAAATAAAGTTGTCATTTTGAAAACATTGCCATTTATTTTTTGTACAAAAAGAAAAATGGAAAAACAGTGAGCGGAAAAGAAAAAGACTCGTTTGCAAAAGATGTCTGATATTTCATTGATTAATCTTGTTGCACAAAAATTACAGATGGCTCGATTACAAAATGAGCCTTGTCATCTTGGGCAAGATGCAAGACTTGATGCATGCTTAAAATATACAGGAAATAATAATTACTCTGCAGGAGTAACCCTTATAATTTCCTGGGAAGACCAGTTTGAGATACTGCTCCCCGGGATCTTTGGACGAATCCAGCTTTCCAGGTTGCGTTCATCTTCCGACTCATCTTCCAAGTTATTGACAGCATCGGGGGTGAGCATCCCCCCACTAACAAAGTTGGGCTTCTTAGCAGCCTCTGCTTGATCTTCTTGAGTTGGTTTGTAACCCAACCCAAATCTATCTTCTTTCTTCTCCACAGGCAACAATTTGCCCCAGCCTTGAGCATTTCCTTCTTCCACCACCTTCCGGGCCTGCTGGTAGGATGTCATGGAAGTCCCAAGTACAGCAGATGTTTCGTTAATATTCAGGGCCTCAAACCCTTGACTCATCGTCTCGTGGATCTCCCCATTGTTGCACCCCAAAATTTGCCCTCACAATACAAGACTTTGTGTACTAAGAAGGTTCACAAGGTTCACAAGCTTCTCAACATTTACAAGACCTTTCATGAGGTTCATGAAGTCTACAAGTCACTTTATGAAGGTTCACAAGGTTCACAAGTTCCACAATGCTTTCAATACCTTTCTTGAGGTTCATGAAGTCTACAAGTCACTTCTTGAGGTTCACAAGGTTCACAAGCTTCACAATACCTCCCATGAATATCCCAAGACATTTTATGATGGTTCACAAGGTTCACAAAGTTCACAATTGGCCAAAAGAGTTGACAATTCCCTCAGACAATGCACCTCCTAAGCAGTGCATCCAAAACTAGGGTTTTGACTTTAATCAGGCTAAATGAACTTCCAGGACTTCAAGTGAGCTTCATAACATCTTATATGTATATAAGAACCCCCATGACAAGTTTCAAGACTTTTCTCAAAGGTTTGCTCAGTCAGATGATCAGAAAAGCCAAAATCAGTCAAAGCAGTTAAAAAGTCAAACTGAGGTCAACTGTGGTCAAACCAAAGTCAAACTTCATGATTTTTTGCCAACATCAAGTATATGAAGTAAAATTCATCATTTGATCAAGGGTTGATCATGATTCATCAAGGAGATTCCAGATCATCAAGAATCAGGAGTTTCTAAATTAGGGTTTCCTTAGTAAAAGTCAACTGAATTTGACCAGCCATAACTTTCACATACTTCATCACCAAGTCTCCATCCAAAGCTCATTTTGAAGGAAATTGAATTCTCTACAACTTTGATCTTGCAAGTTAAGCCCAAAAATGCTTCATTTGGAAGATATAAGCTAAGACATTATAGGTCATTTCAAAAGTCAACAAAAAGTCAACAACTTCAAAAGGGCATAACTTGAGATTGGTAAATGATATGGACCTGAAACCAATGGGGTTGTTTAGAGGACTCTTCAAGCTTTCCAAAATGTCCAAGAACACCCTCATACCTTTAAAATTGAGGGAGATATGCCCTTGCAAAGTTGGGAAATTTTGTGATGGTTTATAATGAAAATGGGGGTCTAGAACCAATTCTTTCCAAATGGGCTTGCTAAATTGTGATCCAATCCATATCATATCATCATGCACGACCCAATTGATCAAAAATCATAATTTTTATTATTTTATTTTTATTTATTTTGATTTAATTCACAAAAAATCATTTTAAATAAATATAAAATATGAAAATATATTTTTGGATGAAGATTGAGCTTCTAGAATCTCATCAATATTGATTGAAGTTGAAAGAGAAAGAAATCATGTGATTTATCCAAAAATAGTAAGCTTTCATGAGCAAATATTGAAATTTCAAAGCATGATCAATCTCAATCTTTTTAAATCAATTCTTGCACACAACCAATGAAGTTTCTGACCTAGAATCATTCACATATAAGTATCAAACATAATGCAAACCCTCATTCACGAATTCCAGCAGCCAAAGGTAAGTTTCATAGCTCAAAAATTCAAGCCAAAACACCAATTCGGATTCACTCATACAAGAGGTTTCAAGGTAAAATAAAGACATAGACGTGTTCTTTGATCATCACTGAAGCTAAACCAATGCTCATTTGCATCAAGAACTCTCCCATTGGCATAGTCCGATTCAAATTATTCATGACATTTCAATTTTTCGATTCTGCTTATTTGTGCATTGTTAATGAGTTTTGTTTGAGTTTTTGTGTTTGTGAGGTTCCAAGGATCGAATCTGGACAAGAAACTTGAAGTTTCATGACCTAATGGACAAACTGCCATTTTTAGGGTTTACGGCTCCAATTAGGGTTCTTCAATCCAGCCCATATAAATGAATTCTAGGAACGTGGGATGATTGGAAAGCTTGTTAGGAACTTAATGGAATGATCAATTTTGTGAAACCATACTGTTTTGTCATTGTTTGATTTTTGTAGGTTTTGCTGGAAGTTTATTTTCGCAGGAAAACTCATAGATAATTTCGCAGCAAATTTCGAAGGTCCTGAGGAAGGAGACGACTGGTTTTGGCGCGGAGCTCATATTCAAATTTTTGATTTAAAATATTATTTTATGACTCTGTTTGTTATCACAACAATTGAGTTGTCCCAGTGGCTGGAGGCGTGCGTACACAATAGCTTGGTCTGGGGTTCGATTCCCCGTTTATGACATTTTGTTCTTTTATTCTGTTTGTTTTTTCAGGTTTAATATATTATCAATTGTAGCCACCATACTATCAGTTAGGCTCTCCCAGCCAGGCGGATACGCGTGCATGCTTGTAATCAGAAGGTCCTGGGTTCAAGTCCCACCCCAGGCCTTTTGTTTTCATTATTTTTTCTGGATTTTTAAGACATTGCATAAAAACAATTGGAGTCATTCTATGATCACCAACGCATGGCTGGCTTGATGGCACGTTTTGGTACTGGCAAGCATGAAGACCTGGGTTCAAACCCAGCCAAGGTAAGTTTATTTTTTACCAATTTTTTCTGTTTTATTTATTAATTAACTATTTTTCTTATTGTTAATAAAAAATAAATAATAAATTAAATCTGTAAATCAACACTTATATTTCTTTTTCTTAGAAAATTCTAAACTCATATTTTTTCTAAAATTCAAAAATTATTTATATGTAACTATAATATATGTATGTTAATTAAATAATTTTGTATATTATAATTTAAACCCTTAAAAAATTATTTTTTTCTAAACAAAACCCTAATTTTCAAAACCCTAATTTATTTTCTAAATAACTTATTGAAAACCTAATTTTTATTTTATAATTTTTGTACATATTTATTTAGTATAATTAACTTTAGTAAATATAAATATAATCAAACTTTTCTTTTCTTTTGTAATATGTCTAAAGAATAAATTAATAATTTGTATATTATTATAATTACTTAATTGTCTATATTCTTTCATATTATTAAATAATTGTTTATAATCTAACTTTTGTTTATTATTTTTTTTCTTATTATATTTTTCAATTTATTTTGATTTCTATTATTATTACTAACCATATTATTATTTTTGCTTCATTAATCTTATATGTTATTATTATTTCACTAATTTTATTAATTTTTATTATTTACTAACCTCACTTATTTTATTATTACAAACTTTTGATTAATATTATTTAATTTTTCATTATTATTTTAACTAACCCTATTTTCTAATTTTTATTACTACTAACCCATTATTTATTTATTGCTAATTTATTATTCTTGCTCATTATTTATATTTTGCTATTTATTTTGCTTATTATTATAATTTTGTAAATGCTCCCGGATGTAAATTTTGTAATATTTAATTGTTGCTATGGTTAGTAATTTAGGGAGTGCAAAACATGTATTCTATGTAAAAATAAATTTAGATCATTTTAATTATAAGATAAATAATATTGAACATTCACACACGTAAGTCGATTTTTAATCGCCGTCTCACATTCCTAAGGTTATCCCTCAATGTTGCCTAAATCATAAGGTCAAGTGGGGTGTATAAAGCAAGTCCCTAAAGTGAAAAATCATCAAGTCCCTAATGGTTGCCTTTACAAATCAAGTCCCTTCGAATAATGATGATAGTCCCTCCAGAATGCTTAATACACCCCACAGTTGCCTTCATAAACAGATGTCCCTCTCATGTCCCTTACATCCAAGGTAATGACTACCTACTCCTTAATAGTAGGGATAGTCTTACCAATTAAAGGATAAAGAACAAGAAAGACTTAAACTTTAGGGTAGGTTCCTCTTATGTACTTGCTCACTTCATTCAAAACTTTTCAAACTTTTCACAATTTCAAACAAATTTTCAAACACAGGTTTTTACGCATCCGTACATGGATCATTATTAACTATCATGAGAATTTTTTCTATTCACACACTACACTTTCAAAAACAATTCAAAAGTGAGCTAAGTAACTAAGAGCCCATGGATAACCATGGATGTAAAGGGTGCTAACACCTTCCCTTTACATAACCTACCCCCCGGACCCAAAAATATCTCTTAAAGGTCTTTCCTGTTCTTTTATGCCTTTCCTTTTGGATAAAATAAAAGTCGGTGGCGACTCTTGCTATCCGCAACATAACTAAAGTCAGTTCTCCCACCGTGTTACAGAACTGGCGACTCTGCTGGGGATTTAATATTAAAGAAGGGTACCCTTAGGAATTAGATCACTTAAGTTGTTTGCCTTGTTTGCTTTATATTATCTTGTTGGGGTGCTCTTATGTGTGAAAGGTCCTAACCCGGATCTAGTGTACCTTAGGTAAATGGCAATAGACCAAGGAAACTGTACGACGTATATCGATACGGTTGATCTGGTGGCCATAGTTAGTGCGACTTCTTGGTTGGTGCTTATGTTCCTTAAGTCAAGTTGAGGATAATATGAGGCTGCCATATGTTGTCAATGCACTAACTAACTTTTAGAACCCTAGTTAACTCATCTTGGCCTTTAGAAAGTAGTGAGGTAGCCGGCTTTGGTGCAGACTGAAGTTGGTTGACACTCGATACTACACTCATTGAGATCTTAAACTTGGAGGGTTTTGGTTGGCAAGTAAGTTGCCTTCTGATCAACCACCCTTGTGAAGGATCAATGATATTGAGATCCCTTAGAACCTGGTTACTTTTGTAGGACAGGATGAACCATCTAACTTCAGGGGAGGGTACTTACCTTTGAACCTCATGCAAGCCTTTAAACCTAGGGCAATTGTGTGACTTGTTTGTGTGTGCCACATGTTTGTGATTGAGCATAATATCATGACATCATCATGCATCATAAACATATCATTTTCCCTAACCATTTCAAGGACCAAGGGATTTATCTTTGTTCTTTGTTGCAGGTCATGGCTAATGCTCGTAGAAACACCATCAGGATCAACTTTGTGGGCATACCTGCTAAGCTCAAAGAATTGGTTTCTCAAGTGTCTGATCATTCCCAGTTCATCAAGAGACATGGTCACCTATTGGACCTAGTCACTTCAGGGTTCAATGAAGACATGATGAGTGTCCTGTTTCAGTTCTTTGACCCTAAGCACCATTGCTTTACATTCCCTGACTATCAGTTGGTTCCTACAATGGAGGAATTCTCTAAACTTCTGGGCCTACCAGTTCTTAATCAGAAACCATTCACAGGCTTGGAGAAAGAACTCAAACCAGAGGTTATTGATGCAGCTCTACATCTGAAGAAGTCTGATATTGTTCTAGAAACGAGAAGTGGAGTCAAGGGTATTCTTGCCAAGGTGCTAATGGATAAAGCTCAAATGTTCTTGAAGGCCATGAGCTATGATGCTTTTGAGGAGATCTTAGCCTTACTGATATATGGCTTAGTATTGTTCCCCAATCCAGATCAGTTCATAGACGTTCATGCCATCAACATTTTCCTGAGTCACAATCCAGTGCCTACCTTGCTTGGAGACATACTACATTCTCTTCATACCCGTACTACAAGGGCAAGAGGAACTTTGATGTGCTGCATACCTTTGCTTTCTAGGTGGTTTATTTCTCACCTTCCTCGCTCAGTAATGAAGAATGAGCAGGGATTCAGATGGTCCAAGAGGATTATGTCACTCTCTCACTCAGATATCCATTGGTGCTCCAGATCTATGGAGAATGTCACCATCATTGACCGTTGCGGGGAGTTTCCTAATGTGCCACTTCTAGGCATAAGAGGAGGCATCACCTACAACCCCTCTCTAGCGTTACGACAATTTGGTTACGCTCGGAGTGATGGTCCACATGACATGTTGATTCAGGGCATTGTGTTTGATTATGACAACGATCTTCAGGGTTACCGTCAGAGATTCATACGAGCTTGGGGAAAAGTAAACAAGGTTGACAGTAAGACACTGGAACCTAAGTACACTATTCCTATGGAAGCTTATCTCAGATGGGTACGATCTCGTGCTCAGACCCTCATGATGCCATATCCTGCCATCCTACCAGTTACCATGGAACCTGTTGCTGAAGGAGATACTTCTTATACCATCCTTCACCCAGACATGCCTACTGATACGGAAGACTTGCAGAGATCATGGATCCAACTGAAGGAGCAAAGGGATACTTTCGAGGCTCATTACAAAGCAAGCCAAGCAAGAATCCTAGAATTAACAAAGCAACTTCACGAGGAGCGGAGTCTCAACTCATACCTCAACACAAAGAGGAAACGTCCATGGGAGACTTAAAACCCCATCTTTTGTACTTATTTCATTTTCATTTTTGTAAGCCCAAGAGGCAAAACAAGTTTATTACTAATAAAAGTTTACCTTCTTGTTTGTTTAAGCAAATTTAAATCCTGCAGTCCTTGAAAACATTGCATATACATTTCCATATCATTTCATTGCATCACAGGTTTATAATTGGGCACAGGATTCTCATCTTCTCGCTGTTTATTTCAGCAATGGCTCTTGAACAATCAGTTAAGGATCTTCAGGCACAGAATGCACAGTTCCAAGAGCTGATCCTGAACCTATCCAAAGGGCAGGATGAATTGAAGGAACTACTGGCCAAGAAGACTAAGAAGACTAGAAGGTCAGGTGGCCTGATCAACATGGGAAGAAGGTTCAGAGGTCCTGTTAAGACCAAAGAACAGGTTGAAGACTATGAATCTGAAGGGTCTGAGCAAGAGATAGGCAGTCTCCACCACACTATGGGGGACTCTGATTCTGAGGCTAACTACTACCATGATCCTAATGAAGACAAATTCAAGATGCTGGTGGATAGGATGGATGCTATGGAGTTGCAGAAATCATCTGGATTGGATTTTGAGGATTTGAGTCTGATATCTGGGGTTGTTATACCCATTGGTTTCAAGGTTCCTACCTTTGTTGTTTATGATGGGGTCTCCTGTCCCAAGCTGCATTTGAGGTCTTATGTCAGAAGAATTCAACCTCACACTGCTGACAAGAAGTTGTGGATCCACTTTTTTCAAGAGAGCTTATCTGGAGCCCAGTTGGAGTGGTATTATCAATTGGAGAGTGTCAACATCAGGGACTGGAATGATCTTGCTGAAGCTTTCTATAAGCAGTATCAATACAATGCTGACTTAGCCCCCACTCGCATGCAGCTTCAGAGCATGTCCATGGGTGCCAAAGAAAGTTTTAAAGAGTATGCTCAGAAATGGAGAGATTTAGCTGGAAGAGTTCAACCCCCTTTGACTGACAGGGAATTGGTTGACATGTTCATGTGTATGCTGAATGGTCCGTTTTACAGTCATCTCATTGGAAGCTCATCATCTGGCTTCACTGAGTTGATTATGACAGGAGAGCGAGTAGAGAATGGTATAAAGAATGGCAAGATCCAGGTGGGCACTTCTTCATCAGGTGCTGCAAAGAAGCCTCCCACTGGGAAGAAAGAATCCAATGCTGTTTATGGTCAACCTGATCGTAATAGAAGGCATCAGTCTGTTAGTGCAGTTCATATTTCAAATCCAACTCCTGCAACAACAGAACAGCCACAAGGTAACCAACAGAGGGCTAGAAGACAGTTCACGAAGATCAACATGTCAATGGCTCAGGCATTGCAACATTTGTTGAAGGCTGAACTTATCACTTTGGCCCAGGCTCCTCAGAATCCCAATGTTACCTCTCCCAGGTACAATCCCAATGCACGATGTGCATATCATTCAAATTGCCAGGGACATGATACTAATAACTGCTGGATCTTGAAGAACAAAATTCAAGATATGATTGATGCTGGAGAAATTGAGTTTGATCCTCCAGGTACTCCAAATGTGATTACTGCTCCAATGCCAAATCATGAGAAGACTGTCAATGCCATTGATGAAGATCTTCATATCTATTCAGTTGCGGAGTTGACCACACCATTGTCTGTCATCAGAAAGAAGCTAGTGCAAGTTGGGTTCTTTCCGGGTTGTCGTGAAGATTGTGTTTATTGTGAGTATAATCCAGAGAAGTGCTTCAGGTTGAAGGATGGAATTCAGCGTCTCATGGATAATTACACCATAGTATTTGAAAGGAGGCCATCTTCTGTAGAGAGTATGGTGGAGCATATCACTAGAGGTAAGAAGACTGAAGAGGTTGACATGGTTGACAAAGTACCGGTGAGGATCACTTCAAAAGGTCCTATTAAAATCACCCACCAGGGTCCAATCAAGATTACTGTTGAGGGCCCTGTGAAAGTTGTTGCTGAAGCCAGAGTGGCACCTCTGATCATTACTACTCCTGGTCCTATTCCATATACATCTGATAAAGCGGTGCCTTGGCACTATGGGTCTGATGTTTACATCCATGGTGTCAAGCAGGAGCCTTTACCTGATGTGCCTGTTGACATTGATAATATTGCTGGATCTAGCAAGATCACTCGTAGTGGAAGAGTCTTCTCTCCTCCAATTGCTTCTAAAAATGCAGTTACTCCTGCTGCCACCTCTACCACTGATGCCCGGGGCAAAGGTCCTGTTATTGAGCCTGTATCTACTGATGTGCCAGCTGCTGATGATCTCTCTAAGCAGATGGAAGAAGTATTGAAAATCATTCGCAAGAGTGATTATGACATTGTTGATCAATTGGGGCATACTCCCTCAAAGATTTCTATGTTATCCTTGTTGCTGTGTTCTGAGGCTCATGCCAAGTCTTTGATCAAGTTTCTGAAGTCTGCTCATGTGCCCAATGCCATTTCTGTTGACCAGTTTGAGAATTGTGTTGCCCACCTGACCTATGATAATGGGTTAGGATTTTCTGATGCTGATTTGACCCCTGCCAAGAGGGATCATAACAGGGCCTTGCATATTTCAATTGAATGCAGGGGCACTACCCTGTCACATGTACTGATAGACAATGGTTCCTCTCTGAATGTGTTGCCCAAGGAAGTCCTGAATAAGCTGAGTCCTGAAGACGCTGTGTTGAAGCCCAGTAATATTGTGGTAAA
This sequence comes from Lathyrus aphaca, assembly GCA_963966055.1. Lineage (NCBI taxonomy): Eukaryota > Viridiplantae > Streptophyta > Magnoliopsida > Fabales > Fabaceae > Lathyrus > Lathyrus aphaca. The sequence continues at coordinate 205,682,493 of OZ014520.1, forward strand.
GGCTTTTGATGGTTCTAGAAGAGTAGTGCATGGGGAAATTGATCTTCCAATCAAAGTTGGTTCCCAGGTGTTTACTGCTACATTTTATGTGATGGATATTCGTCCTTCATACTCTTGTCTGCTTGGTCGTCCCTGGATCCATGGTGCAGGTGCTGTAACCTCTACATTGCACCAAAAGTTGAGATATCCGGTGAATGGAAAGGTTGTTACTGTCTATGGAGAAGAAGAATACTTTGTCAGCCACGTAAACACTTTCAAGTATCTGGAAGTGGAAGGTGAATACATTGAGACTCCGTGTCAGTCATTTGAAGTGGTTCCCTGGGTTGTTAATGATTATGTAGCTCCTCCTGCTATGAAGAAAGTTCCTGTGGTCACCAGAAAACCTCCAACAATGGCAATGGCCTCCCTCAATGATGCTAGAGCTGTGGTGGATGAAGGTGGTTGTACTATTTGGGTTCAGCTTCCTGATATTCCATACAAGTCTGACAAGTTTGGTTTGGGTTTCACTGCAGAGTCCCAGAAGGCTGTTCGTCGTGCTCGTGCTGCTCGTATCACCAATCAAGGGGTTATCAATGTTGTGGAAGACTCTGATGAAGACTACAACTTGGATGCATGGATTTTTCCTACTGTGGGTGCTGGACTCAATAATTGGAAAGCTGAAGATGTTATCCCTATCTCCTTTAGTCAGGAGTAAATACTATTACTGTGTTGTTGCTTTTTTAAGTTTGTAATTTCTTGAACAATTAAACTTTCAAGCCATGTGCCTTACCCGGGGCACAATGGTGTGCTTGTTACGGGCTGTCATTTCATTTGCATACTTCATTCAATAAAATCAGTGGACGTTTCGTTTTAGTAAATATTGTGTTCCTTGTCTTTCTTTTCTTTTATTTTTGCTTTATCAGCTATGTGTTCTTACACACACCCACATCACTAAATGCAGATCCTTATCCACTCTGGATCCTGTTGATAACAGTTCTACTATTGCCAATTATAATTTCGAGAATCCGATCTATCAAACTGAAGACGGAAATGAGGACGATTGTGAAATACCTGTAGAGCTTGCTAGGTTGTTACAACAAGAAGAGAAAGCTATACAGCCACATGAAGAGCCAGTCGAAGTTGTGAATCTGGGAACTGAAGAAAACAGAAAAGAGGTCAAGATAGGGGCTGATTTAGAGGATAGTGTCAAGAGCAGGTTGATTCAGATGTTACGTGACTATGTGGAGATCTTTGCTTGGTCTTATGAAGATATGCCAGGGTTGGATACAGACATTGTGGTTCACCGTTTACCAGTGAAAGAAGATTGTCGTCCAAAGAAGCAGAAGGTTCGTCGTATGCGTCCTGAAATGTCAGAAAAGATCAAGGCAGAGGTAATGAAACAGTTCAATGCAGGGTTCTTAGCAGTGACTTCTTATCCTCAGTGGGTTGCAAATGTGGTACCAGTTCCTAAGAAAGATGGTAAGGTACGTATGTGTGTGGACTACAGAGATTTGAACAAAGCTAGCCCCAAAGATGACTTTCCACTTCCTCATATTGATATTCTGGTAGACAACACTGCTCAGCATAAGGTATTCTCTTTCATGGATGGTTTCTCTGGTTACAATCAAATCAAGATGGCACCTGAAGATATGGAGAAGACAACATTTGTGACACAGTGGGGCACTTTTTGCTATAAGGTGTTGCCATTTGGTTTGAAGAACGTAGGGGAAACATATCAGCGTGCTATGGTGGCTTTGTTTCATGATATGATTCATCATGAGATAGAGGTATATGTGGATGATATGATAGCCAGATCTCAGAATGAAGAGCAACATCTTGATCATCTGCACAAGTTGTTTGAGAGGTTGAAGAAATACAAGTTGAGATTGAACCCAAACAAGTGTACTTTTGGAGTTAGATCTGGTAAACTCCTGGGTTTCATTGTCAGTGGAAAAGGTATTGAAGTGGATCCTGCAAAAGTGAAAGCTATACGAGAGATGCCAGCTCCCCGCACTGAGAAGGAGGTTAGAGGTTTCTTGGGACGATTGAATTACATTGCAAGATTTATTTCCCAGTTAACTACCATCTGTGAGCCAATCTTCAAGTTGTTGAAGAAAGATCAGGTGATGGAATGGAATAATGAGTGTCAGACTGCCTTTGATGAAATCAAGAGATACCTGCTAGAACCTCCAATTTTGATGCCACCAGTTGATGGAAGACCCTTGATTATGTACTTAACAGTGTTAGACAATTCAATGGGGTGTGTGTTGGGGCAACATGACGAGTCTGGTCGAAAAGAGCAGGCAATATACTACCTTAGCAAAAAGTTTACCGACTGTGAAACAAGATACTCACTGCTCGAGAAAACTTGCTGCGCTTTGGCATGGGCTGCTCGCCGACTAAGACAGTATATGTTGACCCATACTACCTTGTTGATTTCGAAGATGGATCCAATCAAGTACATATTTGAGAAACCTGCTCTCTCCGGAAGAATTGCAAGATGGCAAATGATCTTAACAGAATATGACATACAATATACTACTCAGAAGGCCATTAAGGGAAGTGTTGTTGCTGATCATTTGGCTCATCAAGCAGTGGATGATTACCAGTCAATGAGTTTTGAGTTCCCTGATGAAGACATTATGATTATTACCAAAGAACCTGGACAAGGATCCCGATGGACTATGGTTTTTGATGGTGCCTCCAATGCACTTGGCAATGGTGTTGGTGTTGTGATTAGTTCCCCTGAAGGTTGTCATACCCCGATTACTGCCAGACTTTGTTTCTATTGTACCAATAACATGGCTGAGTATGAGGCATGTATCCTGGGTATTAAAGTTGCTATTGATATGAAGATTCAGTTCCTTGATGTGTATGGAGATTCAGCCCTGGTAGTTAGTCAGATTAAAGGAGATTGGGATACCAAGCATGATAATCTCATTCCTTACAGAGAGCATGTGTTGTCTTTAATCCCGCATTTCAAAGAGATTACCTTTGGACATATTCCACGAAGAGAGAATCAGTTGGCAGACGCATTAGCCACCATGGCATCCATGTTTGAGATCAGTTGGGATGATGAAGCTCCTAAGATTACTATTAATAGATTTGAAAAGCCTGCATACTGCAATGAGATTGACACTGAAGGGGCAGAGGAGAAGCCTTGGTTCTATGAAGTGAAAAGATATCTTGAAGCTCAGGAGTTCCCTGAAGGGGCATCTGTCAAAGATAGGAAGTTTCTGAGAAGGTTTTCTGCTAAGTTCTTTTTGAGTAATGGGATTTTGTACAAGCGTAATCATGATTCAACTATGCTTAGTTGTGTGGATAAGAAGGAAGCATTTGAGATTATGGAAGATATGCATGATGGGATCTTTGGCACTCATTCTAGTGGTCATACTATGGCAAAGAAGATTTTGAGAGCAGGTTACTATTGGTCTACCATGGAAGCTGATTGCTATCAACACTCCAGAACATGTCACAAGTGTCAAATTTATGCTGATAAAGTACATGTACCTCCATCACCATTGAATATATTGACTGCTCCTTGGCCTTTTGCCATGTGGGGCATTGATATGATTGGTGAAATCAAGCCTACTGCTTCTAATGGGCATCGTTTCATCCTGGTTGCTATTGATTACTTCACGAAGTGGGTAGAGGCAGCTTCATTTGCATCTGTTACCAAGAATGTGGTGGCCCGATTCATTAAGAATAATCTCATATGTAGGTATGGCATCCCCGAAAGGATTATCACTGACAATGGCTCTAATCTGAACAACACTATGATTACTGATCTCTGCACGCAGTTCAAGATTAAGCATCACAACTCTTCTCCGTATCGTCCAAAGATGAATGGGGCAGTTGAAGCTGCTAATAAGAACATTAAGAAGATTGTACAGAAGATGACTGTTACTTACAAGGATTGGCATGAGATGTTACCATTTGCTCTTCATGGTTATCGTACCACAATACGTACTTCAACAGGGGCAACCCCATTCTCCTTGGTCTATGGTATGGAAGCAGTTCTGCCCATTGAAGTTCAGATTCCCTCCTTGAGAATTATGAAGGATGCAGGCTTGGACGAAGATGAGTGGATTCAGACTCGACTGGACCAGATAAATTTGATTGATGAGAAGAGGTTAGCAGCAGTTTGTCATGGCCAAATGTACCAGAAGCGAATGATAAAATTTTTTAACAAGAAGGTTAAGCCAAAGGTATATCAGGCTGGTGACTTGGTAATCAAGCGTATCATATTACCACAGGGTGATCCTAGGGGCAAGTGGACTCCAACATATGAAGGACCATTTGTAGTCAAGACAGTGTTCTCAGGAGGTGCCATGATACTGACTACGATGGATGGTGAAGACTTCCCACAGCCTGTAAACGCAGACATAGTTAAAAAATACTACGCATGAAAAGAGACCCGCTAGGTTGACAGGCCTAGGCAAAAATAAGGGCATCCCGGCAAACCAAAAGGGTTTGGGCAAAAATTAGGGATATATATAAAAAGATGTACACCCGGCAAGTCGAAAACCTGAAAAGGCGGCTTGGGCAAAAAAGGGTATCCCGGTGGATTGAAAACCTGAAAGGGCAATCCAGGCAAAAGTTAGGGATTAAAGCATATGACTATGTCTCGTTTGGATCACCCATGAAACTGCAACCAGTTGTACTACTTATTCAAGCTCGAACAGATAAAGCTCAATTCAATCGTTTCCGTCTCAACAGCCAGAAGATGAGATACTTGAATGGCAATAGTAGAATTGAAACTCAATAGGATTGTTTCCCACATAGCTGATTTTCTTTTGTAAAACTTTATGACAAAATCCTCTTACTAGGGTTTATGTCTCCTTGTACAAACTTACCCATGTATGGGTCACTTTTGATATAAATAAATTCCATCTTTTGAATCCAGATTTACTTTTACCCTATTTACATAAGCGAAACGTCCATTGGTTGTGTTTGAATGTATGTATGCTTTTGAATATGATTAATGTTTACCAGAAATGCATGTATGCTTAATATGATTAATGTCTACCAGAAATGCATTCACAAGCAGTAATAGTATTTACTAAGGACGAACGAGGGAAGGATTTCAACGAAGCTTCGCCGGTTCATCTCTAATAAAACAGTTACAAACCCTCAGTAGGACGAATCCATCTTCATAAAGTCTCATCTCCCCTGGAATTTATATCCATCTCTTTTATCCTCATACGGATATTCGGGAATTTACTTTCCAATAAGAGTACGACGAACGAAGACGGGATACTATAGCTACCCTACTATCAAACGAAGACGGGAGGTTATATATACCTTGTTATCCCCAGCATACGGGAGGTTATATCTATCCTTACTATCCCCAGCATACGGAAGGTTATGTATACCCTATCATCAAACAAGGCGGGAATGAGTTCCTCATATTCTTCAACAACGAATCGGGATTTATTTTCCCTGGCCAGCAGTTGTTATACGAAGATATCCAGACGCTTCCGGCAGTATCATATCATACATACATCATTTACATCATACCATAACATACATATCCATAGATATATAGTACATTACCTAAGTGCATCATATCATACATGCATGCATAAACTAATATTGTTATACAGAATGCTACCTTGTTTTCAGGTTAATTCATCAGCAAATAAACCTATGATCATCAGGACTGCTCTATCCTCCTGAAAGCACATTAGTACATCAGGACTGCTCTATCCTCCTGAAGACATGCTGTTACATCAGGATTACTCCAGTCTCCTGAAAGCATATCATCAATCTCTCAAGACTGCTTCATCCTCTTGGAAGAATATTATTACCTCAGGATTGCTCCAGCCTCCTGACAGCTTCTCATACATCAAGATTGCTCTATCCTCTTGAAATCTTAGTGTTACCTCAGGACTGCTCCAGCCTCCTGACAGCTTTTTATACATCAGGAATGCTTTATCCTCCTGAAAACATATCACTATATCAAGGTTGCTTCATCCTCTTGAAAATTCCTAGTACCTCAGGATGGCTCCAGCCTTCGGACAGCTATCATTATACCTCCATATTTTGGACTGCTTCATCCTCCAAGACCTGTATCTGAAGAACTTTCCTCCCAGTGGCATCTTTAAGCCCACTCAATCATATTCAACTAGCCATCTGTACCACTTTATGCACTGGTGAGTGCAAATTTTTGGGCTTTTGTGTTCAATCCCCTTCAACCTTCCAGGTCACGACTGGCAAACATACCAATCTAACCCCTCAGGTTTCAGAAAATTGAACAGGGGCAGCTGTTGCACCCCAAAATTTTCCCTCACAATACAAGACTTTGTGTACTAAGAAGGTTCACAAGGTTCACAAGCTTCTCAACATTTACAAGACCTTTCATGAGGTTCATGAAGTCTACAAGTCACTTTATGAAGGTTCACAAGGTTCACAAGTTCCACAATGCTTTCAATACCTTTCTTGAGGTTCATGAAGTCTACAAGTCACTTCTTGAGGTTCACAAGGTTCACAAGCTTCACAATACCTCCCATGAATATCCCAAGACATTTTATGATGGTTCACAAGGTTCACAAAGTTCACAATTGGCCAAAAGAGTTGACAATTCCCTCAGACAATGCACCTCCTAAGCAGTGCATCCAAAACTAGGGTTTTGACTTTAATCAGGCTAAATGAACTTCCAGGACTTCAAGTGAGCTTCATAACATCTTATATGTATATAAGAACCCCCATGACAAGTTTCAAGACTTTTCTCAAAGGTTTTCTCAGTCAGATGATCAGAAAAGCCAAAATCAGTCAAAGCAGTTAAAAAGTCAAACTGAGGTCAACTGTGGTCAAACCAAAGTCAAACTTCATGATTTTTTGCCAACATCAAGTATATGAAGTAAAATTCATCATTTGATCAAGGGTTGATCATGATTCATCAAGGATATTCCAGATCATCAAGAATCAGGAGTTTCTAAATTAGGGTTTCCTTAGTAAAAGTCAACTGAACTTTGACCAGCCATAACTTTCACATACTTCATCACCAAGTCTCCATCCAAAGCTCATTTTGAAGGAAATTGAATTCTCTACAACTTTTATCTTGCAAGTTAATCCCAAAAATGCTTCATTTGGAAGATATAAGCTAAGACATTATAGGTCATTTCAAAAGTCAACAAAAAGTCAACAACTTCAAAAGGGCATAACTTGAGATTGGTAAATGATATGGACCTGAAACCAATGGGGTTGTTTAGAGGACTCTTCAAGCTTTCCAAAATGTCCAAGAACACCCTCATATCTTTAAAATTGAGAGAGATATGCCCTTGCAAAGTTGGGAAATTTTGTGATGGTTTATATTGAAAATGGGGGTCTAGAACCAATTCCTTCCAAATGGGCTTGCTAAATTGTGATCCAATCCATATCATATCATCATGCACGACCCAATTGATCAAAAATCATAATTTTTATTATTTTATTTTTATTTATTTTGATTTAATTCACAAAAAATCATTTTAAATAAATATAAAATATGAAAATATATTTTTGGATGAAGATTGAGCTTCTAGAATCTCATCAATATTGATTGAAGTTGAAAGAGAAAGAAATCATGTGATTTATCCAAAAATAGTAAGCTTTCATGAGCAAATATTGAAATTTCAAAGCATGATCAATCTCAATCTTTTTAAATCAATTCTTGCACACAACCAATGAAGTTTCTGACCTAGAATCATTCACATATAAGTATCAAACATAATGCAAACCCTCATTCACGAATTCCAGCAGCCAAAGGTAAGTTTCATAGCTCAAAAATTCAAGCCAAAACACCAATTCGGATTCACTCATACAAGAGGTTTCAAGGTAAAATAAAGACATAGACGTGTTCTTTGATCATCACTGAAGCTAAACCAATGCTCATTTGCATCAAGAACTCTCCCATTGGCATAGTCTGATTCAAATTATTCATGACATTTCAATTTTTCGATTCTGCTTATTTGTGCATTGTTAATGAGTTTTGTTTGAGTTTTTGTGTTTGTGAGGTTCCAAGGATCGAATCTGGACAAGAAACTTGAAGTTTCATGACCTAATGGACAAACTGCCATTTTTAGGGTTTACGGCTCCAATTAGGGTTCTTCAATCCAGCCCATATAAATGAATTCTAGGAACGTGGGATGATTGGAAAGCTTGTTAGGAACTTAATGGAATGATCAATTTTGTGAAACCATACTGTTTTGTCATTGTTTGATTTTTGTAGGTTTTGCTGGAAATTTATTTTCGCAGGAAATCTCATAGATAATTTCGCAGCAAATTTAGAAGGTCCTGAGGAAGGAGACGACTGGTTTTGGCGCGGAGCTCATATTCAAATTTTTGATTTAAAATATTATTTTATGACTCTGTTTGTTATCACAACAATTGAGTTGTCCCAGTGGCTGGAGGCGTGCGTACACAATAGCTTGGTCTGGGGTTCGATTCCCCGTTTATGACATTTTGTTCTTTTATTCTGTTTGTTTTTTCAGGTTTAATATATTATCAATTGTAGCCACCATACTATCAGTTAGGCTCTCCCAGCCAGGCGGATACGCATGCATGCTTGTAATCAGAAGGTCCTGGGTTCAAGTCCCACCCCAGGCCTTTTGTTTTCATTATTTTTTCTGGATTTTTAAGACATTGCATAAAAACAATTGGAGTCATTCTATGATCACCAACGCATGGCTGGCTTGATGGCACGTTTTGGTACTGGCAAGCATGAAGACCTGGGTTCAAACCCAGCCAAGGTAAGTTTATTTTTTACCAATTTTTTCTGTTTTATTTATTAATTAACTATTTTTCTTATTGTTAATAAAAAATAAATAATAAATTAAATCTGTAAATCAACACTTATATTTCTTTTTCTTAGAAAATTCTAAACTCATATTTTTTCTAAAATTCAAAAATTATTTATATGTAACTATAATATATGTATGTTAATTAAATAATTTTGTATATTATAATTTAAACCCTTAAAAAATTATTTTTTTCTAAACAAAACCCTAATTTTCAAAACCCTAATTTATTTTCTAAATAACTTATTGAAAACCTAATTTTTATTTTATAATTTTTGTACATATTTATTTAGTATAATTAACTTTAGTAAATATAAATATAATCAAACTTTTCTTTTCTTTTGTAATATGTCTAAAGAATAAATTAATAATTTGTATATTATTATAATTACTTAATTGTCTATATTCTTTCATATTATTAAATAATTGTTTATAATCTAACTTTTGTTTATTATTTTTTTTCTTATTATATTTTTCAATTTATTTTGATTTCTATTATTATTACTAACCATATTATTATTTTTGCTTCATTAATCTTATATGTTATTATTATTTCACTAATTTTATTAATTTTTATTATTTACTAACCTCACTTATTTTATTATTACAAACTTTTGATTAATATTATTTAATTTTTCATTATTATTTTAACTAACCCTATTTTCTAATTTTTATTACTACTAACCCATTATTTATTTATTGCTAATTTATTATTCTTGCTCATTATTTATATTTTGCTATTTATTTTGCTTATTATTATAATTTTGTAAATGCTCCCGGATGTAAATTTTGTAATATTTAATTGTTGCTATGGTTAGTAATTTAGGGAGTGCAAAACATGTATTCTATGTAAAAATAAATTTAGATCATTTTAATTATAAGATAAATAATATTGAACATTCACACACGTAAGTCGATTTTTAATCGCCGTCTCACATTCCTAAGGTTATCCCTCAATGTTGCCTAAATCATAAGGTCAAGTGGGGTGTATAAAGCAAGTCCCTAAAGTGAAAAATCATCAAGTCCCTAATGGTTGCCTTTACAAATCAAGTCCCTTCGAATAATGATGATAGTCCCTCCAGAATGCTTAATACACCCCACAGTTGCCTTCATAAACAGATGTCCCTCTCATGTCCCTTACATCCAAGGTAATGACTACCTACTCCTTAATAGTAGGGATAGTCTTACCAATTAAAGGATAAAGAACAAGAAAGACTTAAACTTTAGGGTAGGTTCCTCTTATGTACTTGCTCACTTCATTCAAAACTTTTCAAACTTTTCACAATTTCAAACAAATTTTCAAACACAGGTTTTTACGCATCCGTACATGGATCATTATTAACTATCATGAGAATTTTTTCTATTCACACACTACACTTTCAAAAACAATTCAAAAGTGAGCTAAGTAACTAAGAGCCCATGGATAACCATGGATGTAAAGGGTGCTAACACCTTCCCTTTACATAACCTACCCCCCGGACCCAAAAATATCTCTTAAAGGTCTTTCCTGTTCTTTTATGCCTTTCCTTTTGGATAAAATAAAAGTCGGTGGCGACTCTTGCTATCCGCAACATAACTAAAGTCAGTTCTCCCACCGTGTTACACCCATCCATCTCAATATATTTGTAAGTAGCCAGATGGCTAACAAAAATATCTTCCTCTCCACAGATAGTAACGACTTGGCCCTCCCACTCGAATTTTAACTTCTGGTGAAGGGTTGAGGTCACGGCGCCAGCGGCGTGTATCCATGGCCTACCCAATAGACAGTTGTAGGCAGGCTGTATATCCATCACGTAGAAGGTCGTTTTGAAAGTTTGTGGGCCAATCGTTACAGGCAACTCAATTTCTCCCAGAACTGATCTCTTAGAGCCGTCAAAAGCTCTTACTACCAAGTTACTGGGTCGTAATGTCAATCCTTCATATTCCAGCTTCACAAGGGCTTTTTTAGGCAAGACATTGAGGGATGACCCTGTGTCTACCAGTACATGTGAAAGAACTGCACCCTTACACTCCATGGTAATGTGCAAAGCCTTATTGTGATTGCGGCCTTCCGTAGTCAAATCAGTGTTGGTGAATCCTAGTCCATTACCAGCATTAACATTTCCAACCACAGCCTCCAACTGATTGACCGTGATCTCTTCTGGCACATAAGCTGCGTGCAAAACTTTTAGTAGTGCGTTCCGATGAGCCTCGGAGCACATAAGCAATGATAGAATGGAGATCTTGGAAGGCGTCTGGTGAAGCTGGTCTGCTATCTTGTAATCACTTTTCTTGATGATTCTCATGAATTCATCAACTTCTTGATCAAAAGGTGTTTTCAAAGCTTCTTTAACAACCTGCTCTTCTTGCACCATGCTCTTCCCTTTTGCCTTGGCAGCAGCTTCTGCTTCAGCAGTGGGTCTTTGAATTTGCGGGGCGAAGAGACGTCCGCTTCGAGTGAAGCCTCCGCCTCCCCCCACATTGTCTATTTGTGGTGAAGAAGTTGATGATTCAAAAGCGATTTTCTGTCCTTCGCAGTATAAATCAGAGTCGTAATGCCAAGGAATGGCATTACTGCTTTCATAAGGTACTGGCCCAGGCACTGTGATAGTGACAGGACTGATGGCAGCTGCAGAAGGGACCATGATAGTCTGTGGATCATAGTATATTGTGACTGGTGCTCTAATAGGAGTGACATTCTGTGAGTTGTAGGCAGAATCATTTGCAGGATCATAATAAATTGTAACTGTTGAGACACTGGCATTGTCTGTTGCTGATGTTGTAGGAGACATTATTGGAAGGATGGGTGTGTTGTTGTAGGAGACTCTGAATGAAGGGGTGCTGAAGTTGTAGAAGGGATGTTTACTGATATCTGGTCCATTGAAGTAACAAATGAAGCATTTGTTGATGAAACCGAAGAGTTGTTTGGAACAATGGTTGTTGCAGTTGTAGCAGATTCTGGAACCGTGGTTAAGGAGATTGCTGGATTGGTAGGTACTAACGTTGTGATTTGAAGCAGACCACTCTGGATGAGACCATCTATGCCATCCCTCAAGTTATCACAACCATTCACTGAAATGTTGCAATAAGCGCACCCTAGCTCGCATCCCGGGAACATTTGACATTCAAGGAGTTGAGCTTTAATCTCCACCAAGGGTGTCCGAATCTGACCCACACTGGTTATCAAGTAAGACGGCTTGTCTTCTTCAATAGCATTGATTCGGGGACCACCATGGTGTGGCATAGGGTTCTTGTTAACATTTGGTGGTGGTGCAAAGTTCAGAGCTTTGGAGTCTACCAAGTCTTGTACCTTCATGTGCAAGGCTCTGCACTTCTCTGTACTGTGGCCAGGTGCATTTGAGTGAAAAGCACATCTGGCGCTGGCGTCATAATTTCTGGGCAGACTATTAGGATCCGGAGGTGCCAACGTCCTTAGCTCAACCAGGTTGAGTTTCAAGAGTTGTGGCTATAATGTGGCATAAGGCATAGGGATCGGATTGATCACCCTATTGGCCTGAGAAGGTCTCTGTTAGAACGGTCTCTGCTGATTGTTGTTGTTGGGGTTGTTGTTGTTATAACTTCTCTGAGGAGGATACTGGGTTTGTTGCTGATAATTCTGTTGCTGAGGTTGATAAGCTGGTTGAGGATGAATTGGAGTGGGAATGGTGACTGCTGCCACAGACCTATGAACATATTGGGGTCTGCCCCTGCTGGTATGGATAGCATTGGTTTCACCAGTTCTTCTTGGGCCTACAAAAGGCTTTCTTGGGTTGCTGGACGAGCTAGCACCGTTGTCAGAAATTTTACCCATCTTTAATAGGCTTTAAATTCTTTCCCCGGCTATGACTACATCAGCAAAGCTAGTGGAAGAAAAGGCAGCCAGCCTGTCAATGTATGTTCCTTGGAGGGTGTTCATAAACATATCAGCCATCTCCCTCTCTGACATGGGTGGCTGGACAGCAGCAGCAAGCTGTCTCCACCTTTGAGCGTACTCCCGGAAGCTTTCCCTGGATGATTGAGACATCCCCATCAGGAGGGTCCTGTTGGGGGCCATATCCAAGTTGTACTGATATTGTCTGATAAAGGCCTCAGCCAGGTCCTTCCAGCATCTAATGGTTGCTCTGGTCAGATGAGAGTACCATTCCCTCGAAGCTCCAGTTAAGCTATCCTCAAAATAAAACATCCATAGCTTTTCGTCCATGGTATATGCCTTCAGCCTCCCCAGGAAAGATTGTAAATGGGTCCGGGGACAGGAAGTTCCGTTATACTTCTCAAAGCATGGTGGCTTAAATTTGTGGGGAATCCTGACCCCGTCCACTAGACCCATGTCCATAACATCAAAGCCCAAAGAATTCTGGAACTCTAGGGACCTCAGTTTCTCAGCAATCTCATCTAGCCTTCTGTCATAGGCTTCCTCCCCAGCTCCCATCACTGTGAATTGATCTTCCTGGGGGTCTTCTTGCAGCACTCTACCTGCTGTGGCAGTCCCTTGCACATTAGCAGGGATGTTGATCTCTGGATGCAGGTGGGGTCCAAAGACTGGGGGATTAACATGAGGTTGGACTCTCTCATTGTTGCTTGTCCCAGCAGTCCCTGGATGATGGTCTTCCTGATTCCTCCCCTCTACCAGTGCTCTTATCCTCTCTTGGCTTTGAGCCATATTATTCATCACCTCCATAAACTGTGTCATCTGATTCCTCATTTCCAACCTCTCGTTGGCCATTTGAGTCCTGACCTCCGTAAGGTCCTGCTGTACTTGGTCCATTTGTATACCCGGAAGGTTGTTGCGGGTTGGATACCTGTGTGGACGGTTGAGTGGAAACACCCGACGTCGAGCAATAGTTCCTGAGATCACAACAGAGTTAGTAATAGTAAAACAAAAACCTACAAAACAAACAAAAGGTTAGTATGCAATGCAGTATGCTTATTTGTATCCAAGGTATCCGGCTTGGCACTTGGTTTTGACCTTTCCAGACCCCTGAAGAAGATGCTTGTGATGTTGCTTGAAAGAAACTCAGATAAAACAAACCAACACATATATTACAAATAGTAAATGATACATAGATTGTTTTCTTACAATACATGCCCTCTGAGGGGTCAAAAATACAACATAAAGAAAAGTACATAAAATGAAAACAACAACAAGCAAAAGTCAGACACAAAGACCAAACTCATCCTCCTGAACTTCCTTGAGAAGTGCTTTAGTCACAGGATCAGCTGGGCGCTCTGTAAGATTCCTGATGAGGAGATTCCTGGTAGTAACAGCTGCAGTTAGCCTCTTGTGTTGACTCTGGTCCTTTGACCTCTTCACACCAGCTCTAATTTTCAATTATGAGATCTCCCTCTGGGCTGCTGCCAGGGCTTCCTGTTGCTCCTTTGCACTAGCTTCCAGCTGCTCAATCTTATCCTGAGTCCTCTTATCCTCCTGAGTACGGGCTTCGGTGATCCTGACCCACCTAGCCTGACTCTCCTTCAGATATAGATCAGTCCTGGCCTTCTGGAACTGAGCTTCCTTACAGGCATTCTTCAGAATCTGCTCTCCAGCCCTAGACTTCTTAATGTAATCCTCTGACTTCTCAATTCTGGCCAGATGCTCCACCTTTAGCTTTTCTAGCCTCTCAATGTCCAGCCTACCATCACTCCTCTCCCAGAGGGTCTTCTGTAGAGCTTGAGTCAGTTTCTCATTTCTCTCTTTCAATTTCTCAAACTCCTCTAAGCTGACAGTTGCTGGAGGTGGTGTTGTGGAAGGTCCAGGCACATCTTCAATAGTGAAGGGCATCCCAGAAATCTGGGCTCTGGCATGAGACCACTCATAGTATTGAGCTGAGGCTATATTATTGCATCTTCCAAGAATGGTTACTCCTTTAGTTTGTACATTGTCCCAAGCCCAAGATGCTTGCCTGACAATAGCCAGATTAGGCTTGATTTCACAATAAAGGGTCTCAGTCAGATCTTGTGCCCTAGGAGGGTGGACTAATGCATAGCCCAGTTGTCTTTTGAATAGCAGAGGGTTGTAGTTGATGCAACCCTTCACTCCAATCAGAGGTACATTGGGAAACTGCCCATAACCTGTAATGATGTCTCTGCCCTTGGTGCTCTGAGTGCACCACCTGATGTCATCTGAGGTTAGAGCAACAAGCCTCCTAGCCCAATTCTTCTGCTGGTGAGGGTTCAAGAATGCATCAGTCTTTGGCAAATGCTTGAGCAGCCAAGTATGGAACAAAGGAGCACAGCATCTTACTAATCTTCCCCTTTGCTTTTCATTCCTTTGATGAACAGAGTAGTAAAGATCTCCCAGCAAGGTGGGCACTGGGTTTCTCAGGATGAAAAGATGGATTGCATTCTTGCTAACAAACCTAGGCTCATCTGCAAAAAGTATGACCCCATATATGCTAAGGGCCAACAAAGCACAGACTGCCTTCCACTCTCCCAAAGAAGCCTTCAGAATAGCCTGAGAAGTCAAGAAATCCAGATGAAAACCAAAGACTCCAGCTTTAGTAGTCATATTCTGCCCAATCAGAACTGATTCCAGATATAAGGCTTTTGCCACCTCTTCATTGCTAGGAAAAACCATCTCAGGGTTGAAGGGGATTCCACCCCTGACAGGCACACCAATTAGTGATGAATACTCTTCCAACAAGGGTCCCAACTGAAAATCCTGAAAAGTGAAGCACCTCAGAGGGGGATCATAGAACTGCAGACAAGTATGAATCAAGCTCCTTTGTGAAGGGTCCAAATCCATAACCACATCAAGGATTCCTCCATAATGTTCTCTGAAAAGTGGTATATGGTCTGGAGTAATCAGGGTCTGAATCTTCCTGATGCTAGCCAACTCAGGCTCAAAGAAATGATAGGAGATGTTACTCTTCTTAGGTGCCATGTTGCTGAAGAACAGGTGCTGATGATGATGACTAAGAATAACACTGAAGATGGGCCACTGACAGGCTGAGACTGGTGATGCAGGTGACTGAAGCTGGTAGCTGATAGCTGGAGCAAGTACTGATGAAGACAGGTCTATGCTGAAGAAGGGGTCAAAACCAAGCCAAAATGTAGGATGGATACCCTGAAAAACAAATAAACACATGTTAAAAATGATGCAATGAGGATGTATGCAAATGATATGCAAGGGTTTGTGACTGAGCTGGATCTGATCAAGTGCTCTGATATAAGTCCATATGTGTTCAAGAAATCCAGATGGAGGTTCATAAGTCCAGTAACCAAGGTGGGGGACTCAAATAAAGAGTCACATGTCCAGGGTTAACATCACAAGAACTGTTCCAAAATGGAGTACTCTTAACAGTGTAACAGGGTATGTTGAGGTCAAGGGTACCTGCAAACCTGTAAACAGCCCAACCCCCTCACAGGTGATGTTCTAAAACAAGGATCCTCAGACTTGGATCAGTTATGAGAAGTGTAAACACTTCTAACCCGGAGGTACAGTGTTTACAATAACCATAAAAGATCCTCCTCTAATTCACCTCAGTTTCTGAAGGTCAATACTAAAGGTCATCCAGACTTAGCAGGCTTCCCAAATAGCCCTAGTACTACAGGAAATCTGCAGCACAGAGTTCTCAAGAAGAAACCCATATCTGAACCGTGTTTCATATTCCCGCACCAGACCGAAATGGAATGGGAAAGAACATGAACCACTCTAGCCTAGGTGTCACTCAGGTCCCAGGTATAGGACCTTAACTCTCAGTAGAACCCCACCCACCAAAGCAACAAAACAGATCCAGCCAGCACAGTATGATAATATGATATATTTAAAGCTATAAAGAAAGCAATAAAACAACTGTACATAAAGCAAAAATAAATACAAATACAAGCACAAATAGCACATAACACCCCAGTAAACACAAATCAATCAAGCGCTAGGAGGAACCCACAAAAAGAACCAGAAGCCCTGGTTACAGTATAAGGTTCCCCAGCAGAGTCGCCAAGCTGTCGCTCCCGATAAATGGGAATGGCCCAAATAAAGGTATAGACGCGAACGGTCGGCGAAAGGATGAAATGAAAAGAGTCGCCAGCTAGGCATTTTTATCCCGAAGGAAAGGTAATGCTGCATAGACCTAGGAAAAGACATGGATAAGATGGTTGCGAACCAGAGAGACTGAGAAAGGGGGTTGGTTACAACCTGGGAAGGTATTAGCACCCAGATTGTCTGCCGTACTTGACGGGATCCACGCTCAAAAGATTTGTGTTTTAAAGGGGTAGTGTCAGTGCAATTTTGTGTATCATGGCTGGAAAAGGATGTACAGGTGTCAGTGTAAGAGAAGTGAAGTGTAATATGTATAGTGTCAGTGTAAGAACAAAGATGAAATGCTCATGACCATGAGGCTTAAAGAATAATGCTGGGAGGAGGGGGAATGCACAGAGACTTCTTTTTGTTCGATAACTGTTAAGTTATGCCTACGTATCCTCTCGTGCAATGAGGAAGTCAGAACACCGTAGTTCGACCCAAAGAGACTGAAAGGTGAATTGACTTGTGAACTGCTTGCTTGCCTATGCTCAAGTGTATGACCTGTCTGGCCCAGGTGCAAACTGTCTTGCATTAGACGGAAGAAGCAAGTTCTCGTTTATGAGTGAAGATGATGAGAAAAGAATCCCGAAGGAGACGATTATTGTTTGTTTTTGTGCTTTCAGTCTTTTATTGCTTTTGAAAGTTTGTTATAGATTAATGAGCTTAAGCCTAAACCAATGGATTTAGTAAACTCATCACATCTTCCCTCTGATTAGGGGTAATGAGAATACCTTAAGTGTGAAGTCAGCATCTCACACTTAATTACCATGATGTGGGATTAAGATCATTAACCTACTTGTGATTATTTAGATGTTTTTGGGGTTTTTGTTTAGTGTTAAGTAATGAGGTTAAGCCATAATCAAGGATTAAACAGACTCATTACACCATCCTAATAGAAGGATAATAGATGAGAATGTTTAAGCTGAGGAAAGCTCCTCAACTTAATCCATGATTAGGGATTAAACTCATGACCAAACAAAGCATTTGTTAAGTGGATTTTATTTAATGATATGATGAAGAAATGATTTTTATGATTTGTAAGACAACTTGAAGGGGACTTGTCCATTAACACTAGGGTTAGTCCTTCTTAACCAATTAAGGAAGAATTAGAACCCTAATGCAAGGCCCAAGTTACAAGCTTGATGTCTTGATGATTATTAGGTGATTTGATTAAAGGATGTAAACACATTAAGGGTTTAACACTTAGGATTAAAGTTGTACACTCCATCCTAATAGAAGGATGCAGGCATAAGCTTAATCACAAAGCCTTAAAGCCTTTAGGGTTTAGTCCCTGATTATGAGATGAGAAGAGAAGACTCAAAGAGACACAAAGATAAAAGCTAAGTGGGGGACTAATCAAAACCCTAATCATTGTCATGCTTGGTTGTTCCTAAGGTTTGTGAGGTTTTCAAGAAAGATCTTCAGAGAAACCACCAGGAAGCAGATGAAAGGAGCCAAGAGAAGCAAAGCAACTTGCTTCACTTAAGAAGTCAAGTTGCTTGAGAAAAGAAAGTAAAAAGAACAAGAAAGAGAAAGCTCAATCTCAAACACATAACAAAATGCAGCAATGATGCATAAGAGAAATGAAAAGAAATTATGAGAAGTGAAGGCAAATTCACTTCTCAAACAACTTACCACCTGAAATGTTAGTGAAGGAAATGAAATGCAATGCAAAATGAGATGAAATGGCATGATGAAAATCAAAACCAGAAGCACATTCATGATGATAATGATGCTATGAGATGATGCAAACATGAAACAAAACATGGGGATGATCATATAAGCTCATGGATGCAAATGAAGCAAGCTAAGACACATGAACATACATGAAAAGTTATGCAATGCAAATGGCATACAACATGGCAAATGCAAGATGCAATGATCCAACATGCTTTCAATATGTCTTAAGATGTCAAATGAATCAAATGGATGCACAAAATGTCATGGCAAGTCAAAGTATGAATGCAAATGCAAGATGGATGCATATGGAAGCCCAAATTAGGGTTTATGATCAAAGCATCAAACAAAAACCAAAATCAGAAGCAAACATCAATATAAAAAATTGAAAATGCACTCAAAGGATCCCTAATCCTATACTAACTCACTGCCCAAAGGAGAAGTTCCAACTCTTAACCTAGTGAGGGTTATGAATTTCCTAAGATTGCTAGGGTTTTAAGGTTCCTTAACAAGAAAAATGCCAAACAAATGGAAAATGTAAGATCAATTCATGCCAAATTAATCTCACAAACTACATGCTAAACACAATGCAATGTAAAAAGAATCAAGGTCCAACTCTCAATGGTTAGGCAGAAGTGTTTTTTGGAAGTTTGGGTCAAAATAATGCATTAAAATGATTTTGGTGATTTTTAAATGTTTCTAAATGTTTGGTTTGAGGGTTGGACAATGTTTCTAAATGTTTTTAAATGTTTCATGAATTTTTTTGGTGATTTTTAAATACCTAAAAGTATTTTTAATTAATTAATTCTCATTAATTAATTAAAAATAAACTTTTAAATATTTAAAAATATTTTTTGTATGCTAAAAATAAAAATAAAAATATTTTTGGTTTCTGAAATTAAATAAAAGTTTGTATAAAAAATTTCAGAATTTTTGAATAAGTTTTGCTATTTTAAATAAAATATAGAAAACAAATGTATTTAAATGAAAATAAAAATGAAATTAAATGAATTAATGAAGAAGTCAGCAGATCCTAAGGCCAGCATTCAAACTCACACGCGCGGGAGTTGACTAGGCGCGCATCTGGACGACCTACATTCAAACTCACTAACCCTAATTAATTAGCCCTAATCCAGCCTTAATGACTCTCAGGTGACCGGAACAGTGTTCCGGTCATCTTCTCCGATCACCCCAAATTCCAAACTCTCTCTACACGCATCTAAAACGAAATCTAATTGCCCAGAACTCTTCCCCACTCAAACACGAATCAAAACCCCCATTCAAACAACATTTATCATTCCTGAACAGAGAGAATCGAATCAAAATAGTTTTAGGGCAAAAAGTTTCAGAACAAGATTAAACTCTCATCTCTTCACCATTTTCAAAACCAACAACATCAGAGTGATCAGTGAATCATGAAGAACAACTTAGGAACTTAAAAAATCATTTCTGGAAAAAAAGTTCATGAAGCTACCTGAGTTTGAAGCTTTTCAGTTTGCCACTTTCTGACCCCTTCTCTTTGTGCAATCCACTCCTCTTAGGCCCCTGATGAACTCTTGATGCTTAGAAAGAGTTTGTGATGGCTGGTTTGGAAGTTTGAACAAGTTTTGTTCAAGCTCAGATGAGAATCGTATTCCTGTTTCTTTGAGTTTCAGGTTGCTTTGAAGGTTGGTTTTGGTTCAGTGAAGCATGGTGAGAAGGTTTGTGAAGTTTGTTTGAGTGTTTGTGGCCTGTGGAGTGAGTTTCGAATGCTCTGGCAAGTGAGGGTGAAAATGTGAATGTTGTACTATGGCTGGTTTCAGGCTTGTGTATTTATATGTTTGGCTTGCATTTTGTTTGTATAAACAAATGCCATTGGTCAGATGACATGACATGTCCTTTTGTGATAGGTATGGTTGCTTTTGCAAATTGTCAACTTTTGTGTAAGAAGGGCATGGGCAACTTCTAGCCAAGTACATGGAGAGTGGGCTGCGCAGCATGGTGAGGGAAAAAAGGCTAGGATTGATCAGCAGGCTAGGCAACAAGTGGGTGAGGCGATATGATGACTTTTGCAACTTGCCTTGCCTTTGGTTTTCATGAGAGAAACTTGATCCATGGGCCATAAGACATGTGATTCCTTGGGTGCATTATGAATTTTAGGACTTGTGTGATCATGTTGTGTGGATTAGAAGTGCATTTGATAACTTAATTGGCCTTGAGAAAAGAATTTGCAACTTTGCCTCTTTGGAGCATGACTTGAAAATTAGTGATTTTTGCCAACTTTGACAATCCATAACTTTTGATCCAAAATGAATTAGGACATGTTCTTGTACTTTTTGAAAAGGGAAAGATCTATTCTACAACTTTCATGACCAAAGTTTTTCCATTTGAAGCTTTTTTGAATCAAAAAGTAAGGGTTGAAAAGTTGCCTAAAATGACAAATTCATTAAAAGTCAAACTTGCCCAAAAAGTCAACTTTGCAAAAGACTTGAAATTCTCCAACTTTGTGAACTTCCAACCTCTTCTATGATCAAATAAAGATCATATACAATCAAAATGATGAAGAACACCCTTTGGTTGGGTCATTGGGGGCCTCAGATGCCCTGATTTTGCACTGACTTGCTTGGAAAGTCAACTCTTGATCAGATGACTTCCCCATGGAATTTATTCATGAAAATTGATATGCATACTCCCTATACCATATAGAGACAAATATAAAAAAGAATGACCAAAAAAATTGGAGTTATGGCCTCTGAAACCAAAACCCTAATTTTAGGTCAACTGTGTAGTCAAGCCTGGCTCTGCCTCCATGCCATTCTCAGTTCTTGTGATTTTTTGACATTCTTGACTTTGAGAGGATGTAATATGATATTAGAACATTCATGGACCCCTTTGAAGTGATTGTTGACCTTTGGAGTGGCTCAAGAAGCTCTGGGATTGCTCAGATCACAAACCCTAGATGCAGATGACTTAGAACCTATGCAGTGAAACAAAAATGTGATGTGAGATGGTATGATTGAGATTATGCATATGAGAATGATCATAAGCCATGGTGTGAATGGGTGAGGGCAAATTTGGGGTGCTTACACATTGCCCATACCTCAAGTACTAATCAAGTTGACATTTTGGCCAAAGACCCATACCAATCACCATAGGCCACCAACAACTTTCTGACCTATCACCTTTTGATACATGGCCCAAAGCCAGCATAACACACCACTCACTTCAAGCTGAAACACACAGAATCCATAGTTCCAAGTTTATGCTCCAACTTGCATTTTCATTCGAAACACTCAGTACAAGCTACAAACATACAAACAAACTTCACAAACATACTCAGCACACTTCCCTGATCACAAAGCACCCATCACCATAGCCTAAAACTCCCTGAATCAAAAACACGATCACCACCCCACCTTGAGCAGAACTTCTGCCATCTCTCAAACAAGCCATCATAAATTCTTTCCAAGCATCAAGACTTCATCAGGAGCTCAAGAGGAGTGGACTGCACAAAGAGAGGAGGCCAGAAAGTCGCAAACTGAGAAAGCTCAAAGCTCAAGTATTTCAAGAACTTTTTTTCCAGAAATGAATTTTTAAGTTTCTAATTTGTTCCTCATGCTTTGCTGATCACTCTGATGTTCTTAGTTTTGAAAATGGTGGAGAAATGAGCATTTAATCTTGTTCTGAAACTTTTCTGACCTAAACATGTTTGGTTTCGATTCGCATGATTGATGGATGAAAAATGGATTTTGTTTAGGGGTTTTGGTTTAGATTCGAATGGGGATGATTTTTGGGCTTTTAGTTTTCATTTTCATGAAGTTTTAAGGATTTTAGCAACTTTCAGGTGAGGGTCTTGTCGGAGAAGACGACCGGAAGTCTTCTCCGGCCACCTGAAAGTGATTAGGGTTTAATCTTTGTAATTAATGAAGTTTGAATGTGGTGCGTTGGATAGGCTGACCAGAGTTGACCCGTGCGCATATGAGTGGTCCAGATTTCACATTAAAACCCTAACCATAATTATTTAAATTAATTAATTCAGATTAGGTTAATTGGGTAAGTTTGAATCTCAGCCCTAGGATCACGCGCGAAGTCTTTCCCTCCTTCCCCAGTTTGAATTCAGGCCACTGGATGCGTTGACTTTTCTTTTAATTCATTTTATTTCATTTGTTTTGTCCATTTATTTTAAAATAGTAAAACAATTTTAAAAATTCTGAAAATTTTTGTACAAACTTTTATTAATTTTCAGAAACCAAAAACATTTTTATTTTTATTTTTTGCATTAAAAAATATTTTCAAATCATTTAAAAGTTTATTTTTAATTAATTAATGAGAATTAATTAATTAAAAATACTTTTAGGTATTTAAAAATCACCAAAAAATTCATGAAACCTTTAAAATCATTTAGAAACATTGTCCAACTCTCAAACCAAATTTCTTTTTTGATCTTGATGTCTTTGAACAATTTTCCATGGAATTAATTTCATTTCAAGGCATTATTTTGATCCAATATTCAAAAATTCATTTCTGCCTAACCTTTGAGAGTTGGACTTTGATTCTTGTTGCATTGCATCTTGTATAGCATGTAGTTTATAGGATTAAATTGGTATGATTTGATCTTTCATTTTCAATTTGTTTGACACTTTTCTTGACAAGGTACCTTAAAACCCTAGCATTCTTAAGAAATTCATAACCCTCATTAGGTTAAGAGTTAGAACCCCTCCTTTGGGCAGTGAGTTTATATAGGTTTAGGGTTCCTTTGAATGCATTTTCAATTTTTTATCTTGATGTTTGCTTCTGGTTTTCGTTTTTGTTTGATGCATTGATCATAAACCCTAATTCATGCTTCCTTTTGCATTCATCTTGCATTTGCTTGCATACCATGACTTGCCATGACATTTTGTGCATCCATTTGATTCATTAGACACCTTAAGACATATTAGAATCATGTTTGATCATTGCATCTTCCATTTGCCATGTTGTATGTCATTTGCATTTCATAACTTTTCATGTATGTTCATGGTTCTAAGCATGCTTCTCTGGTATCCATATGTTTGTATGATCATCCTTATGCCTTGATTCATGTTTGAATCATCTCATAGCATCATTAGCATCATACTTATGCTTCTGGTTTTGATTTGCATCATGCCATTTCATCTCATTTTGCATTGCATTGCATTTCTTTCACTAACTTTTCAGGTGGTAAGTTACTTTGAGAAGTGAATTTGCCTTCACTTCTCACAAACTCTTTTCATCTCTCTTGTGCATCATTGCTGCATTTTGTCTTGTGCTTGAGATTGAGCTTTCTCATTCTTCTTCTTCTTACTTTCTTTCTTCAAGTGACTTGTCTTCTTAAATGAAGCAAGTTACTTTGCTTCTCTTTGCTCCTTTCATCTGCTTCCTGGTGGTTCCTCTGAAGATTCTTCTTGTAAACCTCACAAACCTTAGGAACAACCAAGCATGACAATGATTAGGGTTTTGATTAGTCCCCCACTTAGTTTTTACCTTTGTGTCTCTTTGAGTATTCTCTTCTCATCTCATAATCAGGGACTAAACCCTAAAGGCTTTAAGGCTTTGTGATTAAGCTTATGCCCGCATCCTTCTATTAGGATGGAGTGTATAACTTTAATCCTAAGTGTTAAACCCTTAATGTGTTTAAATCCTTTAATCAATCCATCTAATGATCATCAAGACATCAAACTTGTAACTTGGGCCTTGCATTAGGGTTCTAATTCTTCCTTAATTGGTTAAGAAGGACTAACCCTAGTGTTAATGGACAAGTCCCCCTCAAGTTGTCTTACAAACCCTAAAAAATCACTTCTTCATCATACCATTAACTAAAATCCATTTAATAAAGGTTTTTTTTTGTCATGAGTTTAATCCCTAATCATGGATTAAGTTGAGGAGCTTTCCTCAGCTTAAACATCCTCATCTATTATCCTTCTATTAGGATGGTGTAATGAGTCTGTTTAATCCTTGATTATGGCTTAATCTCATTACTCAACACTAAACAAAAACACCAAAAACATCTAAATAATCACAAGTAGGTTAATGATCTTAATCCTACACCATGGTGATTAAGTGTGAGAAGCTGACTTCACACTTAAGGCATTCTCATTACCCCTAATCAGAGGGAAGATGTGATGAGTTTACTAAATCCATTGGTTTAGGCTTAAGCTCATTAACTTGTGACAAACTTTCAAAAGCAATAAAAGACTGAAAACTCAAAAACAAACAATAATCGTCTCCTCCGGGATTCTTTTCTCATTTCATTCACTCACAACCGAGAACCTGCTTCTTCCGTCTAATGCAAGACAGTTTGCACCTGAGCCAGACAGGTCATACACTTGAGCATAGACAAGCAAGCAGTTCACAAGTCAATTCATCTTTAAGTCTCTTTGGGTCGAACTACGGTGTTCTGACTTCCTCATTGCACGAGAGGATACGTAGGCATAACTTAACAGTTATCGAACAAAAGTCTCTGTATATCCCCCCCTTTCTAGCCTTATTCTTTAGCCTCATTATCATGAGCATTTCATCTTTGTGCTTGCACTGACACTTCGCTTATACACTTCACTTCTCTGGCACTGACACCTGCACATCCTTTTCCAGCTCTTTCTATACACGAATTGCACTGACACTACCCCTTTAAAACACAAATCTTTTAAGCGTGGATCCCGTCGAGTACGACGGACAATCTGGGTGCTAATACCTTCCCAGGTTGTAACCAACCCCCTTTCTCAGTCTCTCTGGTTCGCAACCGTCTTATCCATATCTTTCTTGGTTTATGCAGCATTACCTTTCCTCCGGGATAAAAATGCCTAGCTGGCGACTCTTTTCTTTCTCACGAGTTCACTCCTGTGTGTTCTCGTATCTCTTCTCGCCGACCGTTCGCGTCTGTACCCCTTCTGACCAGGTGTCATTTTGGTGGGAGCGACAGCTTGGCGACTCTGCTGGGGAACCTTATACTGTAACCAGGGCTTCTGGTTCTTTTTGTGGGTTCCTCTTAGCGCTTATTTGATTTGTGTTTACTGGGGTGTTATGTGCTATTTGTGTTTGTATATTTTCTTTATTTATTGCTTTATGTACAGTTATTTATTGCTTTCTTTACAGCTTTATATACATCATACTGTCATATTATTCTGGCTGGATCTGGTTTTGTTGCTTTGGTGGGTAGGTGTTCTATTGAGAGTTTAAGGTCCTATACCTGGGACCTGAGTGACACCTAGGCTAGAGTGGTTCATGTTCTTTCCCATTCCATTTCGGTCTGGTGCGGGAATATGAAACACGGTTCAGATATGGGTTTCTTCTTGAGAACTCTGTGCTACAGATTTCCTGTAGTGCTAGGGCTATCTGGGAAGCCTGCTAAGTCTGGATGACCTTTAGTATTGACCTTCAGAAACTGAGGTGAATTAGAGGAGGATCTTTTATGGTTATTGTAAACACTGTACCTCCGGGTTAGAAGTGTTTACACTTCTCATAACTGATCCAAGTCTGAGGATCCTTGTTTTAGAACATCACCTGTGAGGGGGTTGGGCTGTTTACAGGTTTGCAGGTACCCTTGACCTCAACGTACCCTGTTACTTTGTTTTGATTAAGAGTACTCCATTTTGGAACAGTTCTTGTGATTTTTAACCCTGGACATGTGACTCTTTATTTGAGTCCCCCGCCTTGGGTACTGGACTTATGAACCTCCATCTGGATTTCATGAATATGCATGGACCTATATCAAGGCAGTTAATCAGATCCAGCTTGATCACAAACCCTTGCATATCATTTGCATACATCATCATTGCATCATTTTAACATTTTCTTATTTGATTTTCAGGGTATCCATATTACATTTGGTTTGGTTTTGACCCCTTCATCTGCATAGACCTATCTTCACCAGTATCTGCTTCAGCTATTCCTCATCAGCTACCTGCTTCAGTCACCTGCATCACCAGTCTCAGCCTGTCAGTGGCCCATCTTCTAGTATCAGTCATCACCATCAGCATCAGTTTTAGCTTTTCTTCAGCAACATGGCACCTAAGAAGAGCAACATCTCCTATCACTTCTTTGAGCCTGAGCTGGCTGGCATCAGGAAGGTCCAGGCCCTGATTACTCCAGACCATATACCACTATTCAGAGAACATTATGGAGGCAT
This sequence comes from Lathyrus aphaca, assembly GCA_963966055.1. Lineage (NCBI taxonomy): Eukaryota > Viridiplantae > Streptophyta > Magnoliopsida > Fabales > Fabaceae > Lathyrus > Lathyrus aphaca. Next base: position 205,709,050 of record OZ014520.1, read on the forward strand.
CCTTGATGTGGTTATGGATTTGGACCCTTCCCAGAGGAGCTTGATTCATACTTGCCTGCAGTTCTATGATCCCCCTCTGAGGTGCTTCACCTTCCAGAATTTTCAGTTGGGACCCTTGTTGGAAGAGTATTCATCACTGATTGGTGTACCTATCAGGGGTGGAGTCCCCTTCAACCCTGAGATGGCTTTCCCTGGAAATGAAGAGGTGGCAAAGGCACTATATCTGGAACCCTCTCTGATTGGACAGAACATGACTACCAAAGCTGGAATCTCTGGTATACACTTGGATTTCTTGACTTCTCAAGCTATTCTGAAGGCCTCCTTGGGGGAGTGGAAGGCAGTCTGTGCATTATTAGCCCTTAGCATATATGGGGTTATATTGTTTGCAGATGAGCCTAAGTTTATTAGCAAGAATGCAATCCATCTTTTCATTCTGAGAAACCCAGTGCCCACCTTACTGGGAGATTTCTACTACTCTGTTCACCAAAGGAATGAAAAGCAAAGGGGAAGACTGGTGAGATGCTGTGCTCCATTATTCCATACCTGGCTGCTCAAACATTTGCCAAAGACTGATGCATTCTTGAACCCTCACCAGCAAAAGAATTGGGCAAGGAGGCTTGTTGCTCTAACCTCAGATGATATCAGGTGGTGCACTCAGAGCACTAAGGGCAGAGACATCATTACCAGTTGCGGGCAGTTCCCCAATGTACCTCTGATAGGAGTGAAGGGTTGCATTAACTACAACCCTTTGCTATTCAAAAGACAACTAGGCTATGCATTGGTCCACCCTCCTAGAGTACAAGATCTAGCTGAGACCCTTTATTGTGAGATCAAGCCTAATCTGGCTATTGTCAGGCAAGCATCCTGGGCTTGGGACAATGTCCAGACTAAAGGGGTAACCATTCTTGGGAGATGCAACAATGTGGCCTCAGCACAGTACTATGAGTGGTCTCATGCCAGGGCTCAAATTTCTGGGGTGCCCTTCACCATTGAAGATGTATCTGGACCTTCCACAGCACCACCTCCAGCAACTGTCAGCCTGGAGGAGTTTGAAAAGCTCAAAGAGAGGAATGAGAATTTGTCTGAAGCCTTGAAGAGAACCCTCTGGGAGATGAGTGATGGTCGTCTGGACATTGAAAGGTTAGAAAAGCTTAAGGTGGAGCATCTAGCCAGGATTGAAAAGTCAGAGGACTACATCAAGAAGTCAAGGGCTGGAGAACAGATTCTGAAGAATGCTTGTAAAGAGGCACAGTTCCAGAGAGCTGGGACTGATCTTTATCTGAAGGAGAGCCAAGCTAGGTGGGTCAGGATCACTGAAGCTCGCACTTAGGAGGATAAGAGAACTCAGGACAAGATTGAGCAGTTGGAGGCTAATGCAAAGGAGCAACAGGAAGCCCTATTAGCAGCCCAGAGGGAGATCTCAGAGTTGAAACTCAGAGCTGGTGTGAAGAGGTCAAAGGACCAAAGCAGACACAAGAAGCTAACCACTGCTATCACCACCAGGAATCTTCTCATAAGGAACCTCACGGAGCATCCAGCTAATCCTGTGACTGAGGCACTTTTGAAGGAAGTCCAGGAGGATGAGTTTGGCCTTGGTGTCTGATTTTTGCTTGTTGTTGCTTTCATTACATGTACTTTTCTTTTCTTATGTTGTATTTTGACCCCTCTGAGGGCATGTATTGTAAAAAAACAAACTATGTATGTTTTTCCAGTTGTAATATATTCATTAGTTTGTTTCGTTTGAATCTCTCTCTCCTAAGCAACATCAAACAGCATCTTCCTCAGGGGTCTGGAAAGGTCAAAACCAAATGCCAAGCCGGATACCTTGGAAACAAATAAGCATACTGCATTGCATACTAACCTTTTGTTCTGTTTTGTAGGTTTTTGTTTTGTTGTTACTAACCCTATTGTGATCTCAAGAACTATTGCTCGACGTCGGGTGTTCCCACTCAACCGTCCACACAGATATCCCACTCGCAACAACCTTCCGGGTATACAAATGGACCAAGTACAGCAGGACCTTACAGAGGTCAGGACTCAAATGGCCAACGAGAGGTTGGAAATGAGAAATCAGATGACTCAGTTTATGGAGGTGATGAATGGATTGGCACAGAGCCAAGAGAGATTAAGGGCCTTAGTGGAAAGGTAGACCCAGGAGGAACCCCATCTAGGGACTGGGGGTACAAGCAATAATGAGAGGGTTCAGCCTCATGTCAACCCACCTGTGTATGGCCCTCACCTTCACCCAGAGATCAACATCCCTGTTAATGTGCAAGGGAATGCCACTGCAGGCAGGGTACTACAAGAAGACCCCCAGGAAGATCAGTTCACTGTGATGGGAGCTGGGGATGAAGCCTATGACAAAAGGCTAGATGAAATTGCTGAAAAACTGAGATCCTTGGAGTCTCAGAACTCCTTGGGCTTTGATGTTATGGACATGGGTCTAGTGGACGGAGTAAGGATTCCCCACAAGTTCAAACCTCCGTGCTTTGAAAAGTACAACGGAACTTCTTGTCCCCGAACCCATTTACAATCCTTTCTGGGGAGGTTGATGGCATATACCATGGATAAAAAGCTATGGATGTTTTATTTTGAAGATAGCTTAACAGGAGCTTCAAGGGAATGGTACTCTCACTTGACTAGAGCAACCATTAGATGCTGGAAGGACCTGGCTGAGGCCTTTATCAGACAATACCAGTACAACTTGGATATGGCTCCTAACAGGACTCTCCTGATGGGAATGTCCCAATCATCCAGGGAAAGCTTCCGGGAGTATGCCCAGAGGTGGAGACAGCTTGCTGCTGCTGTCCAACCACCCATGTCAGAGAGGGAGATGGCTGATATGTTTATGAATACCCTCCAAGGGACATACATCGACAGACTAGCTGCCTTTTCTTCCACTAGCTTTGCTGACGTAGTCATAGCCGGGGAAAGAATTGAGAGTCTATTAAAGATGGGCAAGATTTCTGACAACGGTGCGAGCTCGTCCAGCAACCCCAGAAAGCCTTTTGTAGGTCCAAGAAGAACTGGTGAGACCAATGCTATTCAGGCCAGCAGGGGCAGACCACAATATGTTCATAGGTCAGTGGCAGCAGTCACCATTCCCTCTCCAATGCCTCAACAACCAGCTTATCAACCACAGCAACAACCCCATTACCAGCAACAAACTCAGTATCCTCCTTAGAGAAACTACAACAACAACAACAACAACAGTCAGCAAAGATCATTTCAACAGAGACCGTCTCAGGCCAATAGGGTGATCGATCCGATCCCTATGCCTTATGCCACTTTACTGCCACAGCTCCTGAAGCTCAACCTAGTTGAGTTAAGGACATTGGCACCACCAGACCCTTCCAGTTTGCCAAGGAATTACGACGGTAACGCCAGATGCGCTTTTCATTCTAATGCGCTTGGCCACAGTACAGAAAAGTGCAGAGCTTTACAGATGAAGGTGCAAGACTTGGTAGATTCTAAAGCTTTAAACTTTGCACCCCCGCCAAATGTTAACAAGAACCCTATGCCCAACCATGGAGGGCCCAGAATCAACGCTATTGAGGAAGATATGTCATCTTTCTTAATAACCAGTGTTGGGCAAATCAGAACACCCCTGGTAGAGATTAAAGCTCAACTCCTTGAATTCCAGATTTTCCCTGGGTGCGAGCTCGGGTGCGGTTATTGCAACATTTCGGTAAATGGATGTGACAACCTGAGAAGCGGTATAGACAGTCTTATCCAGAATGGTCTACTTCAAATCACAACATCAATACCTTCAAATCCGGCAATCTCTCCAACAACAGTTCCGGAATCTCCTACAACTGCAACAACAATAATTCCAAACAATTCTTCAGTTTCATCAACAATTGCTTCATTTATCACTTCAACAAGTCAAACATCAACAAACATCACTTCTACAACTTCAGCACCCCTTCATTCAGAATCTCCTACAACAACAACACTCATTCAGTCAACAGTGTCTCCTACAACGTCAACAGCAAACAATGAAAGTGTCTCAACGGTTACAATATATTATGATCCTGCAAATGATTCTGCCTACAACTTACAAAATGCCACTCCTGCCATAACACCGGTTACTATCTACTATGATCCACATACTATTGCAACACCCTTCACTGCTGCAGTCAGCCCGGTTACCATCACGGTACCTGGGCCCGTTCCATATGAAAGCAGTAATGCCATCCCTTGGCATTACGGCTCAGATCTATACTGCGAAGGGCAGAAAATCACTCTTGAATCATCAACTTCTTCACCACAAATAGACAATGTGGGAGGAGGCGGAGGCTTCACTCGAAGCGGACGTCTCTTTGCCCCGCAAATTCCAAGACCCACTGCTGAGGCAGAAGCTGCTGCCAAGGCAAAAGGGAAGAGCATGGTGCAGGAAGAACAAGTGGTTAAAGAAGCTTTGAAAACCACTTTTGATCAAGAGGTTGATGAATTCATGAGAATCATCAAGAAAAGTGATTACAAGATAGTGGACCAGCTTCACCAGACACCTTCCAAGATCTCCATTTTATCATTGCTAATGTGCTCCGAGGCTCATCGGAACGCACTATTAAAAGTCTTGCACGCAGCTTATGTGCCAGAGGAGATTACCGTCAATCAGTTGGAAGCTGTAGTTGGAAATGTTAACACTAGTCATGGACTAGGATTTACCAACACTGATTTGACAACGGAAGGCCGCAATCACAACAAGGCTTTACACATTACCTTGGAGTGTAAGGGTGCAGTTCTCTCTCATGTATTGGTGGACACAGGGTCATCCCTCAATGTCCTACCTAAGAAAGCCCTTGTGAAGCTGGAGTATGAAGGATTGGCATTACGCCCCAGCAACTTGGTAGTGAGAGCCTTTGACGGTTCTAAGAGATCAGTTCTGGGAGAAATTGAGTTGCCTATAACGATTGGCCCACAGACTTTCAAAACGACCTTCTTCGTGATGGATATACAGCCTGCCTACAGCTGTCTATTGGGTAGACCATGGATACACGCCGCTGGCGCCGTGACCTCAACCCTTCACCAGAAGTTAAAATTTGAGTGGGAGGACCAAGTCGTTACTATTTGTGGAGAGGAAGATATTTTTGTTAGCCATCTGGCTACATACAAATACATTGAGATGGATGGGGAGATCCATGAAACCATGAGCCAGGGATTTGAGGCCCTGAACATTAACGAAGCATCTGCTGTACTTGGGACTTCCATGACATCCTACCAGCAAGCTAGGAAGGTTGTTGAGGAGGGGAATGCTCAAGGTTGGGGCAAGCTGTTGCCTGTGGAGAAGAAAGAGGACAGATTTGGGTTGGGTTACAAACCAACTCAACAAGATCAACCAGAGGCTGCTAAGGAGCCCAGTTTTGTCAGTGGGGGGATGCTCACCCCTGATGCAGTCAACAACTTGGAAGATGAGTCGGAAGATGAGCACAACCTGGAGAGCTGGATACGTCCAAGGATCCCGGGGAGCCGTATCTCAAACTGGTCTTCCCAGGAAATTATAAGGGTTACTCCTGCAGAGTAATTATTATTTCCTGTATATTTTAAGCATGCATCAAGTCTTGCATCTTGCCCAAGATGACAAGACTCATTTTGTAATCGGGCCATCTGTAATTTTGTGCAAACAGATTAATCAATGATAGTCAGACATCTTTTGCAAATGAGTCTTTTTCTTTTCCGCTCACTGTTTTTCCATTTTTCTTTTTGTACAAAAATAAATGGCAATGTTTTCAAAATGAACTTCATTTCACTTTTTCTAAACAAGATTAAAATCAATCACTAAAATGAACAATCTAAACCCTTGCAGAGAGTGCCTTTCAGACCGCACCGACAACAGTACAGCTATGGCTTCGTATGACGTTGACAATCCAATCAATCAAGCCGATGAAGGGGTTGAAGAAGATTATGAGCTTCCTGAAGAGCTAGCCAGGTTGTTAAGGCAAGAGGAGAAGGTTATCACTCCTCATCAGGAGGAAGTTGAGACGATTAATCTTGGTACGGAAGAAAACGTGAAAGAGGTTAAGATCGGGGCCTGCTTACAAAACTCAGTGAAAGAACAACTGATTGATCTGCTTCGGGAGTATGCAGATGTGTTTGCTTGGTCTTACCAAGATATGCCAGGGTTGGACACCGATATCGTCATGCACAAGCTGCCATTAAAAGAAGACTGCCCGCCAGTAAAACAGAAGTTGCGCCGCACTCGCCCGGATATGGCAATGAAGATAAAGGAAGAGGTACAAAAGCAGTGGAACGCCGGATTCCTTGCTGTAACTAGCTACCCACCGTGGGTTGCTAATATAGTACCTGTGCCTAAGAAAGACGGCAAAGTAAGGATGTGTGTTGACTACTGGGATCTGAACAGAGCTAGCCCAAAAGATGATTTCCCATTACCTCACATTGATGTATTGGTTGATAATACGGCTCAGTTCTCAGTGTTCTCCTTCATGGACGGATTTTCAGGATACAATCAGATCAAAATGTCACCTGAAGACATGGAGAAGACAACCTTCATCACACCCTGGGGCACTTTCTGTTATAAGGTGATGCCATTCGGACTGAAGAATGCAGGTGCAACGTATCAGCGGGCTATGGTAACATTATTCCACGATATGATCCATAAAGAAATCGAATGTTATGTGGATGATATGATTGCCAAGTCCCTCACAGAAGAAGACCACTTGGTAAATCTGCTGAAACTATTCAAGCGCCTGAGGAAGTACCAACTAAAGTTGAACCCCAACAAGTGCACATTCGGGGTGCGATCCGGTAAGCTGCTGGGCTTTATTGTAAGCGAGAAAGGGATTGAAGTTGACCCTGATAAAGTCAAGGCCATTCAAGAAATGCCTGCACCAAAATCTGAAAAAGAAGTTCGGGGGTTTCTAGGTAGATTGAACTACATTTCGAGGTTCATATCTCACCTTACAGCAACCTGTGAGCCTTTGTTCAAGCTGTTAAGAAAAGAACAAACGGTCAGGTGGAACGAAGACTGTCATAGGGCTTTTGACAAGATCAAGGAGTACTTACAAGAACCTCCAATCCTTATGCCTCCAGTTGAAGGAAGACCTTTGATAATGTACTTAACAGTATTAGAGGAGTCAATGGGGTGCGTGTTGGGCCAGCATGACGAGTCTGGTCGAAAAGAGTATGCAATATACTACCTGAGCAAAAAGTTTACCGACTGTGAACAGCGTTATTCACTGCTCGAGAAAACTTGCTGTGCTTTAACGTGGGCTGCTCGCCGACTGAGACAGTATATGTTGACCCACACCACTTTGCTGATATCCAAGATGGACCCAGTTAAGTACATTTTCGAGAAGCCGGCTCTTACTGGACGGGTTGCAAGATGGCAGATGATCCTCACAGAATATGACATCCAATACACATCTCAGAAAGCCATCAAGGGCAGTGTATTGTCTGATTATCTTGCTGAGCAACCTATTGATGATTACCAGCCTATGAGATTTGACTTCCCTGATGAAGACATCATGTTCATAAAAGCAAAAGATCATGAAGAGCCTATTCACACTAAAGGGCTTGGCCCGGAGGAAGAATGGACTATGATGTTTGATGGGGCTGTTAACATGAATGGTCGTGGTGTTGGTGCAGTACTCATTACACCTAAGGGAGTTCACCTGCCTTTCTCGGAAAAACTTACCTTTAACTGCACTAACAACGAAGCTGAATACGAAGCTTGCATTATGGGTCTTGAGGAAGCCATTGATCTCAGGATCATGACATTAACTGTATTCGGAGATTCAGCTCTGGTAGTTAATCAAACCAACGGCAAATGGTACACCCATCAGGATCATCTGATACCTTACAGGGATTATACAAGGAGGTTATTGACTTTCTTCGCAACGGTCAAGCTTGAGTATATCCCTCGGGACGAGAATCAGTTTGCAGATGCTCTGGCTACCATTTCGTCAATGATCAAAGTTCAAGCTGCCAACTTTGTGCCTCGGATTTCAGTGTCCAGACTCGACAGACCAGCATATGTATTTACAGCAGACATTGTCAAGGATGATAAGCCTTGATTTCATGACATTAAGTGCTTCTTGGAGGATCAAACATACCCACCTGGGGCATCTTCCAATGATAAGAAGACTTTGAGAAGGCTAGCTGGTAGTTTCTTCCTGAACGCTGATGGTTCCCTGTACAAAAGAAACTTTGATATGGTACTCCTCAGATGCGTTGATAAAACAGAAGCAGACTTGCTGATGCACGAAGTGCGCGAAGGATCCTTTGGTACCCACGCTGGAGGACATGCAATGGCTAAGAAGTTGCTGAGATCAGGCTATTACTGGATCACAATGGATGCCGACTGTTGTGCCTATGCCAGAAAATGCCATAAATGCCAGATTTATGCGGACAAGGTGCATGTGCCTCAGAATCCCCTGAATGTGATGTCTTCACCTTGGCCCTTTGCTATGTGGGGCATTGATATGATTGGCAAGATTGAGCCGACTGCTTCGAACGGCCACAGATTCATCTTGGTTGCCATTGACTATTTCACCAAGTGGGTCGAAGCAGCTTCCTACGCCAACGTCACCAGGAAAGTGGTAGCCCGATTTTTGAAGAGAGATATCATCTGTCGGTACGGAGTTCCCGAGCGAATCATTACTGATAATGGTTCCAATCTAAACAACAAAATGATGGCAGAGCTATGCCGGAACTTCAAGATCCAACACCACAATTCTTCTCCTTACAGGCCAAAGATGAATGGCGCTGTTGAGGCAGCTAATAAGAATATCAAGAAGATTGTGCAGAAGATGGTAGTCACCTACAAAGACTGGCATGAGATGCTACCGTTTGCCTTGCATGGGTACCGCACGTCAATCAGAACATCTACTGGGGCAACACCGTATCAGCTTGTGTATGGTATGGAGGCAGTCCTACCTGTTGAAGTTGAATTACCCTCTCTACGGGTATTGATGGATGTTAAGCTGAACGAAGCAGAATGGGTCTGATCCCGATACGAACAACTGAGTCTGATTGAAGAGAAAAGATTGGCTGCAATCTGTCATGGGCAGCTATATCAGAAAAGAATGAAGAAAGCCTTCGATCAGAAAGTCAGGCACCGAGAGTACCAAGTAGGGGATCTTGTGCTGAAAAGAATCCTCCCTCCTCATACAGACCACAGGGGCAAGTGGACTCCGAACTATGAAGGGCCATTCATGGTAAAGAAAGTTTTCTCTGGTGGAGCACTGATGCTCAGCACCATGGATGGTGAAGACTTCCCGTCCCCTGTGAATTCAGATGCAGTTAAAAAATACTTCGCATAAAATGACCCGCTGGACATAAAAACAGAATGAAAGTCCAGACAAAAATAGGGCATCCCGGCGAGTCAAAAACAGAATAAAAAACTCGGGCAAAAATAAGGGAAAATAAACAAAAAAATGTACACCCGCTAAGTTGAAAAGCCGCATTGGACAGCTCAGGCAAAAATGGGTATCCCGATGGATTGAAAACCCGAAAGGGCGATCCAGGCAAAATAAGGGAATAAGCGAACAACTGCATTCTGAATTCGTCTGTATCGTTTGCAACTTGGTAAGCTTCAAAAGGATCAAGCGCCGGTCATAATCAACCTTCTTCAGAAAGCAAGACGAGAAGAACGTCAAAAGTCATACGAGTCATAGCAAGAAGGGAAGCTCCTCAAAGCGTCGTCAACATTGCCAACACCCTTTTGTTTCTCAATTTGTAACAATCTCTTCATTTTAGGGGATTTGTTTCTTTGACTGTATCTTGCCAATTCAGGGCATACGAATTAATAAAATCAGATTTTCAGTCATGTCTCATCTCGTACATTTTATTTTCATTTGCAAAAAATGTCCGATGTCCCTAAGATACTGATTGCATAAATACAGATGCTTCTCTTCTAAAAAATACGTGCTTGCAGGAAATATGTTTACTCCCGGGAGTGTCTGAACTCCTATGATGGAATCCAGTAAGGGATACCTTGGGATTACATGTATGTTCCTACCATTACAGGTTTGCAGGTATTCAAAACGCGGCATGGGGCGTGAAAGTTTCATCCCAACAAGCTGGCAAATCAACACTCACTCAGTCTTAAGCGCCCGAAGTTGTCTTCTCCCCAGCTGAGTTGCCACTTGCTATTTCCTCCCCAGCCGAGGTGCCAATATTTCTTCCTCAGCTAAGCCAGGGAACCATCTCCCCACAGATCTTCAGCCTCTATCCAGAAGAGCAACACGAAGGAATCACAACAGAGTGATGAAAGCTTCCACAAACCCCAGCTGGGTCCTTCATCTACTGGAATAGGTCTATCATTGACCCATTTCCCCAAGCAGAATCATCTTGTCAGATCTACCAATGATCTCATCCCCAGCTGGGATGTCCACTTCAAACAGATCGACCAGAGATCTTCACGGCAACGGGATCCGAACCCCGGATCGGTATCTTTTGCGTAATCATAGCATTCGCATCATATTCACCAAACAAAGCGTAACATTCCGTTTTAACACGGAGCATTACGGCAAAAATCAAACATATTGCATAGTCATAAGCCATGTTTGGAATCAAACACTTGTGAATAATGGCAATCCATCACCAATATACAGAGAAACTCTCCAAATTCCCCGGCAGAGAGCCAAGGCACTTTCCCTAGAGACACGGATGCATCCTGACGCTCGTCCGTGTCATATCCCCAGCGGAGAGAGAAAGCTAAATCATTTGCCTTACTGTAACACGGTGGAAGAACTGACTTTAGTTATGTTGCGGATAGCAAGAGTCGCCACCGACTTTTATTTTATCCAAAGGAAAGGCATAAAAGAACAGGAAAGACCTTTTAAAAGATTTTTGGGTCCGGGGGGTAGGTTATGTAAAGGGAAGGTGTTAGCACCCTTTACATCCATGGTTATCCATGGGCTCTTAGTTACTTAGCTCACTTTGAATTGTTTTTGAAATATGAAGTGTGTGAATAGAAATTTTCATAAGAGTTTGATAATGATCCATGTACGGATGCGTAAAAAACTTGTGTTTGAAAATTGTTTGAAATTGTGAAGTGTTTTGAAAAGTTTTTGAATAGTGAGCAAGTAACTATGAGGAACCTACCCTAAAGTTTAAGTCTTTCTGTTCTTGAATCCTTTAAATGGTAAGACTATCCCTATTATTAAGGAATAGGTAGTCATTACCTTGGATGTATGGGACAAGTAAAGGGACATCTGTTATTTAGGCAATTGTGGGGTGTATTAAGCAATTTTGGAGGGACTGTCATCATTATTCGAAAGGGACAAGATCATTATGAAGGCAACCTTTCAAGGGACTTGATCTTTGATTGTTAAGGGACTGGATGACTTTTCTTTTAAGGGACTTTTGCTTTATACACCCCACTTGACCTTGTGATTAGGCAGCAATGAGAGGTAACCCTAGAAAGTGAGATGGCGATCAAAGATCGACTTACGTGTGTGAGTGTACAATTTTATTTATCTTTTAAATTTAAATGATCTAAATTAATTTTAAATAGCATACATGTTTACACTCCCTATTTTTACTAACCATGACATAAAAATAAATAATTTAAATTTTACAAAAAATTACATCCAGGAGCAGTTACAATAATAATAATAAAGCAATTTAAATATAATAAGCAAAATAATAAATAAGCAAGAATAAATAAATAATTATAATAGGGGTTAGTGAAAATAATAATAATACTAAATTAAATGGGGTTAGTAATAAATAAATATCACAAGCATATTAATAATAATAATGAAATAAACAAGCATATTATAATAATTAAAAATTCAATTTTATACACAATTATTAATATATAAACAATTATACTAATTATTATAAGTTTTAAGTTATATGTAAATTATAAAAAATAAATTAATTATGAACATATTATGAAAATAGAATTATAATTATAAAATTAATCTAGCAATTTTCAACTATTTCTAAACATATATTAACAATTATTTATATTAAAGAATATTTATACATTATAAAAATAAGATTAATTATAATTATATTTACAAAAATTTAATTATATTACATGATTAAATAAAATATGATCATACTATTATATTTACAAAAATTAGAAATTAAAATCACAAAATAAAATTAGGTTTTTTAATTGTTTAGAAAAAATAAATTAGGGTTTGTAAAATATTAGGGTTTTTTTTTTAGAAAAAAATATTTTAAGGTTTATAACTTAATATACAATATTATTTAAGTACATAATAATAAAAAAACTAATTTTAAAACTTTAGAAAATAATTTTTTAGAATTTTGAAAATATAAGATATATATATATATGTATTATTTTTTGAATTATTTATATATATATATATATATATATATATATATATATATATATATATATATATATATATAACATTATCTCTAATTAATAACAAAATAATCAAAATAAATTAAATAAAACAAAAAAAGTTGGAACTTACCTGGCTGGGGTTTGAACCCAGCACCTTTAGCTTGCCAATAACAACACATACCACCAGGCTGCCAGCGCGCAAGTGATAGAAGAATGAGACAAATTGTTTTTATGCCTTATCCTGAAAAAATCACAAAAAAGAAGAAAAAACCAAAAGGCCCGGGGGATTCGAACCCAGGACCTTCATAGTATCACACAAACACATTACCATCCCAGCTAGGTGAGCGCATCTGTTCATATAGTCACCACAATGCATAATATATTATAATGGCTAAATATCTGAAAAAATAAGCAAAAAAGATTGAAACCAGGATTCGAACCCCTGCCCTCTCATAATACGCGTGCCTGTCTTTCCACTGGGACAAGCATGTGCTTGTGAAATACAAACAGAAACAGTTCATAATATTTTAAAACAGTTTTTTAAATTTGAATTTTGGCGCCAGCATAACTTCATCTTCTTCATTGAATTCGCAGGTTTTCCTGCGAAACTATCTGGGAAAATACCTGCGAATTTTCCTGCACCCTAAACCTGCGAATTTCAAACCACCATCAAACAACACAATTTTATCAAATTAGGGACATCTTTGAATTCCTTGCAACCTGTACAATCCAATTATGCCAATAAAATTCGTTTATATTGTGTGAATCGAAGAACCCTAATTTAGAGCTTTAAACCCTAAACATGGTATGTTCATGATTCGGCTATAACTCTTCACCAAACTATCCAGAATTCATCTATAGCCAATAACAAACATCAATATATCATCAAAATTCATTATCAATAAGTAAATATGATGATTCAAAAAAAAATGTATGAAGGACATGTATGATTCGGTTCATGCATTATGGAGTGTATTGGCTGCAAATAAGAGTTGGGATCCACTCAATGATGTCCAAGGATCATTGTTGTGTCTTTAGATTACCTTCAAATGCCTTGTTTGATTGAAACCGAATTTGAGTTTTTGGATGGTTTTTGAACAATGCAAACTTACTCTTGGGGAGGCTGGAAATCGTGGCTTGTGTTAGGGTTACCTTGTATACTTATAGAGTGATCAATTTAGGTCAAAAAGTTGGATACTTGTGTAGAAGATTTGATCCAAAAAGATTTAAAATGATAAGCCTTTAAAAGTCAAATATTTTTGTATGAACACTTGCTATTTTAAGACAATCATCATAACTCCCATATCAATTTGATCCAAGACATAATTATGATTTTCTAGAAGCTTAATCATATTTAAATCTTTGATTTTTGTATTTTATTTTAATTTAAAATGATTTTAAATGAATTAAATCAAAATAAATAAAAATAAAATAATAAAAAATCTGATTTTTGATGACTTGGGTCGTGCATGAAGTTATAGTGTGGATTGGGTCATCATTTGGCAAGCCCATTTGGAAGAAATTGGTTTTAGACCTCCATTTTCTTCATAAACCAACCAAAAATTTCCCAACTTTGCAAGGGCACACATCCTTCAATTTTAATGCTATAAGGGTGTTCTTGGACATTTTTGAAAGCTTGAAGAGTCCTCTAACTAACCCCACTGGTTTCATGTCCATATCATTTACCAATCTCAAGTTATGCCCTTTTGAAGTTGTTGACTTTTTGTTGACTTTCAAAAGGGCCTATAATGTCTTAGCTCATACCTTCCAAATGAAGCATTTTTGGGCTTGGCTTGTGAGACACAAAGTTGTATAGAATTCAATTTCCTTCAAAATGATCTTTGGATGGAGACTTGGTGATGAAGCATGTGAAAGTTATGGCTGGTCAAAGTTCAGTTGACTTTTACTAAGGAAACCCTAATTTAGAAACTCCTGATTCTTGATGATCTGAAATCTCCTTGATGAATCATGATCAAACCTTGATCAAATGATGAATTTTACTTCATATACTTGATGTTGGCAAAAAATCATGAAGTTTTACTTTGGTTTGACCACAGTTGACCCTAGTTTGACTTTTTAACTGCTTTGACTGATTTTGACTTATCTGATCATCTGACTGAGCAAACTTTTGAGAAAAGTCTTGAAACTTGTCATGGGGGTTCTTAAACACATATAAGATGTTATGAAGCTCACTTGAAGTCTTGGAAGTCCATTTAGCCTGATTAAAGTCAAAACCCTAGTTTTGGATGCACTGCTTAGGAGGTGCATTGTCTGAGGGATTTGTCAACTCTTCTGACCAATTGTGAACTTTGTGAACCTTGTGAACCATCATAGGATGTCTTGTGAACCTCATGGGAGATATTGTGAACCTTGTGAACCTTGTGAACCTCATAAAGTGACTTGTAGACTTTATGAACCCCATGAAAGGCCTTGAAAGCATTGTGAATCTTGTGAACCTTGTGAACCTCATAAAGTGATTTGTAGACTTCATGAACCTCATGAAAGGTCTTGTAAGCTTTGTGAATCTTGTGAACCTTGTGAACCTTCTTAGCACACAAAGTCTTATATTGTGAGGGCAAATTTTGGGGTGCAACAGCTGCCCCTGTTCAATTTTCTGAAACCTGAGGGGTTAGATTGGTATGTTTGCCAGTCGTGACCTGGAAGGTTGAAGGGGATTGAACACAAAAGCCCAAAAATTTGCACTCACCAGTGCATAGAGTGATATTGATGGTTGGTTGTATATGCTTGAGTGGGCTTAAAGATGCCACTTGGAGAAAAGTTCTTCAGATACATTTCTTGGAGGATAAAGCAGTCCAAAATATAATGATAGCTTTCAGGAGGATAAAGCAGTCCTGATGGATGATATGCTTTCAGGAGGATAAAGCAATCCTGAAGGAATAATAAGCTTTCAGGAGGATAAAGCAGTCCTGAGGTAATAATATGATTTCAGGAGGATAAAGCATTCCTGAGGTAATGATATGATTTCAGGAGGATAAAGCAATCCTGAGGTACAAGAAGCTGTCAGGAGGATAAAGCAATCCTGAGGTACAAGAAGCTGTCAGGAGGATAAAGCAGTCCTGAGATGATGATGATAGCTATCAGGAGGATAAAGCAATCCTGATACAGTGATAAGCTTTCAGGAGGATAAAGCAATCCTGATGTAGTGATATGCTTTCAGGAGGATAAAGCAATCCTGATGTAGTGATAATAACTTTCAGGAGGATAGAGCAGTCCTGAGGTAGTGATGAGCTATCAGGAGGATAAAGCCATCCCGAGGTAATAGTATGCTTTCAGGTGGATAAAGCAGTCCTGAGGTACGAGAAGCTTTCAGGAGGATAAAGCAATCCTGAGGAATGATAACTTTTCAGGAGGATAAAGCAATCCTGATAGTCACAAGTTGTTGATGAAGTTTGTTTGCTGGAGAATTAACCTGAAAACAAGGTAGCATTCTGTATGGTAGTATTAGTTTATGCATTATGTATGCATGTATAGTATGATGCACTTAGGTAATGTATTATGTATCTATGTATATGTATGGTTGGTATGCTGTAAATGATGTAAATGATGTATGATATGATGCTGCCGGAAGCGTCTGGATATCTTCGTATAATAACTGCTGGCCAGGGCAAATAAATCCCGATTCGTTGCTGAAGAATATGAGGAACTTAGTCCCGTCTTGTTTGATAATATATTATACATAACCTTCCGTCTGCTGGGGATAGTAAGGTATATATAACCTTCGTCTTCGTTTGATAGTAGGGTAGATACAACATCCCGTCTTCGTTCGTCGTACTCTTATTGGAAAGTAAATTCTCGAATATCCGTATGAGGATAAAAGAGATGGATATGAATTCCAGGGGAGATGTGACTTTATGAAGATGGATTTATCCTACTGAGGGATTTGTAATTGTTTTGTAGAGATGAACCGGCGAAGCTTCGTTGAAATCCTTCCCTCGTTCGTCCTTAGTAAATACTATTACTGCATTTTCATGCATTTCTGGTAAACATCAATCATATTAAGCATACATGCATTTCTGGTAAACATCAATCATATTCAAAAGCATACATACATTCAAACACAACCAATGGACGTTTCGCTTATGTAAATAGGGTAAAAGTAAATCTGGATTCAAAGATGGAATTTTATTTATATCAAAGAATGACCCATACATGGGTAAGTTTGTACAAGGAGACATAAACCCTAGTAAGAGGATTTTGTCATAAAATTTTACAAAACAAAGAAAATCAGTTACGTGGGACATAATCCTATTGAGTTTCAATTCTACTATTGCCATTATCTTTAAGTATCTCATCTTCTGCTGTTGAGACGGAAACGATTGGATTGAGCTTTATCTGTTCGAGCTTGAGTAAGTAGTACAACTGGTTGCAGTTTCATGGATGATCTAAACGAGACATAGTCATACGCTTTAATCCCTAACTTTTGCCTGGATTGCCCTTTCAGGTTTTCAATCCACCGGGATACCCTTTTTTGCCCAAGTCGCCTTTTCAGGTTTTCGACTTGCCGGGTGTACATCTTTTTATATATATCCCTAATTTTTGCCCAAACCCTTTTGGTTTGTCGGGATGCCCTTATTTTTGCCTAGGCCAGTCAACCTAGCGGGTCTCTTTTTATGCGTAGTATTTTTTAACTATGTCTGCGTTTACAGGCTGTGGGAAGTCTTCACCATCCATAGTTGTAAGTATCATGGAACCTCCTGAGAATACTGTCTTGACTACAAATGGTCCTTCATATGTTGGAGTCCACTTGCCCCTAGGATCACCCTGTGGTAATATGATACGCTTGATTACCAAGTCACCAGCCCGATATACCTTTGGCTTAACCTTCTTATTAAAAGCTTTGATCATCCGTTTCTGGTACATCTGGCCATGACAAACTGCTGCTAACCTCTTCTCATCAATCAAATTTATCTGGTCAAGTCGAGTCTGAATCCACTCATCTTCATCCAAGCCTGCATCCTTCATAATTCTTAAGGAGGGAATCTGAACTTCAATGGGCAGAACTGCTTCCATACCATAGACTAAGGAGAATGGAGTTGCCCCTGTTGAAGTACGTATTGTAGTACGATAACCATGAAGAGCAAATGGTAACATCTCATGCCAATCCTTGTAAGTAACAGTTATCTTTTGTACAATCTTCTTAATGTTCTTATTTGCAGCTTCAACTGCCCCATTCATCTTCGGACGATACGGAGAAGAGTTGTGATGCTTAATCTTGAACTGTGTGCAGAGATCAGTAATCATAGTGTTGTTCAGATTAGAGCCATTGTTAGTAATAATCCTTTCAGGGATGCCATACCTACATATGAGATTATTCTTAATGAATCGAGCCACAACATTCTTGGTAACAGATGCAAACGAAGCTGCCTCTACCCACTTCGTGAAGTAATCAATAGCAACCAGTATGAAACGATGCCCATTAGAAGTAGTAGGCTTGATCTCACCAATCATATCAATGCCCTACATGGCAAAGGGCCAAGGAGCAGTCAGCACATTCAATGGTGATGGAGGTATATGGACTTTATCAGCATAAATTTGACACTTGTGACATGTTCTGGAGTGTTGATAGCAATCAGCTTCCATGGTAGACCAATAGTAACCTGCTCTCAATATCTTCTTTGCCATAGTATGACCACTAGAATGAGTGCCAAAGATCCCATCATGCATATCTTCCATGATCTCATTTGCTTCCTTCTTATCCACACAACGAAGCAAAGTTGAATCATGATTGCGCTTGTACAAAATCCCATTACTCAAAAAGAACTTAGCAGAAAACCTTCTCAAAAACTTCCTATCTTTGACAGATGCCCCTTCAGGGAACTCCTGAGTTTCAAGATATCTTTTTACTTCATAGAACCAAGGCTTCTCCTCTGCCCCTTCAGTGTCAATCTCATTGCAGTATGCAGGCTTCTCGAATCTATCAATAGTGATCTTGGGAGCTTCATCATCCCAACTGATTTCAAACATGGATGCCATGGTGGCTAAAGCATCTTCCAACTGATTCTCTCTCCGTGGAATATGTCCAAAGGTAATCTCTTTGAAATGTGGGATCAAAGACAACACATGCTCTCTGTAAGGAATGAGATTATCATGCTTGGTATCCCAATCTCCTTTAATCTGACTTACTACCAGGGCTGAATCTCCATATACGTCAAGGAACTGAATCTTCATATCAATAGCAGCTTTAATACCCAGGATACATGCCTGATACTCAGCCATGTTATTGGTACAATAGAAACAAAGTCTGGCAGTAATCGGGGTATGACAGCCTTCAAGGGAACTAATCACAACACCAACACCATTACCAAGTGCATTGGAAGCACCATCAAAAACCATAGTCCATCGGGATCCTTGTTCAGGTCCGTCATATTGTCCAGGTTCTTTGGTAATAATCATAATGCCTTCATCAGGGAACTCAAAACTCATTGACTGATAATCATCTACTGCTTGATGAGCCAAATGATCAGCAACAACACTTCCCTTAATGGCCTTCTAAGTAGTATACTGTATGTCATATTCTGTCAAAATCATTTGCCATCTTGCAATTCTTCCGGAGAGAGCAGGTTTCTCAAATATGTACTTGATTGGATCTATCTTCGAAATCAACAAGGTAGTATGGGTCAACATATACTGTCTTAGTCGGCGAGCAGCCCATGCCAAAGCGCAGCAAGTTTTCTCGAGCAGTGAGTATCTTGTTTCACAGTCGGTAAACTTTTTGCTAAGGTAGTATATTGCCTGCTCTTTTCGACCAGACTCGTCATGTTGCCCCAATACACACCCCATTGAGTTGTCTAACACTGTTAAGTACATAATCAAGGGTCTTCCATCAACTGGTGGCATCAAAATTGGAGGTTCTAGCAGATATCTCTTGATTTCATCAAAGGCAGTCTGGCACTCATCATTCCATTCCATCACCTGATCTTTCTTCAACAACTTAAAGATTGGCTCACAGATGGCAGTTAATTGGGAAATAAATCTTGCAATGTAATTCAGTCGTCCCAAGAAACCTCTAACCTCCTTCTTAGTACGGGGAGCTGGCATCTCTCGTATAGCTTTCACTTTTGCAGGATCCACTTCAATACCTTTTCCACTGACTATGAAACCCAGGAGCTTTCCAGACCTAACTCCAAAAGTACACTTATTTGGGTTCAATCTCAACTTGTATTTCTTCAACCTCTCAAACAATTTATGCAAATGATCAAGATGCTGCTCTTCGTTTTTGGGACCTGGCTATCATATCATCCACATATACCTCTATCTCATGATGAATCATATCATGAAACAAAGCCACCATAACACGCTGATATGTTGCCCCTGCATTCTTCAAACCAAATGGCATCACCTTATAACAAAAAGTGCCCCACTGTGTAACAAAGGTTGTCTTCTCCATATCTTCAGGTGCCATCTTGATCTGATTGTAACCAGAGAAACCATCCATAAAAGAGAATACCTTATGCTGAGCAGTGTTGTCTACCAGAACATCAATATGAGGAAGTAGAAAATCATCTTTAGGGCTAGCCTTGTTCAAATCCCTGTAGTCCACACACATACGTACCTTACCATCTTTCTTAGGAACTGGTACCACATTTGCAACCTGTCGCTCCCACTAAATGAAGCCGGGTCAAATAGGGTGTAGACGCGAACGGTCGGCGAGAGGAGGATGTGAGAACACACAGGAGTGAACTCACGGGAAATGAATAGAGTCGCCAGCTAGGCATTTTTATCCCAGAGGAAAGGTAATGCTGCATAAACCTAGAAAAGATATGGATAAGACGGTTGCGAACCAGAGAGACTGAGAAAGGGGGTTGGTTACAACCTGGGAAGGTATTAGCACCCAGATTGTCCGTCGTACTCGACGGGATCCACGCTTAAAAGATTTGTGTTTTAAAGGGGTAGTGTCAGTGCAATCTGTGTATAAAAGAGCTGGAAAAGATGTACAGGTGTCAGTGTAAAAGAAAGTGAGGTGTGATAAGTATACAGTGTCAGTGTAAGAACAGGTATAAGATGCTCAAGATCATGAGGCTTAAAGAATGAAGTTGGAAAGAGGGGGGATATACAGAGACTTTTGTTCGATAACAGTTAAGTTATGCCTACGTATCCTCTCGTGCAATGAGGAAGTCAGAACACCGTAGTTCGACCCAAAGAGACTGAAAGGTGAAATTGACTTGTGAACTGCTTGCTTGTCTATGCTCAAGTGCATGACCTGTCTGGCTCAGGTGCTAACTGTCTTGCATTAGACGGAAGAAGCGAGTTCTCGTTTGTGAGTGAAGAGATGAGAAAAGAATCCCGTAGGAGACGATTATTGTTTGTTTTTGATGTTTTCAGTCTTTTATTGCTTTTTGGAAGTTTGTCATAAGTTAATGAGCTTAAGCCTAAACCAATGGGTTAGTAAACTCATCACATCTTCCCTCTGATTAGGGGTAATGAGAATACCTTAAGTGTGAAGTCAGCTTCTCACACTTAATCACCTTTGATGCAGGATTAAGATCATTACCCTACTTGTGATTAGTTAGATGTTTTTGTTGTTTTTGTTTAGTGTTGAGTAATGAGGTTAAGCCATAATCAGGGATTAAACAGACTCATTACACCATCCTAATATAAGGATAATAGATGAGGGTGTTTAAGCTGAGGAAAGCTCCTCAACTTAATCCATGATTAGGGATTAAATTCATGACAAAACAAGCCTTTGATTAAGTGGATTTTAATTAATGATAAGATGAAGAAGTGGATTTTATGATTTGTAAGACAACTTGAGGGGGACTTGTCCATTAACACTAGGGTTAGTCCTTCTTAACCAGTTAAGGAAGAATTAGAACCCTAATGCAAGGCCCAAGTTACAAGCTTGATGTCTTGATGATTATTAAGTGAATTGATTAAAGGATTTAAACACATTAAGGGTTTAACACTTAGGATTAAAGTTATACACTCCATCCTAATAGAAGGATGCAGGCATAAACTTAATCACAAAGCCTTAAAACCTTTAGGGTTTAGTCCCTGATTATGAGGTGAGAAGAGAAGACTCAAAGAGACACAAAGGTAAGAAACTAAGTGGGGGACTAATCAAAACCCTAATCATTGTCATGCTTGGTTATTCCTAAGGTTTGTGAGGTTTACAAGAGAAATCTTCAGAGGAAACACCAGGAAGCAAATGAATGGAGCAAAGAGAAAGCAAAGTAACTTGCTTCATTCAAGAGAAGCTATGATGAGTTTTGCAACTTGGTTCACTTTTGCCTCTTATGAAAAATCTTGTTCCATAAACCATAAAAATGTGTAATTCTTTGGTCCATTCTTAACTTTAGATGTCACATGATCATGTTTTGTGGTTTAGAAGTCCATTTGATAGCTTTAGAACACTTGATCAAGTCATTTTGCAAAATACCTCTTTGGTAGAAACTTTGAAATTTTGTGATTTTTGCCAACTTTGACAAGCTATAACTTTTGATCCAAAATGAATTAGGTCATGTTCTTGTACTTTTTGAAAAGGGAATGATCCATTCTACAACTTTCATGACCAAAGTTTTTCCATTTGAAGCTTTCTTGAATCAAAAGGTAAGGGTTGAAAAAGTTGCCTAAAATGACAATTTCATTAAAAGTCAAACTTGCCCAAAAAGTCAACTTTGCAAAAGACTTGAAATTCTTCAATTTTGTGAACTTCCAATGTCTTCTATGATCAAATAAAGATTATATACAATCAAAATGATGAAGAACACCCCTTGGTTGGGTCATTGGGGCCTCAGATGCCCTGATTTTGCACTGACTTGCTTGAAAAGTCAACTCTTGATCAGATGACTTCCCCATGGAATTTCTTCATGACAATTGATATGCATACTCCTTATACCATATAGAGACCAATAGAAACAAGAATGACCAAAAAATTTGGAGTTATGGCCTCTGAAACCAAAACCCTAATTTTGGGTCATCTGTGTAGTCAAACCTGGCTCTGCTTCCATACCATTCTCAGTTCTTGTGATTTTTGACATTCTTGACTTTGAGAGGATGTAATATGATACTTGAACATGCATGGACCTCTTTGAAGTGGTTGATGGCCTTTGGAGTGGCTCAAGAAGCTCTTGGATTGCTCAGATCACAAACCCTAGATGCAGATGACTAATGAATCAAAAATGTGGTATGAGATGATATGATTGAGCTTATGCATATGAAATGATCACAAGCCATGGTGTGAATGGGTGAGGGAAAATTTGGGGTGTTTACAGCTGCCCCTATTCAAACATGAGTTAGTTGTGCAGGATGTAAGCGACGGCTTATCAGGCAAACAAGATAACTTGTGGTTGAATACCAAAGACAGTCCAAAATTTGCACTCACAGAATGAAGAAGAAGAGGGATATAGATTGTAAAAGAAAAATAAAGTATATTGTAAAGTATGGGCGACGGAGGACGTCCGTCGAGTAGAGGGCGACTGCTGGGTAAAGAGCAATGACGGGGACGACCGACATGCTGGGAAAAGTGCGGGAAATAAAGCAATGACGGGGACGGCCGACATGCTGGGGAGAAAAAGAATTATGATGGGGACGACCATCAAGATAAAGTTGTAAGATTCTCTGGGGATTAGTGAAACATGACGGGGACGGCCATCAAGTTCATAAAGTAAAGTAACCAACGATGGGGACGGCCATCGAGCTAAAAAGAAAAGGGGCCACGACGGGGACGGCCATCGGGTTAAAGAATAAATGAAATAAACAGATGATGAGGTACAATCATCAAAGGTGAAGAACGATCACCTAGCAGGGGACGGCTGCTCTGTTGGGTTTAGATGAGGGACGGTCATCTAAGGTGGAGGACGACCACCTGGCAGGGTACGGCTGCAAAAAGTATCGCGACATAGGACGAATGCCGGATAAAAGGTCAACGATGGGGACGGCCATCGGACGAGCATGATGGAGGACGACCATCAAGAGGTGGAGGACGACCACCTAGCAGGGGACGGCTGCTCTCAAGGTTTGTCATGACATAGGACGAATGTCAGATAACCAAAACCAACAATGGGGACGGCTGTCGCTCCCACTAAATGAAGCCGGGTCAAATAGGGTACAGACGCGAACGGTCAGCGAAAAGAACAATGAGGACACACAGCAGTGAACTCACTGGAAAAGAAAAGAGTCGCCAGCTAGGCATTTTTATCCCGAAGGAAAGGCAATGCTGCATAGACCTAGAAAGATATGGATAAGACGGTTGCAAACCAGAGAGACTGAGAAAGGGGGTTGGTTACAACCTGGGAAGGTATTAGGACCCAGATTGTCCGTCGTACTCGACGGGATCCACGCTTAAAAGATTTGTGTTTTAAAGGGGTAGTGTCAGTGCAATTTGTGTATCAAAGCTGGAAAAGAATGCAAGTGTCAGTGTAAAAGAAAAGTGAAGTGTATAAGTGAGGTATCAGTGTAGGAACAGGAGTGAGATGCTTAAGATCATGAGGCTAAAAGAATAAATTTGGAAAGAGGGGGAATATACAGAGACTTTTGTTCGATAACTGTTAAGTTATGCCTACGTATCCTCTCGTGCAATGAGGAAGTCAGAACATCGTAGTTCGACCCAAAGAGACTGAAAGGTGAATTGACTTGTGAACTGCTTGCTTGTCTATGCTCAAGTGTATGACCTGTCTGGCTCAGGTGCAAACTGTCTTGCATTAGACGGAAGAAGCAAGTTCTCGTTTGTGAGTGAATGAGGTGAGAAAAGAATCCCGGAGGAGACGATTATTGTTTGTTTTTGAGTTTTCAGTCTTTTATTGCTTTTTGGAATTTGTCATAAGTTAATGAGCTTAAGCCTAAACCAATGGGTTAGTAAACTCATCACATCCTCCCTCTGATTAGGGGTAATGAGAATACCTTAAGTGTGAAGTCAGCTTCTCACACTTAATCACCTTTGATGCAGGATTAAGATCATTAACCTACTTGTGATTATTTAGATGTTTTTGGTGTTTTTGTTTAGTGTTGAGTAATGAGATTAAGCCATAATCAGGGATTAAACAGACTCATTACACCATCCTAATAGAAGGATAATAGATGAGAATGTTTAAGCTGAGGAAAGCTCCTCAACTTAATCCATGATTAGGGATTAAACTCATGACAAAACAAGCCTTTGATTAAGTGGATTTTAATTAATGGTATGATGATGAAGTGAATTTTATGGTTTGTAAGACAACTTGAGGGGGACTTGTCCATTAACACTAGGGTTAGTCCTTCTTAACCAATTAAGGAAGAATTAGAACCCTAATGCAAGGCCCAAGTTACAAGCTTGATGTCTTGATGATTATTATGTGAATTGATTAAAGGAGTTAAACACATTAAGGGTTTAACACTTAGGATTAAAGTTATACACTCCATCCTAATAGAAGGATGCAGGCATAAGCTTAATCACAAAGCCTTAAAGCCTTTAGGGTTTAGTCCCTGATTATGAGATGAGAAGAGAAGACTCAATGAGACACAAAGGTAAAAAACTAAGTGGGGGACTAATCAAAACCCTAATCATTGTCATGCTTGGTTGTTCCTAAGGTTTGTGAGGTTTATCAAGAGAAATCTTCAGAGGAAACACCAGGAAGCAGATGAAAAGGAGCAAGGAGAAGCAAAGTAACTTGCTTCATTTAAGAAGTCAAGTCACTTGAGGAAAGAAAGTAAGAAGGAGAAGAATGAGCAAGCTCAATCTCAAACACAAAACAAAATGCAGCAAGAATGCATAAAAGAGATGAAAAGAAAATGTGAGAAGTGAAGGCAAATTCACTTCTCAAAGTAACTTACCACCTGAAAAGTTAGTGAAAGAAATGCAATGCAATGCAAAATGAGATGGAATGGCATGATGCAAACCAAAACCAGAAGCATATATGAGATGATAATGATGCTATGAGATGCTGCAAACATGTAACAACACATGGGGATGATCATACAAACTTATGGATGCAAATGAAGCAAGTTAAGAACCATGAACATACATGAAAAGTTATGAAGTGCAAATGGCATACAACATGGCAAATGCAAGATGTGATGATCAAGCATGATTAAAATATGTCTTAAGATGTCTAATGAATCAAATGGGTTCACAAAATGCTATGGCAAGTCAAGGTATGCAAGCAAATGCAAGATGGATGCATATGGAAGCCCAAATTAGGGTTTATGATCAAAGCATCAAACAAAAACCAAAATCAGAAGCAAACATTAAAATAAAAAATTGAAAATGCATTCAAAGGATCCCTAAACCTATACTAACTCACTTCCCAAGGGAGAGGTTCCAACTCTTAACCTAGTTAGGGTTATGAATTTCCTAAGTTTTCTAGGGTTTTAGGTTACCTTAACAAGAAAAATGTCAAACAAATGGAAAATGTAAGATCAATTCATGCCAATTTAATCTCACAAACTACATGCTAAACAAAATGCAATGCAAAAAGAATCAATGTCCAACTCTCAAAGACTAGGCAGAAATGATTTTTTGAAGTTTGGATCAAAATAATGCTTTGAAAATGAATTAATTCCATGGAAAATTATCAAAATGCATCAAGATCAAAAAAGAAATTTGTTTTGAGGGTTGGACAATGTTTCTAAATAATTATGAAGGTTTCATGAATTTTTTGGTGATTTTTAAATACCTAAAAGTATTTTTAATTAATTAATTCTCATTAATTAAATAAAAATAAACTTTTAAATGTTTTAAAAATATTTTTTAATGCAAAAAATAAAAATAAAAATTTTTTTGGTTTCTGAAATTAAATAGAAGTTTGTATAAAAAATTTCAGAATTTTTAAAAAGGTTTTGCTATTTTAAATAAAATGGACAAAAGAAAATAAAAGAAATGAATTAAAAATGAAATAAAAGAAAAGTAAACGCAATGGAAGGCCAGGATGGATTCTGGGGAAGGATTCGTTGACTTGGCGCGTGATCCTAAGGTCCATATTCAAACTGAACTAATCTCACTTAATTAATTAAATTAAACCTAATTAATACTAATGACATGATCTCAGCCTTCCAAACGCGCGCGGGAAACAAGATCCAGTGGCTCACATTCAAACCTGGTGCCCTAACCCTAATTACTACTTAATCACTTTCAGGTCACCGGAGACGAGCTCCGGTCGTCTTCTCCGGTGACCTCCCTCCCTGAAAATCTCTAAAATCCTCAAATCTTCATAAAAATGAAAACTAACTATCCAGAAATCAACCCCATGCCAAACTGAATCAAAATCCCCATTCAAACATCATTTATTCTTCATCAATCAAACGAATCGAAGCCAAACATTTTTAGGTCAGAAAAATTTCAGAACAAGATTAAATACTTATTTCTCAACTATTTTCAAAACTAAGAACATCAGAGTGATCAGCAAGTCATGAAGAACAACTTAGAAACTTAAAAATCCATTTCTGGAAAAAAAAAGTTCTTGGAGGATACCTGAGATGGAGCTTTCGATTCCAGAGCTTTCAGGCTGTTTCTTTGGCTCAAATATACTCCATTGATCCCCCTAAGAAGCTTGCAATGTTTGTTTGAAGCTTGCAATGGCTGGTTTGAGAGATTGAACAAGTTCTGTTCAGTGCAGTGAGAGAATCGTGTTTCTGATTCTGGGGGTTTAAGACAATGGTGATGGGTGCTTTGTGACCAGGAAGGTGTGTTGAGTTGATCTATGAAGTTAGTTTGTGTGTTTGTGGCTTGTGTGATGAGTTTCGAAAGCTCTTGCACATGAAGGTGAAAATGAGAATGCTGAGTTATGTGAGCTTTCAGGCTTGCTTCCTGTTATGTTTGGCTTGCATTTGATTTGTATAAACAATCCCCATTGGTCAGAAGAAGTGACATGTGCTTTATTGATTGGTATGGGTGCTTTTGCAAAAATGTCAAAGTTGGTGTAAGAAGGCATGGGCTACTTTCTAGCTAAGTACAAGGAGGGTGTGCTGCGCAGCATGATGTGAGGAAAGGCCTAGGATTGATCAGCAAGCTAGCCAGCAAGTGGATGAGAAGCTATGATGAGTTTTGCAACTTGGCTTGCCTTTGGTTCTTATGAAAGAAACTTGATTCATGGGCCATAAAACATGTGATTCCTTGGGTGCATTCTGAACTTTAAATGTTGTGTGATCATGTTGTGTGGATTAGAAGTGCATTTGATAGCTTTAGAACATTTGATCAAGTCATTTTGCAAAATGCCTCTTTGGTGCATAACTTGAAATTTTGTGATTTTTGCCAACTTTGACAAGCCATAACTATTGATAAAAAATGAATTAGGTCATGTTCTTGTACTTTTTGAAAAGGGAAAGATCCATTCTACAACTTTCATGACCAAAGTTTTTCCATTTGAAGCTTTTTTGAATCAAAAAGTAAGGGTTGAAAAAGTTGCCTAAAATGACAATTTCATTAAAAGTCAAACTTGTCCAAAAAGTCAACTTTGCAAAAGACTTGAAATTCTTCAATTTTGTGAACTTCCAATTTCTTCCATGATCAAATAAAGATCATATACAATCAAAATGATGAAGAACACCCCTTGGTTGGGTCATTGAGGGCCTCAGATGCCCTGATTTTGCACTGACTTGCTTGAAAAGTCAACTCTTGATCAGATGACTTCCCCATGGAATTTCTTCATGAAAATTGATATGCATACTCCCTATACCATATAGATACCAATAGAAACAAGAATGACCAAAAAAATTGGAGTTATGGCCTCTGAAACCAAAACCCTAATTTTAGGTCATCTGTGCAGTCAAACCTGGCTCTGCTTCCACACCAATTCCAGTTCTTGTGATTTTTTGGCATTCTTGACTTTGAGAGGGTATAATATGATACTTGAACACACATGGACCCCTTTGAAGTGATTGATAGCCTTTGGAGTGGCTCAAGAAGCTCTTGGATTGCTCAGATCACAAACCCTAGATGCAGATGACTTAGAATCCATGCAGTGAATCAAAAAAATGTAATATGAGATGTTATGATTGGATTTATGCTTATAAAATGATCACAAGCCATGGTGTGAATGGGTGAGGGCAAATTTGGGGTGTTTATAACGGCCATTGGATAAAAATGATGAAGGACGATCATCAAAAAGGTGAAGGACGATCACCTAGCAGGGGACGGCTGCTAAATATCACGACACAGGACGAATGTCGGATAAAGGTCAACGATGGGGACGACCATCGAATGAGCATGATGGAGGACGACCATCAAGAGGTGGAGGACGACCACCTAGCAGGGGACGGCTGCTCTCGAGGTTTATCATGACATAGGACGAATGTCAGATAAGAAGAAAATGTTTTGCTGGGGAATAGTAAACACGGACGAGTGTTTACATCCAAGAAATAAAAGGTATAAGTGTTTGGTATTGTGTATAGATTAAAGATGCGGACGAGCATCCTTAGGACCTACGATACGGACGAGTATCAGGTAGAAACAAGTACTGATACGTGTTCAGAGATGATGATACGGACGAGTATCAACTGGTTAACAATGAACACGGACAAGTGTTGAATCTAAAGGGACTCTTCTGGGGAATAGTAGACACAGACGAGTGTCTATATTCAAGAAGACGTAAGTGTTCGACACGGTGTATGGATTAAAGATGCGGACGAGCATCCTTAAGACTATGATACGGACGAGTATCAAGTAGAAACAAACGCTTGACGCATGTTCTGAGATGATGGTACGGACGAGTACCAACGGGTTAACAAAGAACAAGGACTAGTGTTGAATCTGCGGGGATATAAATGGTGTATACAAGATACGAACGAGTATCTATATAAGTAAAATAGGTATGAGTGGTGTATTGTTTAAGTATTCAACCTACTGGGGAGAGTGACACGGACGAGTGTCGAGAGGAGAAGAGTATAGTATAAACAAGTATCTGGTGCACAAAGTGGACGGATGCCAAGGAAATGTATATATATATATCTGTATCTGTGAGTGCAAAGGGGACGCTTTGGCTTTCTGCTGGGGATGAGACACGGACGGGTGTCGAGAAGTATCTGTAATATACAAGTGTTTGTTTGTAAAGAAAAGCTCGGGCGACCTTACTGGGGAATGATGACACGGACGGGTGCCACAAGGAGTGTGTATTCGTATTGGTGAATGTGAGGCAACTGCTTTTGCTGGGGAATCTGGGTGGTATTCTGTATATTGTTGATGGGTTGATAATATTCACAAGCGTTTGATTCAGACCATGGCTTATAATTGTGCAATATGTTTGGTTTTTGCCGTAATGCTCCGTATTAAACGGAATGCTACGCTTTGTGGGGTGAATATGATGCGAATGCTATGATTATGCAAAAGAAAACCAATCCGGGATTCGGATCCCGCCGCTGCGAAGACCTCTGGCTGATCTGTTTGAAGTGAACATCCCAGCTGGGGATGAGATCGTTGGTAGATCTGATGAGATGCATCTGCTTGGGGAAATGGGTCAATGATAGACCTGTTCTCATAAATGAGGGACCCAGCTGGGGTCCGCAGAAGCTTTCATCACTCTGTTGTGATCCCTTCATGCGTTGCTCTTATGGATAGAGGCTGAAACTCTGTGGGGGGATGGTTCCCAGGCTTTTGTACTTGACTGAGGAAGAATGATTGGCAACTCAGCTGGGAGAAGCAACAAGTGGCAACTCAGCTGGGGAGAAAACACCTTGAGTGCTAAGACTGAGTGAGCGTTGATTTGCCAGCTCGCTGGGGTGAAGTTTACATGCCCCATGTTGCGCTTTGAATACCTGCAATCCTGCAAAGACAAAAGACGCACAAGTAATCCCGAGGTATCCCTTACCGGATTCCGTCCTAGGAGTTAGACACTCCTGAGAGTAAGTATATCTCCTGCAAGCACATAGTTTTATTTTTGAAGACAAACATCTGTATTCATGCAATCAGCTTTCTTTAAGACATCAGACATTTTTGCAAATAAAATGAAGTGTACGAGGTGAAACTTGACTGAAAATCTGTTTTTATTAACTCATGTGCCCTGAATTGGCAAGATACAGTCAAAGAAACATATCTCCTGAAATGAGGAGATTGTTACAAATTGAGAAACACAAGATGTTGGCAATGTTGGTGACGCTTCAAGGAGCTTCCCTCTTGCTATGACTCGTATGACATTTGACGTTCTTCTCGTCTTGCTTTCTGAAAAAAAAGGTTGATTCTGATAGAAGCTTGATCCTTTCAAAGCCCACCGAGTTGTAAGTGATACAGACGAATTCAGAATGCAGTTGTTCGCTTATTCCCTTATTTTGCATGGATCGCCTTTTCGGGTTTTCAATCCATCGGGATACCCATTTTTGCCTGAGCTGTCCAATGCGGCTTTTCAACTCAGCGGGTGTACATTTTTTTGTTTATTTCCCTTATTTTTGCCCGAGTCTTTTATTCTGTTTTTGACTCGCCGGGATGCCCTATTTTTGCCTGGACTTACATTCTGTTTTTATGTCCAGCGGGTCATTTTTATGCGAAGTATTTTTTAACTGCATCTGAATTCACAGGGGACGGGAAGTCTTCACCATCCATGGTGCTGAGCATCAGTGCTCCACCAGAGAAAACTTTCTTTACTACAAATGGTCCTTCATAGTTTGGAGTCCATTTGCCCCTGTGGTCCGTATGAGGAGGGAGGATTCTCTTCAGCACAAGATCTCCTACTTGGTATTCTCGGTGCCTGACTTTCTGATCGAAGACTCTCTTCATTCTTTTCTGATACAACTGCCCATGACAGATTGCAGCCAATCTTTTCTCTTCAATCAAACTCAGTTGTTCGTATCGGGACCGAACCCATTCTGCTTCGTTCAGCTTAACATCCATCAGTACCCGCAGGGAGGGTAATTCAACTTCAACAGGTAGGACTGCATCCATGCCATATACAAGCTGATACGATGTTGCCCCAGTGGATGTTCTGATTGACGTGCGGTACCCATGCAAGGCAAACGGTAGCATTTCATGCCAGTCTTTGTAGGTGACTACCATCTTCTGCACAATCTTCTTAATATTCTTATTAGCTGCCTCAACAGCGCCATTCATCTTTGGCCTGTAAGGAGAAGAATTGTGGTGTTGGATTTTGAAGTCCCGGCATAGCTCGGCCATCATTTTGTTGTTTAAGTTGGAACCATTATCAGTAATGATTCGCTCGGGAACTCCGTATCGACAGATGATATCTCTCTTCAGAAATCGGGCTACTACTTGTCTTGTAACATTGGCATAGGAAGCTGCTTCGACCCACTTGGTGAAATAGTCAATGGCGACCAGGATGAATCTGTGGCCATTCGAAGCAGTTGGCTCAATCTTGCCAATCATGTCAATGCCCCACATAGCAAAGGGCCAAGGTGAAGACATCACATTCAAAGGATTGGGAGGCACATGCACCTTATCCGCATAAATCTGGCATTTATGGCATTTTCTGGCATAGGCACAACAGTCAGCATCCATTGTGATCCAGTAATAGTCTGATCTTAGCAACTTCTTAGCCATGGCATGCCCTCCTGCATGGGTACCAAAGGATCATTCATGCATTTCATGCATCAGCAAGTCTGCTTCTGTTCTATCAACACACCTGAGGAGTACCATATCAAAGTTTCTCTTGTACAGGGAACCATCAGTGTTCAGAAAGAAGCTACCAGCCAGCCTTCTCAAAGTCTTCTTATCCTTGGAAGATGCCCCAGACGGGTATGTTTGATCCTCCAAGAAGCACTTAATGTCATGGAACCAAGGCTTATCATCTTTGACAATAGCTTCTGCAAATACATATGCTGGTCTGTCAAGTCTGGACACTGAAATCTGAGGTACAAATTTGGCAGCCTGAACTTTGATCATAGATGAAATGGTGGCCAGAGCATCTGCAAACTGATTCTCATCCCGAGGGATATACTCAAGCTTGACCGTTGTGAAGAAGGTCAGTAACCTTCTTGTATAATCCCTGTAAGGTATCAGATGGTCCTGGTGGGTGTACCATTTGCCGTTGGTTTGATTAACTACCAGAGCTGAATCTCCGAATACAGTCAATGTCTTAATTCTGAGGTCAATAGCTTCCTCAAGACCCATAATGCAAGCTTCGTATTTAGCTTCGTTGTTGGTGCAGTTAAAGGTGAGTTTTGCCGAGAAAGGCATGTGAACTCCCTTAGGTGTAATGAGTACTGCACCAATACCACGACCATTCATATTAACAGCCCCATCAAACATCATAGTCCATTCTTCTTCCGGGTCTGGCCCTTCAGTGTGAACAGGCTCTTCATGATCTTTTTCTTTTATGAACATGATGTCTTCATCAGGGAAGTCAAATCTCATAGGCTGGTAATCATTTGCCATCTTTTTCTTTTATGAGATGTGTACTGAATGTCATATTCTGTGAGAATCATTTGCCATCTTGCAACCCGTCCGGTAAGAGCTGGCTTCTCGAAAATGTACTTAACTGGGTCCATTTTGGATATCAATAAAGTAGTGTGGGTCAACATATACTGTCTCAGTCGGCAAGCAGCCCACGCTAAAGCACAACAAGTTTTCTCGAGCAGTGAATAACGTTGTTCACAGTCGGTAAACGTTGTGCTTAGGTAGTATATTGCATACTCTTTTCGACCAGACTCATCATGCTGGCCCAACACACACCCCATTGACCCTTCTAATACTGTCAAGTACATTATTAGAGGTCTTCCTTCAACTGGAGGCATAAGGATTGGAGGTTCTTGCAAGTATTCTTTGATCTTGTCAAAAGCCTTCTGGCAGTCCTCGTTCCACCTGACCGTCTGTTCTTTTCTTAACAGCTTGAACAAGGGTTCACAGGTTGCTGTAAGATGAGATATGAACCTTGAAATGTAGTTCAATCTACCTAAGAACCCTCGAACTTCTTTTTCAGACTTTGGTGCAGGCATTTCTTGAATGGCCTTGACTTTATCTGGGTCAACTTCAATCGCTTTCTCGCTCACAATAAAGCCCAGCAGCTTACCAGATCGTACCCCGAACGTGCACTTGTTGGGGTTCAGCTTCAGTTGGTACTTCCTCAGACGCTTGAATAACTTCAACAGATTTACCAGGTGGTCTTCTTCCATGAGGGACTTGGCAATCATGTCATCCACATAACACTCGATTTCCTTATGGATCATATCGTGGAATAATGTTACCATAGCCCGTTGATATGTTGCACCAGCGTTCTTCAATCCGAATGGCATCACCTTGTAACAGAACGTGCCCCAAGGTGTGATGAAAGTTGTCTTCTCCATGTCTTCAGGTGACATCTTGATCTGATTGTATCCTGAAAATCCGTCCATGAAGGAGAATACCGAGAACTGAGCTGTATTATCAACCAATACATCAATGTGAGGTAATGGGAAATCATCTTTCGGGCTGGCTCTATTCAGGTCCCGGTAATCAACGCACATCCTCACTTTACCGTCTTTCTTAGGCACAGGTACTATATTAGCAACCCACGGTGGGTAGCTAGTTACAGCAAGGAACCCGGCGTCCCACTGCTTCTGTACCTCTTCCTTGATCTTCATTGCCATGTCTGGGCGAGTACGGTGCAGTTTCTATTTGACCGGTGGGCATTCTTCCTTCAAAGGCAACTTATGCATAACAATGTCGGTGTCCAACCCTAGCATATCCTGGTAAGACCAGGCAAACACATCCACGTACTCTTGAAGCAGTTCAATCAGCTGTTTCTTCACTGAGTCTTGTAAGCAGGCCCCGATTTTAACTTCTCTCACATCTTCATCTGTACCAAGATTGATCGTTTCTACCTCCTCCTGATGAGGAGTGATAACCTTTTCCTCTTGTCTTAACAACCTGGCTAGCTCTTCAGGAAGCTCGTAATCTTCTTCAACCCCTTCATCGGCTTGATTGATCGGATTGTCAAAGTCATACGAAGTCGTAGCCGTGCTGTTGTCGGTGCTGTCTGGAAGGCACTCTCTGCAAGGGTTCAGTTTGTTCATTTTAGTGATTGATTTTAATCTTGTTTAGAAAAGTGAAATAAAGTTGTCATTTTGAAAACATTGCCATTTATTTTTTATACAAAAAGAAAAATGGAAAAACAGTGAGCGGAAAAGAAAAAGACTCATTTGCAAAAGATGTCTGATGTTTCATTGATTAATCTTGTTGCACAAAAATTATAGATGGCCCGATTACAAAATGAGTCTTGTCATCTTGGGCAATATGCAAGACTTGATGCATGCTTAAAATATACAGGAAATAATAATTACTCTGCAGGAGTAACCCTTATAATTTCCTGGGAAGACCAGTTTGAGATACAGCTCCCCGGGATCCTTGGACGTATCCAGCTCTCCAGGTTGCGTTCATCTTCCGACTCATCTTCCAAGTTGTTGACAGCATCAGGGGTGAGCAACCCCCCACTAACAAAGTTGGGCTTCTTAGCAGCCTCTGCTTGATCTTGTTGAGTTGGTTTGTAACCCAACCCAAATCTATCCTCTTTCTTCTCCACAGGCAACAGTTTGCCCCAGCCTTGAGCGTTTCCTTCTTCCACAACCTTCCGGGCTTGCTGGTAGGATGTCATGGAAGTCCCAAGTACAGCAGACGTTTCATTAATATTCAGGGCCTCGAACCCTTGACTCATCGTCTCGTGGATCTCCCCATCCATCTCAATATATTTGTAAGTAGCCAGATGGCTAACAAAAATATCTTCCTCTCCACAAATAGTAATGACTTGGCCCTCCCATTCGAATTTTAACTTCTGGTGAAGGGTTGAAGTCACGGCGCCAGCGGCGTGAATCCATGGTCTACCCAAAAAACAGCTGTAGGTCGGCTGAATGTCCATCACGTAGAAGGTCGTTTTGAAAGTTTGTGGGCCAATCATTATAGGCAACTCAATTTCTCCCAGAACTGATCTCTTAGAACCGTCAAAGGCTCTCACTACTAAGTTATTGGGACGTAATGCCGATCCTTCATATTCCAGCTTCACAAGGGCCTTTTTAGGTAAGACATTGAGGGATGATCCTGTGTCTACCAGCACATGGTAAAGAACTGCACCCTTACATTCCATGGTAATGTGCAAAGCCTTGTTATGATTGCGGCCTTCCGTAGTCAAATCAGTGTTGGTAAATCCTAGTCCATTACTAGCATTAACATTTCCAACCACAACTTCCAACTGATTGACGGTGATCTCTTCTGGCACATAAGCTGCGTGCAAGACCTTTAGTAGTGCGTTCCGATGAGCCTCAGAGCACATAAGCAATGATAGAATGGAGATCTTGGAAGGCGTTTGGTGAAGCTGGTCCACTATCTTGTAATCACTCTTCTTGATGATTCTCATGAATTCATCAACTTCTTGATCAAAAGGTGTTTTCAAAGCTTCTTTAACAATTTGCTCTTCTTGCACCATGCTCTTCCCCTTCGCCTTGGCAGCAGCTTCTGCTTCAGCAGTGGGTCTTGGAATTTGCGGGGTAAAGAGGCGTCCGCTTCGAGTGAAGCCTCCGCCTCCCCCCACATTGTCTATTTATGGTGAAGAAGTTGATGATTTGAGAGTGATTTTCTGTCCTTCGCAGTATAGATCAGAGCCGTAATGCCAAGGGATGGCATTACTGCTTTCATAAGGTATTGGCCCAGGCACTGTGATAGTGACTGGACTGGTGGCAGCTGCAGAAGGGACCATGATAGTCTGTGGATCATAGTATATTGTGACTGGTGCTCTGATGGGAGCGGCATTTTGTGAGTTGTAGGCAGAATCATTTGTAGGATCATAATAGATTGTAACTGTTGAGACACTTGCTGTTGAAGTTGTAGGAGACATTGTTGGAAGGATGGGTGTTGTTGTTGTAGGAGACTCTGAATGAAGGGGTGTTGTAGTTGTAGAAGGGATGTTTGTTGATATCTGGTCCGTTGAAGTAACAGATGAAGCATTTGTTGATGAGATTGAAGAGTTGTTTGGAACAATGGTTGTTGCAGTTGTAGGAGATTCTGGGACTGTTGTTAAGGAGATTGCTGGATTGGTAGGTATTGATGTTGTGATTTGAAGCAGGCCACTCTGGATGAGACCATCTATGCCATCCCTCAATTCATCACACCCATTCACTGAAATGTTGCAATAAGCACATCCTAGCTCACATCCAGGGAACATTTGACATTCAAGGAGTTGAGCTTTAATCTCTACCAAGGGTGTCCGAATCTGACCCACACTGGTTATCAAGTAAGACGGCTTGTCTTCTTCAATAGCATTGATTCTGGGTCCTCCGTGGTGTGGCATAGGGTTCTTGTTAACATTTGGTGGTGGTGCAAAGTTTAGAGCTTTGGAGTCTACCAGGTCTTGTAGCTTCATGTGCAAGGCTCTGCACTTCTCTGTACTATGGCCAGGTGCATTTGAGTGAAAAGCACATCTGGCGCTGGTGTCATAATTTCTGGGCAGACTGGCAGGATCTGGAGGTGCCAATGTCCTTAGCTCAACTAGGTTGAGTTTTAGGAGTTGTGGCAATAATGTGGCATAGGGCATAGGGATCGGATCGATCACCCTATTGGCCTGAGAAAGTCTCTGTTAGAACGGTCTTTGCTGATTGTTGTTGCTGGTGTTGTTGTTGTTATAATTTCTCTGAGGAGGATACTGGGTTTGTTGCTGGTAATTCTGTTGCTGAGGTTGATAAGCTGGTTGAGGATGAATTGGAGCAGGAATGGTGACTGCTGCCACAGACCTATGAACATATCGGGGTCTGCCCCTGCTGGTATGGATAGCATTGGTCTCACCAGTTCTTCTTGGGCCCACAAAAGGCTTTCTTGTGTTGCTGGATGAGCTTGCACCGTTGTCAGAAATCTTACCCATCTTTAATAGGCTCTCAATTCTTTCCCCAGCTATGACTACATCAACAAAGCTAGTCGAAGAAAAGGCAGCTAGCCTGTCAATGTATGTCCCTTGGAGGGTGTTCATAAACATATCAGCCATCTCCCTCTCTGACATGGGTGGTTGGACAGCAGCAGCAAGCTGTCTCCATCTCTGAGCGTACTCT
Source organism: Lathyrus aphaca (assembly GCA_963966055.1). NCBI lineage: Eukaryota > Viridiplantae > Streptophyta > Magnoliopsida > Fabales > Fabaceae > Lathyrus > Lathyrus aphaca. The sequence goes on from OZ014520.1 coordinate 205,746,221, forward strand.
CGGAAGCTTTCTCTGGATGACTGTGACATTCCCATTAGGAGGGTCCTGTTGGGAGCCATATCCAAGTTGTACTGGTATTGTCTAATGAAGGCCTCAGCCAAGTCCTTCCAACACCTGATGGTTGCTCTAGTCAGGTGAGAGTACCATTCCCTTGAAGCTCCTGTTAAGCTATCCTCAAAGTAAAACATCCATAGCTTTTCGTCCATGGTATATGCCTTCAGCCTCCCCAGAAAGGATTGTAAATGGGTTCGGGGACAGGAAGTTCCGTTGTATTTCTCAAAACACGGAGGTTTAAATTTGTGGGGAATCCTGACCCCGTCCACTAGACCCATGTCCATAACATCAAAGCCCAAAGAATTCTGGGACTCCAGGGATCTCAGTTTCTCAGCAATCTCATCTAGCCTCCTGTCATAGGCTTCCTCCCCAGCTCCCATTACTGTAAATTGATCTTCCTGGGGGTCTTCTTGCAGCACTCTACCTGCAGTGGCAGTCCCTTGCACATTAACAGGGATGTTGATCTCTGGATGCAGGTGGGGTCCATAGACTGGGGGATTAACATGAGGTTGGACTCTCTCATTGTTGCTTGTCCCAGCAGTCCCTGGATGAGGGTCTTCCTGATTCCTCCCTTCTACCAGTGCTCTTAACCTCTCTTGGCTTTGAGCCATATTATTCATCACCTCCATAAACTGTGTCATCTGATTCCTCATTTCTAGCCTTTCATTGGCCATTTGAGTCCTGACCTCTGTAAGGTCCTGCTGTACTTGGTCCATTTGTATACCCGGAAGGTTGTTGCGGGTTGGATATCTGTGTGGACGGTTGAGTGGAAACACCCGACGTCGAGCAATAGTTCCTGAAGTCACAACAGAGTTAGTAACAAAACAAAACAAACCTGCAAAACAAACAAAGGGTTAGTATACAATGCAGTATGCTTATTTGTATCCAAGGTATCCGGCTTGGCACTTGGTTTTGACCTTTCCAGACCCCTGAAGAAGATGCTTTTGATGTTGCTTGACAGAAACTCAGATGGAACAAACCAACATATATATTACAAAAGGTAAATGATACATAGTTTGCTTCTTTTTACAAAACACGCCCTCTGAGGGGTCAAAAATACAACATAAAGAAAAGTACATGAAATGAAAGCAACAACAAGCAAAAGTCAGACACCAAGACCAAACTCATCCTCCTGAACTTCCTTGAGAAGTGCTTCAGTCACAGGATCGGCTGGACGCTCTGTGAGATTCCTGATAAGGAGATTCCTGGTAGTAACAGTTGTAGTTAGCTTCTTGTGTCGACTCTGGTCCTTTGACCTCTTCACACCAGCTTTAATCTTCAACTCTGAGATCTCTCTCTGGGCTGCTGCCAGGGCTTCCTGTTGCTCCTTTGCACTAGCCTCCAACTGCTCAATCTTATCCTGAGTCCTTTTATCCTCCTGAGTGCGAGCTTCGGTGATCCTGACCCACCTAGCCTGACTTTCCTTCAGATACAAATCAGTCCTAGCTCTTTGGAATTGGGCCTCTTTACAGGCATTTTTCAAGATCTGCTCTCCAGCCCTAGACTTCTTGATATAGTCTTCTGACTTTTCAATCTTGGCTAGATGCTCCACCTTTAGCTTTTCTAACCTTTCAATGTCCAGCCGACCACCACTCCTCTCCTAGAGGGTCTTCTGTAGAGCCTGAGTCAGATTCTCATTTCTCTCTTTTAATTTCTCAAACCCCTCTAAACTGACAGTTGCTGGAGGTGGTGCTGTGGAGGGTCCAGGCACATCTTCAAGGGTGAAGGGCATCCCAGAAATTTGAGCCCTGGCATGAGACCACTCATAGTACTGAGCTGAGGCTACATTATTGCATCTCCCAAGAATGGTTACCCCTTTAGTCTGGACATTGTCCCAAGCCCAGGATGCTTGCCTGACAATAGCCAGATTAGGCTTGTTCTCACAATAAAGGGTCTCAGCTATGTCTTGTACTCTAGGAGGGTGGACTAATGCATAGCCCAGTTGTCTTTTGAATAGCAGAGGGTTGTAGTTGATGCAACCCTTCACTCCTACCAGAGGCACATTGGGAAATTGCCCACAACTAGTAATGATGTCTCTGCCCTTGGTGCTCTGAGTGCACCACCTGATATCATCTGAGGTTAAAGCAACAAGCCTCCTAGCCCAGTTCTTCTGCTGGTGAGGGTTCAAGAATGCATCAGTCTTTGGCAAATGCTTGAGCAATCAGGTATGGAACAAAGGTGCACAACATCTCACTAATCTTCCCCTTTGTTTTTCATTCCTTTGGTGAACAGAGTAGTAGAGATCTCCCAGTAAGGTGGGCACTGGGTTCCTCAGGATGAAAAGATGGATTGCATTCTTGCTAACAAACTTAGGCTCATCTGCAAATAAAATAACCCCATATATGCTAAGGGCTAATAATGCACAAACTGCCTTCCACTCCCCCAAGGAGGCCTTCAGAATAGCCTGAGAGGTCAAGAAATCCAGATGAAAACCAGAGACTCCAGCTTTAGTAGTCATATTCTGCCCAATCAGAACTGGTTCCAGATACAAGGCTTTTGCCACCTCTTCATTGCTAGGGAAAACCATCTCAGGGTTGAAGGGGATTCCACCCCTGACAGGTACACCAATCAGTGATGAATACTCTTCCAACAAGGGTCCCAACTGAAAATTCTGGAAGGTGAAGCACCTCAGAGGGGGATCATAGAACTGTAAGCAAGTATGAATCAAGCTCCTCTGTGAAGGGTCCAAATCCATAACCACATCAAGGATTCCTCCATAATGTTCTCTGAATAGTGGTATATGGTCTGGAGTAATCAGGGTCTGAATCTTCCTGATGCTAGCCAACTCAGGCTCAAAGAAATGATAGGAGATGTTGCTCTTCTTAGGTGCCATATTGCTGAAGAAGAGATGAGTCAGATGCTGAGAATAACACTGAAGATGGGCCACTGACAGGCTGAGACTGGTGATGCAGGTGACTGAAGCAGGTAGCTGATAACTGAAGCAAGTACTGTTGCAAATAGGCCTATGCTGAAGAAGGGGTCAAAACCAAGCCAAAATGTAGGATGGATACCCTGAAAAACAAATAAACACATGTTAAAAATGATGCAATGAGGATGTATGCAAATGATATGCAAGGGTTTGTGACTGAGCTGGATCTGATCAAGTGCTCTGATATAAGTCCATGTATGTTCAAGAAATCCAGATGGAGGTTCATAAGTCCAGTAACCAAGGTGGGGGACTCAAATAAAGAGTCACATGTCCAGGGTTAAAATCACAAGAACTGTTCCAACATGGAGTACTCTTAATCAAAACAAAGTAACAGGGTATGCTGAGGTCAAAGGTACCTGCAAACCTGTAAACAGCCCAACCCCCTCACAGGTGGTGTTCTAAAACAAGGATCCTCAGACTTGGATCAGTTATGAGAAGTGTAAACACTTCTAACCCGGAGGTACAGTGTTTACAATAACCATAAAAGATCCTCCTCTAATTCACCTCAGTTTCTGAAGGTCAATACTAAAGGTCATCCAGACTTAGCAGGCTTCCCAGATAGCCCTAGCACTACAGGAAATCTGTAGCACAGTGTTCTCAAGAAGAAACCCATATCTGAACCGTGTTTCATATTCCCGCACCAGACCGAAATGGAATGGGAAAGAACATGAACCACTCTAGCCTAGGTGTCACTCAGGTCCCAGGTGTAGGACCTCAATTCTCAATGGAACAACCACCCACCAAAGCAACAAAACAGATCCAGCCAGCACAGTATGACAGTATGATATATGTAAAGCTATAAAGAAAGCAATAAAACAACTGTACATAAAGCAAAAATAAAACAAACATACACACAAATAGCACATAACACCCCAGTAAACACAAATCAAACAAGCGCTAGGAGGAACCCACAAAAAGAACCAGAAGCCCTGGTTACAGTATAAGGTTCCGCAGCAGAGTCGCCAAGCTGTCGCTCCCACTAAATGAAGTCGGGTCAAATAGGGTGCAGACGCGAACGGTCGGCGAGAGGAGGATGTGAGAACACACAGGAGTGAACTCACGGGAAATGAATAGAGTCGCCAGCTAGGCATTTTTATCCCAGAGGAAAGGCAATGCTGCATAAACCTAGAAAAGATATGGATAAGACGGTTGCGAACCAGAGAGACTGAGAAAGGGGGTTGGTTACAACCTGGGAAGGTATTAGCACCCAGATTGTCCGGCGTACTCGACGGGATCCACGCTTAAAAGATTTGTGTTTTAAAGGGGTAGTGTCACTACAAGAAAAAAGGAGATTTACGACACTTGAGTTGCGACAGTTATCACAAAACCGTCCTTATTCATGAATTGCGACGGTTGTCACGACAGTTAGGGTTAACTTTCACAATTATTTTGCGACAGTTATCACAAAACCGTTCTTATTTCTTAATTGCGACGGATGTCACGACAGTTAGGGGCTGGACTGCGACAGTTGTCACGACAGTTATTACAAAACCGTTGTTATTATGTTTTTAACTTAGTTTTTTATTTTATAATTTTTTTTTATTGAACACTAAATAGAGAAATTTTGTTCCCCCAATTCATAACACTATTTTTTTTATTTACGTAGTGTAAGATTACTCAAAAAAAAAATTCAAAATTTTCATCTAAAAAAAATTATTTTTCAAAAAACAAAAACCTAAACTTAAACTTCAATCATCCCAGAATCTCTCTTCTCTTGAAGAGGCTTAGTCAAAACTATCTTCTTCAACCACAAGCCACCGCTACTACTAAAATCTTTGTGTGAGTATTGACAAAGAAATTAAGCCCAACTTTGTGAGCACCACCGACTACCCTCTACATGCCACCGTCTGCGAGAAACATGCATGATCACCATCCATATCTCGCATAGATTCAAGATTCTTCTGCAAAGATTTCTTATTCTTTCTAATCTCAAAATCGTTAAATAATTATTCTCACACATCTCATATATAAAGAAACTCAGTGAAGGTATGATTTACTCGCATTTTATGTTTTTTATTTCTATGAAGATGTTTTGTCTCGATTTGGGAATTTAGGGTTATTCGTTTTAATGCCTATGAAATCAATTTACGATTGTGTTTGTTTTGATTTTTTGATTTAGGTTTTCTTCCTTTTATTTTCAAACTATTGTTTCTTCATATGTCTATTCAGGGGAATTTGTTTGATTAAGAGGAATGTTCCAGGCTATGGGTACTGACAGAAGTGGGGTAATAAATGGATATGTGTCTATCCATTGGTTTGGTTCTTATTTATGGGTACCGAGTGTTCGATGATTCCTAAATAATGATTCTATTTTTTTAAGGTAGGGATTACTCAAAGTATTCTTGTTGATGGATAGGTGAATCGGGTGAGATTAGGATGTTAGCAATTGTTGATTATTTTCCTCTCAAGAGAAAATGGTATAATTGTGATGCGGACCACAAACATGCAGGACAGTACTCTGCTGCTCTGCTAGCAGGAAATTATTTCCAAACATGTAGGAATATGATTTGGAATTGACATTTTAAAATGCTTATGTAAAACTATAGTGATATTTATATTTCTCATAATTTACTAGTTGATGATAAATTTCAAAGTTTCCAAGGCTAGTATATTGAATAATCTCTTATATCGTTGCACTCCGAAGCACCTTTTTATTGAAAACTTGCTGATTCACTTATACAGTTATTTTTGTAAACTCTAGTTTATAGGATAATCAGTTATGATTTCGGGTTTGAATCAGTGTGACTTAACTATTTCCTTTTTGTGCTATCATGTTTAGAATTATAAAAGAGTTTTAAGTAGTATGCCTTTTTGGTTTTCTAAGGATACATTTATAATAGAAATTTAGAATCCAATTTGCTCTATTAAGAATGAGCTTGTGCTTGGGTTCATTGTTTTTATTTATATATTATCAATACAATCTCTTGTGCTTATATGCTTGCTTTGTTGTAGTTGCTCTGTTGATGATAATGAGTTTTTGATTTTTGTTTTGCTTTAATTTAGGTATATACATTATAAATCTCGGAAAGACATGTGAGAAGATCCAACTTGTTGCAAGGGTTATTGTGGCGATTGAGAATCCTTAGGACATTATTGTCCAATCTTCTAGGCCTTATGGACATAAAGTTGTTCTCAAGTTTACTCAGTATACTGGAGCTTATGCCATTGCTGGAAGGCACACTCCTGGAACCTTTACCAGTCAGCTTCAAACTTCCTTCAGTGAGCCCCGACTTCTCATCCTCACCGATCCAAGAACTGGTCACCAGGTTTCACCATAATGCTATGTTGTTTTTGCATTTTACCTTCACCTTCTTTGGCTTTGACCCCTTTGAAATTCAATGTTGCATACTAAATTTGTGTTATTTTTATATGCATACTTTGTTTTTAATTGAATTTGTTTGTGTAGCCAATCAAAGAATTCGCTCTTGGAAATATTCCTACTATTGCATTTTGTGACACTAATTCTAGGATGCGGTATGTTGATCAAGAATGGCCAGATGCTGCTCCTCAGCCTATTGCAACAGTCAAAGGTTTATCAAGGATACGAGTTACATTCTTTTAAATTGTCTATTTATATGATCATAAAGTTTACATTGGTCTTGCATTTTTTCTTTACCAGGGGAATATGTCAAATATCATAAAAAAATAAACCTGATTTTACTATTATCCTTCATATCTGCTATATACATCTTTAGAAATTTAAAATAAAGATTTTTTTCCGGTAAAATCTTGACTGCCAGAACCTATTAAGTATGCATTGACTGTGGTAAGCCGAGACTACTATAGTGTGTTTCCGTTGATGATTATGGCCGATCAGGTGATGGTTAGTTACTTAAAGATCATTGCTTGATAATATTAGTTTTATTTAACACTAGGTTTATCATATAAAGTTTATTATATATATGGTTATTAAGCTCCAAATATAATATTTATCTTAATCTTCTTATTGAGTGATCATGATTCATCTATTATTACTAGAAGTTGAAATAGTTAATAATATATTTACGTTGAGATTGGTAGTGTTTCTAAAACAATGTAGAAATAACATTATTTAGGTTTACCATAAGGGTTTTGTTGCATCACATTCGTGGACAGAACACATTTATCCAATATACCAAGTTTTGATAAGGAAATTTAATTAATAAAAATATTCTAGTACTTTTTATTTTCTATTATGAAAATATATTATCATATGAAAAGAAGTATATCTTCATAATGAAAGAAATATATTATGCTTTGTTGATGGTTGTGTTTATATCTGTTCTGCTAGTGACTATGTGGTTGTATCTATTATGTATCATATGAAAAAATATATATAATATATAATGAAAATATATTATGCTTTTATCATTTTCTACTGGGTAATTTTTGTAAAGAAAGTAGTTATTTGACATTAAATGGCAAATAACTTTTGAATATATGGTTGATTTGATTTATAGGTTGATCTAAATATTGATGTTAGAGACAGAATGATTAATTCTGGTATATTGAGACTTGATAAAAATGGAAAAGACAATGTCTCATTGTTATTTCCCATAATTGAGAACTACTTGAACAAAATAGTGAGTTCCATGTCATATTGGAGATGCATTTATGAATACTCATGTGCTTTTTTATCTCTTTGTAATCATACACTTAATTCATGTATAAGAGTTCTAATGGATCTTTTGTTAATAGATTCTCCTCAAATTTCTTAGGCACCGAATGAAGAAAAATATGACTTGGTTCGTGAGGGTGTGATTATCTTCACTGGAGCTCTAGCAAAACACTTGGCAAAGGTTATTACTAAAGTATTATTTTGTTATTGCTAACATATCATTTTTATTGATTGTTTTTGGTTTCAGTAGGAAGTTGAATTTTAACTTTCTTGACAGTGGTTCTATAGTTAGCCAGGATCCTGCGATATCTTACGTTTAGTTTGAGCAGAGTTTGATATCTTACGTTTAGTTTGAGCAGAGTTTGAATGATGATACTACGATAAAATTGGATAAGTCATATGACCACATATTTGAACTCTGTTGACTATCCAAATTGATGTTAAAATTTAATATTAAACTTGTGTTTCAAATTAAATTATCATTTCTCGAAAAATAAATAGGTAATTGGCAAATATTTAACAAAAAATTTCACCTTTTCTTAAGTCATTACTAAGACTCATTGTTCTCACTTCAACTTTTTCATGTTCCATTTGGCAGCATTATTTTAAATCCTTATGCCTTACTTTTTCATTATAGTGATGAGCTATTTTGAATTGTAGGGCAAATCGTGCAGATAAAATGGTTCAATTCTTGAAAAGATGCTTTTGCCATTTTGGCCTGTACAATTCTGAGGGTCACTTGCTAGATTTGTATACCAAGCTGAAAGAGAAAGAGGTAATGCTTGAGGGAAAAAATAAACCATATCTAATTTTTATGCCATTTGATTCACATATTTGACATAAATGAATAAAAACAGAGATAACACTAATCAATAACTGCTTTCTCAAAGTAGTCTCTGGATTTAATATTCTTTCAAAAACTGTTGGACTATGTAGATCTTTAATATGTTGGTGGTCAATTAGATAATATGGAAGAATTTGCAATAATCAACAGTGTTCCTTCTAATCATTTATTGCATTGTTGTATTGCAGCTCCACCATGCTCGTGGCATTGACAGTTCGAACACCTGAATTATTTAATGGCTATCTCAAAGATTATCTGAATTATGGAATAAGGAACTCGAGCACCTATGTATTCTCATATTCTTATCTGAATGTAATTGTAATATGATACATGTTGGTTGTATAAATTTAATATAAAATATATGTTTAGTTGAATTAATAAATATATGGTTTTCTGCCCCATTCTGTTCATATTTTTTCAAACTTTTTTTTTTAATTTTAAATATAAATTACCTGCGAATTTACTTGTGGAAAAGGAAATTTCATACGGATTTACCTGCAAATGGACCTGTGGAAAAGAAAGTTACGACAGTTGGAACCGTCGTAATGAACCAAAAAACAAAAATTCTATGTATAGTTTCGACGGTTGGAACCGTCGTAATGAACCAAAAGAACAAAAATCATATGTATTATTTCGACGGTTGGAACCGTTGCAATATGAATATTACGTCAGTTTCTTAACCGCCGTGAGAGATAACGACGGTTGGTACGACGGTTTTGACAACAGACGCAATATGGCCTCGCGACGCACGTTTCTGCGACAGTGTTGCAACCGTCGTGACTTGCAAATTATGGTGGTTTTAACCGTTGTAACCTGCCAAAATAACCGTCGTAATTTGCCATTTTTCTTGTAGTGTGTCAGTGCAATCTGTGTATAAAAGAGCTGGAAAAGATGTACAGGTGTCAGTGTAAAAGAAAGTGAGGTGTGATAAGTATACAGTGTCAGTGTAAGAACAGGTATAAGATGCTCAAGATCATGAGGCTTAAAGAATGAAGTTGGAAAGAGGGGGATATACAGAGACTTTTGTTCGATAACAGTTAAGTTATGCCTACGTATCCTCTCGTGCAATGAGGAAGTCAGAACACCGTAGTTCGACCCAAAGAGACTGAAAGGTGAAATTGACTTGTGAACTGCTTACTTGTCTATGCTCAAGTGCATGACCTGTCTGGCTCAGGTGCTAACTGTCTTGCATTAGACGGAAGAAGCGAGTTCTCGTTTGTGAGTGAAGAGATGAGAAAAGAATCCCGTAGGAGACGATTATTGTTTGTTTTTGATGTTTTCAGTCTTTTATTGCTTTTTGGAAGTTTGTCATAAGTTAATGAGCTTAAGCCTAAACCAATGGGTTAGTAAACTCATCACATCTTCCCTCTGATTAGGGGTAATGAGAATACCTTAAGTGTGAAGTCAGCTTCTCACACTTAATCACCTTTGATGCAGGATTAAGATCATTACCCTACTTGTGATTAGTTAGATGTTTTTGTTGTTTTTGTTTAGTGTTGAGTAATGAGGTTAAGCCATAATCAGGGATTAAACAGACTCATTACACCATCCTAATAGAAGGATAATAGATGAGGGTGTTTAAGCTGAGGAAAACTCCTCAACTTAATCCATGATTAGGGATTAAATTCATGACAAAACAAGCCTTTGATTAAGTGGATTTTAATTAATGATAAGATGAAGAAGTGGATTTTATGATTTGTAAGACAACTTGAGGGGGACTTGTCCATTAACACTAGGGTTAGTCCTTCTTAACCAGTTAAGGAAGAATTAGAACCCTAATGCAAGGCCCAAGTTACAAGCTTGATGTCTTGATGATTATTAAGTGAATTGATTAAAGGATTTAAACACATTAAGGGTTTAACACTTAGGATTAAAGTTATACACTCCATCCTAATAGAAGGATGCAGGCATAAACTTAATCACAAAGCCTTAAAACCTTTAGGGTTTAGTCCCTGATTATGAGGTGAGAAGAGAAGACTCAAAGAGACACAAAGGTAAGAAACTAAGTGGGGGACTAATCAAAACCCTAATCATTGTCATGCTTGGTTATTCCTAAGGTTTGTGAGGTTTACAAGAGAAATCTTCAGAGGAAACACCAGGAAGCAAATGAATGGAGCAAAGAGAAAGCAAAGTAACTTGCTTCATTCAAGAAGTCAAGTCACTTGAAGAAAGAAAGTAAGAAGAAAAGAATGAGCAAGTTCAATCTCAAACACATAACAAAATGCAGCATGGATGCATAAAAGAGATGAGAAGAAAATGTGAGAAGTGAAGGCAAATTCACTTCTCAAAGTAACTTACCACCTGAAAAGTTAGTGAAAGAAATGCAATGCAATGCAAAATGAGAATGGAATGGCATGATGCAAACCAAAACCAGAAGCATATATGAGATGATAATGATGCTATGAGATGCTGCAAACATGTAACAAGGCATGGGGATGATCATATGAACAAATGGATGCAAATGAAGCAAGTTAAGAACCATGATCATACATGAAATGTTATGAAGTGCACATGGCATACAACATGGCAAATGCAAGATGCAATGATCAAACATGTTTACAATATGTCTTAAGATGTCAAATGAATCAAATGGAAGCACAAAATGCTATGGCAAGTCAAGGTATGCAAGCAAATGCAAGATGGATACATATGGAAGCCCAAATTAGGGTTTATGATCAATGCATCAAACAAAAACCAAAATCAGAAGCAAACATCAAGATAAAAAATTGAAAATGCATTTAAAGGGACCTTAAACCTATACTAACTCACTGCCCAAAGGAGAGGTTCCAACTCTTAACCTAATTAGGGTTATGAATTTCCTAAGATTTCTAGGGTTTTAGGTTACCTTAACAAGAAAAATGCCAAACAAAAGGAAAATGAAAGATCAAATCATGCCAATTTAATCTCACAAACTACATGCTAAACAAAATGCAATGCAAGAAGAATCAAAGTCCAACTCTCAATGGTTAGGCAGAAATGATTTTTGGAAGTTTGGATCAAAATAATGCTTTGAAAATGAATTAATTCCATGGAAAATTATCAAAATGCATCAAGATCAAAAAAAGAAATTTGGTTTGAGGGTTGGACAATGTTTCTAAATGATTTTAAAGGTTTCATGAATTTTTTGGTGATTTTTAAATACCTAAAAGTATTTTTAATTAATTAATTCTCATTAATTAATTAAAAATAAACTTTTAAATGATTTAAAAATATTTTTGAATGCAAAAAATAAAAATAAAAATGTTTTTGGTTTCTGAAATTAAATAAAAGTTTGTACAAAAAATTTCAGAATTTTTAAAAAGGTTTTGCTATTTTTAATAAATATGAGAAAACAAATGAATTAATTGGAAAAATAAAAATGACTTAAACTGAAAAAGGAAAAGTATGCAAATCTAAAGGTCCAGATTCAAATGAAACACGCGCGCGTTTGACTTGGCGCCACATCCAAGGGCTGGCATTCAAACCTGGCTAATTATGATTAACCCTAATTAATTGTGCCCTAATCACTTTCAGGCGACCGGAACACTGTTCCGGTCGTCTTCTCCGGCAAGCTCAAATCTCCAACTCTCTCTACACGCATCTAAAACAAAATCTAACTACCCAGAAATCATCCCCACTCAAAAACGAATCAAACCCCTCAATCAAACAACATTTATCATTCAAAATCAGAGAGAATCGAATCAAACATTTTTTAGGGCAAAAGTTTCAGACAATGCATACATCCTGGTTTCTCAACCATTTTCAAAAGTAAGCACATATTCATGATCAGGGGAGTGCATAGAAGCTATTAAGAACTTAAAAACATGTTTCTGGAAAAAAAAGTTCATGAAGCTACCTGAGTTTGAGGCTTTTTAGTTTGGAGCTTTCAGACCTCTTCTCTTGTGCAAAACTGCTCCTATGACCTCCCTTGTGCTTCTGAAAGGCTTGGAGCAAGTTTATTTTAGCTGGTTTGAGAGATTGAACAAGTTCTGTTCAGTGCAGTGAGAGAATCGTGTTTCTGATTCTGGGGGTTTAAGACAATGGTGATGGGTGCTTTGTGACCAGGAAGGTGTGTTGAGTTGATCTATGAAGTTAGTTTGTGTGTTTGTGGCTTGTGTGATGAGTTTCGAAAGCTCTTGCACATGAAGGTGAAAATGAGAATGCTGTCTTATGTGAGCTTTCAGGCTTGCTTCTTGTTATGTTTGGCTTGCATTTGATTAGTATAAACAATTGCCATTGGTCAGAAGAAGTGACATGTGCTTTATTGATTGGTATGGGTGTTTTTGCCAAAATGTCAAATTTTGTGTAAGAGAGGTATGGGCTACTTCTAGCCAAGTACAAGGAGTGTGTCCTGCGCAGCATGATGAGGAAAAAAGCCTAGGATTGATCATCAAGCTAGCAAGCAAGTGGATGAGAAGCTATGATGAGTTTTGCAACTTGGTTCACTTTTGCCTCTTATGAAAAATCTTGTTCCATAAACCATAAAAATGTGTAATTATTTGGTCCATTCTTAACTTTAGATGTCACATGATCATGTTGTGTGGTTTAGAAGTCCATTTGATAGCTTTAGAACACTTGATCAAGTCATTTTGCAAAATACCTCTTTGGTAGAAACTTTGAAATTTTGTGATTTTTGCCAACTTTGACAAGCCATAACTTTTGATCCAAAATGAATTAGGTCATGTTCTTGTACTTTTTGAAAAGGTAATGATCCATTCTACAACTTTCATGACCAAAGTTTTTCCATTTGAAGCTTTCTTGAATCAAAAGGTAAGGGTTGAAAAAGTTGCCTAAAATGACAATTTCATTAAAAGTCAAACTTGCCCAAAAAGTCAACTTTGCAAAAGACTTGAAATTCTTCAATTTTGTGAACTTCCAATGTCTTCTATGATCAAATAAAGATCATATACAATCAAAATGATGAAGAAAACCCCTTGGTTGGGTCATTGGGGCCTCAGATGCCCTGATTTTGCACTGACTTGCTTGAAAAGTCAACTCTTGATCAGATGACTTCCCCATGGAATTTCTTCATGACAATTGATATGCATACTCCCTATACCATATAGAGACCAATAGAAACAAGAATGACCAAAAAATTTGGAGTTATGGCCTCTGAAACCAAAACCCTAATTTTGGGTCATCTGTGTAGTCAAACCTGGCTCTGCTTCCATACCATTCTCAGTTCTTGTGATTTTTGACATTCTTGACTTTGAGAGGGTGTAATATGATACTTGAACATGCATGGACCTCTTTGAAGTGGTTGATGACCTTTGGAGTGGCTCAAGAAGCTCTTGGATTGCTCAGATCACAAACCCCAGATTCACAACTTCGACTGGCTCTTCATGTGGCTGTATGGCTTTCTCTTCTTGTTGTAACAACCTAGCAAGCTCTACAGGTACTTCACAATCGTCCTCATTTCCGTCTTCAGTTTGATAGATCGGATTCTCGAAATTATAATTGGCAATAGTAAAACTGTTATCAATAGGATCCAGAGTGGATGAGGATCTGCATTTTAGTGATGTGGGTGTGTGTAAGAACACATAGCTGATAAAGCAAAAATAAAAGAAAAGAAAGACAAGGAACACTAAAACGAAACGTCCACTGATTTTATTGAATGAAGTATGCAAATGAAATGACAGCCTGTAACAAGCACACCATTGTGCCCCGGGTAAGGCACAAGGCTTAAGAGTTTTATTGTTCAAGAAATTACAAACTTAAAAGTAACAAACACAGTAATAGTATTTACTCCTGACTAAAGGAGATAGGGATAACATCTTCAGCTTTCCAATTATTGAGTCCAGCACCCACAGTAGGAAAAATCCAAGCATCCAAGTTGTAGTCTTCTTCATAGTCTCCCACGGCATTGATCTGATCTTTCACAACCCCTTGACTAGTGATACGAACAACACGAGCACGACGAACAGCCTTCGGGGACTCTGCAGTGAAACCCAAACCAAACTTGTCAGACTTGTATGGGATATCAGGAAGCTGACCCCAAATAGTACAACCACCTTCGTCCACTACAGCTCTAGCATCTTTAAGGGAGGCCATTGTTGGAGGTATTCTGGTGACCATAGGAACTTTCTTGACAACCGGAGGAGCTACATAATCATTAACAATCCAAGGAACCACTTCAAATGTCTGACACGGAGTTTCAACGTATTCACCTTCCACTTCCAGATACTTGAAGGTGTTTACATGGCTAACAAAATATTCTTCCTCTCCATATACAGTAACAACTTTCCCTTCTACCGGATATCTCAACTTCTAATGTAATGTAGAGGTTACAGCACCTGCCCCATGGATCCAGGGACGACCAAGCAGACAAGAGTACGAAGGACGGATATCCATCACATAGAATGTAGCATTAAAAATCTGAGAACCAACTTGGATGGGCAAGTCAATCTCTCCGTGCACCACTCTTCTAGAACCATCAAAAGCCTTAACAACTATATTACTGGGTTTCAGCACAGCATCTTCAGGACTCAACTTATTCAGGACTTCCTTGGGTAACACATTCAGAGAGGAACCATTGTCTATCAATACATGTGACAGGGTAGTGCCCCTGCATTCAATTGAGATGTGCAGAGCCCTGTTATGATCCCTCTTGGCAGGGGTCAAATCAGCATCAGAAAACCCTAATCCATTGTCATAGGTCAGGTGGGCAACACAATTCTCAAATTGGTCAACAGAAATTGCATTGGGTACATGAGCAGTCTTCAGAAACTTAATCAAAGCTTTGGCATGAGCTTCAGAACATAACAACAAAGACAGCATGGAAATCTTGGAGGGAGTATGCCCCAACTGATCAACAATGTCATAATCACTCTTGCAAATGATTTTCAATACTTCTTCCATCTGCTTAGAGAGATCATCAGCAGCTGGTACATCAGTAGGTATAGGCTCAATAACAGGACCTTTGCCCCGTGCATCAGTGGTGGAGGTAGCAGCAGGAGTGACTGCATTCTTGGAAGTGACTGGAGGAGAGAACACTCTTCCGCTTCGTGTGATCTTACTAGATCCAGCAATATTATCAACATCAACAGGCATATCAGCTAAGGGTTCCTGCTTAACACCATGGATATAAACATCAGATCCATAATGCCAAGGCACAGCTTTATCATACGTATACGGAATAGGACCAGGAGTGGTAATGACCATAGGAGCCACTCTGGCTTCAGCAACAACTTTCACAGGGCCTTCAGCAGTAATCTTGATTGGACCCTGATGGGTGATTTTAATAGGACCTTTGGAAGTGATTCTCACCGGCACTTTGTCAACCATATCAACCTCTTCAGTCTTCTTACCTCTAGTAATATGCTCCACCATACTCTCCACAGAAGGTGGACTCCTTTCAAACACTATGGTGTAATTATTCATGAGACGTTGAATTCCGTCCTTCAACCTCCAACAACTATCTGGATTATACTCACAATAGACACAATCTTCACGACAACCCGGAAAGAACCCAGCTTGTACTAACTTCTTCCTGATGACAGACAATGGTGTGGTCAATTCTGCAACTGAATAGATATGCAAATCTTCATCAATGGCATTGACAGTCTTCTCGTGATTTGGCATTGGAGCAGTAATCACATTTGGAGTACCCGGAGGGTCAAACTCAATCTCTCCAGCCTCAATCATATCTTGAATTTTGTTCTTCAAGACCCAGCAGTTATTAGTATCATGTCCCTGACAGTTTGAGTGATATGCACATTGTGCATTGGGATTGTACCTGGGAGAGGTAACATTGGGATTTTGAGGAGCCTCTTTCAAAGTAATAAGTTCAGCCTTCAACAAGTGTTGCAATGCCTGAGCCATTGACATGTTGATCTTTGTGAACTGCCTTCTAGCCCTCTGTTGGTTGCCCTGTGGCTGCTCTGGTGTTGTAGGAGTTGGATTTGAGATATGAACTGCACTCACAGACTGATGCCTTCTATTACGATCAGGTTGACCATAAACAACATTTGACTCTTTCTTCCCAGTGGGAGGCTTCTTTGCAGCACCTGATGAAGAAGTACCCACTTGGATCTTGCCATTCTTTATACCATTTTCCACTCGCTCTCCTGTCATTATCAACTCAGTGAAGCCAGATGATGAGCTTCCAATGAGATGACTGTAAAACGGACCATTCAGCGTACACATGAACATATCAACCAATTCCCTGTCAGTTAAAGGGGGTTGAACTCTTCCAGCTAAATCTCTCCACTTCTGAGCATACTCCTTGAAACTCTCTTTGGCACCCATAGACATGCTTTGCAGCTGCATGCGAGTGGGAGCTAAATCAGCATTGTATTGATACTGCTTATAGAAAGCTTCAGCAAGATCATTCCAATCCCTGATGTTGACACTCTCCAATTGATAATACCACTCCAACTGAGCTCCAGATAAGCTCTCTTGGAAAAAATGGATCCACAATTTCTTATCAACAGTGTGAGGTTGAATTCTTCTGACATAAGACCTCAGATGCAGCTTGGGACAAGAGACCCCATCATAAACAACAAAGGTAGGAACCTTGAAACCAATGGGTATAACTACCTCAGATATCAGACTCAAATCTTCAAAATCCAGCCCTGAAGACTTCTGCAACTCCATAGCATCCATTCTATCCATCAGCATCTTGAATTTGTCTTCATTAGGATCATGGTAGTAATTAGCCTCAGAATCAGAGTCCCCCTTTGTGTTGTGGAGACTGCCTCCCTCTTTCTCAGATTCATAGTCTTCAACCTGTTCTTTGGTCTTGACAGGACCTCTGAACCTTCTTCCCATGTTGATCAGGCCACCTGACCTTCTAGTCTTCTTAGTCTTCTTGGCCAGCAGTATCTTCAATTCATCCTGCCCCTTGGACAGGTTCAGGATCAGCTCTTGGAACTGTGCATTCTGTGCCTGGAGATCCTTAACTGTTTGTTCAAGAGCCATTACTGAAATAAACAGCGAGAAGATGAGAAACCTGTGCACAAATAAACCTGTGATGCAATGATATGATGTATTAATGCGTATGCAATGTTTTCAAGGACCGCAGGATTTAAATTTGCTTAAACAAACAAGAAGGTAAACTTTTATTAGTAATAAACTTTGTTTTGCCTCTTGGGCTTACAAAAAATGAAATAAGTACAAGAGATGGGGTTTTAAGTCTCCCATGGACGTTTCCTCTTTATGTTGAGGTATGAGTTGAGATTCCGTTCCTCGTGAAGTTGCTTTGTTAGTTCCAGGATTCTTTCTTGACTTGTTTTGTAATGAGCCTCGAAAGTATCCCTTTGCTCCTTCAATTGGATCCAGGATCTCTGTAAGTCTTCCATGTCAGTAGGCATGTCTGGGTGAAGGATGGTATAAGCAGTATCTCCTTCAGCAACAGGTTCCATGGTAACTGGCAGGATAGCAGGATATGGCATCATGAGAGTCTGAGCACGAGATCGCACCCATCTGAGATAAGCTTCCATATGAATAGTGTACTTAGGCTCCAGTGTCTTGCTGTCAACCTTGTTTACTTTTCCCCATGCTCGTATGAATCTCTGACTGTAACCTTGAAGATCATTGTCGTAGTCAAACACAATGCCCTGAATCAACATGTCATGTGGACCATCACTCCGAGCGTAACCAAACTGTCGTAAAGCTAGAGAGGGGTTGTAGGTGATGCCTCCTCTTATGCCTAGAAGTGGCATATTAGGAAACTCCCCACAACGGTCAATGATAGTGACATTCTCCATAGATCTGGAGCACCAATGAATATCTGAATGCGAGAGTGACATGATTCTCTTGGACCATCTGAACCCTTGCTCATTCTTCATTACTGAGCGAGGAAGGTGAGAAATAAACCACCTAGATATCAAAGGTATGCAACACATCAAAGTTCCTCTTGCCCTTGTAGTACGGGTATGAAGAGAATGTAGGATGTCTCCAAGCAATGTAGGCACTGGATTGTGACTCAGGAAAATGTTGATGGCATGAACATCTATGAACTGATCTAGATTGGGGAATAATACTAAGCCATATATCAGCAAGGCTAAGATCTCCTCAAAAGCATCATAGCTCATGGCCTTCAAGAACATTTGAGCCTTCTCTATCAACACCTTGGCAAGAATACCTTTAACTCCGCTTCTCGTTTCTAAAACAATGTCAGACTTCTTCAGATGTAGAGCTGCAGCAATAACCTCAGGTTTAGGCTCTCTTTCCAAGCCTGTGAATGGTTTCTGATCAAGAACAGGTATGCCCAGAAGTTTAGAGAACTCTTCCATGGTTGGAACCAGCTGGTAGTCGGGGAATGTGAAGCAATGGTGCTTAGGATCAAAGAACTGAAACAGGACACTCATCATGTCTTCATTGAACCCTGAGATGACTAGATCCAATAGGTGGCCATGTCTCTTGATGAACTGGGAATGATCAGACACTTGAGAAACCAACTCTTTAAGCTTAGCAGGTATGCCCACAAAGTTGATCCTGATGGTGTTTCTACGAGCAGAAGCCATGACCTGTAACAAAGAACAAAGATAAATCCCTTGGTCCTTGAAATGGTTAGTGAAAATGCTATGCTTATGATGCATGATGATGTCATGATGTTATGCTCAATCACAAACATGTGGCACACACAAGCAAGTCACACAATAGCCCTAGGTTTGAAGGCTTGTATGAGGTTCAAAGGTAAGTACCCTCCCCTGAAGTTAGTTGGTTCATCCTGTCCTACAAAAGTAACCATGTTCTAAGGGATCTCAAAATCATTGATCCTTCACAAGGGTGGTTGTTCAGTAGGCAACTTATTTTCCAACCAAAACCCTCCAAGTTTAAGATCTCAATGAGCGTAGTATCGAGTATCAACCAACTTCAGTCTTCACCAAAGCCGGCTATCTCACTACTTTCTAAAGGCCAAGATGGGATAACTAGGGTTCTAAAAGTTAGTTAGTGCATTGACAACATATGGCAGCCTCATATTATCCTCAACTTGACTTAAGGAACATAAGCACCAACCAAGAAGTCACACTAACTATGGCCACCAGATCAACCATATCGATATACGTCGTACAGTTTCCTTGGTCTATTGCCATTTACCTAAGGTACACTAGATCCGGGTTAGGACCTTTCACACATAAGAGCCCAACAAGTAAGTAAAGCAAACAAGGCAAACAATTTAAGTGATCTAATTCCTAAGGGTACCCCTCTTTAATATTAAATCCCCAGCAGAGTCGCCAGTTCTGTAACACGGTGGGAGAACTGACTTTAGTTATGTTGCGGATAGCAAGAGTCGCCACCGTCTTTTATTTTATCCAAAGGAAAGACATAAAAGAACAGGAAAGACCTTTTAAAAGATTTTTGGGTCCGGGGGGTAGGTTATGTAAAGGGAAGGTGTTAGCACCCTTTACATCCATGGTTATCCATGGGCTCTTAGTTACTTAGCTCACTTTGAATTGTTTTTGAAATATGAAGTGTGTGAATAGAAATTTTCATAAGAGTTTGATAATGATCCATGTACGGATGCGTAAAAAACTTGTGTTTGAAAATTGTTTGAAATTGTGAAGTGTTTTGAAAAGTTTTTGAATAGTGAGCAAGTAACTATGAGGAACCTACCCTAAAGTTTAAGTCTTTCTGTTCTTGAATCCTTTAAATGGTAAGACTATCCCTATTATTAAGGAATAGGTAGTCATTACCTTGGATGTATGGGACAAGTAAAGGGACATCTGTTATTTAGGCAATTGTGGGGTGTATTAAGCAATTTTGGAGGGACTGTCATCATTATTCGAAAGGGACAAGATCATTATGAAGGCAACCTTTCAAGGGACTTGATCTTTGATTGTTAAGGGACTAGATGACTTTTCTTTTAAGGGACTTTTGCTTTATACACCCCACTTGACCTTGTGATTAGGCAGCAATGAGAGGTAACCCTAGAAAGTGAGATGGCGATCAAAGATCGACTTACATGTGTGAGTGTACAATTTTATTTATCTTTTAAATTTAAATGATCTAAATTAATTTTAAATAGCATACATGTTTACACTCCCTATTTTTACTAACCATGACATAAAAATAAATAATTTAAACTTTACAAAAAATTACATCCAGGAGCAGTTACAATAATAATAATAAAGCAATTTAAATATAATAAGCAAAATAATAAATAAGCAAGAATAAATAAATAATTATAATAGGGGTTAGTGAAAATAACAATAATACTAAATTAAATGGGGTTAGTAATAAATAAATATCACAAGCATATTAATAATAATAATGAAATAAACAAGCATATTATAATAATTAAAAATTCAATTTTATACACAATTATTAATATATAAACAATTATACTAATTATTATAAGTTTTAAGTTATATGTAAATTATAAAAAATAAATTAATTATGAACATATTGTGAAAATAGAATTATAATTATAAAATTAATCTAGCAATTTTCAACTATTTCTAAACATATATTAACAATTATTTATATTAAAGAATATTTATACATTATAAAAATAAGATTAATTATAATTATATTTACAAAAATTTAATTATATTACATGATTAAATAAAATATGATCATACTATTATATTTACAAAAATTAGAAATTAAAATCACAAAATAAAATTAGGTTTTTTAATTGTTTAGAAAAAATAAATTAGGGTTTGTAAAATATTAGGGTTTTTTTTTTTAGAAAAAAATATTTTAAGGTTTATAACTTAATATACAATATTATTTAAGTACATAATAATAAAAAAAAACTAATTTTAAAACTTTAGAAAATAATTTTTTAGAATTTTGAAAATATAAGATATATATATATATATGTATTATTTTTTGAATTATTTATATATATATATATATATATATATATATATATATATATATATATATATATATATATATATATATATATATATATATATATATATATATATATATATATATACAACATTATCTCTAATTAATAACAAAATAATCAAAATAAATTAAATAAAACAAAAAAAGTTGGAACTTACCTGGCTGGGGTTTGAACCCAGCACCTTTAGCTTGCCAATAACAACACATACCACCAGGCTGTCAACGCGCAAGTGATAGAAGAATGAGACAAATTGTTTTTATGCCTTATCCTGAAAAAATCACAAAAATGAAGAAAAAACCAAAAGGCCTGGGGGATTCGAACCCAGGACCTTCATAGTATCACACAAACACATTACCATCCCAGCTAGGTGAGCGCATCTGTTCATATAGTCACCACAATGCATAATATATTATAATGGCTAAATATCTGAAAAAATAAGCAAAAAAGATTGAAACCAGGATTCGAACCCCTGCCCTCTCATAATACGCGTGCCTGTCTTTCCACTGGGACAAGCATGTGCTTGTGAAATACAAACAGAAACAGTTCATAATATTTTAAAACAGTTTTTTAAATTTGAATTTTGGCGCCAGCATAACTTCATCTTCTTCATTGAATTCGCAGGTTTTCCTGCGAAACTATCTGGGAAAATACCTGCGAATTTTCCTGCACCCTAAACCTGCGAATTTCAAACCACCATCAAACAACACAATTTTATCAAATTAGGGACATCTTTGAATTCCTTGCAACCTGTACAATCCAATTATGCCAATAAAATTCGTTTATATTGTGTGAATCGAATAACCCTAATTTAGAGCTTTAAACCCTAAACATTGTATGTTCATGATTCGGCTATAACTCTTCACCAAACTATCCAGAATTCATCTATAGCCAATAACAAACATCAATATATCATCAAAATTCATTATCAATAAGTAAATATGATGATTCGAAAAAAAATGTATGAAGGACATGTATGATTCGGTTCATGCATTATGGAGTGTATTGGCTGCAAATAAGAGTTGGGATCCACTCAATGATGTCCAAGGATCATTGTTGTGTCTTTAGATTACCTTCAAATGCCTTGTTTGATTGAAACCGAATTTGAGTTTTTGGATGGTTTTTGAACAATGCAAACTTACTCTTGGGGAGGCTGGAAATCGTGGCTTGTGTTAGGGTTACCTTGTATACTTATAGAGTGATCAATTTAGGTCAAAAAGTTGGATACTTGTGTAGAAGATTTGATCCAAAAAGATTTAAAATGATAAGCCTTTAAAAGTCAAATATTTTTGTATGAACACTTGCTATTTTAAGACAATCATCATAACTCCCATATCAATTTGATCCAAGACATAATTATGATTTTCTAGAAGCTTAATCATATTTAAATCTTTGATTTTTGTATTTTATTTTAATTTAAAATGATTTTAAATGAATTAAATCAAAATAAATAAAAATAAAATAATAAAAAATCTGATTTTTGATGACTTGGGTCGTGCATGAAGTTATAGTGTGGATTGGGTCATCATTTGGCAAGCCCATTTGGAAGAAATTGGTTTTAGACCTCCATTTTCTTCATAAACCAACCAAAAATTTCCCAACTTTGCAAGGGCACACATCCTTCAATTTTAATGCTATGAGGGTGTTCTTGGACATTTTGGAAAGCTTGAAGAGTCCTCTAACTAACCCCACTGGTTTCATGTCCATATCATTTACCAATCTCAAGTTATGCCCTTTTGAAGTTGTTGACTTTTTGTTGACTTTCAAAAGGACCTATAATGTCTTAGCTCATACCTTCCAAATGAAGCATTTTTGGGCTTGGCTTGTGAGACACAAAGTTGTATAGAATTCAATTTCCTTCAAAATGAGCTTTGTATGGAGACTTGGTGATGAAGCATGTGAAAGTTATGGCTGGTCAAAGTTCAGTTGACTTTTACTGAGGAAACCCTAATTTAGAAACTCCTGATTCTTGATGATCTGAAATCTCCTTGATGAATCATGATCAACCCTTGATCAAATGATGAATTTTACTTCATATACTTGATGTTGGCAAAAAATCATGAAGTTTGACTTTGGTTTGACCACAGTTGACCCTAGTTTGACTTTTTAACTACTTTACTGATTTTGACTTATCTGATCATCTGACTGAGCAAACTTTTGAGAAAAGTCTTGAAACTTGTCATGGGGGTTCTTAAACACATATAAGATGTTATGAAGCTCACTTGAAGTCTTGGAAGTCCATTTAGCCTGATTAAAGTCAAAACCCTAGTTTTGGATGCACTGCTTAGGAGGTGCATTGTCTGAGGGATTTGTCAACTCTTCTGACCAATTGTGAACTTTGTGAACCTTGTGAACCATCATAGGATGTCTTGTGAACCTCATGGGAGATATTGTGAACCTTGTGAACCTCATAAAGTGACTTGTATACTTTATGAACCCCATGAAAGGCCTTGAAAGCATTGTGAATCTTGTGAACCTTGTGAACCTCATAAAGTGATTTGTAGACTTCATGAACCTCATGAAAGGTCTTGTAAGCTTTGTGAATCTTGTGAACCTTGTGAACCTTCTTAGCACACAAAGTCTTATATTGTGAGGGCAAATTTTGGGGTGCAACACTTACACACTCCTTTTGGCACCCGTCCGTGTCATCATTCCCCAGTAAAGTCGCCTGAGCCTTCTTTACGAACAAACACTTATATATATCACAGATACCCCTTGTGGCACCCGTCCGTGTCATATCTCCCCAACAGAAAGCCAAAGCGTCCCCTTTGCACTCACAGATACATATATGTAATTTTCTTGACACTCGTCCGTGTCACCTTCTCCAGCATAATCACCCAAACACTTTATCATATACTTGTTTATACTATACTTTTCTCCTTTTGACACTCGTCCGTGTCACTCTCACCAGCAGGTTAAACACTCTCATGTACACCATTTTATTACTTATTTCACCCTTATACAGATACTCGTTTATATCTTGTATATATCTCTCAAATCCCCACAGATTCGACACTCGTCCGTGTTCTTTGTTAACCAATTGGTACTCGTCCGTACCATCATCTCAGAGCATGCGTCAAGCGTTTGTTTCTACCTGATACTCATCCGTATCATAGTCTTAAGGATGCTCGTCTGCATCTTCAAATCCATACACTGTGTCAAACACTTTTGTCTTCCTGAATTTAGATACTCGTCTGTGTCTACTTTTCCCCAGAAGAGTCCCCTCAGGATCAACACTCGTCTGTGTTCTTTGTTAACCAGTTGATACTCGTCCGTATCATCATCTCTGAACACGTGTCAGTATTTGTTTCTACCCGATACTCGTCCGTATCGTAGTCTTAGGGATGCTCGTCCGCATCTTTAATCTATACACAACGTCAAAACACTTATACCTTTTAATTTCTTGGATATAAACACTCGTCCGTGTTTACTATCCCCCAGTAAGTCGCCAGCAAAGCAAAGTTTCTTTTCTATCTGACATTCGTCCTATGTCATGATAAACCCTGAGAGCAGCCGTACCCTGCTAGGTGATCGTCCTTCACCTCTTGATGATCGTCCTTCATCATGCTCATCCGATGGCCGTCCCCATCGTCGACCCTTTTTATCCGGCATTCGTCCTATGCCGTGATATTTAGCAGCCGTACCCTGCTAGGTGATCGTCCTTCATCATTTTATCCGATGGTCGTCCCCATCGTTGATCTTTTTTATCTGACATTCGTCATATGTCATGATAAACCTTGAGAGCAGCCGTCCCCTGCTAGGTGATCGTCCTTCACCTCTTGATGATCGTCCTTCATCATGCTCGTCCGATGGCCGTCCCCATCGTTGACCTTTTTATCCGGCACTCGTCCTGTGTCGCGATACTTTCGGCAGCCGTACCCTGCCAGGTGATCGTCTTTCACCTTAGATGACCGTCCCTCATCTTACCCCTTTTAGAGCAGTCGTCCCCTGCTAGGTGATCGTCCTTCACCTTTGATGACCGTCCCTCATCATTATTTCATTTATTCTTTAACCCGATGGCCGTCCCCGTCGTGGTCCTTTTTCCTTTTCCTGATGATCGTCCTTCATCAGTTTAGCCCGATGGTCGTCCCCATCGTTGCTTGCATTACTTTATGAACTTGATGGCCGTCCCCATCATTTTTCATTGATCCCCAGAGAACCTTACAGCTTTACTTGATGGTCGTCCCCATCATAATCTCTTATTTCCCCCCAGCTAGTCGGCCGTCCCCGTCTTTGCTTTATCTCCCATATCCCCAGCCTGTCGGCCGTCCCCGTCATTGCTTTATTTCCCGCATTTTTCTCCAGCATGCCGGCCGTCCCCGTCATTGCTCTTTCCCCAGCAGTCGTCCTCTGCCCGGCGGTCGTCCCCCGTCGTCCACACCCTATAATTATACTTTATTTTTCCTTTTACAGTCTATATCCCTTTTCTTCTTCATTCTGTGAGTGCAAATTTTGGACTGTCTTAGGTATTCAACCACAAGTTATCTTGTTCGCCTGTTAAGCCGTTGCTTACATCCTGCACAGCTAACTCATGTTTGAATAGGGGCAGCTGTAAACACCCCAAATTTGCCCTCACCCATTCACACCATGGCTTGTGACATCCTCATATGCATAAATCCAATCATAGCATCTCATGTTACATTTTTGATTCATTGCATTGGTTCAAAGTCATCTGCATCTAGGGTTTGTGATCTGAGCAATCCAAGAGCTTCTTGAGCCACTCCAAAGATCATCAATCACTTCAAAGGGGTCCATGCATGTTCAAGCATCATATTATATCCTCTCAAATTCAAAGAAATCAAAGAATCACAAGAACTGGGAATGGCATGGAAGCAGAGCCAGGCTTGACTGCACAAATGACCTAGAATTAAGGTTTTGGTTTCAGAGGCCATAACTCCAAATTTTTTGGTCATTCTTGTTTCTATTGGTCTCTATATGGTATAGGGGGTATGCATATCAATTTTCATGAAGAAATTCCTTGGGGAAGTCATCTGATCAAGAGTTGACATTTCAAGCAAGTCAGTGCAAAATCAGGGCATCTGAGGCCCCCAATGACCCAACCAAAGGGTGTTCTTCATCATTTTGATTGTATATGATATTTATTTGATCATGGAAGAAGTTGGAAGTTCACAAAATTGAAGAATTTCAAGTCTTTTGCAAAGTTGACTTTTTGGGAAAGTTTGACTTTTAATGAAATTACCATTTTAGGAAACTTTTTCAACCTTTACTTTTTGATTCAAAAATGCTTCAAATGGAAAAACTTTGGTCATGAAATTTTTAGAATAGATCATTCCCTTTTCAAAAAGTACAAGAACATGACCTAATTCATTTTGGATCAAAAGTTATGGCTTGTCAAAGTTGGCTAAAATCACAAAATTTCAAGGTTCCTACCAAAGAGGCAAAGTTGCAAATTCACTTGTCAAGGCAAATTGAGCTATCAAACTAACTTCTAATCTTCACACAAATATGTACCAAGACCTAAAAGTCAGATTTCACCAAAATATCTCTCATTTTTATGGCTTATGGAGCAAGATATCTCAAAGGAACCAAATTTGAACCAACTTGCAAAACTCATCATAAGTTGCAAACCACTTGCTGCCTAGCTTCTAAACTATTTTCACAGCATTCCTTGATTCAAGCTGAGCCCAAGCATGCCAAAAAGCAAGTTGTACCATTTCCCATACCTCAAGTACAAATCAAGTTGACATTTTGGCCAAAGACCCATACCAATCACCATAGGCCACCAACAACTTTCTGACCTATCACCTTTTGATACATGGCCCAAAGCCAGCATAACACACCACTCACTTCAAGCTGAAACACACAGAATCCATAGTTCCAAGTTTATGCTCCAACTTGCATTTTCATTCGAAACACTCAGTACAAGCTACAAACATACAAACAAACTTCACAAACATACTCAGCACACTTCCCTGATCACAAAGCACCCATCACCATAGCCTAAAACTCCCTGAATCAAAAACACGGTCACCACCCCACCTTGAGCAGAACTTCTGCCATCTCTCAAACAAGCCATCATAAATTCTTTCCAAGCATCAAGACTTCATCAGGAGCTCAAGAGGAGTGGACTGCACAAAGAGAGGAGGCCAGAAAGTCGCAAACTGAGAAAGATCAAAGCTCAGGTATTTCAAGAACTTTTTTTCCAGAAATGAGTTTTTAAGTTTCTAATTTGTTCCTCATGCTTTGTTGATCACTCTGATGTTCTTAGTTTTGAAAATGGTGGAGAAATGAGCATTTAATCTTGTTCTGAAACTTTTCTGACCTAAATATGTTTGGTTTCGATTCGCATGATTGATGGATGAAAAATGGATTTTGTTTAGGGGTTTTGGTTTAGATTCGAATGGGGATGATTTATGGGCTTTTGGTTTTCATTTTCATGAAGTTTTAAGGATTTTAGCAACTTTCAGGTGAGGGTCTTGCCGGAGAAGACGATCGGAAGTCTTCTCCGGCCACCTGAAAGTGATTAGGGTTTAATCTTTGTAATTAATGAAGTTTGAATGTGGTGCGTTGGATAGGCTGACCAGAGTTGACCCGCGCGCATATGAGTGGTCCAGATTTCACATTAAAACCCTAACCATAATTATTTAAATTAATTAATTCAGATTAGGTTAATTGGGTAAGTTTGAATCTCAGCCCTAGGATCACGCGCGAAGTCTTTCCCTCCTTCCCCAGTTTGAATTCAGGCCACTGGATGCGCTGACTTTTCTTTTAATTCATTTTATTTTGCATTTTATTTCATTTGTTTTGTCCATTTATTTTAAAATAGTAAAACAATTTTAAAAATTCTGAAAATTTTTGTACAAACTTTTATTAATTTTCAGAAACCAAAAACATTTTTATTTTTATTTTTTGCATTAAAAAATATTTTCAAATCATTTAGAAGTTTATTTTTAATTAATTAATGAGAATTAATTAATTAAAAATACTTTTAGGTATTTAAAAATCACCAAAAAATTCATGAAACCTTTAAAATCATTTAGAAACATTGTCCAACTCTCAAACCAAATTTCTTTTTTGATCTTGATGTCTTTGAACAATTTTCCATGGAATTAATTTCATTTCAAGGCATTATTTTGATCCAATATTCAAAAATTCATTTCTGCCTAACCTTTGAGAGTTGGACTTTGATTCTTGTTGCATTGCATCTTGTATAGCATGTAGTTTATAGGATTAAATTGGTATGATTTGATCTTTCATTTTCAATTTGTTTGACACTTTTCTTGACAAGGTACCTTAAAACCCTAGCATTCTTAAGAAATTCATAACCCTCATTAGGTTAAGAGTTAGAACCCCTCCTTTGGGCAGTGAGTTTGTATAGGTTTAGGGTTCCTTTGAATGCATTTTCAATTTTTTATCTTGATGTTTGCTTCTGGTTTTGGTTTTTGTTTGATGCATTGATCATAAACCCTAATTCATGCTTCCTTTTGCATTCATCTTGCATTTGCTTGCATACCATGACTTGCCATGACATTTTGTGCATCCATTTGATTCATTAAACACCTTAAGACATATTAGAATCATGTTTGATCATTGCATCTTCCATTTGCCATATTGTATGTCATTTGCATTTCATAACTTTTCATGTATGTTCATGGTTCTAAGCATGCTTCTTTGGCATCCATATGTTTGTATGATCATCCTCATGCCTTGATTCATGTTTGAATCATCTCATAGAATCATTAGCATCATACTTATGCTTCTGGTTTTGATTTGCATCATGCCATTTCATCTCATTTTGCATTGCATTGCATTTCTTTCACTAACTTTTCAGGTGGTAAGTTACTTTGAGAAGTGAATTTGCCTTCACTTCTCACAAACTCTTTTCATCTCTCTTGTGCATCATTGCTGCATTTTGTCTTGTGCTTGAGATTGAGCTTGCTCATTCTTCTTCTTCTTACTTTCTTTCTTCAAGTGACTTGTCTTCTTAAATGAAGCAAGTTACTTTGCTTCTCTTTGCTCCTTTCATCTGCTTCCTGGTGGTTCCTCTGAAGATTCTTCTTGTAAACCTCACAAACCTTAGGAACAACCAAGCATGACAATGATTAGGGTTTTGATTAGTCCCCCACTTAGTTTTTACCTTTGTGTCTCTTTGAGTCTTCTTTTCTCATCTCATAATCAGGGACTAAACCCTAAAGGCTTTAAGGCTTTGTGATTAAGCTTATGCCTGCATCCTTCTATTATGATGGAGTGTATAACTTTAATCCTAAGTGTTAAACCCTTAATGTGTTTAAATCCTTTAATCAATCCATATAATGATCATCAAGACATCAAACTTGTACCTTGGGCCTTGCATTAGGGTTCTAATTCTTCCTTAATTGGTTAAGAAGGACTAACCCTAGTGTTAATGGACAAGTCCCCCTCAAGTTGTCTTACAAACCCTAAAAAATCACTTCTTCATCATACCATTAACTAAAATCCATTTAATAAAGGTTTTGTTTTGTCATGAGTTTAATCCCTAATCATGGATTAAGTTGAGGAGCTTTCCTCAGCTTAAACATCCTCATCTATTATCCTTCTATTAGGATGGTGTAATGAGTCTGTTTAATCCTTGATTATGGCTTAATCTCATTACTCAACACTAAACAAAAACACCAAAAACATCTAAATAATCACAAGTAGGTTAATGATCTTAATCCTACACCATGGTGATTAAGTGTGAGAAGCTGACTTCACACTTAAGGCATTCTCATTACCCCTAATCAGAGGGAAGATGTGATGAGTTTACTAAATCCATTGGTTTAGGCTTAAGCTCATTAACTTATGACAAACTTTCAAAAGCAATAAAAGACTGAAAACTCAAAAACAAACAATAATCGTCTCCTCCGGGATTCTTTTCTCATCTCATTCACTCACAACCGAGAACCTGCTTCTTCCGTCTAATGCAAGACAGTTTGCACCTGAGCCAGACAGGTCATACACTTGAGCATAGACAAGCAAGCAGTTCACAAGTTAATTCATCTTTCAGTCTCTTTGGGTCGAACTACGGTGTTCTGACTTCCTCATTGCACGAGAGGATACGTAGGCATAACTTAACAGTTATCGAACAAAAGTCTCTGTATATCCCCCCCTTTCTAGCCTTATTCTTTAGCCTCATTATCATGAGCATTTCATCTTTGTGCTTGCACTGACACTTCGCTTATACACTTCACTTCTCTGGCACTGACACCTGCACATCCTTTTCCAGCTCTTTCTATACACAAATTGCACTGACACTACCCCTTTGAAACACAAATCTTTTAAGCGTGGATCCCGTCGAGTACGACGGACAATCTGGGTGCTAATACCTTCCCAGGTTGTAACCAACCCCCTTTCTCAGTCTCTCTGGTTCGCAACCGTCTTATCCATATCTTTCTAGGTTTATGCAGCATTACCTTTCCTCCGGGATAAAAATGCCTAGCTGGCGACTCTTTTCTTTCTCACGAGTTCACTCCTGTGTGTTCTCGTATCTCTTCTCGCCGACCGTTCACGTCTGTACCCCTTCTGACCAGGTGTCATTTTGGTGGGAGCGACAATATGCTAACAATGTATCTTGTTTTGTTACAGTCCCACTTAGGCTTTTGTTTCAACTTTTGCTGGTTTTGTTTTGAATACTAACTAATTTTCCTTTATTTGAAATAACTTAAGCTGTATAGTAAATATGATACATGATGATGATGATGGTGGTAAAAAGTGTATAGTATGAGTTTATAAGACACACACACACATGGTCGTCTTTGAGGGCGTGCAAGGCGGCCTACCGCACAGGGCCTCACATTTTTTCATGACTAAGCTATGAAAAAAAGGGCCTCCATATAAATATTTTATAGTTAATTTATGATTAAATAGGGTCTCTTAAACAAATTTCATAACTTAATTGAAGTTAACTTCAACTTCTTACACAGGGCCTCTCAAAATATTGAGACGGTTCTGCACACACACACACACACACACACACACACACACACACACACACACACACACACACACACACACACACACACACACACACATATATATATATATATATATATATATATATATATATATATATATATATATATATATATGTATGTATGTATATATATATATATATATGTATGTATGTATATATATACATATATATATATATATATATATATATATATATATATATATATATATATATATATATATATGTACATACATACATATATATATATATATATATATATATATATATATATATATATATATATATATATATATATATATACATACATATATATATATATATATATATATATATATATATATATATATATATATATATATATGTACATATATATATTGTTTGTTTGTTTGTTTGTTTCATTGTCCTTTTGATATTGTATTTGAAATTTAGTTTATTATATACCATGTATATTGTTTGTTTCACTATCCGTTTATTGAAAATGCAATCATTTAAATTGACATAGAACCCTATAATCTGAAAATTAAGATGTATTTAAAAACCAACCTAAATCGATCAATAATTTCCGAATTCTTTCCATCTCATTTTGACACATTTTATGTTCCTCTTTAACTCATAATATATGGTTCAATGGTCTGTTTGATTAAATTCATGTATATCTACATTTCTACTTTACCTCATCCTCGTCACTTATCACAATAAGTCATCATAACAATCTCCATGATAAACAACGATGATGAGTTACTATAATGAAAGATATAGATGTATTAAAGGAAACAGATCATCGATACATTTTTGTGTTAAAGAACATGAAATGTGTTGGAGTTTGATGCAATTTGGAAAATAATGGTCTATTTATGTTGGTTTTCAAGAATAGTTTAATATTCAGATTATATAGTTTACCAATTTAAATGGTTGTAGTTCTTTAATTAATGTATGGTTAAACAAGCAATATATATTTGTTTATAATAAACTAAAGGTACATTCCACGATGGTTGAAACTCATAACCATTGTGATATTCTATATATATCACAACAGTTGATAAACATAAATGTTGTAATATAACTAGCGCTTTCCAGAATACAATAACAGTCCCAGGACCGTGATAGTAGCGTACTTACGACAATACTCTACATAAAAACGCTCTCGTCTGAGTCATTATATGCCATTTCCAACCATTGTTAAATGAGTTTTTCGTAGTAGTAGTGTGTTCAGCACCCCTCGCAGTGTGAGGATGGTTACTTAGAGTGGTACCTCATTGTATCACACCCTCATATCATCCACCTACAGTTGATATCGGGTCTTCTGATGCGGGGGTACCTGTTGATGACGTGCCGCCTCCGTCTCCTCCGTCAGATGATGTCGATGACTAGTAACGTCTCCAGATGATTGCAATTATTATGGATAACCTCATAGGTTTGGTAAACCTAGATGATGAGGTTTATAATGGATTATTTCATATTGCACACATATTTCATGGGGGAACTATTTAGATGTCTTTTGTATTATGTCTTATTTGTATCATTTGTATATTACTCAGACATCTTCATCATAACTCTTTATTTGCTAATTTTTTTTTTATCTTCCTTAAATTGCAACGTCAACATTAACTAACATCTAATAATGGATTACATGACTTAAACATAAAAAATTAACACTACCTGATGATTAATAAATAAGAAAAATCTAAATACTACCAGACGATTCTGGACGTTTCAACATCTCCATTATGTCGTTAACAGATCTTGAAAGCTTAACATCTAACTCGACCGGTCCCTTTTTTATCCTACAACGAAACAATCTCCACATTTCCTTCATATCTTTGTCAGTCTTCAACTCAATAAGGTTGTATTTCACCCTCCCACCAATACCAATCCAATTTTCACGAAACTCGATCTTTCTTACATTTCTATTTTCGGCATCAGGCAACAATTCATTCAACTTCGACGTTAGGTTGACAGTAGATGTCGTGCCACCAGAAAGCTAGTACTTTAGAGGAGGAGAAACTCCATTGAAGTACACTTCTATCTTAATAAAAAATTGAGGGAAAAACATTTTGTAACACGTGTTTATCAAACAACATGTGACCCTTTATTTATACAATTTTACAGTAAAATCATGTACATCCAAAAAACCAAACAAATATATTACAGAAAATTTCACTTAGGTTAAAATTTTCGATATCACCATGAAAATTTCAAAATTTTCAGAACTGAATGAAACCTATTAGAAATTCTAAAATTTCAAATACACTTCTGAAAATTTCGTTCAGTATCGATAATTTTATTATAACTAATGAGAATTTTGAACGAAATTTTGGTTATTTTTTATCCGGAGATAGTTTTGAAAATATGAAAAATTGGGTGTGCAATGTATAATTTTGGAGGTGACAAGATAAAATCTCCTTATTTAATTTATCTATTTTATCTACATGTCACCGAAACAATAACAATTTATCTACATGTCCACCGTGGCTCGATTCTCACATCGTAGTTTTATTACATTACATCATCGACTTCTGTTAGAAGCAACAACTTTTGAAAAGAAAGACATCAAAATGGCGCCAAAGACAAAACCTGCACACATATCCCATGGGGTCTATTTAGACATCTTTTATATTATGTATTATTTATATCATTTGTATATTATTCAGACATCTTCGTCATAACTCTTTATTTGTTAATTTTTTTATCTTCCTTAAATTGCAACGTCAACATTAACTATCACCTGATAATTGCTTACATAACTTAAACAAAAAAACTTAACACTATCAGATGATTAATAAATAAGAATAATCTAAACACTATTAGACGATTCCTGGACGTTTCAACATCTCCATTATGTCATCAACCAATCTTGAAAGCTTATCATCTAACTCAACCGGTCCTTTTTTTATCCTACGACGAAACAATCTCCACATTTCCTTGATATCTTTGTCGGTCTTCAACTTAATACAATTGTATTTCACCATCCTTCCAGTATCAATCCAATTTTCACGAAACTCGATCTTACTCACATTTCTGTTTTCGACATCAGATAATAATTCATTCAACTTCGACGTCAGGTCAATAATAAATGTGGTGTCATCTGGAAGCTGAAACTCTAAAAGGAGGAGAAGCTCCATTGAAATACAATTCTATCTTAATTAATGAAAATTTTGAACGAAAATTTGGTCCATTATTTTACCCGGAGATAGTTTTTGAGAGTATGAAAAATGGAGGATGCAATGTATAATTTGAGAGGTGACAAGTTAAAATCTCCAAATTTAATTTAACAACTTTATCTACGTGTCACCGAAATAATATATCTACGTGTCCACCCATGGCTCGATTCTCACATCGTAGTTTCATTACATTACATCCCCGGCTTCTGTTAGAAACAGCAGCTTTTGGAAAGAAAGGTAATCAAAATGGCGCCAAAGACAAAACCTGCAATTGATCCTCATGGAATGTTTGAAGGAATGGTTGTCTTCTTTGTCGCCAAAGGAATTCAAGCTCGTCGATTACAGGTTTATAAACAAACCCTTAAACCCACTTTCAACTATCCATTTTCAATTCCAAAGTTTCTATTTTTACTTCAAATTTCTGTATTTTTGTGTAAGATTTGGAAGCAAAGGATGGTGCAAATGGGGGCTGTGATAGAAGAGCTCTTCTCCAAACGGGTTACTCATGTTTTCGCTGTTGACTCACAAACCCTTCTACAAGAATTCGATAGCCACCGCTTGTTACGTTTTAAAGTGGTTCGCTTTTTTTACCTCTAACTTTATCAAGCACTTAAGGTGTTTGACAATATGCCGACCCTACACGTATACTTCCATTTAATCATTTCCATTCACTTAGTTACGTGTTTTTGTTTATGTCTATGCTTCATAAGTTGAGTTTATTCTTGTTTCAATGAGGTGAAAAAAAGATGCTAACTATATTGATTATTGAGTAAAGTAAACACTGATTGTGAGTTTCTATTTCTCTGGTCACAATGTGCTTTTACATGCTTTCATTTATATTGGTTGAAGATGCTTTCTGCAGAGAGTTCTCCTTTATCGATGGCTGGAGGAAAGTTTGAAGTCAGGGGAGAAATTATCAGAGGATTTATATGTACTGAATTTGGATCCTCAAGGTGAATGTATCAATGAACTTGACAAGTCTTTGGATCCCAAGGCAAATGATGGAAGCATTTCTAGCGAACCTCAGAAATTACAAAATAAGAAGATCAAAGCATCTTCTGAGGATACTGAAATTGTAGACCTTGAAAGTAACAAAGATAGAAAAGAAAATGCACCACTTTCATCAACAAGCACGACAAACAGTGAAAATGAGAGTTTAAACTATGCCGACAGAAGACCACAATGCCTTGATGCTGAAAATGAGACAGTGAGATCCACACCCCTAGAGCTGATGATTATATGCTTTAAATGTTTTTCACCCAAAACTTTCTTCTGGATTCTCAGAATAGAATAAACTTTTGACAAAAAAAAATTCTTTTCTCAATATTTAGTGTTGTATAATTGTGCATAGTTATAGATAAAAGATTGGAGGGAAATTAATGTAAATGGCTTTGGAGCACATGCATAATACATTTATGAAATATTGTTGATCTTTTAGTTCGCACTCTAATTTTCATGCATTGTTGAAACTCATCTATCACGGTGAGCTTACTGCAGTCATCCTTGCCGTACTGTCCACCTGATATAAACAAGAATATTACAGAGATATTTGGGAAACTTGTGAACATATATAGAGGTATGAGACTCGTATAACTCCTACATATTGCTGTTTTTTTCTTCTTCTTTCATTTCCGGTTATTCTAAAGTTCGTTTATTGTGCTAATGATGCTTGAAAGCATTGGGTGAGGACCGCAGATCCTTTAGCTATTACAAAGCTATTTCAGTGATTGAGAAGTTGTCATTTAAAATTGAAAGTGTAGATCAGATAAAAAACCTCCCGTCAATTGGAAAATCAATGAAGGATCATGTAAGTGAATTTATGACTAGACATTCTGTCTTGACTTAGTGGCCTCTTTCTTACACTGCTTTTCTACTGGATGTTTGAATAAATTTATCTTTAGTTTCTGAATAGTTGCTAATAACTCCGTTGTTCTTCTCTCCTATAAGATCCTCTTCAGCTAAATTGTCATCTATCTCTAGTAATAACATTTAGCTATTCTATAATCCTCGTTGTTTGGTCGGGACTTAGGTGTTCTTATCCTCGAGTAGTACGATGTGCTCGATGGACTACATAAGTGTCCTGGTTATTCTCCCATAGTCCCATGAAAGTTAGTTTCTTTAGTCTGATAATTTCTGTGAACTATGATTCTTTCCATTTTTAGAAAGCTTGGTTCAAATATTCAATTATGCTTCTTATTCCTAACTTCTTTTATCAGCTTTTTAAAATTGACTTTTTTCATTGTTAGCGAATGACTCTCCATTGTTAATGCAAACATCTGAATTTGGTCCTTAATAAGACATATATGCCTTTTCCTTTGTACTTATTGAGCAACTTGTTTGGGTCAGGTAATAGACAAACAATTGTTTTTACTGTGTTCAGATTCAGGAAATAATCACTACTGGGAAGTTATCGAAGTTAGAACATTTTGAAACTGACGAAAAGGTACTTAGCCTTTTTAAACAATTTTGCATCATATTTATTTAATTTTATAACTTACTGTCCTACTGATTGGCATTTTGCTATTCTTATCTTTTATTGGTTAGTTGATTGATATATAATAGGAAATAGCATATATTCCATAAAATAGTAACACCATGTATATTTTTGACATTTTAATTGCAATCTTGTGCCTTATCTGATTCAATTCAACTATAGGTGCAAACAATATCTTTATTTGGAGAAGTTTGGGGTGTAGGCCCAGCCACAGCTCTGAAATTGTATGACAAAGGACATCGTACATTAGATGATCTTAAGAATGATGATTCACTTACAAATGCACAGAAGTTAGGGTTGAAATACTTTGATGATATCAGGCAACGGATTCCTCGCCATGAGGTCTGTCCGGTGGTACTTTGTATATGATATTATTTCCCAATAAAGGAACTTGTTTTGTTTTACCTAAAACCGTTGTTTCAATAGGTTCAAGAGATGGAACACATTTTGCAGAAAGTTGGGGAGGATGTTTTACCTGGGGTGAGCATTACAAAAATTTGTCCATAAGTAACAATTTGAACAATAATAATGATCATTAGTGCCATTTTAATAATTAAAAATTTTTCCTTCCACAATTTTTTTTTAAATATTTTTATTTGTGGCCCACTCAGTTAGAATTGAAGCATTACATTGAAAACTTGGTTACTCGGTTTTTGATTCATTTAGGCTATCATTATTTGTGGAGGATCATATCGACGTGGGAAAGCTACGTGTGGGGACATTGATATCATTATAACACATCCTGATGGAACAAGGTACTGCTTGATTTCTTATATCGTTTTTACTTGTGTAGCTTCCTTGATTTCTTTGTTCCTTTTCATCTACGTTTCTTGAAATGTATATAAACCATATGAAAGTGTGATCAACTATCATTCTACACTTCTCTTTTACTTGTGCAATATCCTTTTTCTCATGCTGAGAGGCTCAGTAGATTTGTTCCCATATTGCAGTCACAAAGGGTTTTTACCCAAGTTTGTAAAGCGTTTAAAGGATATGAATTTCCTGAGGGAGGATTTGATTTTCAGTACTCACAGTGAAGAGGTAATGTTGGCTTTTGCTTCTTGTCTGGGATTTCATTTGGCTGGTTATGCTTTCCTGCAAAATATAGATAGCATTGAGTCATTCTCCTAAATAAGCGCGTACTTGAATTTAGAACTTGCATAAGTGCGGTAAAATATTAAAAATAGATGTGTGTAGTTATTTGTAATATACACCATGAATATGATATAAACCATCATCCTATTCCATAAGCAGCTTATAATCTCATCCTCTATTTTACTTAGCTATCTCCTGTTGGTATTAGCATAATTAATTATATTCTATAACATGCATTTTACTGGTTCAATCTCTACTGATATTTTTGTGTAAGTCACTCTGATAGATGTTCTGCAGTAACTTTCCATATATGCATGCACACAGGGCGCTGATTCTGGTGTTGACACATACTTTGGTTTTTGCACTTATCCTGGACGGGAGTTGCGGCATCGTATAGATTTAAAGGTGATAGATGTTATCTCTTCATAGAATGACGGATAAAGGCTGGTGGGAGTTAACAAAATATTCTTATTTATTTTTCCTTACTTCAGATATATAGCATTGTAAACATTGTTGTATAGTTGTATTTGGATGCTTCTTTTTATGATACTTCAGAGATTATTCGTACTTTTGTAATGTTCAATTTCTCTCCTTTTGTCAAATACTTAGTAATTAACCATTGAATACTGTGGTAAAATGTAAATGTGATACTCGATTGTTCATATTTTTCGTTATAGTTTGTTGCTTAGCTATGTTTTAATATCCAGACTTTATTATTTATGGACATTTCAGAAGCGCATGTGATGGATTAACGTATTGACAGGTATACCCAAGAGACATATATGCTTTCGGACTTGTAGCTTGGACCGGAAATGATGTATTAAATAGAAGGTATGCTTGCTTCTTTTTGCACTGAACTTTCCATTTTCATTGTGGCTGAAACAGATAGATATCTTTCCAAAAAACCTATCAATGTTGCATTTTCATCTGCCTCATTTAAAAAAAGGAAGCTTCCGCAACCATGTGTTCTGTTACAAATTTGATCGAATATCGTTTGTATATCTATTTATTTTTTTTAATTTCTTTATAATCTATGGTTGGTGAATTATGTTGATTTTTCTCCTTGTGGGTGTTTGGGTGCAGGTTGAGGCTGCAAGCAGAGTCTAAAGGATTCAGGCTTGATGATACGGGGTTGTTTCCAAGTATTCAGGGCTCCGGTGGCAAACGGGTACAGCCTTTTTAAAATCCCGAAAATCATTTATTTAGAACGATTGTATCCTGATTCACTTGATTATGCAGGGCACAAAAGGTACTGCAAATATGAAATTGTATACAGAAAGGGAGGTGTTTGATTTCCTGGGTTTTCCTTGGCTTGAACCTCATGAAAGAAATCTCTAAATACCAGAACGGTTTGGTTCGCCTTCTAAAAGTATGAGTTATAACAATGTCTTGCAATGTTGGAAAGTGGGCTTTAGATTGATTTCCGCGGGCTCTGAAACCCACAGCTTTGTAAATATTAAGTAGGAAGAATACATGTTTACAATTCTTGTGTCATCTTCAAAAGATTGTGTAAAAAAATTGATCAATGGGATGAATGCTGTTTTTATTAAGTTAAGCGTTATGACTACACTTTTAAACAAAGTGATCTGAAAAGATTGGAACAAAATGCTTAGATTATGCAGATCTTATTGAGTTTTCCAAGTGTTCCAGATATTTACCATGTCTTACTTTTTTTTTTTTTTTGGTTATATTCTCTCAGTCTTGTCAGCCAATAGTCTTGGAATGTTCAAAAAGAGATTAACTCATCGGTAATGAAGATTCATTTGAAAACACATTCATATGAACTAAACTGCTAAAGTTTTATGTTTGGAGACCAATTTAGTGAATACATTATTTGAGATTTGAATATTGTAATCAGTCTTCAAAGGTTGCAAAGTCATCATATTCTTCAATGCATTAATTCGACGATGAAGGAAACAGCATTATTTGGAGGGGTGTTGTTCACCGGTGTACTGTTAGCTCAAAGCTGAACTGAAGGTGTGCATTTCTTCTTCTGCATTACATTGATTTTATTGATATTGAATTTTTCATGTGATGAGAATATGCTTGGAATGGGATAAAGGGATTGAAAATTCAAAAGAGCACCTTCATGAAGCCTCTAATTATTTTATCGTCTAATTATTTTATCGGGCATCAGTGTTTTGAAATAAACAATGTAATGCCTCAAAATGTTAAGAAGCAAAATTGCTAACTCTAACAAGGTATGAAACAACTACAAATCTAAGAGTAAAAACTAAGAAAATAGAGATTAAAGAAAACTTTGATTTTTCATTGATTGATTCTTCAATGTATCAAAAGACACTACATATATAATACTAATGGGCCTTTAACTAAAGTGTCTAAATACTATTGGAAATCCAATTCAACAAAGAAGGCTTTATCATATACCCCTACATCCATACCTGTACCCCTACAATTTTTTCAAAATGCCCATTTTAACCTTATTATATTTTATTATATCATTATTTTATTATTATTTTTTTTTACCATTTGTGTCAGACCGTCAGATTATAGTAAAAATTGGTCCAAAAAAACACGTTCCGAAAGACTTTTAAGATGAGTTCCGGTACGTTAATTAACATACCAAAAGACTTTGTGTAAGTCTTCCGGTATTGTAATGTTTGCTCACCGGAAGACTTAATAAAAGTGTTCCGTGACTTTGTGTAAGTCTTCCGGTATTGTAATGTTTGCTCACCGGAAGACTTAATAAAAGTGTTCCGGAACTGAACACTTTTATTAAGTCTTCCGGTATCCCTGAATATGTGTACCGGAAGACTTTATGTAAGTGTTCCGGTATTGTAAGAGATACAATACCGGAAGACTTACATAAAGTCTTCCGGTTTGTAATTTTTTTTTTAATTTTTT
Organism: Lathyrus aphaca; assembly: GCA_963966055.1. Taxonomy (NCBI): domain Eukaryota; kingdom Viridiplantae; phylum Streptophyta; class Magnoliopsida; order Fabales; family Fabaceae; genus Lathyrus; species Lathyrus aphaca. Next base: position 205,786,993 of record OZ014520.1, read on the forward strand.
TATTCTTTTTTTAAAAAAATATTTTTATTTTGTAGGTGCAGTACCTTTATACGAAAAAGAACCGATATGTGTGAATACATCAGATGTATTTACAACGTCAGAGAGATTTGGTACACGAGATGAGGTGATAAGATGTGTTAAAGACACCGGATTACGAAATAAAGTGACGGTCATCATCACTCGTTCAGATACACAAACAGGCAAGAGAGGAAGAAGTAACAAAATAATATTTGGTTGCGATGAAGGTGGGAAATACAAGGATATTCGTAGTGGAATAGAAAATGCGACCAAAAAATGCGGATGTCCATTTAAGATCAGGTCAACTCCGACAAAAGATGGATCTGGATGGAAGATTGATGTAAAATATGGCGTTCATAACCATGATTTACCTGATAGATTAGAAGGTCACTCATTTGTTGGTAGGTTGACAGCGGATCAGAAGCAACATGTTGCTGATTTAACAAAGAGAAAGGTTGCACCTAGAAATATATTGCATTCTTTGTACGAGCGAGATCCAGATTGTGTCACTCGGATCACGCAAATATACAAGCAGAAGAGTATGATGGAAAAAGAGATAAGAGGTCCTAGAAGTGAGATACAACATTTGTTTAAGCTTATCGAGGCTGCAAGTTATGTTTATTGGAGTAGAAAAAGAGATGACTCTGAAGTTATTAAAGATATATTTTGGGCACATCCAGATTCAGTTAAGTTGTTGAATATGTTTCCTATTGTGTTAGTTATGGATAGCACTTATAAGACAAACAAATACAGGCAACCTTTGTTTGAAATTGTTGGCATGACATCAACCGAGTTGACTTTTGCTGTCGCATTTGCGTATATTGAGTCTGAGCAGACTGAGACTTTTTGTTGGGTGTTAGATAAGCTTAAACAATTGTTTGTGAAGAAAGATTTATTTCCACAAGTGATGATGACAGATAGAGATCTTGCTTTGATGAAAGCCATTGAGACTGTTTCCACGGACAAATAATTTGCTATGTCAGTTTCACATTAACAAAAATGTTGGTGCAAAAAGGAAACTATTAGTGGCTCCTGATATGCAGGAGTCAATTGGAAAATTATGGACGGATGTTGTATGGGCTAGTGATGAGGTTGAGTATGCTCAACATTTAAAAGAACTTGAGCAAGAGTGTGTTGATTGTCCTAAATTTTTTGAGTACGTGAACGACACATGGTTGACACCACATAGACAAAGGTTTGTTTGCGCATGGATTAATCGAGTCCTACATATGGGTAACACGACGACTAATCGGTATGTTTTAATTTAGATCCCAAAATATACTTTTTGTGAATTTTGTATTTTTCTTACTTAGTTTAAATATGTATTATTATAGGGTTGAGTCTGCTCATTGGAAGTTAAAGCAGATGTTGGGAAACAGTATAGGTGACATGGTCAAATGTTGGGAGGCCATGAATGACAACTTAAAGATATAAATTAGCAACATTCGAGCTTCTTTTCAAAAGAGTGTGTATGAAGTTGCACATGTCTATTCAAGTCCATTTTACACATATTTACGTACTTCAGTGTCGCGAGCTGCATTGAGGCGCGTTGCTGAAGAGTTAACTAGAATTGATTATATTGGAACTAACAAGGACAGATGTCGATGTACTCTTAGAACAACCTATGGATTACCTTGCGCGTGTGAGTTGGCAGGGTATAAAATTAGTGGTATTCCGATACCAATTGAGGCTGTGCATGTACATTGGAGAAAACTAAGTATGGAAATTAAGTTGGAAAAAGACTTAGATGAGGAATCAAATTTGGGTATGAAATCTGCAATGGATGAGTTATGGAAAAGGTATAGGTCACAAGATGTTGTTGGAAGAAGGGCATTACATAGTAGGGTTTATGAACTTGCATTTCCCACAACGACTTCTTTGTTAGCACCACCTGAAAAAATAAAAACAAAAGGTGGAGTCAAGAAAAAAGACAAAAAACCTGAAGGGTATGATGTTTACAGGGATCCTTCGTATCATGAATATGTTGATCAAGCATCACAATCTTCACAACGACAATCTCAACCATCACAAAATTCAAAAAAGAAATCTCAACCATCACAACCTGTGAAAAAGAAGTTAAAATTATCACAAACTTCACAATCATCTAAACGGTTCATCCTTCAATTTCCTTATCATATTAGGTCATTTATTGATGACGTTGTCAACGTATTGTCAGATGGTAATTGTGGATTTAGAGTGATTGCTTCATTGCGGGGTTATGCTGAAGATGGTTGACCAATGGTTCGTCGGGACTTAGAATTGGAAATTATACATAATGAAAGATCAGCTTTATATGCCAATTTATTTGCTGATCGGTTAGCTGAAGTGAGAGATTCTTTGAAGATAGAGGGAAGTGGTTCTCAACCAATAAATATATGGTTGACTCTACCAGATATGGGTTACGTGATTGTGAATCGGTATAACGTGGTGCTTGTCTTTTTAGGAGTCGAATGTTTGACTTTATTCCCTATGACAACTACATTCTCACCGAATGTCTCATTTTATTGCATTGGATTTGTAAACTCAAATCATTGGATTCAGGTAAACATTGTTATAATTTGATATTATTAGTAAATGCTTTGAGTAATGTTAAATAATATATTGTTTAATTTTGAATATAGGTTAACATGAAAGAAGGATTTCCATTGCCACCAGTGACAACAGATTGGAAGAACTTTCGTTATCCAGCAGCAACATCGTGGATGGTAGGATTTGCTGCACGTCTACAACATTGGCAACAACTTACGCCTATATTACAAACACATTATGAATTATAAACTATGTTATTCATTTTTATTCATGAATTATATTATATGTTTTAATTTCACTATGTTATTCATTTTTAATTTCACATTCATGAATTAAATTTTAATTTCAATTTTTTAGTCGAAAAACTATAAATAACATATAACATAAATATGATTGTACATATAAGTTCAAATGTCAATATATTAAGAAACCAAGTCTAAAAAATATCAATAAAATATAACATAAACATAATTATACATCACTGTGAACGAGCAATACGTAAAGCTGTAAACAGATCAGCAAAATGTGGATCATCCTCTTCAGCCGCATTCTGCTGAAGGTAGCGATGAATCAAGGTAGACACACAACCCCATGCAGGATCAGATGGTCCCGCATCGTAATCAGGAATAGATACAACTGGCGGCTCATCATGGGTAGGAGGTACCAATCGAGGATGCGAAACACGATAATACCACTCAAGGTATCCATCCTCTACCTCAAATGGGGTAGTCGCCAGTGCAGCCGAACGAATCACCTGGCCAACGCTATGGATGTAACTAATCCACTCAACATCAATATCACCAGCCATCCTAGGATCAATAGGTGCAGGTGGAATGTACTGACGGTATCCAAACTGTCGAAGACACCTGTCGGGCATATATGGAACAATAGTATCTCCCCACCTCAAACAACCCATATATAGAGAAATCTCATCAAAAAGACGATGAACTCTATGATCCTCGAACGGCCACCATATGACATCGGTCGGTGTCAGCTCATCCATAATAGGTCGCAACTCATCCACCTTTAACGCCCCTTGTTTGTATGTCCACCTCATCGCTCGCGGGAGACCACAGTTCTGAGCAGGTATCCAATTCTCTCCTTTTTTTCCCAAGTGTAGGAAAATACTCATGAATCCATCACTGTTAAAAAAACAATAACATAATAATTAAATATAACATAATGAACATAATAAAATTAACATTAGACTTAAAAGAAAATCAATAAACTGAATTTAAATATATAACTTTAACATAATAAAATTAACATTAGACTTAAAAAAATATCAATAAACTGAATTTAAATATATACCTGTAAGAGAGTCGGATAACCACCAAACTGTTTGCAACTAAACATGGACGCATCTCCAAGAAACCTATACAATGTCACCAATGCAGCTGTTGCCCAACTATAGTTGGACAACTCATTCAGGTCCCTAAATAATGCCAAGTATCGTGCCTCCACAAGTGTAAACGACTTATCCGCAAAGATCGTGCAACCCACTAACATCATCAAATAACATCTGGTCGCATATGCCCATGATGAAGCTGCTCGATGCTCTACGAATCGATCATATAACCATTCTATCTTGAAGTACGAACCTCTGCACTCACGAACCTGGAATAATACCACTCTCGATGACACTCCAAGGTAGTCAACGACCCACTTAATGGCTAGCTCCTCACTGATGGGTTGAGGGTTCCAGAATACCCCCTATAGGCAAGTGAAGCAGACATGCCACATCATCTAGAGTAATCGTCATTTCACCGAACGACAGGTGAAATGAAGATGTCTCTAGATGCCACCTCTCTACAAATGCAAAAACCAAGTTTGCATCGATCTTCTTCAAACTTGATCTCTATAAGGAAGCTAAACCAGACCTAGATATGATAGCATCAATCTCCGGTGGAAGCTGCTGTGGAACCATTTAGGTCAACTTCAACCCATGTCCTGCCACCTTCAATTCCTTCTTTGCCCCTCTCTCCTGAAATCAAATAAAATTAAACAAATTATACAATAGCTACTAATAATTTCGGTTTTTATTCAAAACTAAATAATTATAATTTCCTTACCTCACCAAACCATATACGTCTGGCCACATGATGCTCGTACGAAACCAAAATACTGGTATCGTACGGACCTCCAGGATACCCCACAGGATCTGCTGCAGCTGCAGATGTACCTACATCATCTGCGTGTGTCATACTCGTATCGCCTCGTCCCATCGATCGAACTGGTATCCTCCCATCTCTGCCTCGTGAACGCACCACTGAAAAAAAAAACAATAAAACAATTATGTAATTAAAAAAAATTAAAAAAAAAAAATTTCTGGAAGACTTTCTTCAAGTCTCCGGTACACACTTTTTGGAAAAACCATTCCGGAAGACTTTATGAAACTCTTCCGGAACACTTTGTAAAAACGCATCATTCCGGAAGACTTCATCAAAGTCTTCCGGAAGTCATTTTAAAACCAACCCATCATAACGAAAGACTTTCATAAAGTCTTCCGGTACCGGAAGACTCTCAAAAACTCTTCCGGTAAACAAATTATCAAACCGGAAGACTTATAGTCTTCCGGTAAACACTTCTGAAAATCGAAAAGTATTTTCTCTCTGTAACTTTGGACGAATGGTAAAAATGGAAAGAAAATTTGATTTTTTAACTATTTATACAAGGGTAATTTGGTCAAAAAAATTTAGATGTGGGGGTATGGGATTAAGTGTAGGGGTGTAAGGTAAAGCCTTCTTCAACAAAATATTAAAAATACAATAACAACTAATATAATTGTACTACTAATTAAAATGTATAATTGCACCTCCTATCATTGCCGTGGGGTGTACTTGAACCTTGTCCTCAAGGTTCTAAAATTATAATAGAGATGTATTCCAGGATCCCGAACCAAAGGACTTGGAACATTGATTTTCCAATTGTTGATCCATGGCCATTGGCAATTTTTCGCTGCAAATCCATTGGCAATGTTGGGTATTGCGCACATAGGTCCCCATCAATGACATCCTTAACACGTGTAGTTTGTTTTCTTTTGGTTAGAAACTCGGTAACTTGACGAAAGAGATGATTCCATGTCGACAAAAGGGGACAATGGATGGAAATGGGAGGGCTAAGCATTTCAAAAGAAACATTGGTTGTAGAGCAAAGATAGAGTGCACATCTTACACAAAGCTCATGCATACATCCTTCTGCCGCCACTGAACATGGCTTCTCGAGGCAAATAACACAGAAGTCAATCTCATTAGAGGAGGTTGTCGTTGGTGATTGCAACCCACATTCTCTGGCTATGTTGAGCACGCTCATAAGGGGCAACGATAAATAATTTAAAGTAAGGAAAGATGACACTAAGGTATCAGAACTGGGTGCCAACAACGGTTCAAGCTAATGAGGCTCCTACATCCTAGCAACATCAATTGGAAGCCACCCGTTGCAGCTCAAAGCCATTCAAGTTGCACCTTTTGCAAGTAGGATCTGGAAGCATTTTAAGTTTCCACCACAAGCAGCATAATGCAATGGAGTGCTTCCAGCCCCGATTAAATCCATTGATGTTCCATAATGATATGATGCAGTAGCATCAGTCGTCTTGTTTACAAACTTGGACAACGTACTTTGTTCATTTTTTATTTTTGTATTTGATCCATCACCCACGTCAGCGTCCATGCTAGCATGTAGATTTTCATAAGGAGTACTTGGAACAAAGTCAGCCACAACAAGCCTAATGCATCTGACATGCCCACTAACAGTGGCAAAGTGAAGATCTGTCCTCCCACTGAGATAATCTGCTTTCATAACATTGTATCTGTAGAGAATAAGGGTATGTACAACTTCCCAATGACCATGTCTACAAGCTTGCATCAAAGTTGTCTTGTCCTCGGGATTGGGGATACGGTTCAGAAACAAACCAGCAGGCTCCAAAAATTGACTACCAGAAGTTATTACTCCAAGAGGTTCCAACACCTTTGCAGCAAAAATTCCACCTGCTCCATTGCCTGCATCAACAACTATATGGAGACCCCCAATGGTTTCTCTATGTTTCCAGCTACTTTGTGAATTGCTTTTACTATATGAGATGTATACACAAACATGTAATCAACTATCTTAATAGATAACGAAGCCTTTTTCGCAGATTTGTCAAACTTTCTGCTGTAAATTGATTGTATAATTTTTCAGCTCGCTCGAAGATATATTTGATGTCAGTCTTCCCAAGATCACCGACATTGGTGAACAATTTGAATCCATTTCGGGTGGAAGGTAGATGACTTGTTGTTATCATAATAGATCCATCAACAGGACAAAGAAAGGGTTCATCCTTTGTAAGTGTGCTATTGAACATAGCTGGTGTCGATGCTAATCCATATTGGACAACTTCTAAGCCAACACCAGTAAGCCCTCGAGAAATCGCATTCTGTAGGAATTTGGCTGATATCCTGGAATCATGGCCAATAGAAATTCTCAAATGCTGAGAAGCATCTACTTTCTTTTTCTCCATTAACCATGCAGCGAAAGCAGCTCCAATTGCTTCAGCAACAAGTTCAGTGAGGTTAACCCCCTCTCCCTCAACACCATTTGCAACGACTATTTCTAGTACATTACCTCGTGAACTTGTATTTTCCACTTCCCTGTTAAGAAAATCAGTGTCGGAGTACCTCATGAAGCATCATGTATTGAGTGCTCGTCCTTCCGACCAAGGAAGGAATTCCAATATTGATGACAATGCATGCTCGAGACATGCTTTGCAAGACTGAGAATTTAAGTTCCTCACAAATTTTGTTTTGGACTTGAGGTAATCTCCCTGAATCAAATGAAGCTGAAGCTCGACACTGAAAGTAATAACCTTCCCTTTCCAAGGTTCCTCACTCAATTCAGACATCAACAATCCCAATGCAACAAATACCTCTATAGGGATCCCATATATACTCCTAGACACATCACACACAGTAGGACAATTACTCATCTTTCTCCATAGATGAACCAACAGTGGCAAGAAAAATGAGCCTAAGGCAAATCCTACTAGATAGAGACCAATTTTGAGAAAAATCAAAATGATGAAGTAAAGCAACAGTTCCATTATCAACCGCAACAATGATTACCTCGTCCTCTTCTTTTTCCAAGCATCGTTGGATGAATTGTTTGAAAAACATGGCAAGAATGATATGACAATTAGATTAGGTGGTTTCGGCGGAATCGCAAAATAACCACAAATCCCTCCGTCTTTGAATTGAGGCTCGACCATAAGTTTAACATTGGTATCAAAGACTGTCGGTGGATGAAAGATGTACATAAAATGTATTGTGGTGTCATGATGGAGAGTTGATGCAACGAGACTGGAGCCATCGCATCATTCAGACATTTCAGCAAAGTCCTTTTGTGCATCCTGTGAATTATCAAAAAGCTCAACTAGTCCACTTGGTGCTGCAATTTTCGTGAATCTATTGATTTGTTCTCTCTTGGCAAGCTCCATTTTTTGCTCAAGAATTTCATTCTTACTTGGATCTCTATTACTTAGCTTCTCAACAAGTGAAATAAGCTCACTTTTAATTTCCGGACGAATGGCTTTAATAATATCAAGTGAACCTTCCCACAGCTGCAGTCCTTCTTCGTATTTTTTCGGAACCAAATCAGAGTTGGATAAACCAAACACTTGTTGAGTATTCACTCGCCCCTTTAACAAAGTAACCCCATCGAAATCCACATACTCAAATTGAGATTTTCCGAATAAAGGAACCTTGAAATCAGAGGCGAGAACTTCAACACAAGGAGGAGGAGGTGTATCATTAACTTGTTGTGAAACATCGTCAAGGATTCTGAAACCAGAACCTACGGAGGAGGAAAATAACTGGTATATTTCGAAATATTGTTTCTGAGAAGTTTTTTGAGATTTTTTTTAAAAGAGGGATAAGCACTTGCAAGTGCTTCTCAAAGTTTCTTTTAATATGACAGTAGTTTTGATATTTATGACTAAATGTGTAGGAAATATTTTTGAATTGATAGGATGAATAATAGGAAGAAAACTGGTTAGGTAAATGTGGGGAATATCCATGATTTGGATATAAATTTGGTGATGATGAACCAACATATTCTCATGAAAAAGATGGAAATGAAGGTGTCTTAGGAGATGTAAAAGAGTGGTTTGTGGGATAGGTAGGAGGAATACTTCATGAATGATATGAATGTGTATAATAAGGATACTCAATTGGAGGATTTGAGTACATGGATGAAAGCACAATTGTTAGGAAGCAAAATTGCTAACCCTAACAAGGTATGGAACAACTACAAATATAAGAAGAGCAAAAACTAAGAAAATAATGATTAAAGAAAACTTTGATTTTTCACTGATTTATTCTTCAATGTGTCAAAAGACACTATATATAATACTAATGGGCCTTTAACTAAAGTTCCTAAATACTATTGGAAATCCAATTCAACAAAACATTCAAAATACAATAACAACTAATATAATTGTACTACTAATTAAAATGTATAATTGCACCTCCTATCACAAAACTTGTAACATTTTGTTGTAGCAGGTGAAAAAATGGCATATGCTTCCAAAGGGAAACACCAACCTTGATTTAAGAAATACAAAATAACACCTTTTTGGGATGTCCGAAACAGGTCAGAAGTGGTTGGCTGTGACCATTGTGATGTAGGAAATAGACCATTGCGAGGCATTGGCAACCACCACCCTTGGTTCAAGGGATATGAAAAAGCACTTTGATGTTGTCACAACATCTAATACAAATTTCGCGGAGATCATGAAGTTTGATAATTTCATTTAGGAATGGTTTTAGTTTGGTGTGCCAATGATGAAAGCCCAATATCTTCAGAGAAGCAAGGCGCATGCCTTCTGAAAAATATTGAAGTTCATAAATGTTAATTGTCTTACTTTTTCAATACTAAAATCCTATCAGAACACATCAATGATTTCAATTATCAAGGGAGATAGGTATTGTATCCAATTCTCTTCGTCTATTATTTTTAAGTTATCTTTAATTAAAAGATATACAGTGATACCTCACCAATTATCAACCCAATTAAATTACTTACAGGTTCCTTTAAGTTATTTAATTGTAACAATGTGATTCTTTATATTTTTTTTGCTACAAGTAGGTCCTTTAAGTTATTTTATAATATCAAGTTAGTCTCTTAAGTTCTTTTTGTAACGTATTAGTCCCTTTTTAAAAATTTCGTTAAAATAATTTGCAAATTCATATACCATTTGAACTGGTTTTTCACGCTGATCATGAATATGTAATTAGTTTTGTGTTTGATTGTGTATTTTGGTCAGATCGACGATTTTTTCATTATGTATTTTGTCCATTTTTACCTGATTCTCATGAACTGTAACTTTTTAAATAAGGTTTAATTGCAATTTTGGTCCCCATATTTTCATTTTTTTAGTTTTGATCCCCCTATTTTAAAGTCCGAAATTTTTGTCCCTCTATTTTCATTTTTTTTTTAGTTTTGGTCCTCCTATTTTAAAATCCTAAATTTTGGTCCCTTTATTTTCATTTTGTTTGAGCTTTGGTCCCTTATTTTAAGTTGTGTTTTGGATTTTAGTTCCCTTTCCAATTTGGAACTAATTTAATAGGGGCCAAAAATTTTAAAAAATAAAAATAAGGGGACCAAAACTCAATAAAAAAGAAAATAGAGGGACAAAAATTCAGGATTTTAAAATAGGGGGACCAAAACTAAAACAAAATGAAAATAGAGGAACCAAAAATTCCAGATCTTAAAATAGGGGGACAAAAAGTAAAAAATAATGAAAATAGGGAGACCAAAATTGCAATTAAGCCTTTTAATAAATTTGATTGCATATTTGTGATCAGCGCGAAAAACCAATTCAAATGGTATATGAGTTTGCAATTTATTTTAACGAAAGTTTTAAAAAAAGAGACCAAAGCATTACAAAAAAAACTCAAGGGACTAACTTGATATTTTAAAATAACTTAAAGGACCTACTTGTAGAAAAAGAACATAAAGGACCGTATTGTTACAATTAAATAACTTAAAGGACCTTGTAAGTAATTTAGCCTAAAATTTATAATATGATACAAAAGTAATATAAACCATTGATAAGGTTAGGTAATTTGAACATTGATTCGTCCGAGTTCGAGGAGTTTAAACCACCCAAAGATTTGATATCTTGTTTGATAAAGTGACAATAGACTTATAATAAGAAAATTAGGGCAATACTCATCCCATCTCCAACACCACGGTGAAAAGTTAAAACTTTATCTAAAATCCGGAGATGTATCTTCAGACGTACCTTTTTCACAAACACATCAATGCAAATTGATAAGACATCCTTATTTTGTAAGAAATTAATCTAGAGATACATCCCCATATCAACATTAGAGTGAGTCCAGAAATGCATCTCCATAGCAACATTTAATTACGGAGATACATCTCCAGAATGTGTTTTGTTAGTTCAAACCAGAAACAACCAGAAGCAGTGGTAGAATAATGGACAAACAACATAAATTAACATGAAAATAAATACTTCATATATAATTTTAATGTTAACATAAATTTAACATAACATTTCATTACAAATGGGTGGATCAAGACGTCGCAACATCCTTATAATATCTTCGGTTGATCTTGCAATCGTCGCATTCACTTCAATCAAACTTTTTGTTAAGTAATGATAAAATGTACTCCACATAACTTTTAAATCTTCATCCGTCTTTAGTTCAAGCATGGTGAACCGTATATTCTTTTGTTGTCAATCAAGGGTGAACGATACTCGAGCTTGACAACTCTTTGATTTCTGGATATCGTAGGAGTGTATTCAATTTGAATTTCAGATCGACGAAAAATATGTCCTCGGAGACCCTAAATTGAAGTGGGAGATTTGTGTCATTGAAAAAAAAACAAATTCAATATGTGGATATGTATTTATTATGGTTTTTGTAAAGAAAATAGAATGATAGACCCTATTTATACAAGTTTTAAAACAACTTGGACCTTAGAAACCACATCCTTTCATCACGGCATATTTTGGATGTGAATATCCAGACACACCCCATTGATACAAGTTTTAAAATATTTTGGACCTTAGAAACCACATCCTTTCATCACGACATATTTTGGATGTGCATATCTGGACACACCTTATTTGTTTTTTTACAAAATAAGGGTGTTTACAGAGATACACATCCGTAAAATCCACCGTTTTGTTCTTTAATCAATTAAAACAAAATGTATATGAAGATGCATATCTGGACTCACCCAGAACACTATGAAGGGAAATCACAATACAATACGCATCTGAAAACAAGTTTTTTTTTACTCTTTTAGTTGATCCTTACGAATGATGCATGACCAGTGATATAATTATTATCTCTTGTGAAGATTGGCACCTTTAATGCATAAGCAGGAGAATAATCAAGAGCATTGAATGAAGAACAACGCCTCTACCCATACAAACAAAGTGTCTTCAATCTTAATGTTAGCTGCTATGAATGAAGACTTTGAGAGAAACAAAGTTCAAAACAAATTTGCATCAAGTTAAATTAATTTTGCAAAAGGGTTTTATTTGTACAACCACTTGTGTGGACAACAAGCTGAAAAATTCCACTTAAGTGGATTGTACCTGTTCTGGACTAGCCCAATTCCCACAATTGGGCCAAGCAAACCAACCCAATAGCTGTGCTCGACGTTGAGCAAAATTTGGAATAGTGGTCTCTGTCGACCATAAGCATACCGACCACGGCGAAGTTCCCTAACGGCTAGTTTTGACCGTTACCTATTTTTACAGATTCCTCGATCCGCGCCTCACGATATAGACCAATAATCTTCCATTTAGCCCCTTATATAAACCCTCTCATTTGGGAGGGTCAGGTATTCAATTCTCTGACCTTTATTCTCGTACTTGCTCACTCTTTGCTTGGTTACTTACTTTAGCATCGGAGTGCCTTGCAGGTACACCCCCTTTCTCTCATCACCGACTGTCTTTCATCAGCTCTCGAAGCCAGCCGTATCGGATCCTGATCTCCAGGTACGATCAGGTGGCGCCGTCTGTGGGAACTCTGATTTCCCCATTCTTCTTTCAAAATCTTCAAAGAACCAAAGTTTTAACAAGATCCATGGCTGCTCGGGACAACCTAGAGAACCGATCAAATGATGGCATGATTCTCACGCAACGTGAGAGCAACATTCATCCTCCTCCACACGAGGAAACTGTGCAAGATCAGCCGGACGGGAAGACATCATCGCCTTCGCCCGATCGCGATCAACCTCTGGAGAGTCGCTCGAAAACTCTTTTTCCCTCGACTCCTTCAGGATCGGATTTCGCCGCGCTGGCCGAAATCCTGAATCAGACAAACCTGCTACTCCTCGCCCATGGAGAGAAAATCGCCCGTCTCGAAGGTAATTCTCGTTGACCACCGTCTCCCCGCCAGGAATAAGAGAAAAGGGCACGCTGACGAATCAACGGGCAAAAAGCGTCTTCGTCAGTCCTCCCCACGATCTTCTCCCCCAAGAAAATCAAGAAGGAGCAGATCAAGATCCGCCTCCCCCCGGCGAACGAAGAAACGCGCTCACAGGTCTCCTTCATTCAACTCCAGTGACGATGAGGACGCTCGGGGTCCCCTCTCGTCTGAAATCATGGCATCTAAACTTCCAAGAGGTTTAAAGAAGCCCCCACCGCTAGGCTCGTACGACGGAACCACAAATCCAGACGAGCATATCGAGAATATCGATGTGCTGCTCGATTACTGAGGAGTGCGGGGAGCAATCAAATGTCGCCTTTTTCCTACAACGCTGAGGAAAGGAGCGATGACATGGTACAAAAGCCTCGAGGCTGAGTCCATCACCTCCTGGAAACAACTTGGACGCACGTTCTCCAGGCACTTCACCGCATCAAGGCAGCATCCGAAGACAGAAGCTTCGCTCGAAGCGATCATCCAGGGGAAAGACGAACCTTTACGAACTTACATCGAAAGGTTCAATAAAGAGGCGGTCCAAGTATCCACGACCGACGACATGAAGAAATATTTGCTGGAACGAGGATTGCGCCCGTCGACAGATTTTCACCGAGCGGTCGGCATTGAGACCCTTGCCACCCTCGACGCGTTCTTACTGAAAGCCCAAGCCTACATCCAGTATGAGGAAAAACAAGCAGCCAGCTCGGTAAGAGACGCTCGACGTCGTGAAGATGCTAAGCCCCACCGAGTCGATGAGCCCTCGACATCTCGCCGGGGAGGAGACAAAAGAAAGGACGATCGCTCCCGTGAACCGCGGGAGCACCGAGGACCCGTCGGTCGGTTCCACGAATACACACCTCTCCTGGCCTCCAGGGAGAAAATTTTGTCCGAGTGTGCCAACTCGGAGTTCAGCCAAGCAGGGGTACGTTTTCCAAAGCAACAACCCAGCAAACCGGGCACAGATAAAACGGAATATTGCAGATTCCACAAGAGTCATGGCCACAACATAGAAGACTGCATCCATCTCAAGGATGCAATCGAAATTCTCATCAAGGACGGGCACCTTAAACAGTTCACCAAATCCAGGGACACTCCTCGACAAGAAGCGCAGGAGACTCAAAAAGTCGAAGAGGCCATTCCCATCCCTGCGGATGCAAACATGCAGGTTGCTCTAAGCATTTATCGCCCGGAAGATTTCTTCCTACCGGATCACACCGAGAGTCCGGGGTACCTCTCCTCCCATAGTCCATGGGAAACCTTTCCTTCCGCAATGGTCATCTCGGGAGGAGGGTTCAATAAAATCACGGTCGGATCCGTGAAACGGAAATTCGACCAACTGATTGCGAAGGGACCCGCGCAAAACGCCACCCTGGACCCGCCAAGGGGAGGCTCGGTACCCCTTGCCTTTTACCAAGAAGAACTCCTGGGAGGGGCGCCCAACGCCAACATTCCTTTGCTCATCCGGGAACGCATGGCAAATTTCGATGTAAGGAGAATCCTGGTGGACCGGGGCAGCTCCTGCGACATTATGTACTCCCAGCTGTTTTTGACACTCCAGCTGAACGAGACACACTTGACTCCGTACGTCGGATCAGACCTACAGGGTTTCAACGGAGCAGTCTCCCGACCATGGGGCTATGTCGATCTATTTGTCACCTTCGGAGCAGGTGAGACAGCCAGGACGGTCAGAGTCCAGTTCTTAGTCGTGGACTGCCCGTCGCTGTACCAATGCATCCTAGGACGACCAACATTAGCCAAGATAATCGCCGTGCCATCCACCGTCCACCTGAAAATGAAGTACTACACTACTTCAGGTAAGGTCGCCACACTACACGGAGACGTCGACGCTGCTCGTAGGTATTTCGAGGCAGCATCGAAGGGTCTTAGCTCAATATCATACCAACCGAATCCTTCGACATCAAATTCGCCAGACGTTCCCAGGGCTTTCCCTCAGGTGGACTCAATCGACCTGGACTGCAGATTCTCGGACGGTAGCGAGGGCGTCCAAAGGCCAACAAATTCGCTATCCCAACCAATCCCAGATGGAGAGTTCGAGCTGATTCCCCTGGGAGAGGACCCCGCTCGGTGCGTTAAAATCGGGGCACATATGCCCGACTTGGTGAAGCGACAGTTGGAAGCTTGGCTCAGAGGGAACGCAGATCTATTCGCCTGGAGCGCTGCAGAGATGCCGGGACTCGACCCCGAGACAGCCTGCCATCACCTCTCCATTGACCCAACACACAGGGCGGTCGCTCAGCGCAGAAGAAAGCAGTCGACCGAAAAAATTGAAGCAGCTGAATCTGCTGTTAAAGACCTCCTAGAGGCTAAATTTGTAACCGAGGTGTAGCGGTAAAATCGTGAGTGTAAGCTATTGATTAACTTAACTCAATATACACAGAGTCGCCACCGCGCTTTTATTTATTTCCAAAAGGAAAAAGGCAAAAAGAACGAAGAAAGCCTAATGAATCTAAAAGCAAAAGCTAAAAGAAACAAACAGAGAACGGGTACGGGGATTGGTTACAAATCGGGAAGGTTTTACGCACCCGACTTGTCCGTGGTACTCCACGTGAACCCTTTGAAATATTTACTGCATTTTTTGGTTTGAAATGGTTTGCTTGAAAAAAGATTGAAGAGATGAGAAGAAGAATGTTTTTTTAAGATTTTTGTGTTTGAAGAGACGAACGTCTCATGCCTACGTACCCACAAAGTGCAATGCGAGATCAAAACCCCGTAGTTCGTGGTACAAATTGTGAAAAGGCAAATGAGTTGAATTGATTTTAAAATGTAAAGATAAGTCGTCATTCTTTAGCGAATAATTCCGCTAGAAAGAATGAATCACATCTAAACATGAAAAAATGGTTAAAAGAAACGTGCACGAGGGCACAAAAATAATTGAATGAGTTTGGAAAGTTTTAAAGTTTTTTGAGAAGGAAGTTTCGATATGCTTATGTGGTTTAGCATTTATTTAAGGAAATGAAATGAAAAGGTAAAAATCGCATGACCTAAGTCAAGGTTTGATTGAGAAAAATGTTTGAAGTTTGCAAACAAAGAATATTTTGAAAATAGGAAGGAGATTTGAAAATTTAAGAAGATGGGAAGAGATGAAGGGACTATCCTAAGACTTGAAAATAAAAGCTAAAGGAAGAACGATCAAACCATATGGCAAGCATTCTTTGAAACAGTTGGATTTCCATCTTCATAAACAAGTGAATTCAATCGGAGCCAAAGTCTTCAATCCATAACAACACAAGCAAAGGGATAGATCCTAGAATCTAAGTCCGAAACTCCAAGTCCAATGCTAGGGATAGTAACCATAGTCCGAAATTAAAGTCACCAATTTTTTTAGATGTTTAATCCATTATTAGTGTTTTTGTGTCCAAATGGACAAAGGAAAAATCACAAGCATAACAATATAAACAATAAGCAATATGATGAATGATATAGAAGTATAATAAGAGATAAGAAGCGAGAAATTGAAATAAAAGGATAAGGTGCGAGAGATTGAATTTAAATGGATTATATTCACATTATTATAATATTTACATAATAAGTGGTATGATGAACTTAATCAAGCACAACCACGAAAAAAATAACAAAATCGAGGCAACCGGATCCAAGTGGATCTTATCCCGAATCGGGACAACTTTAGGTCTATGTTAAGCAATCGCCGAGTAATTTACGAAGTAATTACCCTACAAATGAGGCCGGCCACCACTAATTAAAGTGGAAAATACTCGTGTTAATACATGTTAGAGAAACGATATTATGAATCGTTCTCCAAAAAACATGCCACACTAAAAGAAAAAGAACGGTCTAATCTTAATCGAGATTTTCGTTGAATTTATCGAAAGCAACCTATCACGATCTCAAAGTATGGAGAATGATCCAAATGATCATTCATCCATAGATTTGAAATAATGAAGATTAAACCTATTCGAAATTCAACAATCACGAATCGGAGATTGTCATCGACCAAAAATAAAAGATGAAGAAAAATAGATTTAAAAGTAGATCCATAAAAGAATTAAGATATTTTTTAAAACCTTTTTCTAAAATCTCTTTTCCTAAAATCTCTTTTCTAAAATATTTCTAAAATATTTTCCTAAAATATCTTTCTAAATACTCTTTCCTAAGTTTTATATCAAAGGAAAAAAAAGATTGAAAAACAAATGCTAAATAACCAAAATAATAATAATATAGAAAAAAGGTTAACAAAATGAAAGGGGGAGGATCCGCGGGTTACTGGATAGCAGTGGATCCATCAAGGCCCAAACCAACTTATACACATGAAACTCAAAAAGAAAAAAAAAAGAAAAAAACAACAAAACTTAGAATCCTCTTCTTCGTGTACCACACAACACAGCGGCGCCTCACCTTCTTCTTCCTACAATATTCGGCCAACACTTTCAAGAACAGAGGGAAAAAAAACGCCGATCCTTCTTCTTCTTCTGATTGCCGTGAACAAACTCCCTACATCAATCCCTCTCAATTTCTCGCGATAGCTCCATGCTTCGAATCTTACTCCTTTCGAATCAATCTCCTAATCTCTGTTGAAATACGTGAATCATTCGAAGCTAGGTTGAAGGTTAATTTGAAGATTGGAGAAGGTTGTTGTGGATTTTATAGATTTGAAGGTGGAAGAATGATTTTTTTGGTTAGGGATTGAAAGAAGAGAGTGGTAGGTTGAATTGAGTATTATTTGGAATGAATTGAAATGGAAGAAAATTGTTGTGGTTGAAGCTTGATTTTGTTCTGGTGAAATTTTTACAGGGTTTTTGTGGCTTTCAAGCTTGGAGTTTGAATGAGGGAAGGCTCTAATTTATAGAACTTGAGATGGATTTCGTGGCTGCCGTTTAGAGGATTTGCACTGCGTTTTGGAAGTAACAGATTTTTCGTGCCTCTTGCGTTTTGAATTGATGCTGCTGCGTTTTGCTTTTCTCTTCTATTTCTTTTTTTTTTTGCTGTGCGTTTTATGCTTTGGTAAGGCTTGCGGTTTTGCGTGCGGAGTGAAGCTCAGCGTTTTGGCAAGTGAGATGCAACGCGTTCTTTGTGTACGGACGACTTGCTTTGGCTTGTGTTGTCTGATGAAGAGAGCGGCTGGGGTTTTGTTGATTGAAGTGAAGTTGTTGACTGGGTTTGGTTTCGCTGCGCGTGCGGGAAGGCTTGGTCTTGTTGATTGTAGCTGGCAGTTTGTTTTGCAAGTGAGATGGCTTGCTGGAGGAATACTTGGGCGTGTGGCTTGGGTGAAGTGAAGGCTTGTTAGAAGCTTGTTGTTTGCTTCGGCTTACAGTGATGTGTGCGGGATGTGAAGCTGAATGGAAGGCGTACGGCTTGAAGGATTGGGTTTATACGGCTTGTATTGTTGTGATATGAGGGTGTTGATGTGAGCTGAGTTGCGTACGGCTATGCGGGAAGCGTGTATTGGGCTTGAAGTTGTGTTGTTTGGCTGTGAATATGGGGATGAGGCTGTCACTTGGGGAAGGCTAGGGGTGGAAAACGTGATGCATTTGGCTTGATGCTGGGAATGTACGGCTTGGTTTTGATTGAAGTTTGTTGGCTTCTTTTTTTTTTGTTAATTGTGGTGGGCTAATGGGCCTATTTTACAAATGAAAAAATTCTTTATGGTGTTAAATGGAATAAGAAAAAAGGGAAAGGATAAAAAAAAGATAATAAATTTGGGAATTAGTAAAAAAAAAGAATATTTGAAATTTGGGTATGAAAAAAATGGATTTATTAATATTTTTGGGGAAAATTGATGGAAATCGAAAAAAATGGGGTATGAAAGATGATAATTTGGATAATTGAATAATCGAGAAAAAAAATGGAAAATGATAGTTGTTGAATAATAATGGGAAATGAAGAAAAAAAATGGATAATCGGATAATGGATGATTGGATGGAATTTGGAATTTTTGTGTGAATTGAATTAAAAAAATAAAAATGAATATGGAATAATAAAGAAATTGAAAATAAAAAGAAATGATTTAATCAAAAAAAAAAGATGATGAATATGAAATTGATTTTTAAGCCCACCACAAATCCTGATTTTTCTTCACAAGCCACTGATACAATGAACACAAACACTTATGAACCACTGCACAACTTGCCACTTATACCACAATCATTTGAAATCTGTCTTGATTATTCGAAACCATACTGAGGAAAATAAATCCTCAGATGAACTACTGATAAACTGGTGATTTTGCAGATTCAAACCAAACTTCGCACAAAACACTGTCTGTTAACTGATGACTTCGCACACAACACAACTTGAACTTTGAAAACGCATTGTCTGAGGAATAAACTACTGGCCCACATAACTTGCAGTTGAACAATCTTCTGATAGTTTGACCATATTAGGTCAAACATCCATTTGAATCGAATCATAACTGAACAAATGCCTCTGACTTAAAATTACTGCCCTGTCTTTTAAATCCTGCAACACAGAGAAGAAGAAGAAACAAACTGCACCATATTTTTTTTGATATTTTGGTTAGAAGTTAGTGAATATAAACAAATAACAAACATTAAATGGTGATCTCCTGCGAAGCATAGACCTGCACCTGAAAAAGGATAAACGAACAGTGTGTGATCTTGTTTGTATGCAAATGCAGATGAGATGCGAAAAATCTTAGGGTCAAAAATTAGGGTATGACACGAGGCCAGGTACACAACCTGGCTCTCAAATGTTGTACTTGTGAAAAAATATAATGTAAAGTGGAGAATGTGCGTCGACTATACCGATCTCAATCGGGCATGCCCGAAAGATGCATACCCTTTACCTAACATTGATAAATTGGTCGACAATTCGTCCGGTTTCAAGCTATTGTCCTTCATGGACGCCTACTCAGGGTATAATCAAATACCCATGGCCGTGTCTGACAAAAAATACACGGCCTTCATGACCGAATCGGGCAATTACTTTTACAACGTCATGCCCTTCGGCTTAAAAAATTCGGGCGTGACATATCAGCGCATGATGAATAAAGTTTTCCGAGCAGAAATCGGGGATATGCTCGAAGTATACATGGACGACATGATTGTCAAGTCTCAACAAGAAACAGACCACGCGTCCCACTTACGAAAAGTGTTCGATCAGGCACGAAAATGCAAAATGTGTTTCAACCCTGAGAAATGCACATTTGGGGTCCGAGCAGGGAAGTTCCTCGGATTCTACCTGACCGAACGAGGCATCGAGGCCAACCCCGACAAATGTTGGGCATTCGCGGAACTCTCGACTCCTACTTCTAAAAAATCCATACAGTCACTAAACGGGGTCCTCACCTCCCTCGCTCGGTTCGTAGCGAAATCCGCTCAACACGCTCTCCCCTTTTACAAGCTCCTCCGTAAAGAGGCGACTTTCGAATGGACAGAGGAGTGCGAGCT
Organism: Lathyrus aphaca; assembly: GCA_963966055.1. Classification (NCBI taxonomy): domain Eukaryota; kingdom Viridiplantae; phylum Streptophyta; class Magnoliopsida; order Fabales; family Fabaceae; genus Lathyrus; species Lathyrus aphaca. Next base: position 205,807,364 of record OZ014520.1, read on the forward strand.
AGCGTTGTCCCACCTAAAAAAGGCACTAAGTGAACCCCCGGTCTTGTCTAGACCCGAGGAGGGGGAGGTACTTTATCTCTACCTCGCCGTTGCAAACGAGGCAGTAAGCGCGGCACTCGTGCGCGACCTACCCGAGGGGCAAAAGCCTGTTTATTTTACAAGTAAAGCACTCCATGGCCCGGAAATTTGATATCTCCAGATAGAAAAGGTGGCCTTGGCCCTCCTTCTCGCAGCCAGAAGGCTACGCCATTATTTCCTGGCTCACACCATTATCGTAAGAACCGATCAACCCATAAGACAATTGCTCGGTCGACCAGACATGGCCGGACGAATGCTAAAATGGTCGTTGGAACTATCCGAATTTGACGTCAAATTCGAGGGAAGACAAGCTCTGAAAGCTCAAGCGCTGGCCGACTTCGCGGCTGAACTTATTTTCACTAAGCAAGAGCCGAAATCCTCCTCCAGGTGGATTATTTACGTGGACGGAGCATCCGGCCCAACAGGTAACGGAGCTGGGGTTATCTTAGAGAACGAAGAGGGAAACGTCATCGAAGTATCCCTAACCTTATCTTTCCCCACTTCCAACAACCAGGCAGAATACAAAGCTTTTCTAGCGGGCATACGGCTCGCGACCGATTTGGAAGCAGAGGAGATCACAATCTGCACGGATTCTCAGTTGGTTGCGAGCCAAGTCCGAGGAGACTTTCAAGCCAAAAACGACAACATGGCTGAATATATAGCCCTCGTAAAAGGGGAACTGAAACAATTCAAAAGTGTGGAAGTCAAACACGTCCCGCGGGAGAACAACATCCTTGCCGACATCCTTTCCAAATTGGCGAGCACTAAGAGGAAAGGAAACGACAAATCCGTCATACAGAAAATGCTCCCCCGACCTAGCATTGGGCAATCATCGGTCCACGTAGACATTAATCTCGTGGGCGACACGAGCTGCTGGATGACCCCAGTATTTAACTATCTAACTAAAGGAGAATTACCGACCGACCCAAAAGCGGCCAGTACCATACGACGAAGGGCATGCTTATATTCTCTAGTAGGTGGACATATGTATCGTTGAGGATTTTCTACGCCCCTCCTCAGGTGCGTAGAAGAAGAAAACGTCCCGCACGTACTAAGAGAAGTCCATGAAGGAATCAACCCGCAACATCCTGGAGGACGGTCGTTGGCTCGAAAAATTCTTCGGGCAGGATACTATTGGCCCACACTTCAACACGACGCAAAGGAGCACGTGAAAAGGTGCGAAAAATGCCAACGACACGGGGATATACACGTAGCACCCCCATCTGAGTTAAAATCATTATCGTCGCCTTGGCCATTCGCATGGTGGGGAATGGATATCTTAGGACCATTCATCGTCGGGTCCGGCCAAAATAAGTACTTAATTGTGGACGTCGACTATTTCACCAAGTGGATAGAAGCTGAGGCCTTGGCCAAAATCACTGCGCTCAACATACTACGTTTCTTCAAGAGAAACATCCTCGCCCGGTTCGGGGTACCGCTTGCCATCGTGACCGACAACGACACTCAGTTCACGGATAAACACTTCAAAGAATTTGTCGCATAAATAGGAACGAAACAACATTTCGCTTCGGTCGAACACCCCCAAACTAACGGGCAAGCAGAGGCCGCAAATAGGGTAATCCTAAGAGGTTTGAAACGAAGACTGGACGAGCATAAGAAGCACTGGGTCGAGGAACTACACAGCGTATTATGGGCGTATAGGACCACACCCCACTCGACAACCGGGGAATCCCCATTCCGATTAGCGTATGGAACCGAGGCGGTGATCCCTATAGAAATGCACATCCTGTCCAGACGCACAGAATCCCCTATGGATCAAGACACCAACTCCGAGGCTTTGAGGAACGAGCTCGACATGATCGAAGAAGTTCGATCAGAAGCTGCTCTTCGAGAGACCATCCTCAAACAGAAAATAGCCGCTCGGTATGATTCCAAAGTCATAAGACGGACGTTCGAAGTAGGCAGTCTTGTTCTCAGAAGAAATCACAGGGATCCCCGCGAGGGAAAGCTTACACCCAACTGGGAGGGCCCGTATCGCGTCCGAGCAAAAACCGAAAACGGGGCCTATTATCTAGAAAATTTACACGGGGAAGAGCTTTCTCGGCCTTGGAACGCCGAGAAACTCAAACAATATTACAGCTAAATCACAAAGTCGCCTTGCTCGACTCTCAAGCGAGGAGCGAAAGGACCGACCGAAGACTGCGTGCCTAGGTACAAGCACGACAGCCCAAAACTGACATAATCAAGCAGGATCTCCTTTCAAGGGAAAGAGAAACTTGCCGCACGGACGGATACTCAAACGAGTCTAACGTCGCCTAAGTACCACGACCAGGCAGAACCCCAACTCGCGATGGGACGTTCAAGCCGAGGAGCCCGGACTAATACCTCAGCCCGGGCACCGACCAGGAGCAAAATCTCCAGAATCTACTTGGTCCCCCAAACCAATAAAACACAAACAAACCCCGTGCACATTAAATCACATCCGATCAAGTGCAAAAACGTACAACAAACACTTAGCATTTAAAATATAGAAAACTGTCCTCCGACGGACGAGCAATTGAACAACAGAAATAACAAAACAAACGACCATTAATTAACATCAGAATGTGAACACAAAATTGCGACCTCGAAGGGCCGACTTGTTCATATTTAATTATAAAGGGGACTACGCCCCAAAAGAAAAACTAAGACATAAAATTACAAGGCACACAGGCCAGAAACTAATTGCCCTCGCCCTCTGGGTGGCCTTCTTCCGGGCGAGCCTCCTCCTGCTCCGGTTGCGCTTCAGGCTGATCAGGCTGAAGGATCGACCCCGGCTGAGAATCATCCACCACTAGGTCCGAAGCAACCACGATCTGGTCGTCCTTAACCTTGTACAGGTAGCTGATTCGACCAACGTCCAAAGCCAGGTCGGGATGGAGGACCCTCAGCTGATCCACAACATTCTGGAAACTGAGCTCAGTTGATGAGTTCAGATCTTCCATGTCTTGGTCGATCCGAGCCAGAAAATGAGCCCTCGTTACCATGCTTTTGGTCTCGTCGTCCTCGTTCTCCTTCGGGCAGAAAGCGTCCTTCAGTTTTTTATTCTGCTCCAAAACCCTTTTCTTATCAACCTCCAACTTGGAAATGACAGTGGCCCGTTCGGTCAACTCCTTGGTCGTGGCTTTGGCCTCTTCGGTGGCCGTCTTCAGTTTCGCCTCAGCGGCAGCCAACTGCTCCTTCAGCCTACCCATCTCCCTCTCCTGTCCAGGACTCCCTTCGGCCGTCAGCTAGGCCATTGTCAGGACCCGCATGACCGCGCTTGCGTCCTGGGCCAGGGATAACCGCCGGGAAGGACGATCCATGCCTTCCAAGAATAAGGAATCCGCACGGTCCACCTCCATGCTCGTTCCCTCGAAGAAATTGCGCTTCACGAAGCACGGTGGCAGCCAATGCTTCGGCTTCGGAGGAGCGTTGGCCGTCAAGTCCACAGTGGCTGCGGACTTATGTTTCTTCATCAGAGAGCCAGTCGAGGCGCTCAGAGAGCCTTGAACCAAGGGGCCCGACCCCGAGCCACTTGTCTCCGTCAGCTTGGTCTGCACGACCCTTGATCTTTTCTTTTGCTGCTGACGCAAGCGTTCTTGGATTTTATCAAGTGGGTTCGACAGAGAGCCTGAAAAAAGAAAAAAGATTAGATTAGTCGTGGACGACAAAATTAAATCAAAGATATGACTAATAGAAATAAACAGATACCAAAGAAGTCGGACACTTCCTGCCCAGTATTGCAGGCCAGTAATTCGGTAACATCAATCAAGGGACGCTCCACAGCTTCCCCCCATCCTGCTCAAGCATAACTTTTCCCTCTCCGTCTAGCAGGGGGGTCGGAGTGAAAGACGCTATCAATCTTCTGAAGGCCTCGAAGCTGGCCGCGTCATCGTCATTCAAAGAGTCCCCCATTTGGACGAACTCGCCAACAGGTTTCTCATAATGAGCGTGACTCCAGGAAAAAGGGAACAACCAAAGCCTCCTCGGGATCACCTGCCCTTGATCGTCGAGCTTGGGATCGTCATTCTCATCGGTATCTATCCCTAAAAAGCTCATCGCCCTCACGGCCACCGCGCTCGCGAGTTTGATCAGAAAGTAGTCAGTTTTAAAGGCTCGAATAGATTCTGAATGGGCCTTGAAAATCTTCGTCCTCTGTTTGAAAGACACGAACCCCTTTCGATTAGTTCCTTGCCCGACTTGGCGCTGCAGGGAGAACAGACAAAAAAATAGAGGGAGCATGGCACTAACACCCAGATGGGCACACGTCATCTCAAACGCTTTCAAGAACGCGTATGAATTGGGATGCAACTAGGAAGGAGCAACGCATAGGTGCCCGAGCACGACACTCACAAAGTCACTGAAGGGCAAAGTTACCCCCAGGACCGAGACTGCATATTCATACATAGAGAACGCTCGACCCCTGAAATCTGAGAAGATGCGGTCGTCGTCTCCCAGGCAAGTTACGACCCAATCGGCAGGGTCGCCGACGACAGGCAGCGGCTCCGTTCGAGGTCTTGAAAATGAGGACACCTTGTCCAACAGATCCTCCACAACCCATTCTTCGGGCGAGATCTTCGTCTGATCGGGACACTGGGGCGAATCTGTTGATGCTCCTTCTTCTGTAGTACTCGTACCCGAATCTCCCGAGGAACTTCCGGAACCAGAAGGGACTGACGCAGAAGATCCTGAATCCTCCGAGGACGTCTCTTCCGAAGACACGTCTAATGGATCCACGAGCGAGTTTTCACCTGAAAAGTAGAGGAAAGGCGTCAGTGAATTCGATTAAGAATATCAAATCCACCCTTCCACCGCTCGACAAGTGAAAGGGCACGCATCAGCTTAGGGACTGGGTCCCGAGCTGTAGCCCTGGCTGACCATCGCTCGGAGCAATGGCTTACGCCCAACGTCATGAATTACGGGATCCAACCTGGATATTTGTCAAAATCCCATGTCAAGGTCGACCAACACTTATGCCGACCATGAGCTAGGGTTTGCAGCCGACCGACTACGGTGGCAGAAGTCCTAAAGTTTACCGGTTCTAAATCTAAGACTACCGTTAAAACTATCCTAAACCACATGCATTTCTATGATACCTAAGCTATAAACACCTAAAACAAGCGAAAAGGAACCGTACCTTGCGCTTGGGAAGACATTTTTGAAGAAGATATGCATTCTGGAAACGGTGGTCGGCAAGGAGATGTGGTGGTCGACGGCTGGGAGTGGTTGCAGTTGAACGAGCAGAGCGTCGGAGAAGAAGATGAAGCGAAGAGTTCAGAATGGGGCCTGAGAACCCTATTTATAAGAGGGAAAACACGTGCAAGCACGCGTGACCCCTACACGCTAGCCCCTAGGCTAGCCGTCAAATCATTAATAAGCGCGAATTCCCAAATATTCCAGCTTTTCGTTTCACATTCTCCTGTCGAGCAACGTACCGGCTGCCCGTTCCTCGAAGATCGACAACGTAAATTCCTGGCCTTAACACTGCCCGTCCTCGAGCACGAAATCATTTCTAAGTCACTGCTCTTCCGCACGAACAGTAACTTGGGGGGCTCCTGTTCTGGACTAGCCCAATTCCCACAATTGGGCCAAGCAAACCAACCCAATAGTTGTGCTCGACGTCGAGCAGAATTTGGAATAGTGGTCTCTGTCGACCACAAGCATACCGACCACGACGAAGTTCCCTAACGGCTAGTTTTGACCGTTACCTATTTTTACGGATTCCTCGATCCGCGCCTCACGATATGGACCAATAATCTTCCATTTAGCCCCTTATATAAACCCTCTCATTTGGGAGGGTCAGGTATTCAATTCTCTGACCTTTATTCTCGTACTTGCTCACTCTTTGCTCGGTTACTTACTTTAGCATCGGAGTGCCTTGCAGGTACACCCCGTTTCTCTCCTCACCGACCGTCTTTCATCAGCTCTCGAAGCCAGCTGTATCGGATCCTGATCTCCAGGTACGATCAGTACCTTATGGTGAACTATTTTTCCCTTAAGCCCATGGTACCTTATTGTATTATGTATTCCACTTAAGTGCATTATACCTTACGATGTTCCATAATTCTCTTAAGTATATGTAAACACCCCAAATTTTCCCTCACTTTTTCTCACACCATGGCTTGTGATCTTTCATTTTTGCATTAGCATAAGCATATCATATCCCACTTCATAGTTCATTTCATCTGCATCTAGGGTTTGTGATCTGAGCAATCCAAGAAGCAATCTGAGCCATTCCAATGGTCTTGAAGCTTGCCAAGAGGGTCCATGTGTGTTCCATGATCATAATATGCTCCCCAAGTTCATAAAATTCAAGGGATCACAAAGCATGGCAAAGGCATAGAGGCAGACTGAAGATTTCCTGCACAGATGACCTAAAATTAGGGTTTTGGTTTCAGAGGCCTTAATCCCAAATTTTTTGGTCATTATTGTTTCTAATGGTGATAATATGTTATAAGGATCATGTGTACCAAGTTTGATGAAGAAATTCACTGTGGAAGTCATCTGATCATTGGGTAACTTCTTGAGCAAGTAAAGTCAAAATCAGGGCATCTGAGGCCTCCATCAAGGGTACCAAAGGGTCATCATCATTTTGAGTCTCTATGATCTTTATTTGATCATTGAAGTGGTTGGAAGTTCATGAAGTTGAAGGATTTTGAGCCAAATGCAAACTTGCTATTTTTGGAAAGGACTTGTATTGGAAACATTCCATTTTGGGAAAGATATTCAACCTATTCTTTCATGACCAAAAATGCTTCAAATGAAAAATTCTTGGACATCAAAGTTGTAGATTATGTCTTCCAATTTTCAAAAAGTACAAGAGCATGTCTTGATTCATCCTAGAACTCAAGATATGGCCTTTCAAAGTTGGCAAAAATCCTATAATTTTCAAGTGTGCACCAAAGAGGGAATTTTGCAAATTCACTTGCCAAGCCATTTCATGACCTCTAATTGACATCTAAACATCATACCAACATAGTGAAACACATTTGGATCAGAATCATGCCTTGCATATCAAGTTTTCATGGCCAATTTCTCAAGAAATTTCAAAGTTGTCAAAATGCATAAAGCTTGCAAACACTTGATTCAAGGCCATCCAGCTGCACTCTATTGATCCAAGGCATAGACTGTGTCACCCTTGTCCAGTTCAATATTAGGCCCTTAGACATTTACCCTGTTACACAGGATGAACAAATTCCATCTAGGTCACTCATTTCCCTCAACATGATTTGCAGAAAACCCATATACTTCCTTTATGGTTATCCAGTTACATACAATGGTTGATCAACAATAAAGTAGTCAACTCCATTTTTAGGGTCCATAGAGGTTTCAGGTTGAAGGATGATATACACCACTATCACCATGAGAATAACTTACGACACTTTGAATAACATTCTATATAGTATTCATAGTGGGTCAATCCAATATAAATATTATTCCTAGTATTCATACCTATGTGAAGACTTGATAACTCTTTATCCATGATACATGAGACATGATCATCAATCTATGCACATAATAGTATCAATACTATAATGGCATCCCACTTCATAATAAATCATTACTATAAATACTTTAAAAATAATGGAGTATCCTCCAACTGCCTCTATGGTCATCCAATTACATACAACTTTTGATCAACAATAAAGTAGTCGACTCCACTTCTAGGGTCCATATCGATTTCAGGTTGAAGAATGGTATACAAAACTATCACCATGAGAATAACTTATGATACTTTGAATAAAATTCTTTGCAGTATTCTAATAGCATGTCAATGCAATATAAATATTACTCCTAATATTCATACATATGTGAAGACTTGATAACTTTTATCCATGATATGTGAGACATGATTATCGATTTATGCACATAATAATCTCAATACTTGGCATCCCACTTCATAATAAAAACATTACTATAAATACTTTAAAAATAATGGACTACTCATCAACTACCTTTATGATCATCCAGTTATAGACAATATTTGATCAACAATAAAGTAGTCGACTCCAATTCTAAGGTCCATATAGACGTTTCAAGTTGAATGATGATATACACCACTATCATCATGAGAATAACTTATGACACTTTGAATAATATTCTATGTAGTATTCTCATAGCAGGTTAATCCAATATAAATATTACTTCTAATATTCATACCTATGTGAAGACTTGATAACTCTTTATCCATGATACATGAGACGTGATAATCAATCACTCCACATAATAGTCTCAATACTTTAATGGCATCCCATTTCACAATTAATCATTACTACGAATACTTTAAAAATAATATTCTTATGATTAATGTGTTCTCATGATTAAGTCACACTTAATGTTTCATTAAACAAACTAGTTATTCTAGGGACTTTATTATTTTAGAATAACAACTATAATAAAGAAATGTATTTTAATTATTAATAAATAATTCGATTCAAGTACCGAGTTCTTTTAAGACTATTTATCTCTAGGGCTTACACTAGCATACTGTTCATACAAAACCAATATAAATATGTTGTGCAGAATTTAGAAACAGAAAAATTGTCCAACAAATTTTCAAAATTTACCCTTAAATTCTATAATATTAAATTAGAATAGACATTACATATGTCGGAAATTGTATCGAGATTGCATCATTGATAACATTACATATAAAAAATGAGTTACATTGTTAGATTACAACTAAATGTAGTAAAACATGTGTCACTACCTAAATTAATTGGTTATTCCTTTTTTGACCTTTTCTTATTTGATTCTCTTTCAATGTCGCTCAACTTGGTGAACTATTCCATCCTTTCTAGAAAGTGATTTGGCCAAGTTTTAGCATTTTGGGTGAAATGTGTCGTCCACTCCGGTGATGTATTTGGCATGAGAAATACCAGTTTCAAATAAGCTTGAACATAATTTTGTGTTTTTGAAATCCATCCAATAAACATGATGTGTCCGGATGGATTTTGAGGTGGCCTACTTTGAAGTGGAAAAAACATTTTCGAAAAACCATAGATTGTTAGATCAATACACACCCTATCATAAACCACTGCTATAAGATGTCCCTTTTCAAGGAAGCACATCAAGTTTTTATTTAGTACCGAACCGCTAACACAAGGAACAAGAGTATTGAGAATTTCACCATAATTTTTTTTCTTCCATGTAGCGATGTGTATGATTGCCTATGTGTCATCAACTCTTGTATAAGTTTATGGGAAAAAATGGTGGTCCTCTTGTCCTTTACTGAGTAAACCCATAACATCTCAAAAAACACAGTTACCGTCACCTTCAACATCCACAGTTCATTCAATGTATTTGTAATTAAAAAAGCTACATCTATTCAATGTGTATGATTTTTGGTAATGGTGGTAGAGGAGATGGTTTGCTAATGCCATCACCCTTGAAAACACTTTTGTTTTGTTGAGATTTTGGAGTTGGAGAATCCAAAAAATGTGAGTCAATATGTTCAATGTATGAAGGAGATCATCTTGTAGTGTTGTTATTATGTTTCAGTCTAACCTTTTTAGGGGCACCCTTTATTTTAACTGATTCTGATAATGGTCTCAAATCCATTGTTTGTGGATAAGCAATCTTCATCAGTTGCTCTTTGATGTGACATTTCATGATGTCACCCTCTTTCAAAAATATCTTGTATTACTTCCCATTTGGTCAAAATAGTTATACTTGATTTATCATCCTTTATCACACCATCATCATCAAACCCAAGTCTTTTCTAGTGAGTGTAAACTTCATCCATATGTATTAGTTTATCAAGATTCATCTTGTTTGAAATTAAACAAGCACGTGGAAGACCATACATCTTCCTAAGTGTACATCCACACTTTGAGCTATATGAACCTATTTTATCTGCCCGTTTGGCTTCATGAAGAATAAAATTCAATATTGTCTGATATATGTTTCCAACCAACTATGAATAAAGGATGTTATCTTTGAATTAGTGCTCTAACACAATAATTCTCAAACAAAAAGATGCATGTATCTCGTTATGGTGTTCCAATCTCAATAAAAATCACCTTTAATGTTTCCTAATCGATTCTTAAGTGTCATATCTCATTGTTACAAATACTTGTCTTCTATCATAACCATTGTCAGACCTTCCGATTACAACACAAAATCCCAATTTCCCAGCCTCCATTTTATTAAGGCTATGGATACCTAAACATTGATGTGTAAGGATTTGAGAAGTAATAAAAGCACATGCCACCAGTGGTGATAGATGATATAACCCTCCATACTCGCTCCCTATTCCAATCGTCCGTCGTGTACGTCAATCCTAGACATAAATGAAGTTATCAATAAGAACCGAAGAATCAAGAGTATGTGTGAGATTTTTTAGTATATATTAGATTGAAAGGACAACCAAGAATATATAACACAGAATATAAAGACAAATTTGGAAGTGAGTGTGCTTAACCAAGGCCTTGCAATTTTATTTTAGAGTCATCCGCCACAGTAACAAAATGCAAAGAATCAGATAAAACAAGTTAGATAAATGAAAATTATTATCAATCATATGATCATAGACACTAGATTCAATGACCTAAGTACCAAGGAATGAAGATGTTTAGAGAAAGGTTACGATACTACCAGACTGAGCAACAGTGGAAAAAATAATGGTTGATGTTTTTTTTTGAATTGAAGGTACTCATATAATTAGTGGCCGAAATAACAATTTCTTTTGTGATAGTTGGTTGAGCAAGATCAACAACTCTAGTTTGTTGTTATTGTTGTTCTCTTGCCTTTCTATAATTTTTAATTGCCCCCGTTAGTTTCTCACACAAACTAAACGAACTTTGGAAAAGATTACAAAATTGGTGGCATATTGATTTTTCATTAGTGTATGTGGTTGAAAAGCATGCAAACAAGGTCGCTCAATGGTGGGAAGAACATTGACGAATGGAGAAATATGGGTTATTTGAACAATAAATTGTATTTTCGTACATCAAAAATAAAAATTGAGTGCGTATCTGAAACCTGGACGGTGAAAACAATGCAGGGACAGTGGTCAGACGCATTGTTATACGTAATAGGGACGGAAGCGCGTGAGGCCCATGTGCAGGAATTTTGTTGGCGTGTGCGAGTGTGTGTGATGGTCCTTGAAGATAATTTTCTGGGTGCGGGCCAGATCGGAGCAAACATTTCTATTTTCGGGGGTGGAGTGCCGGAAAGTAGCCATAATCAGTGGCGACAACGGTGATATGGTGGTGACGAGGAAACAACGGTGGTATGGTGGTGACGAGGAAACAACCATAAAGGAAACAAGCGATATTGGTTGTTTCCTCGCCTGGTTCCTTTTCACATAGTTTCTCTAACTCATTACAATGATGAATTTGTAAATGTTTCAGACCAGAAAGGCTTTGAATGCTCATCGGAAGACACTTCAATTTCAGACAACTTGAATTTTCTAGTTTGTGAAGCGAACTAAAGTTTCCTAACAAGTCAGGTAAGGATGCTAGGTTTAGAAGATACCATAATGATAATGATTCAAGGAAATTTTTTATGTTGTAAAAGCTCATATAAACCTTCTATTTTTGAACAATTAAAAGTTGTCAATGCCTTAAGAGAAGTGAGGTTTCTTAGCATCACATCTGAAAAGCATGTTAGCTCTTTATTATCATTGAACCATAGGTATTTAAGACTAACAAGTTAATGAATTGAATAAAGTAATTCTTGGTTGCAATTCCTTCTTATATGAATATTACAGAGAGATGGAATGTAAGGTATTACAATTTGTATGCATATGTTATGGTGAATATGCAGTACATGGAGGGAAAGAATGAATGAATCTCAATCTGAATATTATGTAAAGAATATGTGTATAACCTTAATAACCATAGTGCCTATAGTCTGCATATATAACCAATGGGCCTTATACACTATACAAGACCTGGCCCAATATCACATAAAGCCTATAGACTATAATAACCCCCATAAGCTTGGGGTATATGCTATGTTAACCAAGCTTAGAGATGTTAGTCATATACGGAGTGTAGTCGAGTGGTTTGGTAAAAAAGTCGGCGAGTTGTTGTTGAGAAGTGACAAGCAGGAGACGAAAAAGTTTTTGCTGAAGTTTTTCACAAACCAAGTGACAATCCAAGTCTATGTGTTTGGTGCGCTCATGGAATGCAGAATTACGAGCAATATGTCAAGCCGATGCATTATCATAATAAAGGTTGGCAGGTGTGATGAAAGGAATGTGAAGATCATTGAAAAGATTGGTAATCCATTGAATTTCGCAAACTGTAGAGGCCATAGATTTGCATTCAAATTCAGTGGAGCTCCTTGAGATAGTTGGTTGTTTCTTTGATTTCCAAGAGATTAAGGAATCACCTAGGTAAATGTAGAAACCTGTGATGGATTTGCGAGTGTTTGGACAAGTTGCCCAATATGAATCAGAAAAGGCTTTGATATGAATCTGAGATGAGCTGGGAAAGAATAAGCCTTGTCCAGGTGATGACTTGAGATATCATAATACACGCAGAGTTGTAGCATAGTGAATGGTGGTAGGAGCACTCATGTGTTGGCTTAACTACTAGATAACATAAGCAATGTCAGGGCGAGTTTTGAGAAGATATATCAATTGTCCAATCAATCATCGATATCATGTAGGGTCTGGCATTGAAAGACCATCGTTGGAAGTAAGACGGGTATCACGAGCCATGAGAGTAGTGGCTGGCTTACAGTCAAGCAAACCAGTGGTAGCAAGCAGATCCAAAGTATATTTTCATTGGTTGATGTTAATTCCAGTGCTGTTGTGAGAAACTTCAAGTCCTAGGAAGTATTTCAAGTGTCCAAGGTCTTTAATGTGGAAGTGATTATGCAATAGCTGTTTGGTTTGGTTGATTAGAGCCATATTGTTACCTGTAATCCGAATGTCATCAACATAAATCAGAAGGAAATTAAAAAGGTCTTGTGACTTATGAATGAATAAAGAAAGGTCACAAGAACATTGCATAAAGTCATTAGATATCAAAACTGTGGACAGTTTTGCAAACCATTGTCTACTGGATTGTTTTAATCCATAGATTGATTTGAGAAGCCGACACACCTTATTAGGAGAAGAGGGAGACATTCCCTTAGGCAAAGTCATGTAAACATCTTCTTCTAAGTTGCCATGAAGAAATGCATTATGGACATCTAACCGTTGTATGTGAAAATTAAAAGAAGAAGCAAAAGCAAAGAGAATTCTTACCGTGGTTAGTTTAGCAATAGGGGAAAAAGTTTTAAAAAAAATCAATACCTTGAATTTGCTTAAATCCTTGAACAACCTTTTTTCTATCTATGCTACCATCAAAGTTAAATTTGGTTTTAAAAAACCCTTTGCAGCCTATGGGTGTCTTACCTAGTGGTAGTGTAGTAAGCTGCCAAGTATTGTTAGTAGTTAAAGCATTGAGTTTAGCATTCATTGCTTGGACCCAATGAGGATGAATGCAAGCATTTTTATATGATTTAGGTTCATTGGATGCAGCAAGAGCAATTATATATGAATGATGTGCAGGAGCAAGATTAATATAAGACATAAAATTTGAGATAGCATAAGAAGTGGGAACAATGCAAATATAATCTTTCAAATAAGTAGGAACTGTTTTAAGTCTTATGGATTGTCTAATGGTGGTTTGGCTGTTATCATGATCAGGATCAGAATTGGGTGAATTGTATGTAGGATTTCATTTGGTATGGGTGAATGAGGTGTGGTGGGAGAAGTAGGAGTAAGTATGTCATTAACCTCTTGATTAGTTTCAGGAGCAGTAGGAGAAGGTATGTCATGAACCTCCTGAATAGGTTCATGTATGTCATTAACCTCATGGTGAGGTGTGGGAGGATGCGAAGGGTTATAAACATCAAACAGAAAAGGAATATTAGATAGGTTTGGTGACATATCAGAATCAATACTAGGGGATTTAAGAAGATCAATATGTGTTGTATAAGGAAAGATGTTTTCATGAAATATGGAATTCCTAGAAGTAAAGATGGATCTAGTTTTGAGGTCCAATAGAAGATATCCCTTAATGCCTATGGAGTACCCTAAAAACATACATTTAGAAGCTCTTGGGTCTAATTTATCTCAATTTCTATTATGGGTGGAGGCATATACAAGGCATCCAAAAGTCTTGATGCTATCAAAGGTGGGAGGGGTCTGAAATAATCTGTTATAAGGAGTTTCATTGCCTAAGGTAGGAGTGCATGGTCTAATGATAAAAAAATTAGCATGACAAAGGGCAAAGGACCAAAATATTTTAGGTAAGTGAGCTTGGAAGAGAAGGTATCTAATCACTTGCAATAAGTGTCTATATTTTATCTCCACAACAGAGTTCTGTTGTGGTGTTTCCACACAACTCTTTTGATGAAATATACAATGAGTAGCATAATAATTAGGCATGGGAAACTCAGGGCCGTTGTCACTCCTAAGAATTTTTATGGTGCAAGCAAAGTGATTTTGACAGTAAGCAATAAAGTTCTAAATGTGTTGCATGAAGGGAAATTTGCGATCTAAACGCAGCGGAAAATAAAATTTCCCTTTAGAGATCCTTACCAAAGATCATGATCTGTGATAGAAAGGTTATCTCCTGTGGCGATGAAACCTTTGATTACGAATCGATGGAATGATCATAAGCGTTGTACGATGAACAACACGTTTACTCAGTCCACACGAACAACTTCCTTCAGTCACAATGCTAGCTGATTACGATTAATGGTTTTGAGTGAGGGAGAGGAAAATAGAATATGGCTAAGGTTTTCAATAACTATTTTGCTTCTACACAAGTGTTCTATTTATAGAACTACTTGTGTAGGCTACAAGCTAAAAAGACCACTTAAGCGTATGCACACCATATCTTATGATGTACCGTTTATCACTTAAGCATATGTTACCTTACCATATTCCATATTCCACTTAAGTGCATCGTACCTTACGGTGTTGCATATTTACTTAAGTGAACTGTACCTTACGGTGTTCATTATTTACTATACATCTTCTCTAACTGTCCTTATGTGTGTGACCCTGTAGGATTTCGCGACATTGACAATTATATTAAATCATGTATTTAACATAATAAATAGTGAGCGATATCTATCAACACATCACTGCTACCCAAGTCACTAAAATGTCATGTGATATGACAAAACCTTTTGTGATAGTACTTGTGTGTACAATTATCCTTTTGCCCTTATGTCTATATTGAACATAAGGCATATACCGTGTCATCCTTGTCCAGTTCAATATTGGGCCCTTAGACATTTATCCTGTTATGCAGGACGGACAAATTTCATAAGATTACTCATGTCCCTCAACATGCTTTGTGAATTACCCATCATTTGTCTTTATGATCATCCAGTTACGGACAATGTTTGATCAGCAATAAAGTACTTGACTTTACATCTAGGTTCCATAGTAGTTTCAGGTTGAAGGGTGATATACACCACTATCACCATGAGAGTAACTTATGACACTTTGCATAACATTCTATGTAGTACTCCCATAGTGGGTCAATCAAGTATAAATATTACTCCTAATATTGATACCTGTGTTAAGACTTGATAACTCCTTATCCCTGATCCATGAGATGTGGTCATCAGTCTATATACATAATAGTATTAATGCTTTAAGGCTATCCCATTTCACATTAAAGCTCGACTATGGATACTTTAAGAATAGTGTCCTTATGTTTAATGGAATTTCATGATTAAGTCACACTTAATATTTCATTAAATGAGATGATAACGCCTAAGTATGTGTTTGGATAGTTGGTGAGATCTTGGATCTTTAGCTTGTGTGATGGCACCATTATTATTACAATAGAGATCAATGGGATCCATAATGCTAGGGACTATGCCAAGTTCACTAATGAGCGTCTTGATCCACACAAATTCCTTTGCTTCATTTGAGGCAGCAATGTACTCGACCTCGGTTGTAGATTCATCAACTGTTTCTTGCTTTGAACTTTTCCAGCTCACAGCACCACCATTTAGGAAAAACACATAACCAGATTGCGATCTAAAGTAATCCTTATCTGTTTGGAAGCTAACATCAGTGTAACCAATTACCACGAGCTCTTCCTGACCTCCATATATCAAGAATGAATCCTTAATCCTTCTTAAGTACTTAAGGATATTCTTGACAGCTACCCAATGAGCATCACCAGGATCATATTGGTACCTACTCGTCACACTTAAACCATACGAGACATTTGGTCGAGTACATAACATGGCATACATTATAGATCCTATTGCAAATGCATATAGAATTTTATTCATGCGATCCCTTTATTCCTTAGTTGAAGGGGATTATGTTTTTGATAGACACATGCCATGTTTCATATGTATGGATCCTTTCTTCGAATCATGCATATTAAAGCGTCTCAACACTTTGTCTATGTATGTACTCTGACTTAGGGCAAGCATTTTTTGTGATCTATCTCCATAGATCATGATTCCTAATATATAGGTTGCTTCACCAAGGTCCATATAGAAAAGCATTTCCCTAACCAAGTTCTTACTTGTTGCAAGGTAGAGATATCGTTTCCAATGAGTAATATGTGATCTACATAAATACCAGGAAAATGATCATGCTCCCACTAACCTTCTTGTAGAAACAAGGCCCATCTTCATTCTTTATGAATCCATATTGTTTTATAGTTTCATTAAAACAAAGATTCCAACTTCTGGAAGCTTGCTTCAATCCATAGATTAGTCGTTGTAACTTGTATATCTTTTGGGTTTCTTCAGGTATGTCAAATCCTTCAGGTTGTGTCATGTACACATCCTCAAGAAGAATCCCATTAAGGAAAGCAGTCTTGACATCTATCTGCCATATTTCATAATCATGATATGCAGCGATAACAAGTAAAATTCGAACAGATTTAAGCATTGCAACTGGTGAAAAGGTTTCAACATAGTCTACCCTATGAATTTGTTTATAACTTTTAGTAACCAGTCTTACCTTATAGGTATGTACCTTACCATCCATCTCAGTCTTCTTTTTGAAGACCCACTTGCATCCTATAGGATTAACTCCTACATGAGGCTCTACCAAGGTCTAAACCTGGTTTGTGTACATGAAATCCATTTCAGATTTCATGGATTCTAGCCATTTCTCAAACCCATGACCAATTAGGGCCTCTTGGTAGGTCACATACTCATCTTGATCCATGAGTAATACATTGCCTTGATCAGTTATGAGATATCCATATCTCTCTGGTTGGTGACGTATCCTTTTCGACCTACACTGGTCTTGTTCTACTTAAGCAGGTCTTCCACAACTATTTGTGATTCCTACTCTAATTCCTCCATAGGTGTATCAATGCTTTGTGATTCTTGAATTTCATCAAGCTCTACTTTCCTCCCACTGATTCCTTTGGAAATAAAGTCCTTTTCTAATAATACTTCAGTTCGAGCGACAAACACTTTGCCCTCAGAAATATTCTATAAGTAATATCCTCTTGTTTATTTAAGATACCCCGCAAATATGCATTAGTCAAATTTGGGCTCAAGCTTAGTTGAAATTTGTCGTTTCACATCAACTTTACAACCCCAAATCTTCATGTAAGACATATGTGGTTTCTTACCACTCCATATCTCATATGGTGTCTTTTCTACCTTTTTGGATGGAACACGGTTAAGTGTGTAAGCTTTTGTCAGTAGTGCATGTCCCCAAAAGGAGTTTGGAAGATCAGTATGACTCATCATGGATCAGACCATGTCTAACAAGGTTCGATTTCTTCTCTCAGAAACACCATTCCATTATGGTGTTCCAGGAGGAGTGAGTTGGGATAGAATCCCACACTTTTTTATATGGTCATCAAACTCTAGGCTTAAATATTCACCACCTTAATCTGATCGAAGAGTTTTAATATTCTTACCTAATTGGTTTTGTACTTCATTCTTGAACTCCTTGAACTTTTCAAAGTATTTTGTGTTTCATTAAATACACATAACCATATCTACTGAAATCATCAGTAAATGTGATGAAGTATTGAAAACCTCCTCTAGATGGTATGTTTAGTGGTCCATATACATCAATATGTTTGAGGGCCAAAAGATCATTAGCCCTTTCACCTTTTCCTGTGAATGGGGACTTTGTCATCTTTCCAGTTAAACAAGATTTACATGTATCATATGATTTGTAATAAAAATAATCCAAGAATCCATCTTTATGGAGTTTGGAGACGCGCCTCTCATTTATATGACTTAAGCGACAATACCAAAGGTAACTTGGATTTAACTCATTAGGTTTCATCATTTTAGTATTAATGTTATAAATTGGAATTTCAAGATCAAGGACATACAATCCATTGTTCATTTGTTAAGTAACATATAATATATTATTTAAATAAATAGAGCAACAATTGTTCTTTATTATAAATGAAAAAACAAACTTGTCCAAATAAGAAAAGAAATAATATTCATGCTAATTTCAGGTACATAATAACAATTCTCTAATTGAATTATTAAACTACTAGGTAAAAGTCAAAACATAAGTTCCTACGGCTAAAGCAACAACCTTTGCTCCATTGCCAACTCGTAGGTCAACTTCACTTTTTGCCAAATCTCCACTCCTTTTTAGCCCATGCACATTGGTACAAATGTGAGAACCACGTCCAGTATCTAATACCCATGATGCTGAAGTAGATAAATTTATTTCTATAACAAAAATACCTGAAGTTGAAGTCTCCACTCCATTCTTCTTATCTTCCAGGTACTTTGGGCAGTTTCTCTTCCAGTGTCCGGTCTTACCTCAATAGAAGCAAGTGCACTCCTTTGATATGCCTCCACTAGACTTTAAAGCAGGTGCAATATGTTTGGGTTTGGAAACTTCCTTTCCTTTCCATTTACTACCCTGCTTGGTGGGTCTTTTGTTCTGTTTTTTTCCATTACTTACCATCACTATGCATTTCCCTTTTGACTTATTTTGCTCATCGGTTCTTAACATGCTTAGCAATTCAGGAAGAGATTTGTCCATATCATTCATGTTGAAATTAAGGACAAATTGACTAAAACTCTCCGACAATGATTGCAGGATCAAATTAGTTGCAAGCTCCCTTTTTAGGGGAAAACCCATTCTTTCAAGATTCTCCACATACCAATCATCTTGAGTACACGGGGATCTACAGGGCTTCCCTCAGTTAGCTTGGCTTGAAAAAAGGATTTTGAAACTTCAAACCTCTAATGCCTTGCCTGATCTTGATAGAGCATCTTCAGATGTTTGATCATATCGAACGTTGTCATGTTTTCATGTTGCTTTTGCAATTCAGAATTCATGGTAGCCAGCATGAGGCAAGCAGTTTCATTGGCATTATTGACATGCTTCTTATAAGTATTTCTTTCATCCTTAGGAGCAGAACTAGGAGGCTCCTTATCAGGAATAGGTATCTCTAAGACATACAACTTTTTGTCATGTTTGAGTAAAATCCTCAAATTTTAGTGCCAATCTAGAAAATTTGTCCCATACAACTTTTCCTTATCAAGGATTGATCATAAAATGTTGTTAGAGGTGTTTGTTACCATGGTAATCTACAAAAATTGAAAATATAAGTATCATTAAAACAACATATTCAATTAGGCCTTTAATTAAATATGCTCCCAGTAAGGATTTGAGAAGTAATAAAAGCACATGCCACCAGTGGTGATAGATGATATAACCCTCCATACTCGCTCCCTATTCCAATCGTCCGTCGTGTACGTCAATCCTAGACATAAATGAAGTTATCAATAAGAACCGAAGAATCAAGAGTATGTGTGAGATTTTTTAGTATATATTAGATTGAAAGGACAACCAAGAATATATAACACAGAATATAAAGACAAATTTGGAAGTGAGTGTGCTTAACCAAGGCCTTGCAATTTTATTTTAGAGTCATCCGCCACAGTAACAAAATGCAAAGAATCAGATAAAACAAGTTAGATAAATGAAAATTATTATCAATCATATGATCATAGACACTAGATTCAATGACCTAAGTACCAAGGAATGAAGATGTTTAGAGAAAGGTTACGATACTACCAGACTGAGCAACAGTGGAAAAAATAATGGTTGATGTTTTTTTTTGAATTGAAGGTACTCATATAATTAGTGGCCGAAATAACAATTTCTTTTGTGATAGTTGGTTGAGCAAGATCAACAACTCTAGTTTGTTGTTATTGTTGTTCTCTTGCCTTTCTATAATTTTTAATTGCCCCCGTTAGTTTCTCACACAAACTAAACGAACTTTGGAAAAGATTACAAAATTGGTGGCATATTGATTTTTCATTAGTGTATGTGGTTGAAAAGCATGCAAACAAGGTCGCTCAATGGTGGGAAGAACATTGACGAATGGAGAAATATGGGTTATTTGAACAATAAATTGTATTTTCGTACATCAAAAATAAAAATTGAGTGCGTATCTGAAACCTGGACGGTGAAAACAATGCAGGGACAGTGGTCAGACGCATTGTTATACGTAATAGGGACGGAAGCGCGTGAGGCCCATGTGCAGGAATTTTGTTGGCGTGTGCGAGTGTGTGTGATGGTCCTTGAAGATAATTTTCTGGGTGCGGGCCAGATCGGAGCAAACATTTCTATTTTCGGGGGTGGAGTGCCGGAAAGTAGCCATAATCAGTGGCGACAACGGTGATATGGTGGTGACGAGGAAACAACGGTGGTATGGTGGTGACGAGGAAACAACCATAAAGGAAACAAGCGATATTGGTTGTTTCCTCGCCTGGTTCCTTTTCACATAGTTTCTCTAACTCATTACAATGATGAATTTGTAAATGTTTCAGACCAGAAAGGCTTTGAATGCTCATCGGAAGACACTTCAATTTCAGACAACTTGAATTTTCTAGTTTGTGAAGCGAACTAAAGTTTCCTAACAAGTCAGGTAAGGATGCTAGGTTTAGAAGATACCATAATGATAATGATTCAAGGAAATTTTTTATGTTGTAAAAGCTCATATAAACCTTCTATTTTTGAACAATTAAAAGTTGTCAATGCCTTAAGAGAAGTGAGGTTTCTTAGCATCACATCTGAAAAGCATGTTAGCTCTTTATTATCATTGAACCATAGGTATTTAAGACTAACAAGTTAATGAATTGAATAAAGTAATTCTTGGTTGCAATTCCTTCTTATATGAATATTACAGAGAGATGGAATGTAAGGTATTACAATTTGTATGCATATGTTATGGTGAATATGCAGTACATGGAGGGAAAGAATGAATGAATCTCAATCTGAATATTATGTAAAGAATATGTGTATAACCTTAATAACCATAGTGCCTATAGTCTGCATATATAACCAATGGGCCTTATACACTATACAAGACCTGGCCCAATATCACATAAAGCCTATAGACTATAATAACCCCCATAAGCTTGGGGTATATGCTATGTTAACCAAGCTTAGAGATGTTAGTCATATACGGAGTGTAGTCGAGTGGTTTGGTAAAAAAGTCGGCGAGTTGTTGTTGAGAAGTGACAAGCAGGAGACGAAAAAGTTTTTGCTGAAGTTTTTCACAAACCAAGTGACAATCCAAGTCTATGTGTTTGGTGCGCTCATGGAATGCAGAATTACGAGCAATATGTCAAGCCGATGCATTATCATAATAAAGGTTGGCAGGTGTGATGAAAGGAATGTGAAGATCATTGAAAAGATTGGTAATCCATTGAATTTCGCAAACTGTAGAGGCCATAGATTTGCATTCAAATTCAGTGGAGCTCCTTGAGATAGTTGGTTGTTTCTTTGATTTCCAAGAGATTAAGGAATCACCTAGGTAAATGTAGAAACCTGTGATGGATTTGCGAGTGTTTGGACAAGTTGCCCAATATGAATCAGAAAAGGCTTTGATATGAATCTGAGATGAGCTGGGAAAGAATAAGCCTTGTCCAGGTGATGACTTGAGATATCATAATACACGCAGAGTTGTAGCATAGTGAATGGTGGTAGGAGCACTCATGTGTTGGCTTAACTACTAGATAACATAAGCAATGTCAGGGCGAGTTTTGAGAAGATATATCAATTGTCCAATCAATCATCGATATCATGTAGGGTCTGGCATTGAAAGACCATCGTTGGAAGTAAGACGGGTATCACGAGCCATGAGAGTAGTGGCTGGCTTACAGTCAAGCAAACCAGTGGTAGCAAGCAGATCCAAAGTATATTTTCATTGGTTGATGTTAATTCCAGTGCTGTTGTGAGAAACTTCAAGTCCTAGGAAGTATTTCAAGTGTCCAAGGTCTTTAATGTGGAAGTGATTATGCAATAGCTGTTTGGTTTGGTTGATTAGAGCCATATTGTTACCTGTAATCCGAATGTCATCAACATAAATCAGAAGGAAATTAAAAAGGTCTTGTGACTTATGAATGAATAAAGAAAGGTCACAAGAACATTGCATAAAGTCATTAGATATCAAAACTGTGGACAGTTTTGCAAACCATTGTCTACTGGATTGTTTTAATCCATAGATTGATTTGAGAAGCCGACACACCTTATTAGGAGAAGAGGGAGACATTCCCTTAGGCAAAGTCATGTAAACATCTTCTTCTAAGTTGCCATGAAGAAATGCATTATGGACATCTAACCGTTGTATGTGAAAATTAAAAGAAGAAGCAAAAGCAAAGAGAATTCTTACCGTGGTTAGTTTAGCAATAGGGGAAAAAGTTTTAAAAAAAATCAATACCTTGAATTTGCTTAAATCCTTGAACAACCTTTTTTCTATCTATGCTACCATCAAAGTTAAATTTGGTTTTAAAAAACCCTTTGCAGCCTATGGGTGTCTTACCTAGTGGTAGTGTAGTAAGCTGCCAAGTATTGTTAGTAGTTAAAGCATTGAGTTTAGCATTCATTGCTTGGACCCAATGAGGATGAATGCAAGCATTTTTATATGATTTAGGTTCATTGGATGCAGCAAGAGCAATTATATATGAATGATGTGCAGGAGCAAGATTAATATAAGACATAAAATTTGAGATAGCATAAGAAGTGGGAACAATGCAAATATAATCTTTCAAATAAGTAGGAACTGTTTTAAGTCTTATGGATTGTCTAATGGTGGTTTGGCTGTTATCATGATCAGGATCAGAATTGGGTGAATTGTATGTAGGATTTCATTTGGTATGGGTGAATGAGGTGTGGTGGGAGAAGTAGGAGTAAGTATGTCATTAACCTCTTGATTAGTTTCAGGAGCAGTAGGAGAAGGTATGTCATGAACCTCCTGAATAGGTTCATGTATGTCATTAACCTCATGGTGAGGTGTGGGAGGATGCGAAGGGTTATAAACATCAAACAGAAAAGGAATATTAGATAGGTTTGGTGACATATCAGAATCAATACTAGGGGATTTAAGAAGATCAATACGTGTTGTATAAGGAAAGATGTTTTCATGAAATATGGAATTCCTAGAAGTAAAGATGGATCTAGTTTTGAGGTCCAATAGAAGATATCCCTTAATGCCTATGGAGTACCCTAAAAACATACATTTAGAAGCTCTTGGGTCTAATTTATCTCAATTTCTATTATGGGTGGAGGCATATACAAGGCATCCAAAAGTCTTGATGCTATCAAAGGTGGGAGGGGTCTGAAATAATCTGTTATAAGGAGTTTCATTGCCTAAGGTAGGAGTGCATGGTCTAATGATAAAAAAATTAGCATGACAAAGGGCAAAGGACCAAAATATTTTAGGTAAGTGAGCTTGGAAGAGAAGGTATCTAATCACTTGCAATAAGTGTCTATATTTTATCTCCACAACAGAGTTCTGTTGTGGTGTTTCCACACAACTCTTTTGATGAAATATACAATGAGTAGCATAATAATTAGGCATGGGAAACTCAGGGCCGTTGTCACTCCTAAGAATTTTTATGGTGCAAGCAAAGTGATTTTGACAGTAAGCAATAAAGTTCTAAATGTGTTGCATGAAGGGAAATTTGCGATCTAAACGCAGCGGAAAATAAAATTTCCCTTTAGAGATCCTTACCAAAGATCATGATCTGTGATAGAAAGGTTATCTCCTGTGGCGATGAAACCTTTGATTACGAATCGATGGAATGATCATAAGCGTTGTACGATGAACAACACGTTTACTCAGTCCACACGAACAACTTCCTTCAGTCACAATGCTAGCTGATTACGATTAATGGTTTTGAGTGAGGGAGAGGAAAATAGAATATGGCTAAGGTTTTCAATAACTATTTTGCTTCTACACAAGTGTTCTATTTATAGAACTACTTGTGTAGGCTACAAGCTAAAAAGACCACTTAAGCGTATGCACACCATATCTTATGATGTACCGTTTATCACTTAAGCATATGTTACCTTACCATATTCCATATTCCACTTAAGTGCATCGTACCTTACGGTGTTGCATATTTACTTAAGTGAACTGTACCTTACGGTGTTCATTATTTACTATACATCTTCTCTAACTGTCCTTATGTGTGTGACCCTGTAGGATTTCGCGACATTGACAATTATATTAAATCATGTATTTAACATAATAAATAGTGAGCGATATCTATCAACACATCACTGCTACCCAAGTCACTAAAATGTCATGTGATATGACAAAACCTTTTGTGATAGTACTTGTGTGTACAATTATCCTTTTGCCCTTATGTCTATATTGAACATAAGGCATATACCGTGTCATCCTTGTCCAGTTCAATATTGGGCCCTTAGACATTTATCCTGTTATGCAGGACGGACAAATTTCATAAGATTACTCATGTCCCTCAACATGCTTTGTGAATTACCCATCATTTGTCTTTATGATCATCCAGTTACGGACAATGTTTGATCAGCAATAAAGTACTTGACTTTACATCTAGGTTCCATAGTAGTTTCAGGTTGAAGGGTGATATACACCACTATCACCATGAGAGTAACTTATGACACTTTGCATAACATTCTATGTAGTACTCCCATAGTGGGTCAATCAAGTATAAATATTACTCCTAATATTGATACCTGTGTTAAGACTTGATAACTCCTTATCCCTGATCCATGAGATGTGGTCATCAGTCTATATACATAATAGTATTAATGCTTTAAGGCTATCCCATTTCACATTAAAGCTCGACTATGGATACTTTAAGAATAGTGTCCTTATGTTTAATGGAATTTCATGATTAAGTCACACTTAATATTTCATTAAATGAGATGATAACGCCTAAGTATGTGTTTGGATAGTTGGTGAGATCTTGGATCTTTAGCTTGTGTGATGGCACCATTATTATTACAATAGAGATCAATGGGATCCATAATGCTAGGGACTATGCCAAGTTCACTAATGAGCGTCTTGATCCACACAAATTCCTTTGCTTCATTTGAGGCAGCAATGTACTCGACCTCGGTTGTAGATTCATCAACTGTTTCTTGCTTTGAACTTTTCCAGCTCACAGCACCACCATTTAGGAAAAACACATAACCAGATTGCGATCTAAAGTAATCCTTATCTGTTTGGAAGCTAACATCAGTGTAACCAATTACCACGAGCTCTTCCTGACCTCCATATATCAAGAATGAATCCTTAATCCTTCTTAAGTACTTAAGGATATTCTTGACAGCTACCCAATGAGCATCACCAGGATCATATTGGTACCTACTCGTCACACTTAAACCATACGAGACATTTGGTCGAGTACATAACATGGCATACATTATAGATCCTATTGCAAATGCATATAGAATTTTATTCATGCGATCCCTTTATTCCTTAGTTGAAGGGGATTATGTTTTTGATAGACACATGCCATGTTTCATATGTATGGATCCTTTCTTCGAATCATGCATATTAAAGCGTCTCAACACTTTGTCTATGTATGTACTCTGACTTAGGGCAAGCATTTTTTGTGATCTATCTCCATAGATCATGATTCCTAATATATAGGTTGCTTCACCAAGGTCCATATAGAAAAGCATTTCCCTAACCAAGTTCTTACTTGTTGCAAGGTAGAGATATCGTTTCCAATGAGTAATATGTGATCTACATAAATACCAGGAAAATGATCATGCTCCCACTAACCTTCTTGTAGAAACAAGGCCCATCTTCATTCTTTATGAATCCATATTGTTTTATAGTTTCATTAAAACAAAGATTCCAACTTCTGGAAGCTTGCTTCAATCCATAGATTAGTCGTTGTAACTTGTATATCTTTTGGGTTTCTTCAGGTATGTCAAATCCTTCAGGTTGTGTCATGTACACATCCTCAAGAAGAATCCCATTAAGGAAAGCAGTCTTGACATCTATCTGCCATATTTCATAATCATGATATGCAGCGATAACAAGTAAAATTCGAACAGATTTAAGCATTGCAACTGGTGAAAAGGTTTCAACATAGTCTACCCTATGAATTTGTTTATAACTTTTAGTAACCAGTCTTACCTTATAGGTATGTACCTTACCATCCATCTCAGTCTTCTTTTTGAAGACCCACTTGCATCCTATAGGATTAACTCCTACATGAGGCTCTACCAAGGTCTAAACCTGGTTTGTGTACATGAAATCCATTTCAGATTTCATGGATTCTAGCCATTTCTCAAACCCATGACCAATTAGGGCCTCTTGGTAGGTCACATACTCATCTTGATCCATGAGTAATACATTGCCTTGATCAGTTATGAGATATCCATATCTCTCTGGTTGGTGACGTATCCTTTTCGACCTACACTGGTCTTGTTCTACTTAAGCAGGTCTTCCACAACTATTTGTGATTCCTACTCTAATTCCTCCATAGGTGTATCAATGCTTTGTGATTCTTGAATTTCATCAAGCTCTACTTTCCTCCCACTGATTCCTTTGGAAATAAAGTCCTTTTCTAATAATACTTCAGTTCGAGCGACAAACACTTTGCCCTCAGAAATATTCTATAAGTAATATCCTCTTGTTTATTTAAGATACCCCGCAAATATGCATTAGTCAAATTTGGGCTCAAGCTTAGTTGAAATTTGTCGTTTCACATCAACTTTACAACCCCAAATCTTCATGTAAGACATATGTGGTTTCTTACCACTCCATATCTCATATGGTGTCTTTTCTACCTTTTTGGATGGAACACGGTTAAGTGTGTAAGCTTTTGTCAGTAGTGCATGTCCCCAAAAGGAGTTTGGAAGATCAGTATGACTCATCATGGATCAGACCATGTCTAACAAGGTTCGATTTCTTCTCTCAGAAACACCATTCCATTATGGTGTTCCAGGAGGAGTGAGTTGGGATAGAATCCCACACTTTTTTATATGGTCATCAAACTCTAGGCTTAAATATTCACCACCTTAATCTGATCGAAGAGTTTTAATATTCTTACCTAATTGGTTTTGTACTTCATTCTTGAACTCCTTGAACTTTTCAAAGTATTTTGTGTTTCATTAAATACACATAACCATATCTACTGAAATCATCAGTAAATGTGATGAAGTATTGAAAACCTCCTCTAGATGGTATGTTTAGTGGTCCATATACATCAATATGTTTGAGGGCCAAAAGATCATTAGCCCTTTCACCTTTTCCTGTGAATGGGGACTTTGTCATCTTTCCAGTTAAACAAGATTTACATGTATCATATGATTTGTAATAAAAATAATCCAAGAATCCATCTTTATGGAGTTTGGAGACGCGCCTCTCATTTATATGACTTAAGCGACAATACCAAAGGTAACTTGGATTTAACTCATTAGGTTTCATCATTTTAGTATTAATGTTATAAATTGGAATTTCAAGATCAAGGACATACAATCCATTGTTCATTTGTTAAGTAACATATAATATATTATTTAAATAAATAGAGCAACAATTGTTCTTTATTATAAATGAAAAAACAAACTTGTCCAAATAAGAAAAGAAATAATATTCATGCTAATTTCAGGTACATAATAACAATTCTCTAATTGAATTATTAAACTACTAGGTAAAAGTCAAAACATAAGTTCCTACGGCTAAAGCAACAACCTTTGCTCCATTGCCAACTCGTAGGTCAACTTCACTTTTTGCCAAATCTCCACTCCTTTTTAGCCCATGCACATTGGTACAAATGTGAGAACCACGTCCAGTATCTAATACCCATGATGCTGAAGTAGATAAATTTATTTCTATAACAAAAATACCTGAAGTTGAAGTCTCCACTCCATTCTTCTTATCTTCCAGGTACTTTGGGCAGTTTCTCTTCCAGTGTCCGGTCTTACCTCAATAGAAGCAAGTGCACTCCTTTGATATGCCTCCACTAGACTTTAAAGCAGGTGCAATATGTTTGGGTTTGGAAACTTCCTTTCCTTTCCATTTACTACCCTGCTTGGTGGGTCTTTTGTTCTGTTTTTTTCCATTACTTACCATCACTATGCATTTCCCTTTTGACTTATTTTGCTCATCGGTTCTTAACATGCTTAGCAATTCAGGAAGAGATTTGTCCATATCATTCATGTTGAAATTAAGGACAAATTGACTAAAACTCTCCGACAATGATTGCAGGATCAAATTAGTTGCAAGCTCCCTTTTTAGGGGAAAACCCATTCTTTCAAGATTCTCCACATACCAATCATCTTGAGTACACGGGGATCTACAGGGCTTCCCTCAGTTAGCTTGGCTTGAAAAAAGGATTTTGAAACTTCAAACCTCTAATGCCTTGCCTGATCTTGATAGAGCATCTTCAGATGTTTGATCATATCGAACGTTGTCATGTTTTCATGTTGCTTTTGCAATTCAGAATTCATGGTAGCCAGCATGAGGCAAGCAGTTTCATTGGCATTATTGACATGCTTCTTATAAGTATTTCTTTCATCCTTAGGAGCAGAACTAGGAGGCTCCTTATCAGGAATAGGTATCTCTAAGACATACAACTTTTTGTCATGTTTGAGTAAAATCCTCAAATTTTAGTGCCAATCTAGAAAATTTGTCCCATACAACTTTTCCTTATCAAGGATTGATCATAAAATGTTGTTAGAGGTGTTTGTTACCATGGTAATCTACAAAAATTGAAAATATAAGTATCATTAAAACAACATATTCAATTAGGCCTTTAATTAAATATGCTCCCACTATTTTACTCAAAATAAATGACCCTCACCATTTGATTCGGAAAATCCCGTTGGAAGATTTTCTAGTGGATCGAGATCCATATTTCACTTTGTTTTAAGTCAGCGTTTGACTGATTACACAAAACTTGGCTATTTAGGTAGGAACTCCTTCCAATTGTATCCAATACAATTCTCGCATATTTCAATTGGGTGAATAACTCCTTATTCTAATCCATCATATGGACTATTCCTAACTCTTGCTTCTAAACGTATATAATCTTATTATATTTTGTTTAGTTAAGTTTGACCCATTATTTTAGAAATTGGATATTACATTTATCCCATCACATCTTACTAATATAGAACTTGCACCTCGCGTTGGGCGAAACCTACATTGTTTGATACTAGTTTTTATGAGTTCTAAAATTGGAAAGCATAAACTTAATATTTATTTTGAGGGAATTTGCTTTAGTTTGATCTCACTGGCTTATTTATCATATAAATCGTTTCTCACACATGCGTTAACATACATACACATGTATCAACATACATACAAACAAAACAGTTATGGCCCCTAACACAATTGTTCTCCCAAGCCAATGAGAGAACCTAAGCTAAACCTAATAACGATTTACATTTCTCCAAGCAAGATCTCCAAGGCTATCCTCCTTTGTTTTTGTAGTCTTCTCTTTCTTCATAATAATACATTACATAGAGAAAACTCGTTTTACATACGAGGTAGTGAGACAAGAAAAGAAGTTACATGATGAGAATAAAAGAGAGACACGAATCACTGGTCGTATTTTAAAACCCAAAACAAAGTAAAATTAAACTAAGGCCATGACTGATCACCACAAGAAAAATAAAAAACAAATTTTATTATTATTAATTTAAATCATGTTAATTAAATAAATCAAATTAAATTTCGGCGAATGATCACACTATGCACAGTAGCCGGGGGTTCAGTTGCCTTCTTATGAGAAAAGAAGAGAAAATAGAAAAGAAGGAGAAGAAAAGAAGACATATAACAGAAAAAGAAGAGATTCTGCACATAATAAGTGTGGCGACCGTCACACTGCCTATTGTTGCACCCCAAAATTTTCCCTCACAAGATAAGACTTTGTGTACTAAAAGGTTCACAAGGTTCACAAGACCACTCATGATGTTCACAAGGTTCACAAGGTTCACAATTAGTCAGAAGATTTGACATTTCCCTCAGACAATGCATCCTCCTAAGCAATGCATCCTAAACTAGGGTTTTGACTTTAATCAGGATAAATGGACTTCCAAGACTTAAAGTGAGCTTCATAACATCTTATATGTGTTTAATAATCCCCATGACAAGTTTCAAGACTTTTCCCAAAGGTTTGCTCAGTCAGATGATCAGATAGGTCAAAATCAGTCAAAGCAGTTAAAAAGTCAAACTGAGGTCAATTGTGGTCAAACCAAAGTCAAACTTCATGATTTTTTGCCAACATCAAGTATATGAAGTAAAATTCATCATTTGATCAAGGGTTGATCATGATTCATCAAGGATATTTCAGATCATCAAGAATCAGGAGTTTCTAAATTAGGGTTTTCACAGGAAAAGTCAACTGAACTTTGACCAGCCATAACTTTCACATGCTTCATCAATTTGTTCCCATCCAAAGCTCATTTTGAAGGAAATTTAATTCTCTACAACTTTGTGTCTCACAAGCCAATCCCAAAAATGCTTCATTTGGAAGGTATGAGCTAAGACATTATAGGTCCTTTTGAAAGTCAACAAAAAGTCAACAACTTCAAAAGAGCATAACTTGAGAATGGTAAAAGATATGGACATGAAACCAATGGGGTTGGTTAGAGGACTCTTTAAGCTTTCCAAAATGTCCAAGAACACCCTCATAGCATTAAAATTGAAGGATTTGTGCCCTTGCAAAGTTGGGAAATTTTAGGGAAGTTTATGAAGCAAATAAGGCCTAAAATCAATTTTTTGCTAAATGAGCCCACCAAATTGCCATCCCATCTTTATGAAAACACCAAGCACGACCCAACCCACTTATATTCTGAATTTTTATTTTTTATTTTTTATTTATTTGAATTTTATTCATTAAAATGTCATTTAAATTAAAATAAAATATGAAATCAAATATTTAAAAGTGGATATTGCTTCTAGAAAGTCATAAACCTTTATTGGATTAGATTGATATGAAAATTATGGTGATTGTCTTAAAATAGCAATGTTATATCAAAAAATATTTGAATTTTAAGACATGATCTTTTTCAATCTTCCATGATCAAAATATCCAAAGGATAGTCCAACTTTTTGACCTAATATCATTCATATATATACAAATAATGGATCACAATGCAAAGGACACAAATTGGCTGCCTCAAGAGTAAGTTTCAAATTTTCAAAAATTCATCAAAAACTCTCAATTCGGATTCTTGGTTAGAGGCTCTCTCAAGGCATTCTAAAGGTTGCAAAACACTCCTTGGACATCACTGAACCTATTCCAATCCTTAAAAGCATCGAAAACAAGCTCATATGCATAAACCGATTCATCATGTTCATGATATTTTTGATTTTTCGATTCTGGATATTGATTGGTTTTTAATGAATTTTGATTGATGTTTCTTGTTTGTGATAAGTTGTAGATTGATTCTGGACAGGTTTTATGAAGTTTCATCACCTAGAATGAGATCCACCATTTTTAGGGTTTCGGCCAAGGTTTAGGGTTTTATGATTCATCAAGTATAAATAAATTCTAAAACCGTAGATCAATTCAAATTAACCTCTGGACCTTGTTTATACTTTTAATTTGATGTAATTGTACTGTTTTGATGATGGTTGAGATTTGTAGGTTTTGCTACAAACTTGAATTCGCAGGAAAATTTATAACAAAATTCGCAGCAAAATCCCCAGGTCTGGAGGTTGAAGATGATGGCGCCAAAGCTGGAATTCAAAATTGAGATCAATATTTTATTGTTATGTTTCTGTATTATTTCAATTGATGTTGCTTGGCCTAGTGGTAAGAGTCATGCGCGTGTGAGGCTAAGGTCAATGGATCAAATCCCAGCTTCACCAATTTTTGGTATTTTGTTCATTTGTTTTATAGGTTAAAAAATATAATGATTCGCATCCATTCCATATCACCTGCGCGCGCGTAGCCCAGTGGCTGGCTTGTTGGTCTTGAGGGTGTGAAAGCCTAGGGCCTGGGTTCGAATCCCAGCCCCAGGTAAGTCCTTTTTTCACTATTTTTCTTATTTTATTTAATTTGTTTATATTTTAATTTGATTTATGAATAAAATGTTAAAACAAAAAAAAATGTTTATATTATTTTCTTGTATATATTTCAAAACTTATATTTTCAAAAAATTAAACTTTATTATTAAATTATATTTAATATTTATTCTATTGTAAATTATTAATATTATATGTTTTATATAAATAAATTGATTAATTAACCCTAAAATTTTATATGTAAAAAACTTAATATTTTATAAACCCTAATTTATTTTGATAAACCCTAATTTTCTTTTATGAATCCTAATTATATTATTAATTTATTTGTTTATTTTAATTTTATAATTTGTTAATATTATATATAGTTTTATAATTTAAATAATTTAATTAAGTAGTAAACCCTAATCTATTTTTCTAAATAATTAAATCCCCTAATTTTATTTTATGAATATAATTTATTATTTTATATGCTTATTTAATAATAATTAAATATTTTTATAATATGTATATAAAATTAAATAATTAGACTATTAATCATATTTTATTAGTATATAATATTTATTATTTATTTCTCTTATTAAAAATCTTAAAAAATAATTATTTATTTAAAATTGAACTTTTTAATTATTATATTATGCTAATTTCTTCATCTCATGCTTATTTATTTTTGTTTATTATTACTAACCCTCTTATATTTATTTATTTTTGTCTATTACTACTAATCCATTTAATTATTTATTTGCTTATTTTAATTATTTTAATTATAATGTAATTGTATCCAATATGTAATAGTTGTAGAGTAATTTTTATTATTTATTTTTAAATGCCATGGTTAGTAAAATAGGGAGTGTAAAACATGTTTGTATGTAAAATTGAATTTAGATCATTAATCTCAAGATAAATATATGAACTTGTACACTCACACACGTAAGTCGATCTTTGATCGCCATCTCACATTCTTAAGGATACCTCTCAAGTTGCCTAAACAAAAGGTCAAGTAAGGTGTAAAGCAAAGCCCCTTCTCTTATATCATCTAGTCCCTTAACAGATAAAAAGATCAAGTCCCTTTATGGTTGCCTTCGTAATGATCTTGTCCCTTTCGAATAAAGATGATAAGTCCATTCGAATTGCTTATACACCTTACAGTTGCCTAAATAACAGTTGTCCCTTCACTTGTCCCTCATACATCCAAGGTAATGACTACCTATTCCTTAATAATAGGGATAGTCTTACCATTTAAAGGACATTTAAGAACAGAAAAGACTTAACTTAGGGTAGGTTCCTCTTATGTACTTGCTCACTCTTCAAAACATTTCAAAACACTTCACATTTTTCAAGCAATTTTCAAAACAAAGTCTTTATATATATCCGTACATGGATCATTATAAAATACTTAAGAAAATTTCTAATCACACACTACACATTTCAAAACATTTTAAAGTGAGCTAAGTAACTAAGAGCCCATGGATAACCATGGACGTAAAGGGTGCTAACACCTTCCCTTTACATAACCTACCCCCCGAACCCAAAAATCTTTTAAGGTCTTTCCTGTTCTTTTATGCCCTTTCCTTTGGATAAAATAAAAGTCGGTGGCGACTCTTGCTATCCGCAACATATAACCAAAGTCAGTTCTCCCACCGTGTTACAGAACTGGCGACTCTGCTGGGGATTTAATAAAAGAGGGGTACCCTTAGGAATTAAATCACTTTAAACTTGTTTGCTTTGTTTGCTTTACTTTACTTGTTGGTGTAAACACCCCAAATTTGCCCTCACCCATTCACACCATGGCTTGTGATCATCCTCATATGCATAAATACAATCATATCATCTCACATCTCATTTTTTTGATTCACTGCATAGCTTCTAAGGCATCTGCACCTAGGGTTTGTGATCTGAGCAATCCCAAAGCATCTTGAGCTATTCCAAAGGCCACCAATCAACTCAAAGGGGTCCATGTGTGTTCTTACATCATATTCCATCTCCTCAAAGTCAAAAATGCAGAGGAATCACAAGAACTAGGGTTTGAGTGGATGCAGAGCCAGGTTGAACTGCACAGTTGACTGAAAATTAGGGTTTTGGTTTCAGAGGCCATAACTCCAAATTTTTTGGTCATTCTTGTTTCCATTGATCTCTATATGGTATAGAGAGTATGCATATCAATTTGCATGAAGAAATTCCATGGGGAAGTCATCTGATCAAGAGTTGACTTTTCAGACAAGTCAGTGTAAAATCAGGGCATCTGAGGCCCCCAATGACCCAACCAATGGGTGATCTTCATCATTTTGAGTGTATATGATCTTTATTTGATCATGGAAGAAGATTGAAGTTCATAAAAATCAAGAATTTAGGGTTTTTGCGAATGTTGACTTTTTGGGCATAGTTGACTTTTCAAGAATGCCTCATTTTAGGTCAATTTTCAAGCCTTGATTCATGATCCAAAAAGGCTTCAAATGGAAAAACTTTGGTCATGAAAGTTGTAGATCTCATCTTTCCCTTTTCAAAAAGTACAAGAACATGATCAAACTCTTCTTGGATCAAAAGTTATGGCAATGCAAAGTTGGCAAAAATCATTGTTTTTCAAGTTAGGCACCAAAGGGAAATCTTGCAAAGTCTTGAACCAAAGCCAAATGCAGCCTCTAATCCACTTCAAACCAGCATGTGAACATTCTCTAAGTTACAAAAATCAGAATTTGATCTAGTTTGCCTATGGTTTCATGTTTGGTTGTGCAAAAGATCACATGTGAAACATAAGCTAACCAAGTTGCAAAAACTCATGATCACCTCTCACCAACTTGATGCATTGGCTGCTGAGCTTTGCTAGGCCTCTCCCTCACCTTTGCTGCGCCAGCCATGCCTTGTACTTGCCTAGACCTTGCCCATGCCCTATCTTACACAAAGTTGACCTTTTATGCAAAAGCAAACTTACCTATCATAGCAGGCCATGTCACATCACAAAACCAATCAGATTTGTTTATGTGTACAACTTGCAAGCTAAACATATCAGAGGCCAAGGCTGAAACTCTCTCATTCACAACTTACACAAAAACCTCCCATTTTGCAACTTGCTTCGAATCCCTTCACACAGCAAGCAAACACTAAAACTCTCTTCACCATTCATCTCACCTCACTTCATAGACAAGAAATCATCCAAAGCACAAGCCTGAAACAGCCTGAACACTCCATTACCATTCTTCACTCTCATTCTGCAGATTCATTCGAATCTCCTTCCATAAGCCACAAACAACCAAACAAACCTTGCAAAGCTTCTCTACACATCCTCTGGACCTCAAACCATCATCCACCATGGCCTGAATCCTCCATAATCACCATAGCCATTGTTGACTGAGCTTGAAGCAGTTCCATTCGAATCTCCTTCTCCAGCCAACACAAACTCATTTTGAGCATTCAAGCATCTTTGGGGGATCAAGTGGAGCAGCTTACATCAAAGGAAGTGGCCAGAAAGTTCCTAAACTGAAAGCTTCAAATCTCAGGTAGCTCGAAAATAATTTTTCCAGAAATCATTTTTATTGTTACAAACCTGTTCTTTGTGTTGTCCTGATCATCCTGGTGCCATTAGTTTTTGAAATGGTTGTGTTTTGAGCATTTAATTGAACTCTGAAGCTTGCGTGACCTAAAACTTTTTCTCTTCGATTCAGTTGATTTAGAGAAAATAAATTTGTTTTAGGTTAGGGGTTTGGTTCGTGAGGATGAGAGGAGCATTTCCCTGGTCTTAGATTTCATTTTTGTTACGTTTTTAGGAAGTTTGAAATTTTCAGGTGAGCTTCTGGCCGGAGAAGACGACCGGAAGTCTTCTCCGGCCGCCTGAAAGTAATTTGCCCTAATTACAGTCATTAATGTTAGTTTGAATGTGAGCCGTAGATGAGCGTTGACCAGCTGACTTCCCTCCAGTTTTGATGGCCCAGATGCGTTTGATTAGCCCTAACCTTTTCCATTTAGTTAATTAATTCATAATTAAACTAATTTAATCAGAAACAATCCCAGCCACTGGATCTGGCGCCAGTCAACCACTTTAAACTCAGAGCGCATCCTGTCCACCCAATCTGTTTACTTTTTATTTTATTTAATTTTTATTCATTTTTCTTTAAATAACTTGCATAATTTATTTAAAATAGTTAAAAATTCATAAAAATTATGAAACTTTTTCTTTAAGATTTTATTAATTTTTATGACACAAAAATATTTTTATTTTATTTTTTATCATTAAAAAAGCATTTTTAAATATTTAAAATATTATTTTTAATTGATTAATGGGAATTAATTGATTAAAAATACTTTTAGGTATTTAAAAATTACAAAAAAATTCATGAAGTGTTCTAAGACATTTAGAAACATTGTCCAACCTTCAAACCAAATTTCTTTTTTGATCTTGAGGCATTTTAAGAATTTTTCATTGAATTAAATCATTTTTTATGCATTATTTTGATCACAAGTTTAAAAACTCATTTCTGCCTATTGGTGAAGGTTGAGACATTGATTCTTCTTGCATTGTTTTCCATTTTGCATGTATTTTCAAGGATAAAAAGGCCATGATTTGATCTTGCATTTCTTAATTGATTGGCATTTGTTTTGTTGAGCACCCTAAAAAACCCTAATAACTTAGAAAATTCATATCTTGAGTTTGGTTGAGAGTTGAGAGCTCCCCTTTGGGCAGTGGTTTATTATAGGTCTAGGGTTTCTTTGGGTGCCATTTTCCATTTTTACTTTAGGGTTTTGCTTCTGTCTTTGGTTTGTGTTTGATGTTTGATCCATGAACCCTAATTTGGGCTTTCATTTGCATCCCTTTTGCATTTCCTTGCATAACATGACTTATCTTTGCATTTTGTGCATGATTATGATTCTTTTGGCATCTTAAGACATGTATAAAGCATCTTTGATCATTGCATTACATATTTGCCATGTCATTTGTCTTGTATGATTCATAACTTTTCATGCTTGTTCATGTTCCTTAACTTGCATCATTTGCATTCATGATCTTGTATGAACATCCCCATTGTCTTGCCTCATGTTGGCAGTACCTCATAACATCATAATCATCACCAACATGCTTCTGGTTTTGCTTAGCATCATATCATTTCATCTCATCTTGCATTGCATTGCATTTTCTTTCTAACATTGCAGGTGGTAAGTAAACTTGAGAAGTGGATTTGCCTTCACTTCTCATAACTTTTCTTTTCATCTCTCTTACATCCATTGCTGCATTCTTACATGTGTTTGAGTTTGAGCTTGTTTATTCTTGCTTACACCACTTTCTTTCTTCAAGTGACTTGACTTCTTGAATGAAGCAAGTCACTTTGCTTCTCTTGATCTTGTTCATCTGCTTCCTGGTGGCTCCTTTGAAGATTTGTTCTTGAAAACCTCACAAACCTTAGGAACAACCAAGCATGATAATGAATTAGGGTTTTGATTAGTTCCCCCTCATAGTTTTACCTTTGTGTCTCTCTTTGAGTCTTCTCTTCTCATCTCATAATCAGAGACTAAACCCTAAAGGTTCTAAGACTTTGTGGTTAGGGTTATGCCTGCATCCTTCTCTTAGGATGGAGTGTATAGCTTTAATCCTAAGTATTAAAACCTTAAGGTGTTTAAATCTCTTAATCAATTCACTTAATAAATAACAAGACATCACACTTGTAACTTGGGCCTTGCATTAGGGTTTTAATTCTTCCTTAAGTGGTTAAGAAGGACTAACCCTAGTATTAATGGACAAGTCCCCCTCAAGTTGTCTTACAAATCATAAAACCCACTTCATCATCATACCATTAAATAAAATCCACTTAATCAAAGGCTTGTTTTGTCATGGGTTTAATCCCTAATCATGGATTAAGTTGAGGAGTTTTTCTCAACTTAAACATTCTCATCTATTATCCTTCTTTTAGGATGGTGTAATGAGTCTGTTTAATCCTTGATTATGGCTTAATCTCATTACTCAACACCAAACAAAAACCACAAAAACATCTAAATAATCACAAGTAGGTTAATGATCTTAATCCTACACCAAAGGTGATTAAGTGTGAGAATCTGACTTCACACTTAAGGTATTCTCATTACCCCTAATCAGAGGGAAGATGTGATGAGTTTACTAACCCATTGGTTTAGACTTAAGCTCATTATCTTATGACAAACTTCAAAAAGCAATAAAAGACTGAAAACTCAAAAACAAACAATAATCGTCTCCTCCGGGATTCTTTTCTCATCATCCTCACTCACAAACGAGAACTCGCTTCTTCCGTCTAATGCAAGACAGTTAGCACCTGAGCCAGACAGGTCATACACTTGAGCATAGGCAAGCAAGCAGTTCACAAGTCAATTCATCTTTCAGTCTCTTTGGGTCGAACTACGGTGTTCTGACTTCCTCATTGCACGAGAGGATACGTAGGCATAACTTAACAGTTATCGAACAAAAGTCTCTGTATATTCCCCCCTCTTTCAGTATCATTCTTTAGCCTCATGATCTTGAGCATTTTATTCCTGTCCTCACACTGACACCATACATTTATACACTTTACATTTCCTTTACACTGACACCTGTACAGTTTCTTCCAGCCTCCTTATACACAGATTGCACTGACACTACCCCTTTATAGCACAAATCTTCTAAGCGTGGATCCCGTCGAGTACGGCGGACAATCTGGGTGCTAATACCTTCCCAGGTTGTAACCAACCCCCTTTCTCAGTCTCTCTGGTTCGCAAACCGTCTTATCCGTCTTTTCCTAGGCCTATGCAGCATTGCCTTTCCCCCGGGATAAAAATGCCTAGCTGGCGACTCTTTTCATTCTCCAGTGAGTTCACGGCTGTGTGTTCTCACTGTTCCCTTCGCCGACCGTTCGCGTCTGTACCTTCATATGACCCTGTGTCACTCGTCGGGAGCGACAGCTTGGCGACTCTGCTGGGGACCCTTATACTGCAACCAGGGCTTCTGGTTCTTTTTGTGGGTTCCTCCTAGCGCTTGATTGATTGGTGTTTACTGGGGTATTATGTGCTTATTTGTGTTTGTATATTTGTATTTTGTTTATTGCTTTATGTACAGTTGATTTATTGCTTTCTTTATAGCTTTATATTTTTCATACTGTCATACTGTGCTGGCTGGATCTGGTTTTTCTTTGGTGGGTGGGTGTTCCATTGAGAGTTAAGGTCCTATACCTGGGACCTGAGTGACACTTAGGCTAGAGTGAATCATATTCTTTCCCATTCCATTTCGGTCTGGTGCGGGAATATGAAACACGGTTCAGATATGGGTTTCTTCTTGAGAACTCTGTGTTGCAGATTTCCTGCAATGCTAGGGCTATCTGGGGAGCCTGCTAAGTCTGGATGACCTTTTAGTACTGACCTTCAGAAACTGAGGTGAATTAGAGGAGGAATTGTTATGGTTATTGTAAACACTGTACCTCCGGGTTAGAAGTGTTTACACTTCTCATAACTGATCCAAGTCTGAGGATCCTTGTTCTAGATCACCACCTGTGAGGGGGTTGGGCTGTTTACAGGTTTGCAGGTACCTTGACCTCAGAATACCCTGTTACTTTGACTTTGTTAAGAATGCTCCATGTTGGATAGTTCTTGTGATTCTAAAACCCTGGACATGTGGCTCTTTATTTGAGTCCCCCACCCTGGTTACTGGATTTATAGACCTCCATCTGGAATTCTTGAACACACATGGATCTATACTAAGGCAGTTAATCAGATCCAGCTCAGTCACAAACCCTTGCATTTCATTTGCATACATACTCATTGCATCATATTAACATTTGCTTATTTGTGTTTCAGGGTATCCACTTTCCTTCTGGTTTTGGTTTTGACCCCATCTGCAGTATTGACCTACCTCCACCAGCACTTGCTTCAGTTTGTCAGCTATATACTTCAGTTACTTGCACCAGCCAATCAGTGGCTCATTCTTTCAGCATCTTCATCAAGCACTCAACTCAGTCTTCAGCATCATGGCTCCAAAGAAAAGCAACATCACCTATCATTTCTTCCAACCAGACTTATCAGACATCAGGAGGATCCAAACCCTGATCACTCCAGAGCACATACCCTTGTTCAGGGAAAGTTATGGAGACATACTGGACATGGTCATGGATCTGGACCCTTCACAGAAGAGCCTCATCCACACCTGCATTCAGTTCTATGACCCCCCATTGAGATGTTTCACCTTTCAAGACTTCCAGTTGGGTCCTCTTTTGGAAGAATACTCATATTTGGTTGGTTTGCCTATCAGGAGGGAAATCCCTTTCAACCCTGAAATGGTCTTTCCTAGCAATGGAGAGGTAGCAAAAGCTTTGCACCTGGAGCCTGTTTTGATTGAACAGCATATGACCTCTAAGGCTGGGATCCCTGGTTTTCATCTTGACTTCCTGATTTCTCAAGCTAGTTTGAAGGCCTCCTTGGGGGATTGGAAAGCTGTTTGTGCTCTGTTGGCCTTAAGTGTATATGGAATTGTGCTGTTTGCAGATGAGCCTCGATTCATCAGCAAGAATGCAATCCACTTGTTCATCCTGAAGAACCCAGTGCCAACTTTACTGGGTGATCTCTATTACTCAGTCCATCAGAGGAATGAGAAGCAGAGGGGAAGGTTAGTGAGGATTTGTGCTCCATTATTCCATGCTTGGCTCCTCAGGCATCTACCCAGGACAGATGCATTTCTTAATCCTCGTCAGCAAAGCAACTGGGCTAAGAGGCTCACTACTCTCACTTCAGCAGATATCAGATGGTGTACTCAGAGCACCAAGGGCAGAGACATGATCACCAGCTGTGGGCACTTTCCCAATGTGCCTTTGATAGGAGTTAAGGGAAGTATCAACTACAACCCTCTGCTGTTTAGAAGGCAATTAGGCTATGCACTGGTTCATACTCCAAGGGAACAAGACTTGGTGGAGACCCTCTACTGTGAGAACAAGATTAGTTTGGCTGTTGTTAGGCAGGCTGCCTGGGCCTGGGATCATGTTCAAACTAAGGGAATCACCATTCTAGGGAAGTGCAATAATGTGGCATCAGTCCAATATTATGAGTGGTCCCATGCTAGGGCCCAATTCTCTGGAATGCCCTTTACCATAGAAGACATGCCTGAGTCATCTTCAGCACCACCCCCTGCCACTATCAGTTTGGAGGAGTTTGAGAGCTTGAAGGAAAGAAACGAGAAGTTAACTCAAGCCTTGCAGAAGACCCTCAGGGAGAGGAGTGAAGGTGTGAGGGAGGTTGAAAGATTGGAGAAATTGAGGGTAGAACACTTGACCAAGATTGAAAAGTCTGGAGATTATATCAACAAGTCCAAAGCTGGTGAGCAGATTCTGAAGAATGCTTGTAAAGAAGCCCAGTTCCAAAGAGCAAGAACAGACTTGTATTTGAAAGAGAGTCAGGCCAGGTGGGTCCGGATCACTGAGGCCCGTACTCTAGAAGACAAGAGAGCTCAAGACAAGATGGAGCAGATGGAAAAAGCCCTGGCAGCAGCCCAGGAGGAGATATCAGAGCTGAAAATCAAAGCAGGATTGAAGAGGTCTAAGGACCAAAATCAGAGCAAGAAATTGGCTGCAGCTGTTGCAACAAGAAACCTTCTCATCAGAAGTCTCACGGAGCATCCGGCTGATCCTGTGACCGAAGCACTTCTCAAGGAAGTTCGTGAGGATGAGTTTGGCCTTGGAGTTTGATCATTTGCTTGTTGTTGTTCCTTTTCCATGTACTTTTTCTTTTTGTGATGTATTTTGGCCCCTTTGAGGGTTTGTGTTGTAAAATGAACAAATTGTATCATTTCACCTTTGTAATATATTTGTGTTGGGGTTCACATCAAAAGCAACTTCAACAGCATCATCTTCAAGGGTCTGGAAGGGTCAAAACTGAAGGCCAAACCGGATACCTTGATAGCAAATAAGCATAACTGCATTGCATGCTAACCCTTTTGTTTGTTTTGTAGGTTTTTGTTTTGTTGTTGCTAACCTCTGTTGTGAATCTCAGGAGTTATTGCTCGCCGCCGGGTATTTCCTCTCAACAGGCCTCACAGGTACCCAACTAGAAACAACCTTCCGGGAATTCAGATGGATCAGATGCAACAAGACCTTACGGAGGTCAGAAACCAGATGGCAAACGAAAGGTTAGAGATGAGAACGCAGATGACGCAGTTCATGGAAGTTATGAACAACATGGCTCAGAGCCAGGAGAGACTGAGGGCCATGGTGGAGAGGCAAAATCAAGAGGAGCCTCATGTAGGAACTGCAGGCACCAGTA
Organism: Lathyrus aphaca; assembly: GCA_963966055.1. Lineage (NCBI taxonomy): Eukaryota > Viridiplantae > Streptophyta > Magnoliopsida > Fabales > Fabaceae > Lathyrus > Lathyrus aphaca. The sequence continues at coordinate 205,849,861 of OZ014520.1, forward strand.
ATAATGAAAGGGTGCAACCACATGTTACCCCCCCTGTGTTTGGTCCACATCTACATCCTGAGGTTAACATCCCTGCAAATGTTCAAGGGACAGCCACTGCGGCCAGAGTACTTCAAGAAGATCCTCAGGAGGACCAGTATACAGTAATGGGTGCCGGAGAGGAAACATATGATAGACGATTGGAAGAAATAGCTGAGAAGTTGAGATCACTGGAATCTCAAAACTCTTTGGGGTTTGACGTCATGGACATGGGTTTAGTAGAAGGGGTCGGGATTCCCCACATGTTCAAGCCTCCATGTTTCGAAAAGTATAATGGGACTTCATGCCCCCGGACTCATTTGCAATCATTTCTGGGAAGGCTGAAGGCCTATACAATGGATGAGAAATTGTGGATGTTCTATTTTGAAGATAGCTTGACTGGAGCATCAAGGGAGTGGTATTCCCATTTGACAAGGGCAACTATTAGATGCTGGAAGGACCTGGCAGAGGCCTTCATCAGACAGTATCAGTATAATCTAGATATGGCACCCAACAGGACTCTCCTGATGGGAATGTCACAATCTTCGAGAGAGAGCTTCAGAGAATATGCTCAAAGATGGAGGCAATTGGCTGCTGCCGTTCAACCACCAATGTCTGAAAGAGAAATGGCAGACATGTTTATGAACACTCTTCAGGGAACGTATATTGACAGGTTAGCTGCTTTCTCTTCCACCAGCTTCGCAGATGTTGTCATAGCTGGGGAGAGAATTGAAAGCCTGTTAAAAATGGGTAAGATCTCAGACAATGGTGCAAGCTCGTCCAGTGGTACAAGAAAGCCTTTTGCAGGCCCGAGAAGAGCTGGCGAGACCAATGCCATTCACACCAACAGGGGCAGGCCCCAATATGTTCAAAGGTCAATAGCAGCAGTCACTATCCCTGCTCCAGCTCATCCTCAGCCAGTCTATCAACCTCTTCAACAAAACTTCCAACAACAACCCCAGTATCATCAGAATCAGTATCCTCCGAGGAACTTCAACAACAACTCCAACAACAACAATCAACAGAGGACATTCCAACAGAGGCCGTCTCAAGCTAACCGAGTGATCGATCCGATCCCAATGCCATATGCTGCTTTGCTGCCACAACTTCTGAAACTCAACCTAGTTGAGCTAAGAACGTTGGCACCTCCGGATCCCAACAGTCTACCAAGGAACTATGACTCCAATGCTAGGTGTGCTTTCCACTCGAACGCACCTGGTCACAGTACAGAAAAATGCAGAGCTCTGCATATGAAGGTACAAGATTTGGTAGACTCCAAGGCTCTGAACTTTGCACCTCCGCCCAATGTCAATAAAAACCCTATGCCAAACCATGGTGGTCCTCGAATTAATGCTATTGAAGAAGACCAACCGTCTTATTTAATAACAAGTGTGGATCAGATCAGGACACCATTGGTGGAAATCAAAGCTCAACTCCGTGAAAACAATATATTTCCAGGGTGTGAACTAGGGTGTCCATACTGCAATATTTCATGGAATGGGTGTGAAGATTTAAGGAATGGCATTGACAGCCTTATTCAGAATGGCCTGCTACAGATCACTACATCATTTCCGACAAATCCGGCAACTTCATCAACGGTTTCAGACACTCCTACAAATACAGCAACTATTGTTCCCGACAATTCATCAGCACCATCAACAAGTACTTCATCAGTTCTTCCAAATGATCAGTTTACAACAGTTTCTCCTGCTACAACTTCAGCTTCATTCCATTTCGACTCTCCATCAGCAACAACAACAGTCCTTCCAACAGTACCTCCTACAACACCAGCAATCAATCATGAAGATGTCTCCACTGTTACCATATTCTACGATCCTGAAAATAATTCCGCCTACCATTCAGAAGGTGCTGCTCCCACCAGAGCACCAGTTACAATCTTTTATGATCCACAAACAATTACGGTCCCTTCAGCAGCAGCAATCAGTCCAGTCACTGTCACGGTGCCTGGACCAGTACCATATGAAAGCAATAGGGCCATCCCTTGGCACTATGGCTCTGATGTATATTGCGAAGGAAAAAGAATCACTCTTGAAACATCAACACCTGCACCACAAGTAGATAATGTGGGGGGAGGCGGAGGCTTCACTCGAAGCGGACGTCTCTTTGCTTCACAAGTTCAAAGACCCACTGCCGAAGCAGAAGCTGCTGCCAAGGCAAAAGGAAAAGGCCCGGTGCAGGAAGATCCAGCTGCCAAAGAAGCCCTGAAAACTTCATTTGATCAGGAAGTTGATGAGTTTATGAGAATCATCAAAAAGAGTGATTACAAAATTGTGGATCAACTTCACCAGACGCCATCCAAAATCTCCATCCTCTCACTGCTTATGTGCTCCGAGGCCCATCGGAATGCACTACTTAAAGTCCTGCACGCAGCTTACGTGCCTGAGGAGATTACTGTCAACCAATTGGAAACCGTGGTTGGAAATGTTACTGCTAGCAATGGGCTAGGGTTTACCAATTCTGACTTGACAGCGGATGGCCGCAACCACAACAAAGCCTTGCACATAACCATGGAATGCAAAGGAGCTGTCCTTTCTCATGTGCTGGTGGACACAGGTTCTTCCCTGAATGTCTTACCGAAGAAGGCTCTGGTGAAGCTTGAATATGATGGATTGGCATTGAGACCCAGCAACCTGGTAGTAAGAGCCTTTGATGGTTCTAAGAGATCGGTGCTGGGAGAGATTGAGCTGCCCGTGACAATTGGCCCGCAGACCTTTAAAACTATCTTTTATGTGATGGACATTCAGCCCGCCTACAGCTGTTTGTTGGGTAGACCCTGGATTCACGCCGCCGGCGCAATAACGTCTACCCTTCACCAAAAGTTAAAATTCGAGTGGGAAGGTCAAGTTGTCACAATCTGTGGGGAAGAGGATATTTTTGTTAGCCATCTGGCTACCTACAAGTACATTGAGATGGATGGGGAGATCCATGAGACAATGAGCCAAGGTTTTGAAGCCTTGAATGTCAATGAAGCATCTGCTGTATCTGGTACTCCAATGTCATCTTACCAACAAGCCCGGAAGGTTGTTGAAGAAGGAACTGCCCTAGGCTGGGGCAAGGTTTTAGCTGTGGAGGAGAAGAAGGACAAATTTGGGTTGGGTTACAGACCAACTCAACATCAAGCAAAGGCTGCTGCAGAGCCTGGTTTTGTCAGTGGGGGGATGCTTACCCCCGATGCTATCAACTGTCTGGAAGACGAGCTGGAAGAGGAGCGCAATCTGGAGAATTGGATTCGTCCGAAGATCCCGGGGAGCAGTGTCTCGAACTGGTCTTCCCAGGAAATTATAAGTGTTACTCGAGCAGAGTAATTATTATTTCCTGTATTTTTATATAGCATGCATCCAAGTCTTGCATCTTGCCCAAGATGACAAGACTCATTTTGTAACCAGGGCCATCTGTACTTTTGTGCAAACAAGATTAAATTAATGAAATATCAGACGTCTTTTTGCAAACGAGTCTTTTCCTTTTATGCTCACTGTTTTTCCGTTTTTTCTTTTTGTACAAAAATAAATGGCGGTGTTTTCAAAATGATAACTTCATTTCACTTTTTTCTAAAGCAAGATTAAAATCAATCACTAAAATGAACAACTTAACCCTTGCAGAGAGTGCCTTCCAGACAGCACCGACAACAGCACGGCTATGACATCGTATGACTTTGACAATCCAATCAATCAAGCTGATAAAGGGGTTGAAGAAGAATATGAGCTTCCTGAAGAGCTAGCCAGGTTGTTAAGACAGGAGGAAAAGGTTATTACTCCTCACCAGGAGGAGATTGAAGTGATCAATCTTGGTACGGAAGAAAATGTGAAAGAAGTTAAAATCGGGGCCTGCCTACAAGACTCAGTGAAGAGACAACTGATAGATCTGCTTCAAGAGTATGTTGATGTGTTTGCTTGGTCGTATCAAGATATGCCAGGGTTGGATACCGATATTGTTGTGCACAAGCTGCCTTTGAGGGAAGAATGCCCACCAGTTAAACAGAAACTGCGCCGAACTCGCCCAGACATGGCTATGAAAATCAAGGAAGAGGTACAAAAGCAATGGGACGCCGGGTTCCTTGCTGTGACTAGCTATCCGCCGTGGGTTGCTAACATAGTACCTGTGCCTAAGAAAGACGGCAAAGTAAGAATGTGTGTTGATTACCGGGATCTGAACAGAGCCAGCCCGAAGGATGACTTCCCATTACCTCACATTGATGTATTGGTGGATAACACGGCTCAATTCTCGGTATTCTCCTTCATGGATGGATTTTCAGGATATAATCAGATCAAGATGTCACCTGAAGACATGGAGAAGACAACATTCATTACACCTTGGGGCACTTTCTGTTACAAAGTGATGCCATTCGGACTAAAGAACGCTGGTGCAACATATCAACGGGCTATGGTGACATTATTCCACGATATGATCCATAAGGAAATCGAGTGTTATGTGGATGATATGATCGCCAAGTCCCTTACAGAGGAAGATCACCTGGTGAATCTGCTCAAATTATTCAAGCGTCTGAGGAAATACCAATTGAAGCTGAACCCCAACAAATGCACATTCGGGGTGCGATCCGGTAAGCTGCTGGGCTTTATTGTAAGCGAGAAAGGGATTGAGGTTGACCCAGATAAAGTCAAGGCTATACAAGAAATGCCTGCGCCGAAAACTGAGAAAGAAGTTCGAGGGTTCTTAGGTCGATTGAACTATATCTCACGGTTCATATCCCACCTTACAGCAACCTGTGAACCCTTGTTCAAGCTATTAAGAAAGGAACAGACGGTCAGGTGGAACGAAGATTGCCAGAAGGCTTTTGACAAGATCAAGGAGTATTTACAAGAACCTCCGATCCTTATGCCTCCAGTTGAAGGAAGACCTCTGATTATGTACTTGACAGTATTAGAAGAGTCGATGGGGTGTGTGTTGGGCCAGCATGACGAGTCTGGTCGAAAAGAGTATGCAATATACTACCTAAGCAAAAAGTTTACCGACTGTGAACAGCGTTATTCACTGCTCGAGAAAACTTGTTGTGCTTTAGCGTGGGCTGCTCGCCGACTGAGACAGTATATGTTGACCCACACTACCTTATTAATCTCAAAAATGGATCCAGTTAAGTACATTTTCGAGAAGCCAGCTCTTACCGGACGGGTTGCAAGATGGCAGATGATTCTCACAGAATACGACATACAGTACACATCTCAGAAAGCCATCAAGGGCAGTGTACTATCTGAATATCTTGCTGAGCAACCCATTGATGACTACCAGCCTATGAGGTTTGACTTCCCTGATGAAGACATCATGTTCATTAAAGCAAAAGATCATGAAGAGCCTGTTCACACTGAAGGGCCTGACCCGGAGGAAGAATGGACCATGATGTTTGATGGGGCTGTTAACATGAATGGCCGTGGTGTTGGTGCGGTACTCATTACACCTAAAGGAGTTCACATGCCTTTCTCGGCAAAACTCACTTTCAACTGCACTAACAACGAAGCTGAATATGAAGCCTGCATTATGGGTCTTGAGGAAGCCATTGACCTCAGGATCAAGACATTGACCGTATTCGGAGATTCAGCTTTAGTAGTCAATCAAACCAACGGGAAATGGTACACCCACCAGGATCATCTGATACCTTACAGGGATTATACGAGAAGGTTACTGACTTTCTTTACAACAGTCAAACTTGAGTATATCCCTCGCGACGAGAATCAGTTTGCAGATGCTCTTGCTACCATTTCATCTATGATCAAAGTTCAAACGGCTAACTTTGTACCCCAGATTTCAGTGTCTAGACTTGACAGACCAGCATATGTAGTCGCAGCGGATGTTGTAAAAGATGATAAGCCTTGGTTCCATGACATTAAGTGCTTCTTGGAGGATCAAACATACCCACCTGGGGCATCTTCCAATGATAAGAAGACTTTGAGAAGGCTCGCTGGTAGTTTCTTCCTGAATGCTGATGGGTCTTTATACAAGAGGAACTTTGACATGGTACTCCTCAGATGTGTTGACAAGACGGAAGCAGATTTGCTGATGCATGAAGTGCACGAAGGATCTTTTGGTACCCATGCAGGAGGGCATGCCATGGCTAAGAAATTGCTAAGATCAGGCTATTACTGGATCACAATGGATGCAGACTGTTGTGCTTATGCCAGAAAATGCCACAAATGCCAGATCTATGCAGATAAGGTGCATGTGCCTCCCAATCCTCTGAACATAATGTCTTCACCGTGGCCCTTTGCCATGTGGGGCATTGATATGATTGGCAAGATTGAGCCAACTGCTTCAAATGGTCACAGATTTATCCTGGTCGCCATCGACTATTTCACCAAGTGGGTTGAAGCAGCCTCATATGCAAATGTTACAAGACAAGTGGTAGCCCGATTTCTGAAGAGAGATATCATCTGTCGGTATGGAGTGCCCGAGCGGATCATTACTGATAATGGTTCCAATTTAAACAACAAAATGATGGCAGAGCTGTGCCGGGACTTCAAGATCCAACATCACAATTCTTCTCCTTACAGGCCAAAGATGAACGGCGCTGTTGAGGCAGCAAATAAGAATATCAAGAAGATTGTGCAAAAGATGGTAATCACCTACAAAGACTGGCACGAAATGCTACCATTTGCCTTGCATGGGTACCGCACATCAATCAGAACATCCACTGGGGCAACACCGTATCAGCTTGTATATGGTATGGAAGCAGTCCTGCCTGTTGAAGTTGAATTACCCTCCTTACGGGTATTGATGGATGTTAAACTGGGTGAAGCAGAATGGGTTCGGTCCCGATTCGAACAACTGAGTCTGATTGAAGAGAAAAGATTGGCTGCAATCTGTCATGGGCAGTTATATCAGAAAAGAATGAAGAAAGCCTTCGATCAGAAAGTCAGGCACCGAGAGTATCAAGTAGGAGATCTTGTGCTGAAAAGAATCCTCCCTCCTCATACAGACCACAGGGGCAAATGGACTCCGAACTACGAAGGACCATTTGTAGTAAAGAAAGTTTTCTCTGGTGGAGCACTGATGCTCAGCACCATGGATGGTGAAGATTTCCCGTCCCCTGTGAATTCAGATGCAGTTAAAAAATACTTCGCATAAAAATGACCCGCTGGACATAAAAACAGAATGTAAGTCCAGGCAAAAATAGGGCATCCCGGCGAGTCAAAAACAGAATAAAAGACTCGGGCAAAAGTAAGGGAAAATAAATGAAAAATGTACACCCGCTGAGTTGAAAAGCCGCATTGGACAGCTCAGGCAAAAATGGGTATCCCGATGGATTGAAAACCCGAAAGGGCGATCCATGCAAAATAAGGGAATAAGCGAACAACTGCATTCTGAATTCGTCTGTATCACCTACGACTTGTTAAGTTCCAAAGGATCAAGCTTCAATCAGAATCAACTCTCTCCAGAAAGCAAGACGAGAAGAACGTCATTGTCATACGAGTCATAGCAGGAGAGGAAGCTCCTCAAAGCGTCGTCAACACCGCCAGCACTTTATTTCTCAATTTGTAACAATCTCCTCATTTCAGGAGATTCGTTTTCCTGACTGTATCTTGCCAATTCAGGGCACATGAATTAATAAAATCAGATTTTCGGTCATGTTTCGTTTTTACATTTACGTTTTGCAAAGAGTTGCCTGATATCTCTAAAAATACAATTGCATAAGTACAGATGCCTTTCTCTAAAAATAAAAACACATGTTTACAGGGAATATACTTACTCTCGAAAGTACTTATCTCCTATGACGGAATCCAGTAAGGGATACCTCGGGACCTTTTGTACGTTTCCTTACCTTTGCAGGATTGCAGGTATCCAGAACGCAACCTGGAGCATGCAGGTTACGTCTCAGCAAGTAGGCGAATCATTATCAACTCGGTCTGTCTTCAACATACAGCATCGAAGGTGCCCGTATCCCCAGCGGAGCTGCCAAATCAGCAAACACTCAATCTCAGCATCCGAGATGCTCTATCCCCAGCTGAGTTGCTCCCCATTGCTCTCCCCAGCTGGGTTGCCTCTCACGCTTCCCCAGCCGAGTTGCCATTCTTCCTCAACAGAATACAGAAATCAGGGAATCATCTCCCCACAGAGCTTCAAGCCTTTATTCAGAAGAGCAGCGCATGAAGAGATCACAACAGAGTACAGAAGCTTCTACAAACCCCAGCTGGGTCCCGTATTATAAGGATATGTCAATCGGTGGCATATATCCCCAAGCAGATACCTCATTAGATCTACCAGTGATCTTATCCCCAGCTGGGATGTCCATTTCAAGCAGATCGACCAGAGATCTTCACGGCATTGGGATTCGAATCCCGGATCTGTGCCCCTTTGCATAGTCATGGCATCCGCATCATATTCACCCCCCCAGAGCGTAGCATTCCGTCTAATACGGAGCATTACGGCAAAAAAATCAAATACATAGCATAATCATAAGTCATGTTGTGAATTGAACGCTTGTGATTAGTAACCATTTATCAGGATACAGATTACTTTCCCCAAGAGTCCCCATCAGAGCCCCAGCAAAAGCAGTTGCCCCACAATCACAAACACCCGTATGTACACCTTTTGGCACCCGTCCGTGTCATCTTTCCCCGGTAAAGTCGCCTGAACACCCTTTACAAACAAATCACCCTCATTACAGATACGTCCTGACACCCGTCCGTGTCATATCACCAGCAGAAAGCCAAAGACATCCTCTTTGCACTCACATATACCTATACATACACTTTCTTGACACCCGTCCGTGTCATATCCCCAGCGCAGTCGCTTACACCTTCATCACCCATATACTTGTTAATATTACACTTTTCTCTTTTGACACTCGTCCGTGTCACTCTCCCCGACAGTTTAAACACTCATCTATACAATGCAATACTCACTACTCATGGTACGCTTATACAGATACTCGTCCGTATCTTACATACATCGTCACTCGTAACCCCACAGATTCGGCAGTAGTCCTTGCTCTTTGTTAACCAGTTGGTACTTGTCCGTACCATCATCTCGGAACATTGCGTCTAGTGTTTGTTTCTACATGATACTCGTCCGTATCATAGTCTTGAGGATGCTCGTCCGCATCTTTAATCCATACACCGTGTCAAACACCTTTGTCTTCTTGAACATAGATACTCGTCCGTGTCTATTACTCCCCAGAAGAATCCTTTCAGATGCACCACTTGTCCGTGTTCTTAGTTAACCAGTTGATACTCGTCCGTACCATCATCTCTGAGCATGTGTTAGTTTGTTTCTACATGATACCCGTCCGTATCATAGTCTTAAGGATGCTCGTCCGCATCTTTAATCTATACACAATACCAAACACTTATACCTTTTGTTTCTTGGATGTAAACGCTCGTCCGTGTTTACTATCTCCCCAGTAGATTGCCAACAAATTTTCCTTTTTATCTAACACTCGTCCTGTGTTATGATAAACCTCGAGAGCAGCCGTCCCCTGCTGAGTGGTCGTCCTCCACTTCTTGATGGTCGTCCTCCATCATGCTCATCCGATGGCCGTCCCCATCGTTGATTTTAGCAGCCGTCCCCTGCTAGGTGGTCGTCCTCCACCTCTTGATGATCGTCCTTCATCACTTTATCCAATGGCCGTCCCCATTGTTGATTTTGGTTATCTAACACTCGTCCTGTGTTATGATAAACCTCGAGAGCAGCCGTCCCCTGCTGAGTGGTCGTCCTCCACTTCTTGATGGTCGTCCTCCATCTTGCTCGTCCGATGGCCGTCCCCATCGTTGACCTTTTCTATCCGATGGCCGTCCCCATCGTTGATATTTTCGGCAGCCGTACCCTGCCAGGTGGTCGTCCTCCACCTTTGATGGCCGTCCCCATCATATTTCTTTTATACCCAACAGAGCAGCCGTCCCCTGCTAGGTGACCGTCCTTCACCTTTGATGGCCGTACCCCATCATCTGTTTATTTCATTTATTCTTTAACCCGATGGCCGTCCCCGTCGTGGTCCCTTTTCCTTTTTAGCCCGATGGCCGTCCCCATCGTTGGTAACTTGACCTTTATGAACTTGATGGCCGTCCCCGTCATGCTTCATTAATCCCCAGAGAACTTTGCAGCTTTATCTTGATGGCCGTCCCCATCATAATATCCTATTTCCCCAGCTAGTCGGCCGTCCCCGTCTTAGCTTCACCTTTTATCCCCAGCATGTCGGCCGTCCCCGTCATCGCTTTATTTCCTGCACTTTTACCAGCATGTCGGCCGTCCCCGTCATCGCTTTGCTTCACATACCTCTTTACCCAGCAGTCGTCCTCTACTCGACGGTCGTCCTCCGTCGCCCATACTTTACAATATACTTTATTTTGCCTTTACAATCTACATCCCTTTTCTTTTTCATTCTGTGAGCGCAAATTTTGGACTGTCTTTGGTATTCAACCACAAGTTATCTTGTTCGCCTGTTAAGCCGTCGCTTACAACCTGCACAGCTAACTCATGTTTGAATAGGGGCAGCTGTAAACACCCCAAATTTGCCCTCACCCATTCACACCATGGCTTGTGATCATCCTCATATGCATAAATACAATCATATCATCTCACATCTCATTTTTTTGATTCACTGCATAGCTTCTAAGGCATCTGCACCTAGGGTTTGTGATCTGAGCAATCCCAAAGCATCTTGAGCTATTCCAAAGGCCACCAATCAACTCAAATGGGTCCATGTGTGTTCTTACATCATATTCCATCTCCTCAAAGTCAAAAATGCAGAGGAATCACAAGAACTAGGGTTTGAGTGGATGCAGAGCCAGGTTGAACTGCACAGTTGACTGAAAATTAGGGTTTTGGTTTCAGAGGCCATAACTCCAAATTTTTTGGTCATTCTTGTTTCCATTGATCTCTATATGGTATAGAGAGTATGCATATCAATTTGCATGAAGAAATTCCATGGGGAAGTCATCTGATCAAGAGTTGACTTTTCAGACAAGTCAGTGTAAAATCAGGGCATCTGAGGCCCCCAATGACCCAACCAATGGGTGATCTTCATCATTTTGAGTGTATATGATCTTTATTTGATCATGGAAGAAGATTGAAGTTCATAAAAATCAAGAATTTAGGGTTTTTGCGAATGTTGACTTTTTGGGCATAGTTGACTTTTCAAGAATGCCTCATTTTAGGTCAATTTTCAAGCCTTGATTCATGATCCAAAAAGGCTTCAAATGGAAAAACTTTGGTCATGAAAGTTGTAGATCTCATCTTTCCCTTTTCAAAAAGTACAAGAACATGATCAAACTCTTCTTGGATCAAAAGTTATGGCAATGCAAAGTTGGCAAAAATCATTGTTTTTCAAGTTAGGCACCAAAGGGAAATCTTGCAAAGTCTTGAACCAAAGCCAAATGCAGCCTCTAATCCACTTCAAACCAGCATGTGAACATTCTCTAAGTTACAAAAATCAGAATTTGATCTAGTTTGCCTATGGTTTCATGTTTGGTTGTGCAAAAGATCACATGTGAAACATAAGCTAACCAAGTTGCAAAAACTCATGATCACCTCTCACCAACTTGATGCATTGGCTGCTGAGCTTTGCTAGGCCTCTCCCTCACCTTTGCTGCGCCAGCCATGCCTTGTACTTGCCTAGACCTTGCCCATGCCCTATCTTACACAAAGTTGACCTTTTATGCAAAAGCAAACTTACCTATCATAGCAGGCCATGTCACATCACAAAACCAATCAGATTTGTTTATGTGTACAACTTGCAAGCTAAACATATCAGAGGCCAAGGCTGAAACTCTCTCATTCACAACTTACACAAAAACCTCCCATTTTGCAACTTGCTTCGAATCCCTTCACACAGCAAGCAAACACTAAAACTCTCTTCACCATTCATCTCACCTCACTTCATAGACAAGAAATCATCCAAAGCACAAGCCTGAAACAGCCTGAACACTCCATTACCATTCTTCACTCTCATTCTGCAGATTCATTCGAATCTCCTTCCATAAGCCACAAACAACCAAACAAACCTTGCAAAGCTTCTCTACACATCCTCTGGACCTCAAACCATCATCCACCATGGCCTGAATCCTCCAGAATCACCATAGCCATTGTTGACTGAGCTTGAAGCAGTTCCATTCGAATCTCCTTCTCCAGCCAACACAAACTCATTTTGAGCATTCAAGCATCTTTGGGGGATCAAGTGGAGCAGCTTACATCAAAGGAAGTGGCCAGAAAGTTCCTAAACTGAAAGCTTCAAATCTCAGGTAGCTCGAAAATAATTTTTCCAGAAATCATTTTTATTGTTACAAACCTGTTCTTTGTGTTGTCCTGATCATCCTGGTGCCATTAGTTTTTGAAATGGTTGTGTTTTGAGCATTTAATTGAACTCTGAAGCTTGCGTGACCTAAAACTTTTTCTCTTCGATTCAGTTGATTTAGAGAAAATAAATTTGTTTTAGGTTAGGGGTTTGGTTCGTGAGGATGAGAGGAGCATTTCCCTGGTCTTAGATTTCATTTTTGTTACGTTTTTAGGAAGTTTGAAATTTTCAGGTGAGCTTCTGGCCGGAGAAGACGACCGGAAGTCTTCTCCGGCCGCCTGAAAGTAATTTGCCCTAATTACAGTCATTAATGTTAGTTTGAATGTGAGCCGTAGATGAGCGTTGACCAGCTGACTTCCCTCCAGTTTTGATGGCCCAGATGCGTTTGATTAGCCCTAACCTTTTCCATTTAGTTAATTAATTCATAATTAAACTAATTTAATCAGAAACAATCCCAGCCACTGGATCTGGCGCCAGTCAACCACTTTAAACTCAGAGCGCATCCTGTCCACCCAATCTGTTTACTTTTTATTTTATTTAATTTTTATTCATTTTTCTTTAAATAACTTGCATAATTTATTTAAAATAGTTAAAAATTCATAAAAATTATGAAACTTTTTCTTTAAGGTTTTATTAATTTTTATGACACAAAAATATTTTTATTTTATTTTTTATCATTAAAAAAGCATTTTTAAATATTTAAAAGATTATTTTTAATTGATTAATGGGAATTAATTGATTAAAAATACTTTTAGGTATTTAAAAATTACAAAAAAATTCATGAAGTGTTCTAAGACATTTAGAAACATTGTCCAACCTTCAAACCAAATTTCTTTTTTGATCTTGATGCATTTTAAGAATTTTTCATTGAATTAAATCATTTTTTATGCATTATTTTGATCACAAGTTTAAAAACTCATTTCTGCCTATTGGTGAAGGTTGAGACATTGATTCTTCTTGCATTGTTTTCCATTTTGCATGTATTTTCAAGGATAAAAAGGCCATGATTTGATCTTGCATTTCTTAATTGATTGGCATTTGTTTTGTTGAGCACCCTAAAAAACCCTAATAACTTAGAAAATTCATATCTTGAGTTTGGTTGAGAGTTGAGAGCTCCCCTTTGGGCAGTGGTTTATTATAGGTCTAGGGTTTCTTTGGGTGCCATTTTCCATTTTTACTTTAGGGTTTTGCTTCTGTCTTTGGTTTGTGTTTGATGTTTGATCCATGAACCCTAATTTGGGCTTTCATTTGCATCCCTTTTGCATTTCCTTGCATAACATGACTTATCTTTGCATTTTGTGCATGCTTATGATTCTTTTGGCATCTTAAGACATGTATAAAGCATCTTTGATCATTGCATTACATATTTGCCATGTCATTTGTCTTGTATGATTCATAACTTTTCATGCTTGTTCATGTTCCTTAACTTGCATCATTTGCATTCATGATCTTGTATGAACATCCCCATTGTCTTGCCTCATGTTGGCAGTACCTCATAACATCATAATCATCACCAACATGCTTCTGGTTTTGCTTAGCATCATATCATTTCATCTCATCTTGCATTGCATTGCATTTTCTTTCTAACATTGCAGGTGGTAAGTAAACTTGAGAAGTGGATTTGCCTTCACTTCTCATAACTTTTCTTTTCATCTCTCTTACATCCATTGCTGCATTCTTACATGTGTTTGAGTTTGAGCTTGTTTATTCTTGCTTACACCACTTTCTTTCTTCAAGTGACTTGACTTCTTGAATGAAGCAAGTCACTTTGCTTCTCTTGATCTTGTTCATCTGCTTCCTGGTGGCTCCTTTGAAGATTTGTTCTTGAAAACCTCACAAACCTTAGGAACAACCAAGCATGATAATGAATTAGGGTTTTGATTAGTTCCCCCTCATAGTTTTACCTTTGTGTCTCTCTTTGAGTCTTCTCTTCTCATCTCATAATCAGAGACTAAACCCTAAAGGTTCTAAGACTTTGTGGTTAGGGTTATGCCTGCATCCTTCTCTTAGGATGGAGTGTATAGCTTTAATCCTAAGTATTAAACCCTTAAGGTGTTTAAATCTCTTAATCAATTCACTTAATAAATAACAAGACATCACACTTGTAACTTGGGCCTTGCATTAGGGTTTTAATTCTTCCTTAAGTGGTTAAGAAGGACTAACCCTAGTATTAATGGACAAGTCCCCCTCAAGTTGTCTTACAAATCATAAAACCCACTTCATCATCATACCATTAAATAAAATCCACTTAATCAAAGGCTTGTTTTGTCATGGGTTTAATCCCTAATCATGGATTAAGTTGAGGAGTTTTTCTCAACTTAAACATTCTCATCTATTATCCTTCTTTTAGGATGGTGTAATGAGTCTGTTTAATCCTTGATTATGGCTTAATCTCATTACTCAACACCAAACAAAAACCACAAAAACATCTAAATAATCACAAGTAGGTTAATGATCTTAATCCTACACCAAAGGTGATTAAGTGTGAGAATCTGACTTCACACTTAAGGTATTCTCATTACCCCTAATCAGAGGGAAGATGTGATGAGTTTACTAACCCATTGGTTTAGACTTAAGCTCATTATCTTATGACAAACTTCAAAAAGCAATAAAAGACTGAAAACTCAAAAACAAACAATAATCGTCTCCTCCGGGATTCTTTTCTCATCATCCTCACTCACAAACGAGAACTCGCTTCTTCCGTCTAATGCAAGACAGTTAGCACCTGAGCCAGACAGGTCATACACTTGAGCATAGGCAAGCAAGCAGTTCACAAGTCAATTCATCTTTCAGTCTCTTTGGGTCGAACTACGGTGTTCTGACTTCCTCATTGCACGAGAGGATACGTAGGCATAACTTAACAGTTATCGAACAAAAGTCTCTGTATATTCCCCCCTCTTTCAGTATCATTCTTTAGCCTCATGATCTTGAGCATTTTATTCCTGTCCTCACACTGACACCATACATTTATACACTTTACATTTCCTTTACACTGACACCTGTACAGTTTCTTCCAGCCTCCTTATACACAGATTGCACTGACACTACCCCTTTATAGCACAAATCTTCTAAGCGTGGATCCCGTCGAGTACGGCGGACAATCTGGGTGATAATACCTTCCCAGGTTGTAACCAACCCCCTTTCTCAGTCTCTCTGGTTCGCAAACCGTCTTATCCGTCTTTTCCTAGGCCTATGCAGCATTGCCTTTCCCCCGGGATAAAAATGCCTAGCTGGCGACTCTTTTCATTCTCCAGTGAGTTCACGGCTGTGTGTTCTCACTGTTCCCTTCGCCGACCGTTCGCGTCTGTACCTTCATATGACCCTGTGTCACTCGTCGGGAGCGACAGTTGGGTGCTCTTATGTGTGAAAGATCCTAACCCGGATCTAGTGTACCTTAGGTAAATGGCAATAGACCAAGGAAACTGTACGGCGTATACTGATATGGTTGATCTGGTGGCCATAGTTAGTGTGACTTCTTGGTTGGTGCTTATTTTCCTTAAGTCAAGTTGAGGATAATATGAGGCTGCCATATGTTGTCAATGCACTAACTAACTTTTAGAACCCTAGTTATCCCATCTTGGCCTTTAGAAAAGTAGTGAGATAATCGGCTTTGGTGAAGACTGAAGTTGGTTGATACTCGATACTACACTCATTGAGATCTTAAACCTGGAGGGTTTTGGTTGGCAAGTAAGTTGCCTACTGAACAACCACCCTTGTGAAGGATCAATGATATTGAGATCCCTTAGAACCTGATTACTTTTGTAGGACAGGATGAACCATCTAAACTTCAGGGGAGGGTACCTACCTTTAAACCTCATGCAAGCCTTCAAACCTAGGGCTATTGTGTGACTTGTTTGTGTGTGCCACATGTTTGTGATTGAGCATAACATCATAGCATCATCATGCATCATAAGCATAGCATTTTCACTAACCATTTCAAGGACCAAAGGATTTATCTTTGTTCTTTGTTGCAGGTCATGGCTTCTGCTCGTAGAAACACTATCAAGATCAACTTTGTAGGCATACCTCCTAAGCTTAAGGAGTTGGTTTCTCAAGTGTCTGAAAACTCCCAATTCATCAAGAGACATGGTCACCTACTGGATCTAGTCACTTCAGGGTTCAATGAAGACATGATGAGTGTTCTGTTTCAGTTCTTTGATCCTAAGCACCATTGTTTTACATTCCCCGACTACCAGCTGGTTCCTACCATGGAGGAGTTCTCCAAACTTCTGGGTCTACCTGTACTTGATCAGAAACCATTCACAGGCTTGGAAAAAGAGCCTAAACCTGAGGTTATTGCTGCAACTCTACATCTAAAGAAGTCAGACATCGTCCTAGAAACGAGGAGTGGAGTTAAGGGTATTCTTGCTAAGGTGTTGATAGAAAAGGCTCAAGTGTTCCTGAAGGCTATGAGTTATGATGCTTTTGAGGAGATCTTAGCCTTGTTGATTTATGGCTTAGTGTTGTTCCCCAATCCAGATCAGTTCATAGACGTTCATGCCATCAACATATTTCTGAGTCACAATCCAGTGCCTACATTACTTGGAGACATCTTGCATTCTCTTCATACCCGTACTACAAGGGCAAGAGGAACTTTGATGTGTTGCATACCTTTGCTATCTAGGTGGTTTATTTCTCACCTTCCTCGATCAGTAATAAAGAATGAACAAGGGTTCAGGTGGTCCAAGAGGATTATGTCACTCTCTCATTCAGATATCCATTGGTGCTCCAGATCTATGGAGAGTGTTACTATCATTGACCGTTGTGGGGAGTTTCCTAATGTGCCACTTCTAGGCATAAGAGGAGGCATTACTTACAACCCTTCTTTAGCTTTACGACAGTTTGGTTACGCTCGGAGTGATGGTCCTCATGACATGTTGATTCAGGGTATTGTGTTTGACTACGACAACGATCTGCAAGGTTACCGTCAAAGGTTCATACGAGCATGGGGAAAAGTGAACAAGGTTGACAGCAAGACTCTGGAACTAAAGTACATTATTCCTATGGAAGCTTACCTCAGATGGGTGCGATCTCGTGCTCAGACTCTCATGATGCCATATCCTGCCATTCTGCCAGTTACTATAGAGCCTGTTGCTGAAGGGGATACTTCTTATACCATCCTTCACCCAGACATGCCCACTGACATGGAAGACTTACAGAGGCCCTGGATCCAGTTGAAGGAGCAAAGGGATACTTTTGAGACTCATTACAAAGCAAGTCAAGAAAGAATCCTGGAGCTAACGAAGCAACTTCACGAGGAACGGAATCTCAATTCATACCTCAACACAAAGAGGAAACGTCCATGGGAAACTTAAAACCCCATCTTTTGTATTTATTTCATTTCATTTTGTAAGCCCAAAGGGCAAACAAATTTATTACTAATAAAAATTTACTTTCTTGATTGTTTAAGCAAATTTAAATCCTGCGGTCCTTGAAATCATTGCATACGCATTTACATACCATATCATTGCATCACAGGTTTCTTGTGCACAGGTTTCTTATCTTCTCGCTGTTTATTTCAGCAATGGCTCTTGAACAAATAGTCAAAGATCTCCAGGCACAAAATGCACAGTTCCAAGAGCTGATCCTGAACTTGTCCAAGGGGCAGGATGAATTGAAGACACTGCTGGCCAAGAAGACTAAGAAGACTAGAAGGTCAGGAGGCCTAGTCAACATGGGAAGAAGGTTCAGAGGTCCTGTCAAGACCAAGGAACAGGTTGAATATTATGAGTCTGAAGAGTCTGAGAAAGAGGGAGGCAGCCTCCATAATACAATGGGGGATTCTGATTCTGAAGCTAACTACTATCATGAGCCTAATGAAGATAAGTTTAAGATGCTGGTGGATAGAATGGATGCTATGGAATTGCAAAAGTCTTCTGGGCTGGATTTTGAAGACCTGAGTTTGATATCTGGGGTGGTCATACCCATTGGTTTCAAGGTTCCTACTTTCGTAGTTTATGATGGCGTCTCTTGTCCCAAGCTGCATCTGAGGTCTTATGTCCGAAGAATCCAACCCCATACTGCTGATAAGAAGTTGTGGGTCCATTTCTTCCAAGAGAGCTTATCTGGAGCTCAATTGGAGTGGTACTATCATTTGGAGAGTGTCAACATCCGTGATTGGAATGATCTTGCTGAAGCCTTTTATAAGCAATATCAATACAATGCTGATCTAGCTCCTACCCGCATGCAACTACAGAGCATGTCTATGGGTGCTAAAGAAAATTTTAAGGAGTATGCCCAGAAGTGGAGAGACTTGGCTGGAAGAGTGAAACCTCCTCTAACTGACAGGGAGTTAGTGGATATGTTCATGTGTATGTTGAATGGTCCTTTTACAGTCATCTCATTGGAAGCTCATCGTCTGGCTTCACTGAGTTGATAATGACAGGAGAGCGCGTAGAAAGTGGTATAAGGAGGGGCAAGATCCAAGTGGGTGCTTCTTCATCCAGTACTACAAAGAAGCCCCCTAGTGGGAAGAAAGAGTCGAATGTTGTTTATGGTCAATCTGATCGTAATAGGAGGCACCAATCTGTGAGTGCAGTTCATATCTCCAATCCAACTCCTACAACACCAGAGCCACCACAGGGCAATCAACAGAGGCCTAGAAGGCAGTTCACTAAGCTCAACATGTCACTGGCCCAAGCCTTGCAACACTTGTTGAAGGGTGAACTTATCACTTTGAGGGACCCTCCTCAGAACCCCAATGTTACCTCTCCCAGGTACAATCCTAATGCACGATATGCATATCATTCAAATTGTCAGGGATATGATACCAATAGTTGCTGGATATTGAAGATTAAAATTCAGGATATGATTGATGTTGGAGAAATTGAGTTTGACCCTCCGGGTACTCCAAATGTGATTACTGCTCCCAGGCCAAATCATGAGAAGACTGTCAATGCCATTGATGAAGTTTCACATATTTCCTCAGTTGCAGATTTAACTACACCATTGTCTGTTATTAAGAAGAAATTGGTACAAGCTGGGTTCTTTCCAGGTTGTCGTGAAGATTGTTTATATTGTGCCTATAAATCAGATAGCTGCTGGAGGTTGAAGGACGAAATTCAACGCCTCATGAATAATTACACCATAGTGTTTGAGAGGACACCACCTTATGTGGAGAGCATGGTTGAGCATATAACTAAAGGTGCGAAAGTTGAAGAGGTGGATATGGTTGATAAAGTGCCGGTAAGGATTACTTCCAAGGGACCTGTAAAAATCACTCGTAAGGGTCCAATTAAAATTACTGCTGAAGGCCCTGTGAAGATTGTTGCTGAAGCTAGAGTGGCTCCTATGATCATTACTACTCCTGGTCCTATTCCGTATACTTCTGATAAAGCAGTGCCTTGGCATTATGGCTCCGATGTTTATATTCATGGTGTTAAGCAGGAACCCTTAATGAGACACCTGTTGTTGATGAAAACCTTGATGTTGACAATATTGCTGGATCTAGTAAGATCACACAAAGTGGAAGAATCTTCTCTCCTCCAGTTACCTCCAAGAATACATCTACTCCAGCTACTACCTCCACTGCTGATGCACGGGGCAAAGGTCTTGTTATTGAACCTGTGAAAACTAATGTTCCAGCTGCTGATGATCTTGCTAAGCAGATGGAAGAAGTATTGAAGATCATTCGCAAGAGTGATTATGACATTGTTGATCAATTGGGGCATACTCCCTCCAAGATTTCTATGTTGTCTTTATTGTTGTGTTCTGAGGCTCATGCCAAAGCCTTGATTAAATTTTTGAAGACCGCTCGCGTACCAAATGAGATTTCTGTAGACCAGTTTGAAAATTGTGTTGCACACTTGACCTATGATAATGGGTTAGGTTTCTCCGATGCTGATTTAACTCCTGCCAAGAGGGATCATAATAGGGCTCTACATATCTCTATTGAATGCAGGGGCACTACCCAGTCACATGTGTTAATAGACAATGGTTCCTCACTGAATGTGTTGCCCAAAGAAGTTCTGAATAAGCTTAGTCCTGAAGATGCTGTGTTAAAGCCCAGTAATATAGTGGTGAAGGCTTTTGATGGCTCGAGAAGAGTGGTACATGGAGAAATTGATCTCCCGATAAAAGTAGGTTCTCAGGTCTTCAATGCTACTTTTTATGTGATGGATATTCTTCCTTCGTATTCTTGTTTGCTTGGGCGTCCCTGGATCCATGGGGCAGGTGCTGTAACCTCTACTTTACATCAGAAGCTGAGATATCCAGTAGAAGGAAAAGTTGTCACTGTTTACGGAGAGGAAGGATATATAGTTAGCCATGTGAACACATTTAAATATCTTGAAATGGAAGGTGAATATGTTGAAACTCCGTGCCAGACGTTCGAAGTGGTTCCTTGGGTGGTTAATAATTATGAAGCTCCTCCTGTTGTCAAGAAAGTTCCTGTGGTCACCAGAGTACCTCCTACAATGGCTTCCCTCAAAGATGCTAGAGCTGTGGTAGATGAAGGTGGTTGTGTTATTTGGGGTCAGCTTCCTGACATCCCTTACAAGTCTGACAAATTTGGTTTGGGTTTCACTGCAGAGTCCCAAAAGGTTGTTCGTCGTGCTCATGCTGTTCGTATCACCAATCAGGGGATTATGAAAGATCCGATCAATGCTGTAGGTGACTATGATGAAGACTACAAATTGGATGCTTGGATTTTTCCTACTGTGGGTGATGGGCTCAATAACTGGAAAGCTGAAGATGTTATTCCTATCTCCTTTAGTCAGGAGTAAATACTATTACTGTGTTGTTACTTTTAAAATTTGTAATTTTTGAACAATTAAACTCTTAAGCCTTGTGCCTTACCCGGGGCACAATGGTGTGCTTGTTACGGGATGTCATTTCATTTGCATACTTCATTCAATAAGAATCAGTGGACGTTTCGTTTTCGTAAATATTGTGTTCCTTGTCTTTCTTTTCTTTTCTTTTTCTTTTACCAGCTATGTGTTCTTACACACACCCACATCACTAAAATGCAGATCTTCATCCACTCTGGATCCTGTTGATAACAGTTCTACTATTGCCAATTATAATTTCGAGAATCCGATCTATCAAGCTGAAGATGGAAATGAGGACGATTGTGAAGTACCTGTAGAGCTTGCTAGGTTGTTACAACAAGAAGAGAAAGCTATACAGCCACATGAAGAGCCAGTCGAAGTTGTGAATCTGGGAACTGAAGAAAATAGGAAAGAGGTCAAGATAGGGGCTAAATTAGAGGATAGTGTCAAGAGCAGGCTGATTCAGATGTTACATGACTATGTGGAGATCTTTGCTTGGTCCTATGAAGATATGCCAGGGTTGGATACAGACATTGTGGTTCACCGTTTACCGGTAAAAGAAGATTGTCGTCCAAAGAAGCAGAAGGTTCGTCGTATGCGTCCTGAAATGTCAGAGAAGATTAAGGCAGAGGTAATGAAACAGTTTGATGCAGGGTTCTTAGCTGTGACTTCTTATCCTCAGTGGGTTGCAAATGTGGTACCGGTACCTAAGAAAGATGGTAAGGTACGTATGTGTGTAGACTACAGGGATTTGAACAAGGCCAGCCCCAAAGATGACTTTCCACTTCCTCATATTGATGTTCTGGTAGACAACACTGCTCAGCACAAAGTATTCTCTTTTATGGATGGTTTCTCTGGTTACAATCAGATCAAGATGGCACCTGAAGATATGGAGAAGACAACATTTGTTACACAATGGGGCACCTTTTTCTATAAGGTGATGCCATTTGGTTTGAAGAATGCAGGGGCAACATATCAGCGTGCTATGGTGGCTTTGTTTCATGATATGATTCATCATGAGATAGAGGTATATGTCGATGATATGATAGCCAGGTCCCAGAATGAAGAGCAACATCTTGATCACCTGCATAAGTTGTTTGAGAGGTTAAAGAAATACAAGTTGAGATTGAACCCAAACAAGTGTACTTTTGGAGTTAGATCTGGTAAGCTCCTGGGTTTCATTGTCAGTGGAAAAGGTATTGAAGTAGATCCTGCAAAAGTGAAAGCTATACGAGAGATTCCAGCTCCCCGTACTGAGAAGGAAGTTAGAGGTTTCTTGGGACGATTGAATTACATTGCAAGATTTATTTCCCAATTAACTGCTACCTGTGAGCCAATCTTCAAGTTGTTGAAGAAAGATCAGGTGATGGAATGGAATGATGAATGCCAAATAGCTTTTGATGAAATCAAGAAATATCTGCTAGAACCTCCAATTTTGATGCCACCAGTTGATGGAAGACCCTTGATTATGTACTTAACAGTGTTAGACAACTCAATGGGGTGTGTGTTGGGGCAACATGACGAGTCTGGTCGAAAAGAGCAGGCAATATACTACCTTAGCAAAAAGTTTACCGACTGTGAAACAAGATACTCACTGCTCGAGAAAACTTGCTGCGCTTTGGCATGGGCTGCTCGCTGACTAAGACAGTATATGTTGACTCATACTACCTTATTGATTTCAAAGATGGATCCAATCAAATACATATTCGAGAAACCTGCTCTCTTCGGAAGAATCGCAAGATGGCAAATGATCTTGACAGAATATGATATACAGTATACTACTCAGAAGGCCATTAAAGGAAGTGTTGTAGCTGATCATTTGGATCATCAAGCAGTGGATGATTATCAGTCAATGAGTTTTGAATTCCCTGATGAAGACATTATGGTTATTACCAAAGAACCTGGACAATATGACGGACTTGAACAAGGATCCCGATGGACTATGGTTTTTGATGGAGCTTCTAATGCACTTGGTAATGGTGTTGGTGTTGTGATCAGTTCCCCTGAAGGTTGTCATACCCCGATTACTGCCAGACTTTGTTTCTATTGTACCAATAACATGGCTGAGTATGAGGCATGTATCCTGGGTATCAAAGCTGCCATTGATATGAAGATTCAGTTCCTGGACGTATATGGAGATTCAGCCCTGGTAGTAAGTCAGATCAAAGGAGATTGGGATACCAAGCATGATAATCTCATTCCTTACAGAGAGTATGTGTTGTCTTTGATCCCACATTTCAAAGAGGTTACCTTTGGACATATTCCACGAAGAGAGAATCAGTTGGCAGATGCATTAGCCACCATGGCATCCATGTTTGAAATCAGCTGGGATGATGAAGCTCCCAAGATTACTATTGATAGATTTGAAAAGCCTGCATACTGCAATGAGATTGACACTGAAGAAGCAGAGGAGAAGCCTTGGTTCTATGAAGTGAAAAGATATCTTGAAGCCCAGGAGTTCCCTGAAGGGGCATCTGTCAAAGATAAGAAATTTCTGAGAAGGTTTTCTGCTAAGTTCTTTTTGAGTAATGGCATTTTGTACAAGCGCAATCATGATTCAACTTTGCTTCGTTGTGTGGATAAGAAGGAAGCAACAAAGATTATGGAGGATATGCATGATGGGATCTTTGGAACCCATTCTAGTGGTCATACTATGGCGAAGAAGATATTGAGAGCAGGTTACTATTGGTCTACTATGGAAGCTGACTGCTATCAACATTCCAGAACATGTCACAAGTGCCAAATTTGTGCTGATAAAGTACATATACCTCCATCACCTTTGAATGTGTTGACTGCTCCTTGGCCTTTTGCCATGTGGGGCATTGATATGATTGGTGAGATCAGGCCTACTGCTTCTAATGGGCATCGTTTCATCTTGGTTGCTATTGATTACTTTACGAAGTGGGTAGAGGCAGCTTCATTTGCATATGTTACTAAGAATGTGGTGGCTCGATTCATTAAGAATAATATCATATGTAGATATGGAATCCCTGAAAGGATTATTACTGACAATGGCTCTAATCTGAACAACACTATGATTACTGATCTCTGCACGCAGTTCAGGATTAAGCATCACAACTCTTCTCCGTATCGTCCAAAGATGAATGGGGCAGTTGAAGCTGCTAACAAGAATATTAAGAAGATTCTACAGAAGATGACTATTACTTATAAGGATTGGCATGAGATGTTACCATTTTCTCTTCATGGTTATCGTACTACAATACGTACTTCAACAGGGGCAACCTCATTCTCCTTAGTATATGGTATGGAAGCAGTTCTGCCCATTGAAGTTCAGATTCCTTCCTTAAGAATTATGAAGGATGAAGGCTTGGATGAAGATGAGTGGATTCAGACTCGACTTGACCATATAAATTTGATTGATGAGAAGAGGTTAGCAGTAGTGTGTCATGGCCAGATGTACCAGAAACGAATGATCAAGGCTTTCGACAAGATGGTTAAGCCAAAGGTATATCAGGCTGGTGACTTGGTAATCAAGCGTATCATATTACCACAGGGTGATCCTAGGGGCAAGTGGACTCCTACATATGAAGGACCATTTGTGGTCAAAACAGTATTCTCAGGAGGTGCCATGATACTTACTACTATGGATGGTGAAGACTTCCCACAGCTTGTAAACGCAGACATAGTTAAAAAATACTACGCATAAAAAGAGACCCGCTAGGTTGACTGGCCTAGGC
Organism: Lathyrus aphaca; assembly: GCA_963966055.1. NCBI lineage: Eukaryota > Viridiplantae > Streptophyta > Magnoliopsida > Fabales > Fabaceae > Lathyrus > Lathyrus aphaca. The sequence continues at coordinate 205,874,604 of OZ014520.1, forward strand.
AAAAATAAGGGCATCCCGGCGAACCAAAAGGGTTCGGGCAAAAATTAGGGATATATATATAAAAAATGTACACCCGGCAAGTCGAAAACCTGAAAAGGCGGCTTGGGCAAAAAAGGGTATCCCGGTGGATTGAAAACCTAAAAGGGCAATCCAGGCAAAAGTTAGGGATCAAAGCGTATGACTATGTCTCGTTTGGATCACCCATGTAACTCCAACCAGTTGTCCTACTTATTCAAACTCGAACAGATAAAGCTCAATCCAATCGTTTCCATCTCAACAGCAGAAGATGAGATACTTGAAGATAATGGCAATAATAGAATTGAAACTCAATAGGATTATTTCTCACATAGCTGATTTTCTTTGTTTTATAAAAACTTTTATGACAAATCCCTCTTACTAGGATTTTTGTCTCTTTGTACAAATTTGCCTATGTATAGGTCACTTTGTGATATAAATAAAATTCCATTTTTGAATCCAGATTTACTTTTACCCTATTTACATAAGTGAAACGTCCATTGGTTGTGTTTGAATGCATGTATGCTTTTGAATATGGTTGATGTTTACCAGAAATGAATAAATGCTTAATATGATTGATGTTTACTAGAAATGCATGAAAATGAAGTAATAGTATTTACTAAGGACGAACGAGGGAAGGAATTCAACGAAGCTTCGCCGGTTCATCCCCACCAGACAGCTACAAGTCCCCCAGTAGGGAAAATCCATCTTCATAAATACTTCAAGTCACATCTCCCCTGGAATTTATATCCATCTCTTTTATCCTCAGATGGATAGTCAGGAATTTATTCTTTCAATAGGAGTACGACAAACGAAGACGGGAGGTTATCAAACGAAGACGGGAGGTTATGAATACTATGTTATCAAACAAGACGGGAACGAATTCCTCATATTCTTCAGCAACAAATCGAGATTTATTTTCCCTGGCCAGCAGTTGTTATACGAAGATATCCAGACGCTTCAGGCTACATGATGCATACATACATCATTTACATCATACCATAACATACATACCATAAGTACATAAATACATTACTTCAGTGCATCATACTATGCATGTATACATAGTGCATAAACTAATATTTTCCTTGCAGGATAGTTATCTGCAGGTAAAACAACATCAACAACTTATACCTCGGGACGTCGTTTATCCTCCTGAAAGCTATCATGACTTTGGGCCGTTGTTTATCTTCCCAAAAGTCATATCATTACCTCGGGACGTTGTTTATCCTCCTGAAAGCTATCATAACCTTGGGCCGTTGTTTATCATCCCAAAAGTTATTCCATTACCTCAGGACGTTGTTTATCCTCCTGAAAGTTATCATGACTTTGGGCCATTGTTTATCTTCCCAAAAGTCATATCCTTACCTTGGGCCGTTGTTTATCTTCCCAAGTACCCTATCATAACTTTGGGCCGTTGTTTATCTTCCCAAAAGTTATATCCTTACCTTGGGCCGTTGTTTATCTTCCCAAGTACCCTATCATGACTTTGGGCCGTTGTTTATCCTCCCAAAAGTCATACCGTCACCTTGGGCCGTTGTTTATCTTCCCAAGTACTCTATTATCATTTTGGACCATTGTTTATCTTCCCAAAAGTTATTCCATTACCTTGGGCCGTTGTTTATCTTCCCAAAAGTTATATCTTCATACTTTGGACTACTTTATTCTCCAAGAAATATATTTGAAGAACTTTTCTCCAAGTGGCATCTTTAAGCTCACTCTAGCATACACAGCTAATCATCATTATTACTCTACGCACCAGTGAGTGCAAATTTTTGGGCTTTTGTGTTCAATCCCCTTCAACCTTCCAGGTCATGAATGGCACATATACCAATCTAACCCCTCAGGTTTCAGAAAATTGAACAGGGGCAACTGTTGCACCCCAAAATTTGCCCTCACAAGATAAGACTCTGTGTACTAAAAGGTTCACAAGGTTCACAAGGTTCACAAGACCACTCATGATGTTCACAAGGTTCACAAGGTTCACAATTAGTCAGAAGATTTGACATTTCCCTCAGACAATGCATCCTCTTAAGCAATGCATCCTAAACTAGGGTTTTGACTTTAATCAGGCTAAATGGACTTCCAAGACTTCAAGTGAGCTTCATAACATCTTATATGTGTTTAAGAATCCCCATGATAAGTTTCAAGACTTTTCCCAAAGGTTTGCTCAGTCAGATGATCAGATAGGTCAAAATCAGTCAAAGTAGTTAAAAAGTCAAACTGAGGTCAACTGTGGTCAAACCAAACTCAAACTTCATGATTTTTTGCCAACATCAAGTATATGAATTAAAATTCATCATTTGATCAAGGGTTGATCATGATTCATCAAGGATATTTCAGATCATCAAGAATCAGGAGTTTCTAAATTAGGGTTTTCATAGGAAAAGTCAACTGAACTTTGACCAACCATAACTTTCACATGCTTCATCAAATTTTTCCCATCCAAAGCTCATTTTGAAGGAAATTGAATTCTCTACAACTTTGTGTCTCACAAGCCAAGCCCAAAAATGCTTCATTTGGAAGGTATGAGCTAAGACATTATAGGTCCTTTTGAAAGTCAACAAAAAGTCAACAACTTCAAAAGAGCATAACTTGAGAATGGTAAAATATATGGACATGAAATCAATGGGTTTGGTTAAAGGACTCTTTAAGCTTTCCAAAATGTCCAAGAACACCCTCATAGCATTAAAATTGAAGGATTTGTGCCCTTGCAAAGTTGGGAAATTTTAGGGAAGTTTATGAAGCAAATAAGGCCTAAAATCAATTTTTTGCTAAATGAGGCCACCAAATTGCCATCCCATCTTTATGAAAACACCAAGCACGACCCAACCCACTTATATTCTGAATTTTTATTTTTTATTTTATATTTATTTGAATTTTATTCATTAAAATGTCATTTAAATTAAAATCAAATATGAAATCAAATATTTAAAAGTGGATATTGCTTCTAGAAAGTCATAAACCTTGATTGGATTAGATTGATATGAAAATTATGGTGATTGTCTTAAAATAGAAATGTTATATCAAAAAATATTTGAATTTTAAGACATGATCTTTTTCAATCTTCCATGATCAAAATATCCAAAGGATAGTCCAACTTTTTGACCTAATATCATTCATATATATACAAATAATGGATCACAATGCAAAGGACATGAATTGGCTGCCTCAAGAGTAAGTTTCAAATTTTCAAAAATTCATCAAAAACTCTCAATTCGGATTCTTGGTTAGAGGCTCTCTCAAGGCATTCTAAAGGTTGCAAAACACTCCTTGGACATCACTGAACCTATTCCAATCCTTAAAAGCATCGAAAACAAGCTCATATGCATAAACCGATTCATCATGTTCATGATATTTTTGATTTTTCGATTCTGGATATTGATTGGTGTTTAATGAATTTTGATTGATGTTTCTTGTTTGTGATAAGTTGTAGATTGATTCTGGATAGGTTTTATGAAGTTTCATCACCTAGAATGAGATCCACCATTTTTAGGGTTTCGGCCAAGGTTTAGGGTTTTATGATTCATCAAGTATAAATAAATTCTAAAACCGTAGATCAATTCAAATTAACCTCTGGACCTTGTTTATACTTTTAATTTGATGTAATTATATTGTTTTGATGATGGTTGAGATTCGTAGGTTTTGCTACAAACTTGAATTCGCAGGAAAATTTATAACAAAATTCGCAGCAAAATCCCCAGGTCTGGAGGTTGAAGATGATGGCGCCAAAGCTGGAATTCAAAATTGAGATTAATATTTTATTGTTATGTTTCTGTATTATTTCAATTGATGTTGCTTGGCCCAGTGGTAAGAGTCATGCGCGTGTGAGGCTAAGGTCAAGGGATCAAATCCCAGCTTCACCAATTTTTGGTATTTTGTTCATTTGTTTTACAGGTTAAAAAATATAATGATTCGCATCCATTCCATATCACCTGCGCGCGCGTAGCCCAGTGGCTGACTTGTTGGTCTTGAGGGTGTGAAAGCCTAGGGCCTGGGTTCGAATCCCAGCCCCAGGTAAGTCCTTTTTTCACTATTTTTCTTATTTTATTTAATTTGTTTATATTTTAATTTGATTTATGAATAAAATGTTAAAACAAAAAAAAATGTTTATATTATTTTCTTGTATATATTTCAAAAATTATATTTTCAAAAAATTAAACTTTATTATTAAATTATATTTAATATTTATTCTATTGTAAATTATTAATATTATATGTTTTATATAAATAAATTGATTAATTAACCCTAAAATTTTATATGTAAAAAACTTAATATTTTATAAACCCTAATTTATTTTGATAAACCCTAATTTTCTTTTATGAATCCTAATTATATTATTAATTTATTTGTTTATTTTAATTTTATAATTTGTTAATATTATATATAGTTTTATAATTTAAATAATTTAATTAAGTAGTAAACCCTAATCTATTTTTCTAAATAATTAAACCCTAATTTTATTTTATGAATATAATTTATTATTTTATATGCTTATTTAATAATAATTAAATATTTTTATAATATGTATATAAAATTAAATAATTAGACTATTAATCATATTTTATTAGTATATAATATTTATTATTTATTTCTCTTATTAAAAATCTTAAAAAATAATTATTTATTTAAAATTGAACTTTTTAATTATTATATTATGCTAATTTCTTCATCTCATGCTTATTTATTTTTGTTTATTATTACTAACCCTCTTATATTTATTTATTTTTGTCTAGTACTACTAATCCATTTAATTATTTATTTGCTTATTTTAATTATTTTAATTATAATGTAATTGTATCCAATATGTAATAGTTGTAGAATAATTTTTATTATTTATTTTTAAATGCCATGGTTAGTAAAATAGGGAGTGTAAAACATGTTTGTATGTAAAATTGAATTTAGATCATTAATCTCAAGATAAATATATGAACTTGTACACTCACACACGTAAGTCGATCTTTGATCGCCATCTCACATTCTTAAGGATACCTCTCAAGTTGCCTAAACAAAAGGTCAAGTAAGGTGTAAAGCAAAGTCCCTTCTCTTTTATCATCTAGTCCCTTAACAGATAAAAAGATCAAGTCCCTTTATGGTTGCCTTCGTAATGATCTTGTCCCTTTCGAATAAAGATGATAAGTCCCTTCGAATTGCTTATACACCTTACAGTTGCCTAAATAACAGTTGTCCCTTCACTTGTCCCTCATACATCCAAGGTAATGACTACCTATTCCTTAATAATAGGGATAGTCTTACCATTTAAAGGACATTTAAGAACAGAAAAGACTTAACTTAGGGTAGGTTCATCTTATGTACTTGCTCACTCTTCAAAACATTTTAAAACACTTCACATTTTTCAAGCAATTTTCAAAACAAAGTCTTTATATATATCCGTACATGGATCATTATAAAGTACTTAAGAAAATTTCTAATCACACACTACACATTTCAAAAACATTTTAAAGTGAGCTAAGTAACTAAGAGCCCATGGATAACCATGGATGTAAAGGGTGCTAACAGCTTCCCTTTACATAACCTACCCCCCGAACCCAAAAATCTTTTAAGGTCTTTCCTGTTCTTTTATGCCCTTTCCTTTGGATAAAATAAAAGTCGGTGGCGACTCTTGCTATCCGCAACATATAACTAAAGTCAGTTCTCCCACCGTGTTAAACCTATGACGACCGTCACACTTTCAAAATGAGTGACCTTAATCACATACCTCATTAACGCTTGTGCCGTCATAAACCCTAATGTAATGATTTCATACCATCAAAACACCATGATTAATAATTCAATATGATTGATCTGTATGCCATCGCTTCACCATACTAAAGTCGAATTCCGAAGCAGATAACCACAGATCGCTCAAACGAATGATAATCATTACATGATTTGAATTGACAAAATAAAACAATATATATATATATATATATATATATATATATATATATATATATATATATAATATACCATCTTTGTATCAAAATTACTCATATCACATATGAATTAGATCGATCATATATGTGTAACTTATGGACGATTGATATATTGCTGCTTCACCATACTATTGTCGGATTCTGAAGCATAGTCAATATCAATCATCCAAACCGTACACAATTTGATGCCAAATTTCAATATCTAGATTTGATTAAATTTTTACGTGTTTCAATCCAATTATAATAAAAAAATAACAAAAAGTAAGCAATTACCAGACTCATGGTTTTGTAACCAGGCTCTGATACCACTGAAGGGAAATTTGTGATCTAAACGCAGCGGAAAATAAAATTTCCCTTTGGAAATCCTTACGAAAGATCATGATCTGTGATAGAAAGGTTACCTCTTATGTCAATAAAACATTTGATTCTGAATCGATGGAATGATCACGATATTTGTATGATAAACAACTCCTCTACTCAGTTTACACGAACAACTTCCTTCAGCCACAGTGCTAGGTGATTACGATTGAAGGTTTTGAGTGAGGGAGAGAAAAATAGAATACAACTAGGGTTTTCAATAACTCTTTTGCTTCTACACAAGGGTTCTATTTATAGAACTACTTGTGTGGGCTACAAGCTAAAAAAACCCACTTTAGAGTATGCACACCATATCTTATGATGTACTGTTTATCACTTAAGCACATGGTACCTTACCATATTCTGTATTACATTAAAGTGCACCGTACCTTACGGTGTTGCATATTTACTTAAGTGCACCGTACCTTACGGTCTTCCTTATTTACTCTACCTTTTCTCTAACTATCCTTATATGTGTGACCTTGTAGAATTTTGCGACATTAGCAATTATATTAAATCATGTATTTAACATAATAAACAATGAGTTGTATCTAGAAACACATCACTGCTACCCAAATCACAAAATTGCCATGTGATCTGACAAAACCTTTTGTGATAGTACTTGTGTATACAATTATCCTTTTTCCCTTATGTATATATTGAACATAAGGCATATACCGTGCCATCCTTGTCCAGTTCAATATTGGACCCTTAGACATTTATCTTGTAATGTAGGATGGACAAATTCTATAAGGTTACTCATGTCCCTCAGCATGCTTTGTGAAGTACCTATCATCTGTCTTTATGATCATCCAGTTACGGACAATGTTTGATCAACAATAAAGTACTTGTATTTACATCTAGGGCCCATAGTAGTTTCAGGTCGAAGGGTGGTATCACATTGCATAAGATTCTTTATAGTACTCTCATAGTGGGTCAATCCAGTATAAAAATTAATCCTAATATTCATACCTATGTTAAGACTTGATAAATCCTTATCCATGATCCATAAGATATGATCATTAATATATCTACATAATAGTCTTAATGCTTTAAGGCCATCCCATTTCACATTAAAGCTCAACTATGGATACTTTAAGAATACTGTCCTTATGTTTAATGGAATCTCATGATTAAGTCACACTTAATATTTCATTAAACAAACTAGCTATTCTAAGGATTCAATCAATTTGGAAAAACAAACATAATAAAGAAATTCCTTTTATTATTAATAAATAATCCGATACAAGTACCAAAAGTATTGACCTCTAGGGCTTACACCAACATTCCCTTGTTTTAGATTTGTTATACATGAGGAAAATCCATGTATACCTAGTGAAATTATCTACTATAGTTAAAAAATATTTGAATCTTTCCATGGAAGGTATAGAGATGGGTTCCCATATATCTATGTGTACTAAATCTAAACATTCAATAGATATAGATGAGCTAAAAGGAAAAGGCAATTTAGATTGTTTAGCTAAATGACAAGTATGGAAAGATGAACATTTATTGTATTTGATAATAGGAAAAGATTTAGACATATGTTGTAACACCTCATTAGAGGGATGTCCCAATCTATGGTGCCGTATAGAGCTAACTAAGCTACTAGAATCAGAAACAGGAATAACATTACATTTAGCAGTAGTTTTAGGGTTCTTATTCAATATGTAAAGATTGTTATGCTTAGTGACTTGTCAAATCCTCTGCTTGGTAAAAAAAATCATGTATAAAACAGGAATTGTGTAAGATATTAATGTTATAACTTGATGTTTGGCATAACCTAGCAATAGAGATAAGACTAAACTTAAAACTAGGAATGTAAAAAACATCATGTAATTGAAAGAAGTTATCCAATGTAATATTTCCAGAATAATGAGCAGTGAAAAAAGTGCCATTTGGTAAGTGAATTGTAACAGGAGAAATAAGATAAATGTCATAAAAACATTGAATATGAGGGCAAATGTGATGAGATGCCCCATAATCTAGTATCCAAGCATATGTATGAAGAAATATACTACCTGAATGGTCCATACCTAAAATGCCTACTTTATCAGTGTCAATTTTAGAAGTTTGTTGATCCTTCCTTGATATTTATAGCAAGAACAAAAGATGTTAATAATCTTACCTTGAGATAACATGTGGTGTTTCAGTGGTAGAGTTGGATTTGGAATTTGAAGCAGTATGTTTAGGGTTTTTGTTGCGGTAGCCTGGTGGGAATTCATGCTTAAAGTAGCAATTTTATATGGTGTGGTTGGTTTGACTGCAATTGGTACAAAGCATGAAAGATTTGGAGTTTCCTTTAGCTTTGGGTTTGTTGTTGGTATTGCTAGCATAAAGAACAATGGAAGAAGAGTTAGTAGAAGGGTTTGGAGCAACGATTTGTTGTTGTGCAATCAAAGAATAGACACAGCTAATGGAAGGAAGGGGATCAAGAAGCAAGATTTATGTTCTAATATTGTTGTAGTTGTCATTGAATCCTTTCAAAAAAACAAGAAACATATTCCATGTGTTTGAAATTACGTACTGTAACACCCCAAAGTTGATTTTTGATTTATTTGACTAATTGTTATGGATTTTGAGGATTCTTGGTGTTATGATGTTGTGATGGAATAGATTAATATTTTGATAATATTAACTTAGAAGTAGTGTGACATTACTTAATTATTTAAGATTAATTAAATAAAATAAGAGAAATAAGGAGTTGAGGGTATTAAGGTCTTTTGGTAGAAGATTAGTGAGTGCAAGATGGGAAAAGTCTAATGAGGTACTAATGGCAAGATTGACTAAGAGGGTAGAGTTTGGGTTGTATGATCATTTGGAACGATCGTACTTGAGAGAAGAGAATGAGAGCTCTGAAGAACAAAGCTAGAGTTTGAAGGCTTGAGATTTTTGCGAGAAGTTATTGAAATAATTCACGGAACCTAAGGTACGGGGAGTAATTCTATTTGGTATTAGTAATGTAGAAATATGAATTGGGGTTTTTGAGGGAGAATCTTAGGTTTATGGGGTTTTGTTGAGGAAACTTGATGCATGATGATGAATTATGATGAATTTGATGATAAACAATGATGTTACATGATATGTTTGGTGATACCATGATGAATGTGAAATGTGTTAATGATTTTCTAGTTTATTGCTGCTGAAAAACTGGTTTTTGAGGGGTTATGTCGTAGAGGGGCGAGCAGAGATCGCAGGGTTTTCTCACAAAATCGCGATGCTCGCTTAGCAAGCGAATGAATATTTTGCACCTCTCAAAACAGAGAGTTAGTCACTTAGCGAGGGGGTAGCTCGCTTAGCGAGACCTGACATTTTTCGAAAAATTATTTTAATTCTGAAAAATTATTTAAATGATGTACCTTGGTGTTATAAGATGTTATAATGTTGTAGCGAAGTTTATGTTGTGTTTAGAGGCTATATGCGTAGGAATTTGTGATAAAAATGATGTACGATGAGTTGAGATGTTTGCGAGTTTTATGAAGTATGATGATATGAATTAGAGGAAGATGTTAAATGAGTGAATAATATGATGAATTATGAGGAATGAGGATGCAATAATTTGGGTTGTTATGATGTGTATTTATATTGCGTCTTGCATTCAAAGCATAAATATGAGGGGACTTTGGTCTGTTGGTAGCTTCAATCCCATCGTGCGGATTGAAGTGATGTGATGTTACATTGTGCTCCTTTGTGGATAGTTGATGGCCTAGTGTCCATCCATGAGGATGTTTCGGTACCACATGCATAATAAGAGAATTGCATTTTCATTCTAAATGACATATCATGATTTGCATTGAGTTTGTGTAGTGATGTGATGTATTTGACGTTTTGTACAAATGAGTCTTGTGATAATTGAATTGGTTAATAGTCAATGTTTATGATTCTCATTTTTATATTAATTTATTGCATGTGAATTTACTCACCCTGTCTGCCTTGTGTGATGGTCTATTATACCATCCTGCAAATACTCAAGGTTAGCCCGGTGCGTGATCTAGCTTGGAGTTAGTGTGTCGTCGTTGTTTAGTTAGGTGTAGAGTCCTGGTTTGTTGCTAGTAACATCGGGATGGGATTCGATTGAGAACTTTCACTTCATTGTGTTTATTTGATTTAATGTTGGTTTTAGAATATTTGAGATTTAATGATGTTTTGGATTAAATTATGAAAATTTCTTTTAATTAAATACGAAAGGTTGATATTTTGTTTTCCCGCTGCGTAAATGTTGAATTAAAAATTTAATCTTTATGATTTTGTAACTCGTGTTACGGGACATGACTTACAATGAGGTTTAGGACATTTGTTTATGAAGATGTGATACCCTTTTATGAGTTTACTCTGATTTATTTATATTAAATTCACGATGGGGTAGAAAGGGTGTTACATTAGTGATATCAGAGCAGGTCGGTCTGTCCGGTCGTGTCGTGTCGTTGTTAGTCGTGTCGGTTATTGCGTATGAGTGTATTGTGGTTGAGTTGTTCTTTCGATATTGTTGGTGATTTGAATAATGGATGCAAATCATGCTCTTATAGATGTGGTAGCTGCACTTTCTCAAGCTACGGCACAGAACAATGTTCCTGATGAGTTTCATGCCTTGGGGGTATTTCAGAGGAATAATCCGCCAAAGTTTGAGAGTACTCATGAACCGGAGAACGCGCATAAGTAGCTTAAGGAAATTTAGAAGATTTTCAGGACTATGACGTGCTTCGATGCTCAGAAGGTGTAGTTTGTCACCCATATGCTAGATGAAGAGGTTGCGGATTGGTGAGATAATACCTGTCATAGATTGGAAGGAGTTAGAGCTGCAATAACTTGGAATGTGTTCAGGAGGGAATTTATGAGTAAGTACTTTCCTGAAGACACTCGTGGAAAGAAAGAGGTTGATTCCCAAAGCTGAAGCAGGGAAACATGACAGTGGAAGAGTATGTTGCCAAGTTTGGGAGACTAGTGAAGTTTTATCCTCAATACAACTGTGATAATGCTGAGTTGTCCAAGTGCCTGAAGTTTGTGAATGGGCTGAGACCAGAGATCAAGCAGGGGATTGGGTGTTAGCATATCCGCAGGTATGCTCAATTAGTGGACAAAAGTAGAATTTACGATGAGGATAGCCGATCTCGATCTGCTCACTATAAGCAAGTGAGTGAGAAGAAAGAGAAGGGCCAGTTTCGAGGGAAACCTTATGCGACTCCAACTGAAAAAGGGAAGCCGGGGGTTACTGATGGGAAGAAGCCAAGTGGGGGAGCGGGTCCCACTCCTCTCAAGTGCTATAAGTGTGGAGAAGTAGGTCACAAGTTTGATGTGTGCACTAATACAATGATTAGATGTTACAAATGTGGTAAGAGGGGTCACATGAAGGATGAGTGTCCAAATACAGGACCAACTTGTTTCAATTATGGTGAAGAGGGACATATTTGTACTCGATGTCAGAAACTGAAGAAGACTTTTACTGCTGCTCAGACTACTGGCAGAGTGTTCGCTTTGAATTACTCAGAAGCTCAGAATAAGGATAACTTAATTCGAGGTACTTGTTTTATTAACGATGTTGAGTTGGTTGCTATAGTTGATACTAATGATACTCATTCGTTTATTTCGCTTGAGTGTGCGACCAGGTTGAATTTGCCTTTGACTATTATGAATGGTAATATGTTGATAGAGATGCATGCTGACGGTTCAGTTACAACTAACCGTGTATATTTGAAATGTCCTTTGACCATTTATGGTATGGATTTCTTGATGGATTTGGTGTGTTTACCCTTACGCCATATGGATGTCGTGCTTGGTATGAACTAGTTGGAGTTCAACTCTGTGCATATCAATTGTTATACAAAGATGGTAGAGTTTCCGGAGTTTGGTAGTTGCGGGGAGTTGATGTTTTTATCTGCGAAGCAAGTGGATGAACTATTATAAGATGAAGCTCAGATCTTTGCTTTTTTTGCGGCGTTATAGGTTGACCATGAACACGTGAGTATCAAATTACCTGTTGTCTGTAAATTTCTTGATGTGTTTCCGAATGACATTAGTGATTTGCCTCCAGAGAGTGAAGTAGAGTTTGCAGTGGATTTGGTACTAGGTACTAGTCCAGTATCGATGGCTCCATATCGGATGTCATCTTCAGAATTGATTGAGTTGAAGAAACAGCTTGAGGATCTTCTTGAGAAGAAATTTGTTCATCCAAGTGTTTCTCCGTGGTGTGCTCCAGTGTTACTGGTTAAGAAAAAGGATGGTAGCATGAGGTTGTGTGTCGATTATCGACAATTGAATAAGGTGACTATTAAGAATAAATATCCATTTCCGAGGATTAATGATTTGATGGATCAGTTGGTGGGAGCTTGCGTGTTTAGTAAGATTGATTTGAGGTCGGGTTATCATCAGATCCGAGTAAAGGCATATGATATTTCGAAGACAGCTTTCAGAACGAGGTATGGTCACTATGAATACACTGTGATGCAATATCCAATGAACCTGGTGTATTCATGGAGTATATGAATCGAACATTTCATGAGAATTTGGATAAGTTCATGGTGGTTTTTATTGATGACATCCTAATTTATTCAAAGTCAGAAGAAGAACATGAAGGGCATCTGAAGATTGTATTACAAGTATTGAGAGAGAAGAAGTTATATGCTAAGTTGTCGAAGTGCGAGTTCTGGTTGAAGGAAGTGAGTTTCCTTGGACATGTGATTTCTAGTGGTGGAATTGCAGTAGATCCTTTGAAGATTGATGTTGTGTTAAAGTGGGATACTCCGAAGTCTGCAACTGAGGCCAGAAGTTTTATGGGTTTGGCCGGTTATTACCGAAATTTTATAGACGATTTTTCTAAGTTGGAATTGCCTCTGACTCAATTGAATCACAAGGGTCAGTCTTATGTGTGGTATGTTGCGTGCGAGAAGAGTTTTGTTGAATTAAAGATGAGGTTAACGACAACTTCAGTCTTGATTTTTCCTAATCCAATTGAATATTTTATGGTATACTGTGACACTTCAAAGATGGGTCTTGGTGGAGTATTGATGCAGAATAGTCAAGTAGTTGCCTATGCTTCTAGTCAGCTACGTGTTCATGAGAGGAACTATCCTACCCATGACTTAGAGTTGGAAGTTGTGGTATTTGTGTTAAAGATTTGGAGACATTATCTTTTTGGGTCGAGATTTGAGGTGTTCAGTGATCATAAGAGTTTGAAATACTTGTTTGATCAGAAGGAACAAAACATGAGGCAGAGAAGATGATTAGAGATGTTGAAGGATTTTGATTTTGATTTGTGTTACCACCCTGGTAAGGCTAACGTGGTTGCAGATGCTTTGAGTAAGAATACCTTGCATATGCCGATGATGATGGTGAAGAACTTGAGATGATTGAGAAATTAAGAGACATAAGTTTGTTGTGTTATACTACCTCTGAGAGTGTGAAACTGGGTATGTTGAAATTGACTAATGACATTGTGGAAGAGATACAAATAGGACAACAATTAGATTCGAAGTTGGTTGATCAAATGACTTTGATTAAACAAGGTAACAAAGGAGAGTTCCAGATAGATGAGAATGGTATGATGAAGTTTTGAGATCGAGTGTGTGTTCCTTACATTCCAGAGTTGAAGAAAAGTATTCTAGAAGAAGGATGTATCATGATTTACATAAATTGTTTTGGTGGCAGGGTATGAAAAGAGATATTGCGGAATTTGTGTATGCTTGTTTGGTTTTCCAGAAATCGAAGATCGAGCATCAAAAACCTTTAGGTACGATGCAACCGTTGAGTATTCCGGAATGCAAATGTGATATAATTTCTATGGATTTTGTGACAGGTTTTCCGAAGACGGTGAAGGGAAATGATTCCATTTGGGTGATTGTTGATCGATTAACTAATTCGGCTCATTTCTAACCGATGAAGATTAATCACTCCATGTCGAAGCTAGCAGAGATGTATATTGATGAGATCGTGAAGTTGCATGGGATACTTTCAAGTATCATTTCGGATAGAGATCCACATTTTACATCGAGATTTTGGAAGATTCTACAAGATGCTTTGGGAACCAAGTTGAGGATGAGTTCCGCTTATCATCCGCAGATGGACGGTCAAACGGAATGGACTATCCAATCTTTAAAGGACTTACTGAGGGATTGTGTGTTGGATCATGGAGGGCGTGGGATAGTCATTTGCCGTTGATTGAGTTTACTTATACCAATAGTTTTCATGCGAGTATTGGTATGGCTCCGTATGAAGCATTGTATGGGAGGCAATGTAGAACTCCTTTGTGTTGGTATGAATCAGGCAAGAGTGATGTACTCGGGCCTGAGATTGTGCAGGAGACGACTGAAAAGATTAAGATGATTCAAGAAAGAATGAAGACTTCACAAAATCTTCAGAAGATTTATCATGATAAGAGGAGGAAAACACTTGAATTTCAAGAGGGAGATCATGTGTTCTTGAGGGTTACTCCAGTGACTGGTGTCGGGAGAGCTTTGAAGTCAAGAAATCTCACTTCGCGTTTCATTAGACCGTATCAAATTTCACAAAGGGTCAGAGAGGTAGCATATCAGATTGCATTACCACCATCGCTTACGTATTTACATGATATTTTTCATGTGTCACAGCTATGGAAGTACATTTCAGATCCGTCGCATGTGATTTAGATGGATGATGTTAGGGTAAGAGATAATTTAATTGTGGAAGTTTCGCCAGTACGGATAGATGGTAGAGAGATGAAACGATTAAGGGGTAAAGAGATTTCATTAGTGAAGGTATTATGGGGTGGACCAACTGGTGATAGTTGGACTTGGGAACGTGAAGACCAAATGAAGGAATCGTATCCGACGTTGTTTGCTTCAGATACATTTTCAAGGACAAAAATTCTTAAGTGGGGGAGAGTTGTAACACCCCAAAGTTGATTTTTGATTTATTTGACATAATTGCTATGAATTTTGAGGATTTCTTGATGCTATGATGTTGTGATGGTTTAGATTAATATTTTGATAATATTAATTTAGAAGTAGTGTGACATTACTTAATTATTTAAGATTAATTAAATAAAATAAGAGAAATAAGGATTTGAGGATATTGAGGTCTTTTGGTAGAAGATTAGTGAGGCAAAAGATTGGAAAAGTCTAATGAGGTCCTAGGGGCAAGATTGATTATGAGGGTAGAGTTTGGGTTGTACGATCATTTGGAACGATCGTACTTGGGAAAAGAGAAGGAGAGCTATGAAGAACAAAGCTAGAGTTTGAAGGCTTGAGGTTTTTGCGAGAAGTTATCGAAATAATTCATGGAACCTAAGGTATGGGGAGTAATTCTATTCGGTATTAGTAATAGAGAAATAGGAATTGGGGGTTTTGAGGGAGAATCTTAGGTCTATGGGGTTTTGTTGAGGAAACTTGATGTAAGAAGATGAATTATTATGAATTTGATGATAAACAATGATGTTATATGATATGTTTGGTGATACCATGATGAATGTGGAATGTGTTAATGATTTTCTGGTTTATTGTTGCTGAAAACTCGTTTTTAGAGGGGTTATGTCGCAGAGGGGCAATCTGAGATCGCAGGGTTTTCTCGCAAAATCGTGATGCTCGCTTAGCAAGCTACAACTCTCTTAGAGAGCGAATGAATATTTTGGACCTCTCAAAACAGAGAGTTATTCGCTTAGCAAGGGGGGTAGCTCGCTTAGCGAGACCTGACATTTATCGAAAAATTATTTTAATTCTGAAAAATTATTTAACTGATCTACCTTGGTGTTATAAGATGTTATGATGTTGTAGCAAAGTTTATGTTGTGTTTAAAGGCTATATGCGTAGGAATTTGTGATAAAAATGATGTACGATGAGTTGAGATGTTTGCGAGTTTTATGAAGTATGATGATATGAATTAGAGGAAGATGTTAAATGAGTGAATAATATGATGAATTATGAGGAATGTGGATGCAATAATTTGGTTTGTTATGATGTGTATTTATATTGCATCTTGTATTCATAGCATAAATATGAGGGGACTTTGGTCCGTTGGTAGCTTCAATCCCATCGTGCGGATTAAAGTGATGTGATGTTATGATATGCTCCTTTGTGGAGGGTTGATGGCCTAGTGTCCATCCATGAGGATGTTTCGGTACCACATGCATAATAAGAGGATTGCATTTTCATTCTAAATGATATAACATGATTTGCATTTAGTTTGTATAGTGATGTGATGTATTTGACGTTGTGTACAAATGAGTCTTGTGATGATTGAATTGGTTTGTAGTCTATATTTATGATTCTCATTTTGATATTACTTTATTGAAAGTGAATTTACTCACCCTGCCTGCCCGCCTTTTGTGATGGTCTATTATGCCATCCTGCAAATACTCAAGGTTAGCTTAGGGCGTGATCTAGCTTTGAGTTAATGTGTCGTCGTTGTTTAGTTAGGTTTGGAGTCTTGCTCTGTGTCTAGTAACATTAGGATGGAATTCGCTTGAGAACTTTCAGTTCATTGTGTTTATTTGATTTAATGTTGGTTTTAGAAGATTTGCGATTTAATGATGTTTTGGATTAAATTATGAAAATTTCTTTTAATTAAATATGAAAGGTTGATGTTTTGTTTGTCCGCTGCGTAAATGTTGAATTATAAATTTGATCTTTATGATTTTGTAACCCGTATTACGAGACATGAATTACAATGAGGTTTAGGAAGTTTGTTTATAAAGATGTGATACCCTTTTATGAATTTACTTTGATTTATTTATATTAAATTCATGATGGGTTAGAAAGGTGTTACACGTACCGCTTTTGAAAGATCATAAGTGCAAGGAATTTGACAAAAACAAGAAGGTATGGGACATAAATCCTCCAGTTCATCCTATAGGATCTTGAGGTCGGTAAAATAAGTCGATAAAGAATGATCACCCTATTGAATAGAATGAAGATCACAAAGAAGGTTAGAGAAACATAAATGGTTACCTTTTGTGAAACGATCACAAAGGTCTTCCCACAAGTCAAAGGCATAATCAAAGCAAATTGTGGATTGAACGATATGTGGAGAGAGCATGTGATTGATCCAAGAAAGCAACATATTATTGGCTCGATCCTAAAGTTCATAATCTGGGTCAGAAGAAGGAGGTTTGAGGACGATACCATTGATGAAGGAAATGTTTTTCTTCGAGGTTAAAGCACGTTTCGTGGATTTACTCCAGTTGTGGTAGTTATTGTCATCCAGAGATGGCCCAACGATGGTGGCACCAGGATTCTCACCGAGATGAAGATAATAAGGGTTTCAAGGGTTTATTGCCGGATCAACTAACCCAGATTTGGGATCTTCTTTCATAAGGGATTTGTTGGATTTATCGTCGAATGCCATGGAAGAAGCAGAAAGGTGCAGAAAGAATGATGATCAAGAAGAAATGATGAAGAACAAAAGCGAAAAGATGAGGTTGTTTGGGTTTATCAACAAATAACGTATAACAATTTGTGTGCATATGATATAGTGAAGATGCAGTACATGGAGGGAAAGAATGAATGAATCTCAATCTGAATATTATGTAAAGAATGTGCGTATAACCATAATAACCAAAGTGCCTATAGTCTACATATATAATCAATGGGCCTTATACACTATACAAGACCTGGCCAATATCACATAAAGCCTATCGACTTTAATATAAGGTAAGCCCATCATTATATGACATTCAAATATTTAAAGTGTGAAAACATATTTTCTCTATCCTCTCTTGAGAAACTTATCAGGTTTGGAATATTAATCTTTAGTTCTAAAACTTCTAGTGTTACAAAACCTCATATAACTATACCATCATGTGACAGTGACTCATTCTCGATGTATATCACACAACTCATGATATATATGACGAGTTTATTTAGAGAAGGAAGTTTCCCAATTGTGGAAGATGTAAACAATTTTCACAGCCCACGAGTTTTAAATGCTTTAAATTGTTGAGAGAAAGACAAGGTATCCATGGTGGAAACTACTCATCCATATATCCTTCCAAAGTCAATTCTTGAAGCTGTTATTTATGAGGTTGAAGTAAATTAAGAATCTACTTGATGTTTTGTTGCAAGTGAGATTATTCATTTCCCTCCCATGAAAATTGCAAAAAAAATCAAGTGCTTACTTGACATATGGCTTCTTTAGCGTCCGTAACAAATTTCACTCTCTCAAGAACCCGTAAAGACTGAAATGTTAATATATGGGGAAAAAGTATGCCATTGTGATCCCCTATATGTAGTTCTTCAATGATTTAGCACTACTCAGACGTATCAAATCTATTTTCTTAAACGAACTCCCTCTATAAAATGATATATAGCATATTCTTTTAGAATTATTAGGCATGTCATCATTATCAATAATGTAACATGCTTCATATGAAACAAATCAATCAAGATCATGAAAAAGATCATGCATCTTGAAACATACACATTTGCCAAATTGATTTGTCTTAACATCTTGAAAAAATGATCTCCAATATAATTCATTTCATACCTTATTTTCCATGTCTTCCTCGTCCAACAATCCATTGGATGAAATAAAGCCATTAGCCATCCAAAAGCTCAATAAAAAAACTTCTTGCTTATTCTTTCATCTTTCAGAAAATGCATAGAAAGCAAAACATCATCTCAATTTTACTGGAAAATTAAATTAATTTAATCTCAAGGCAGACATGACATAATCTTTATTTTGCAAATTTTATAGCTTGATTTCTCTGACATGGAGCCACTCATTTTCTTCTATTTTAAAATGCAAAGACTTCCTAATGCTATTGTCACAAGAGGCACCCACACACTACTTTAGCATATCCTTTCCTATGACCACAAGCTTTGTCTATTATACTTCATTTGGTCTAAAAACTTATTTCTTAAATAATTCCCAACAATCTATGTCAGATAGTTTTGATAACTCGTGAGGATACATTGTTCCCATGATTTCTTTTATTTTTGAACGACGAGTAATGACCAAAAATGAAACCCCCTTTCCTCCACAAGCATATAGAGATCCCACTTTGCCAATTCTCTTGTTTATAATCTCATACGTCATCCAAAACCAACTAATATCTTTTTCCATGTAGTATATCTTGAAGTCTTCTTTGTAGTCACTACAACAAATAAGACATTTCATGACGAAATGTTCACCTTGAACAGTTTAAAACTGAGGGAATATATCTTGGGAGTGTCATGTTCTCTCTCTCTCTCTCTCTCTCTCTCTCTCTCTCTCTCTCTCTATATATATATATATATATATATATATATATATATATATATATATATATATATATATATATAAAACCTATTTCCTCGATTTTCTTAAAAATTGAGGGGAATATAGCTATAAGGGAGTTCACATTGAATCTCAATTATTGAATTTTATGTTTTTTTTAAAGGAGCCCGTGTGTGAGGTTACATGTGTTTTTTTGTAATAGTGAGTGAATTCTCACAATCAATTTTAGTTTATGCTTCTATGATTGCTTTTGTCAATCTTTTCAAACTAAAATCATCTGAAACGCTACCCGTACAAGGTGCCAAAACACACACAAATAGTTTAAATTAAGGTCTGTTTGTTTCAGCTTTAAAAAATGAATTTTTTTCTTTGTATTTTCAAAAATAGATTTTACAAAACCGTGTTTCAAAATATTACAAGTTCTTTTATAATAGTTTTTTCTAAATTAAAAGATTTATTTTGATATCCTATAACATAAACATACATTATTGAAGATCAAAAGATAGTTCAAATCGTACTTTTTTAAAAAGTAGTTTTTCAAAAATGATTTTTATAAAAATCTATTTGAAATAGCTTCAAAATTAAGTGTTTTTTTTTGAAATTTTGATATCCAAATAAAGTTTCAATAAAATGATGAAATATCTAAAATAGCATTTTAAGAGTAACAATTCAAACTAAATTTTTATTTGAAGCTTTTATGATTTTTTTTTTATACACAAAATTAAGTTACACTATAAAAATCATTTAAAAAAGAAAAAACAAACATACCCTTACTCTAATAATTTTAACTAAATAACTCATTTGAGTGTTGTAGTAATAACCTTATGTAGAATGTAATTCCTTGTGTCGGAGTAGGTAGTGATCGATAGAAACAGGGAAGTGTCGAAACTTGTAGTGTGTTTCGAGTAACATTAGATGTCGAAGTGTCAAAATAGGTTGCTTGACACAAGATTTCGACTTAGGCCAAAATATATATTTTGGACTTTTGTATATTTGGGGCATTATTTTAGGGAGCAATATAGCTCAATTATAAATAGAGGGAGTAACCTCCTATTTTAAATAAGAAGTAGAATAATCTTATAATTACTTGCAGTTGCAACATTAACAAGTTTTCCATTATTTGTGAGCAGAGATAGACTCTGCAAAAATCATTTTATTCTCCAAATTTTTGTCAAACCCTATTTTTCTTTATTCTTCATTAATAATTTTTGCGCAAAATCATTCTTGAAATCAAGATGTAATTGATTCACTCAAATAAAGAGTGAAGAACAAGGGATTTTGATCGATTGATTGAATCTTGTTTATTAAAATTACTTCATAATTACTCAAAATATTGGTATAATTCCAACAAACCTCACATGTTCACTTCTTCTTTACAATACTAAAAGCTTGTTCCATCGTATCAAAACTCTAGCTCACTACTTCGCTACACATTTTTGGTTCCATAATTGAACATGTTTGATGATAAAAAGAAGTTACAAGTGTTAGAAATTTCTTTCAATTAAATGAATTGTACCAAGTCTAGAATCGTGAATGAAATCACTTTCCTTAAAAGTATTTCAAGCACTCTCCAAAATGTCTTAGAGTTGGAACACATGAATACTCAGGATAATTCAGCCTTTATTGAGTCTGCGCAAGACCGACGAAAACTCGATTATGTAGCGAAGAGTGTTTAGAATTTTGTATAAGAGAGTATTTGGTTTGTAATATGTTTTCTGAATTCCGGAATGAGGTATTTATAGGCATGCATGTGTTGTTTCACAAGGTTGCGACCTTGATGAAACAATACCTTTTAACCAAAAGTTGTAATGTTTCCAGCCATTGCCTATTTTAATTTCGCAACAACACTTCACGAAGTGTTGCTTCTCTTCCACTTTTTTTGTCATTTTGGAACACACCAGTTGAGCATTTAATTCTCATAAATTATAACAATCCCCCAATTGTTCTAATAATGACAAAACCAATTCCTAAAAAGAGAAACAAAGAATTTTAATACAATTAAGTATATTTCGATTTGAACTTAACCTTAGTAAGAATAACGCAAAGTCTAATCGGAATGTTAGGTAGCTATGCTTTGAACCGTTATCCCATGTGATTAGACCGACATTACCATACACACACTCTTTAATGGTTCTTCGCCTATATCTCTCGTCTAGCATTATTTATGGCCATGTGCTTTTCCTGTTTTCATGAATTTTACATGAGAGAAACTCTAACTCTCACTTTGAGACGACACCATCTTGAAATTCATATATGTGAAGTTCATTTTTGTATCCATTTCCTTGGAACGCATATCCTTGATATGAAACTTCATTAAAAGTTTCAAAAAACTCAACCCTCGATATATAATAGTCAACATCATCGCAAAATGTTATACAATCATCCAAATTAATGACTTGTTGTTACCCATTGAATCTTAGGTTAAGATTTATTAACTTCAGATTGGGTTGCTATCATTGTTAAAACCCTTATTCAAGGAGTTTCAACCCTATTCCTCTTGAGATAGTCTTTACTAAGTCTCTGCTGGCCAATGGCTTAGTAAATGGATATGCTAAGTTATAGCTAGTTTGAATATATGTCAGTGAAATGATCCCATCCTTAATTAATTTTCTTACGAGAGAGTGTCTTAGACCTATGTGTCTAGACTTTCCATTATATACTTCACTGAATGCTCTAGCTAGGGTGGCTTAACTGTCAAAATGTATTAACACTTTTGAAATATTGTCTTTAGTCAATGAAACTTCCAACAGAAGGTCTCTCAAACATTTTGCTTCTTCACCATCAGAAGCAAAAGTCTCAAACTCTGATTTTATGGTTGAGAGAGTGATCCACATTTGTTTCTTGCTCTTCCAAGAAATTTCACCCTCAACTAGTGTAAATATTCATCCAAATACATATTTACGATATTAAACACTCGATATCCAACTTGCCTTGGTATATCTTTCTAATATGGAAGAAAATCTACCATAATGTAGATCAAGATTTTTGTTTTGTTTTCATAATATAGCCGAAAATCCTAATGATGGCCTTCCAGTGCTCACCATTTGGATTGCTAGTAAAAGTTACTCATTTTACTAATTATAAATGTTATGTCGGTTATAGTACATTGCATATTTTAATTGAACCACAACTCTTCCATCATTCTTTTGAAGTTTGACACTAGAATCAAATAAAGTGGTCATTTATTTAAAGCGTAAGTGTTTGAACTTATGATCGCTTGACTATATATCTAAAGGAATGGTTCTGCAAGTGCACAGTCGTACGTGTAGTTTTAAAGATTATCGATCCCTCAGAGACTTAAAAATCGATCTAACGTTATCTAGTATCACAGTGTAAAGCTAAGGCTAATTGTTTCTTTTTGGTTGGCTTATGGCAGAAATAATTAGATCTAGAGTTTAATTAATAGATAATAACAATATATCCGTATGTAACTCGTTAATTGTCGGGAATTAAATCAAATATCAGTTAAGGCTAGTATGCTAAAAATACTTCTTAGTGGAAAAATACTCATTTAAAAATCCTTGTCTCAAACTTTCGCTCTTTTGATTTAGATTAAATTACTAAAGTCATATGCCTGCTTTCGCTCGCCCATAAGTGTTTAGAAATCCTTTTTGAAAATAAATAAATCCCAATTAATTTTAAACCCTCAAACTTTCGTTCTGTTGAATTTAAAATAAATGCTAAACCTCAGTTATCCGGTTAAATTCACAAACTTTCGTTCTATTGAATTTACCTTAATTTACTTTCCTTATTTTCATAACAAAAAGTATTAAAATTAATTTAAGAGATCTCGCCTAATTTGTAAATTTAGTAAAATAATTTATACCGATTAATTCGTCTACATACGGATATATATAAAATTTAGCTAGACATAATAAATAAAATAACAATGCAGAAAAAATATAATTTAAATAAACTACTCATAATAAATAAATCAAACATAAGAAATTAAATAAACAATAAAATAAAATAAAAACATGAATAATAATAATGGTGAGATGTTTCTTTGTTCCAAACTCCAATCCGTACAAGAGAAATAGCAAAAAATACTCACTAAACTAAATTAATAAAACTGGAAAAATAATGCTTTGATTTGTTGCTCCAATCTCCTAAAAAAAACTGTATGTAAAACTAATGGAAATTGATGCTATTTATAGGAGTGAAAATTCATAATAGGTTGAGAAAATATAGGATTTAATGGGCCTATTATTGGGCTTCAAAACAGACTGATTTTGCATGAGAAGCGGACGCCGTAAAGACCGGGCGGGTAGAGACTTAGCAAAAGTGGTCTGCGCCACGTTCATGTGGCTTACGCCACGTTCAGTAAGGTGTGGTGGGCGCCACACTCATGGCTTGCGCCATGTGTATGTGTGGTGGGACCCACCACCTTTATTTTCCTTCCATTTCCTTTCTTTCCTTCTATTTTCTTTTTTCCTTCTATTTTCTTTCTTTGCATTTTCTTTCTCCAATTAAATTCTTTTTCTTCAATTTAATTCTTTTCTTCACTTTTTCGACTTTTTTCCAATTGACTCGATTTTCTGCAATAATAAATAAATATAGTAAATAACAAAAAATAAATTCGGAAAACTTAATAAAACATAATATTTATTTATGTAAATCAAGCCAAAAACACGATATAATTTCGTGTTATCAAATTCCCCCACACTTAAACCTTTGCTTGTCCTCAAGCAAAAAAAATAATGAAACAACCTAAGTGCTAGTTAAGATTAGACACGAGTATCATATGCATTAGTTAGAAAGATAAGTACTATGTATTGATACTAATGATACCGTAATGACACTTTTTATCTTGAAAAATAATCGAGAACTCCTATCTTATACAGACAAATCCGAATCATGTTATTATACCTCGACCCACACACCTCTCTTTCATTCTAGCGCAATCACATTAAGCCCGTTATCCCTTCACACTCATGGTAGGATAGCCTGTTAGTGACTATGATCTCATTTTCATCAATTTTTTTCTTTTTGCATATATCAATAAAATAAAGAATTTTACACCGTTGGGCTAAATGATCGGGTAAGGACCACCTAACTTAGAAGGAGAATTTCTTTTCATTCATTCATTTTTTTTCTTGATTTATTCTTTTAACTTTGAGATCATACACTTATTTGCATCGGCTTCCTACTTAGTGTGTGCTTAGGATGGTGCTGACTGCTAATATAAACTAATAAAGAGGGTGGTTTTGACATAATAAGTATTTAAATTCATCCGCATAATCAAGGGGTTCAAGGTGTAAGGACGGTACCTATATTATCAATACTTTTCCTAAGTCTTTCTAGAATGTCCTGTTTCTAGCATCGTGTCATTTCTAAAATAATATATATATATATATATATATATATATATATATATATATATATATATATATATATATATATATATATATATATATATATATATATATATATATATATATATATATATATATATATATATATATATATATATATATATATATATATATATATATATATATATTTATTATGGTTCAAGAAAATTGGGTAAATCTGATTCGAAACAGAAATTTCGTGAAATGGCTCGATTTAGCATAATAAATTTTTTTTTTTTTAAATATGCGAAATTAAAATTTCTACCTAGAAAGCAAAAATTAAAAACAATAAATTTCCTCCCCCACACTTAAATCGAGCATTGTCCCCAATGCGTCAAAATAAGGTGGAAAAAGGAAAGTGAAACCTGTGATGTCAGCTACCCACGACTGCCTCTGCCTCATATGCGTCTGACATTTCCTGACGTGCCCACGTTTGGATTCTCTTCTTCTGTCTGGAAGGACATGTCGGCCATTCCGTGGATAAGCTCTGTCATGCGGTTTTGTCCTTGTTGCATTTGGTGCAAGATTTGCAGCATGTTATTCTGCTGAGCGTGCATCTCAGTTTGTTGAGCATACATCTGGTTTTGTTGCTGCAACAGTAATGCTTGCTGAGTTGTCAGATTTTGGATTCTTTGGTCTCTTAAGGCATTTGCTTCGCCTTGTAGCATCAACTCATGTAGAATCCCTTCAAGACCTTCACGTGGTTCGTCCTCGGGTCTCCTCGGGACTCGCCTTGTAGAAGTACCTGCAACATAATCAGAAGAAAATTCTGCATCTTGTGCGGGTGGGTTAGGTTCATCATCAGCCCCGCCAGCGGCATCATTCATCGGAATGTGCGCGGGGCGTGTGTCAAAATAAAGAAAATTCCTCTCGTTAGTCACATCAGTGCGACTTGGGTTTGGTAAAATAAAACCCGTTAACACTTTATTACCAATTAAAAGCTCGTATTTTCCGTCTCTACGTGGTTTTACTAATTTCATATTCCTAGCTGTATTTAAATCGATGGTTTCGACGGGAATAGATTCCATTGTAGAGAAATGTGCTTCTAATCCTAAGACTCTAGCAATTGTGGTAATAAGACCGCCAAAGGATATAGGTCCTTTGTCGGCGGTTACAGTTTTCATATGATGAAGAATAAAACGGGACATGATTTATTTTAAATTGTGCAAAAGCAGCCATGAGATACATCAGTTCGCGTTCATTTACCTTACTCGTGTTTGACCGACCAAAAACAGTTGTGGCTAAAATCTGATGAAAATAGCGGATGGCCGGGTTGTGAATAAGGGTGGCTCTAACACCTTCGATATTTTGTAAGAAAGTTCCCGTTATTCCTTTCCAAAACATTTTATACGAACTTACCCATTGTTCCCCGGTGGGCATTTCATATCGCACACCCTCCCCTACAGGAAATTTCAACAAAACAGCAAGTTGATCGAAAGTATAAGTGTAACTTTCGTTAAACATTCGAAAACAGGTTGTTTGATTTTCATCATCAATAATTAATGAGCTCAGAAATTCGGCGGTTAACCGAATATAAACAGGATCATGGAAGGATAGAAAATGTTTTAAATGAATTCGTTCGAGCAATATATCAACACTTTCTTTCAATCCTAAAGTTTCTAAACAGGTTAAATCGGCATACCTTGTGGACTCAATACCTCGGTCGAGAAGACTTCGGAATAAATCGGCTTGGGCCTGAGTTCTGAAAAGGATACGGGATCCTGGATTTTGCTCCATAATTTCCTCTCTTGCTTTCTTACACTTAAGGTTATAAAGAAATTTTATAGTAGAAAATATATTTTTGAGTGTAAGAGAAATGTAGAGTTAGGGGGGTATTTATAGGAGTGAAAAATTAAATGGGGGTAGTTGGTAATTAATTTTTGGAGGTAAATTTTGAAATTTGAAATTTGAATTTGAAATTTGAAATGTTTATGACAAATGCATGGATATTAATTATGCATGAAGGACATTTGTAAGTATTGATATGACTAATGCATGCAAAAATTTAAGAAGAAAATTGATGGTATGTGGAAATGTGAAATGTAGTCAAAATTAGAGTGTTTAAAGAATAGAATGAGTAAAAGTTATGCATAAAAAATAATCAAAATAAAAAGAAGTACAGGAAAATAAAGAAAAGGAAAAAATGGTGGCCCCCACTTTAAAGGGCATGGCACAGGCCATGCTTGGAGGTGTGGAAGAAGGCGCAGGCCACATGGTGCCTGGCGCGGGCCATGCTTTGCGGCGCAGGCCGTGCTTGGTGTGTGGGTGGGCATGGCACGGGCCATGCCTGTGTGGGAGGGGTTTTTTTTTTTTGTTATAACTTTAAATAATTTATTTAATATTATTATTTTCCTTCTTTTTTTATTTTTTTTATTTTTATATAATGGAAATAAAATTGTGTTTTTTAATAATAATAATCAGAAATTGAAAAGTCAGATAAATAGATACATAAATATTAAAACAGAAATGATAATACTAATTTTAACAATTTAAAATACGGAAACATTAATATTAGAAAAGAAAAGGAAAATACTGTAAGTAATTAAAGCTTAATAAATTCTCATAGAAACAACTTAAACAAAAACAATTAAAATAAATTCATACGGAAATTGAAAATCCTAATTAATCTTAAGAATGAAAATACTAACTACGGTTAACGTTGTTGTTAGTCAGACCGGCTGAAAATAAAAGCTGATGAAAGTTATCCAGCTGCTCAGTGACAATGTCCATGAAACCGAAAAAATCCATTCTCATAGCATCAATATTTGTATTAATGTTATCAAGTTGATTTTGTAAATTTGCAATGGCGGTGGAGTGGTCGACAGGTGGGTCAATAGGTATCTCAGGTGGTACTAAATCAGCATCAGACATATAATGGTCATAGACTTCAGATATCATAGGTGATTCAGGAGGCGAAGGAGGGGCAATGGGAATGCTTAAGTCATATAACCAATTATTTCTATTGTGCAGGCTGGTCCGTTCATGGTTAGGTAAGGTGAAAAGATGGACAACCTCATTATTAATCAGTAGGTCAAAGGTGTCAGGTCCGAGGTTTCCTATAATTCTATGGTCGAAGCAAAAATCAATATTCATAGGTCGGATCGCACCTAAGGGGTGTATTTGGTTTAGTTGTCATCTTAAGCCAATTTTATTTGCTATTATAGTTACTAGGCCACCTATGGGTATAGCTATACGAGTGTTCTGAATGAGGCGGACAAAACTAACTATCATGAAGATAGCTCCATTAATAGGTCGGCCTAGGGAAGTACAGTAAAGGATAAATAGCTTGTCTCGTGATACAGAGGTATTATTCTCCTCTTTACCAAAAAGGGTGTGGGCTAGTGATTTATGAAAGTAACGCAAAGCAGAGTTATGAATATTCTCAGAAAACATATCATAGGGTTCAGCCTCATTATTCCCTGTGATGGTACCCCAGAAATCATTAAGTGCATGGTTCATTAGTAATTCCTCACGAGTAGCAGTGAAAACATCAGGGCCATTTGGAAACCCCAGAAGTTCCGCAAACTCGTTATGGGTGAAGGAAAAATCTATGTTGAACATCCTAAAGGTAATTAATCCTTTGTTAATTCCTAGACCATGGTTTGGTAAATGGATTAGTGAGCTTAAAAACTCTAGTGTAAGTTCACGATAGGTGTTAAACCTTTGTCGGATAAGTGCAGCATCCCACCCTATCTGACTGTAAAGAAAATAGACACTATCTTTTATGCCTAACTTAGTTAAAGTGGGCTCATCATGATAAATGGTCAGTGTCAAAGATCTTTGTGATAATGCTTCATATCTTCGTCGATGTGCTCTTCCCTTGAAAACAATGTTCGTGTTGTCTATTAGTTCCATTACTAATGTTAGAGCTTAGCTAAATAGTTAGCCTGTAAGTAAGTAATCAACGCGAAAAAGGTTAGTAGGAAGAGATGAAAGTAATTATACCGTAGTTAGATAGGATTAAAACAAATAATAAACATAAATAATTTTAATAAAAACAAAAAATATAAATAATAGAATCAACAAAGATTTAAGTAGATATAATAAGTCTAAAGAAAGGGAAATTGTGGGTTGCCTTCCACATAGCGCTTCGTTTTTAAGGGTTAAGGTCAAGGGCTCGACCGCACATTTTTAAGGGTTAATCATTTGGTTGAGCGGGCAGCTCATCTAGTAAGAGACTAGTTACGTAATTTCGGTTTTCAAACATGTGATAGTGCTTAAGGCGTTGACCGTTTACTATGAATGGGGCTCCCGTGTTTCCTTTGATTTCAACGGCTCCACTAGGAAAAACTTTAGTAATTAAATACGGCCCAGCCCATATGGAACGTAGTTTACCCGGAAAAAGTCTCAATCTTGAATTAAATAAAAGCACAGTATTTCCTTCGTTAAACTCTTTTTTGGAGATACGTCGATCATGCCATCTTTTCGTGCGTTCTTTATAAATTTTGGCGTTCTCGTAAGCATCTAGTCTGAGCTCTTCTAATTCATGGAGATCTAGAATTCGTTTTTCTCCTGCAGCTGATGAATTTAAATTTAGGGTTTTAATAGCCCAATAAGTTTTGTGTTCTAATTCAACTGGAAGTTGACATGACTTTCCGTAAACTAACTTAAAGGGGGTAGTTCCTATCGGGGTTTTAAAAGCGGTTCTATATGCCCATAAAGCTTCTTGTAATTTAGACGACCAGTCTTTTCTAGATATAGCAACAGTTTTCTCTAATATTTGTTTTATCTCTCTGTTGGAAACTTCTACTTGTCCACTTGTTTGTGGATGATAGGGTGTTGCAACTCGGTGCCTAACTCCATACTTCAATAATAATTTCTCAAAGATTTTGGAAATAAAATGTGATCCACCGTCACTGATGACTAGTCTTGGTACACCGAATCTCGGAAATATTACGTTCTTAAATAATTTGATTACTACTCGTGTATCATTGGTCGGAGAAGCTATAGCCTCGATCCATTTTGAAACATAATCAACGGCGACGAGTATGTATTTATTTCCAAAAGAAGATGGGAAAGGTCCCATGAAATCTATTCCCCATACATCGAAGACTTCTACTTCTAGGATTCCTTTCTGCGGCATCTCATCACGTCGAGAAATGTTTCCAGTTCGTTGACATCGGTCACAGTTAATAATTGCAATATGGACGTCCTTCCATAGATTAGGCCAGAAGAGGCCAGCTTGCAGAATTTTAGCACAGGTTTTTGAAGTGCTCGCATGTCCACCATAAGGGGCGGAATGGCAATGAGTTATTATGCTGTCTATTTCATCTTCTGGAACACATCGACGGAAAATACCATCGGCACCTCTTTTGAAAAGAAGTGGTTCATCCCAATAGTAATGTTTAAGGTCGTGAAAGAATTTTTTCTTTTGCTGGTAAGTTAGATCGGGTGGAAGTACTCCGGCTGCGAGGTAGTTGACAAAGTCAGCATACCATGGTAGTCCTGTAGTTACAACTCCTTTGGGTTTTTGTTTGCTTGGATCTAGTCGGGCCAGATCGCTTCTTATCTGTGCTACGAGTTGTTCATAAGGAAACTCATCATTAATAGGAAGTTCTTCTGGTTTAATACCTTCTAATCTAGATAGATGGTCTGCTACTACGTTCTCGGAACCTTTCTCATCTTTGATTTCTAAATCGAATTCTTGCAGAAGTAGAATCCATCTTAAAAGTCTAGGCTTGGCATCCTTTTTAGTCAGTAAGTACCTAATAGCTGCGTGGTCTGTGTAAACAATTATTTTAGCTCCTACTAAGTAAGAACGGAATTTGTCAAGAGCGAACACAACAGCTAAAAGTTCCTTTTCTATGGTGGCGTAATTCATTTGGGCAGGGTCTAAGGTTCTACTTGCGTAATATATTGCGTGAAGCTTCTTATCCCTTCTCTGTCCCAAAATTGCACCTACGGCAAAATCGCTCGCATCACACATGATTTCAAATGGTAATTCCCAATCCGGAGGTTGCATGATAGGTGCGGAAATGAGAGCCGTTTTCAGCTGGTCGAATGCTTGCTGACATTTTTCATCGAAGATAAAGTCAGCGTCTTTCATTAATAAACCAGTAAGAGGTTTTGTAATTTTCGAGAAATCCTTAATAAATCGTCGGTAGAAACCGGCGTGTCCTAAAAAACTTCTTATTTCTCGTACCGTTTTTGGAGGTTGAAGATTTTCTATTATTTCTATCTTGGCTTTATCAACCTCAATTCCTTTCTCCGAAACAACATGTCCTAGAACAATTCCCTGTTGGACCATAAAATGGCACTTCTCCCAATTCAAAATGAGGTTTACTTTCACGCATCTTTCGAGTACCATTTCTAGGTTTGATAGGCATTCTTCAAAGCTTTGCCCACAGACGGAAAAATCGTCCATAAATACTTCCATAATGTCATCTATAAAATCAGCGAAAATTGACATCATGCACCTTTGAAATGTTGCAGGGGCGTTGCATAGTCCGAATGGCATTCGTCGGTAAGCGAATGTACCATAAGGGCAAGTGAAAGTGGTCTTTTCTTGGTCATCGGGATGAATAGGGATCTGAAAAAATCCTGAATAACCGTCTAAATAACAGAAATAAGAATGTTTAGCCAATCGTTCTAACATTTGATCAATAAACGGCAGTGGGAAATGGTCTTTTCGAGTGGCTTTATTTAGTTTTCTATAATCAATACACATTCTACTCCCTGTAACAACTCTTTGTGTTATGGATGCACCTTTTGCGTTTTTAATCACTGTAACACCTCCTTTCTTTGGCACTACATGCACTGGGCTGACCCATTGGCTGTCTGAGATAGGATATATGATTCCGGCTTCAAGTAACTTTTGCACCTCGTCTTTTACCACTGCACTTAGGTTTGGGTTAATCCTCCTCTGGTGCTCTCTAGAAGACTTACAATCTTCCTCTAGCATGATTCTAGGCATACAGATGGAAGGGCTTATCCCTTTCAAGTCAGAAATGTTGTATCCTAAAGTAGTTGGGTATTTCTTTAGAACGTCTAAAAGCTTCTGAGTTTCAAGTGTTCCTAAACTGGAATTTACTATCACCGGTCGCTTACATTCGATGTCTAGGAATTCATATCTTAAGTTCCTAAGTAAGGTTTTTAACTCTGAATAAGTTTCTTTAGGTCCTGGCATATGGTCTGGTGTAAGTGCTAAGCTTTCGCTTAGACTATCATCTTGATATGGTTTTTGCCAGTCGCCATCTTTGAGAATCGGAGGGGTTTGAATTTTCATGATTTCAGAATAAGTAGTTTCTTTCATTCCCATCTCTCTTACACACTCGTCAATGACATCCAATAAATAGCATGTGTCCTCTATAGCCGGTGATTGTAAGAATTGTGTTAAAATAAATTCAACTTTCTCTTCACCTACTTCAAAGGTTAGCTTACCTTTCTTTACATCAATAATAGCTCCAGCGGTAGCTAAGAATGGTCTTCCTAGTATGATAGGTGTAATGGCATCTTCAGTGATGTCCATGATTATAAAATCAGTAGGAATGTAGAATTGACCTATCCGTACTGGGACATTCTCTAGAATGCCTACAGGATATTTAATAGAGCGGTCGGCTAATTGAATAGACATTTTAGTAGGTCTTAACTCTCCCATATCTAGCCTTTTGCAAATTGTTAAGGGCATAACACTGATACTAACTCCTAAGTCGCACAGAGCTTTGTCAATGACAAATTTTCCAATTACACAGGGTATGGAGAAACTACCTGGGTCTTTTAGCTTAGGAGGCATATTGTTTTGAATTATTGCACTACACTCAGCAGTTAGCGTAACTGTTTCATTTTCCTCGATCTTTTTCTTATTGGTCAAGATTTCTTTAAGGAATTTGGCATATGAAGGCATCTGAGTGATTGCTTCTGTGAAAGGTATCGTTATGTTTAATTGTTTCAGGAGTTCAACAAATTTCTTAAATTGCCCCGCAGTTTTAGAGTTGACAAGTCTTTAAGGATAAGGGATAGAAGGTTTATAAGGTGGTGGAGGTACATATGGTACTTCTTTCTCCACGGTTTCTTGATTATTGTTCTCCTTTATCTCAGTATCACTCTCTTTCTCAGTTGGTGTATCCTGCTTTTGGTACATGGCTGGGTTTTGGAATCTAGGATCAGCGGGTTCGTCTAATTTCTTTCCGCTTCTCAATATCACCGCATTTGCATGTCCTTTTGGGTTTGGTTGAGGTTGACCATGAAATACACCGGCTGGGGCAGCAATTGGTGCTTGTTGTTGAGCTACTTGTGAAATCTGAGTTTCATGCATTTTGTTATGGGTAGCCAAAGCATCAACTTTGTTTTCCAATTGCTTTATTTGTTCATTGGTGTGTACATTTTGATTTAGGAACTCCTTGTTCGTTTGCGCTTGGCTAGCTATGAAATTTTCCATCATTAGTTCAAGATTTGATTTTCTTGGGACATTAGGAGCATTCATGACGGGTTTCTGATACCCTGGTGGTGTAGCTGGTGCTTGACCAGGAGCATATAGAGCGTTGTTATTCTTGTAAGAAAAATTCGGATGATTCTTCCATCCTGGGTTGTATGTGTTGGAGTAGGGATTTCCTTGAGCATAATTCACTTGGTCTGGGGGAGTCATTGCCAATAGTTGACAATCAGGGGTAGCATGTCCTGGGACTCCGCATATCTCACAGTTTGGTGCAACGACAGCCACGGTGGCTGTTGGTGTTATGGTCAAGTTATCGATCTTTTGAGCGAGGGCTTCGAATTTAGCATTCACTTGATCAATATTACTTACTTCGTACATACCTCCCTTTGTTGGTTTCTCTGTCGCGACTCTTTCGATTCCCCACTGATAGTGATTCTGAGCCATACTCTCGATAAGTGCATAAGCATCATTATATTCTTTGTCCATTAGTGTGCCACCTGCGGCAACGTCAATCGTCATTCTTGTGTTATACAAAAGTCCATTGTAGAAAGTATGGATGACCATCCATTCTACTAATCTGTGATGTGGACAAAGTCTCAGCATATCTTTATAGCGTTCCCAAGCTTCGAAAAGAGATTCGCTTTCCTTCTGCTTAAATCCGTTGATTTGAGCTCTCAGCATAGCTGTCTTGCTAGGCGGGAAATATCTTGTCAAGAAGACTTTCTTTAACTCCTCCCACGTAGTAACTGAATTCGAGGGTAGGGATTGAAGCCATGCTCTTGCTCTATCTCGTAATGAGAAAGGAAAAAGACGTAGTCTAATTGCTTCTTGGGTGACACCATTAGCTTTTACTGTGTCTGCATATTGCACGAAAATCGATAAATGTAAATTCGGGTCCTCGTTTGGATTTCCGGCGAATTGGTTCTGTTGTACAGCTGATATCAGTGATGGTTTCAACTCGAAATCGTTTCGGTTGATAGCGGGTGCGACAATACTACTATGAGGTTCACATTGTGACGGAATAACATAATACTTGAGTGGATGAGTTGGTTCCTCCCCGGCCATTTCAACTTCCTTTGAGGTTTCAACTGGTTCGGGTGAATGAGCTAGAAGATCTGGGATGTTATACTTCCGTTGGTATTCGGCTATACGGCGTCTCAAATGTAAGAAACGTTCTAATTCAGCGACTGGTGGATGCAAGTCTTCGCCTTGAGAGCGAGTACTTGGCATACAATCGATGAAATGGGAATTTAGAAAAATAAATGGTTTACCTTAGTCTATACGGGATAACACTGGAGTTACGATATCGACTTAATTAAGTCCCCGGCAACGGCGCCAAAAACTTGATCGCTTGACTATATATCTAAAGGAATGGTTCTGCAAGTGCACAGTCGTACGTGTAGTTTTAAAGATTATCGATCCCTCGGAGACTTAAAAATCGATCTAACGTTATCTAGTATCACGGTGTAAAGCTAAGGCTAATTGTTTCTTTTTGGTTGGCTTATGGCAGAAATAATTAGATCTAGAGTTTAATTAATAGATAATAACAATATATCTGTATGTAACTCGTTAATTGTCGGGAATTAAATCAAATATCAGTTAAGGCTAGTATGCTAAAAATACTTCTTAGTGGAAAAATACTCATTTAAAAATCCTTGTCTCAAACTTTCGCTCTTTTGATTTAGATTAAATTACTAAAGTCATATGCCTTATTTAGACATAATAAATAAAATAACAATGCAGGAAAAATATAATTTAAATAAACTACTCATAATAAATAAATCAAACATAAGAAATTAAATAAACAATAAAATAAAATAAAAACCTGAATAATAATAATGGTGAGATGTTTCTTTGTTCCAAGCTCCAATCCGTACAAGAGAAATAGCAAAAAATACTCACTAAACTAAATTAATAAAACTGGAAAAATAATGCTTTGATTTGTTGCTCCAATCTCCTAAAAAAACTGTGTAAAACTAATGGAAATTGATGCTATTTATAGGAGTGAAAATTCATAATAGGTTGAGAAAATATAGGATTTAATGGGCCTATTATTGGGCTTCAAAACAGACTGATTTTGCATGAGAAGCGGACGCCGTAAAGACCGGGCGGGTAGAGACTTAGCAAAAGTGGCATGCGCCACGTTCATGTGGCTTACGCCACGTTCAGTAAGGTGTGGTGGGCGCCACACTCATGGCTTGCGCCATGTGTATGTGTGGTGGGACCCACCACCTTTATTTTCCTTCTATTTTCTTTCTTTCCTTCTATTTTCTTTCTTTGCATTTTCTTTCTCCAATTAAATTCTTTTTCTTCAATTTAATTCTTTTCTTCACTTTTTCGACTTTTTTCCAATCGACTCGATTTTCTGCAATAATAAATAAATATAGTAAATAGCAAAAAATAAATTCGGAAAACTTAATAAAACATAATATTTATTTATGTAAATCAAGCCAAAAACACGATATAATTTCGTGTTATCAACTTATCAAACACTTTTCTTAACATTGTCTTTTTGACTAAGTTCATAACCCCCACTATTTCTCTTTTTCTTTGATTTCCAAAAGTGTGTCAACTAGTCCAAGATCATTCATCTTGAATGTGAAAGTCAGAAACCTCTTTGTTTCTAAAATTCCATTCATCTCATTGTTAATGATCAATTATATAATTAAAATGGAGACAGATGAATAACACCATATTCTCATACAACATTATGTAAAAACATTTGTAACAAGAATCAGATGAAGAATATTTTTAGATAATCATGCTTGATGACGCAAGAAGGTTTTAGATGAAGTAAGAGATGCAATTATGATCAATTTAAAGTAGTATAGTATAAATTAAAATGAGCACCTTATTTATGTTCACTTGTGTCGAATCTTCACTAGAACTTCTATGCTAAACCTTCTTGATCAACTTCATCATTGATGTGCATGACACTTTTGAACCTTTTCTCCTTTGCTAGTCTTTGTCATCATCAAAATTTTAACTAGATATATGATATATTCCTCACAATAATCTCCCCCTTTTGTTGATAACAAAATCTTTTAATTATTGTTTTGATAATGATTGAAAAGTCTCTCTTAAGTTGTGTGTCTCCCTTAATTGGTTAATCTTACAATGACAAAATCATACTTTTGATGTCATTGTTTTGGTGCCTATTTTAACCCTTACAGAATTTTTTCAAACTTGCACACCTTTTGTTTATTTCCATATAACCTTCTAGTTATTCCATGTAAATCTCCTCATCGAGATCTCATTTCTATGAATTTTGTTTTGACATCTATTTGATAAACTATAAGGTCATGCAATGAAGCTAATGTAAACGAAACTCTAATTTTCAGTGAGTTTTCTACTAGTTCATATGTGTCGATATAATCAACACCTTCCTTTTGTCTAAAATCATTGGTTATGTGTTTAATGTATCATCACTATGATACTTTCTTCTAAACACCCACTTGCATCCAATGCTTCTTTTTGGACAATGCAAGTAACATCACTTCTTAATGCTTCTTTTTTACTCATTTATTTTGTCCATTATTTTCTCAAGAATTTTGAATTTCTTGATTAGAGCATCATCTCTAAAACACGATTTGCAGAAGCCGCGATTTTTCCGGTTTGTATTTTAATAATCCGTGGTGAACCTTCCCGTGCGAGATTCTTCATTTGTGGAAAACTAAATTTTCTTATCCTCCGTGATAAGGATCTCAAAATTCCACTTTTCAATATTCAATAGTTACATTAGACTTCAAATTCAAACATTTATATATAAGTCATGATCCATTTTCAAATGATCTTTATAAGTCCTATAATAGTAAGTTTCATCTAATAATAAAAGCATATTTTTTCGCTTAACATAAATTAATATTTATATGTTAATCGGATTAACTAAGCAGTAGACACATGATGCACATATCAGACATATAGTATATATATTATATTTAAAATCCAAAAGGTAAAATTATTATGATACAATAGTAAAACAAAACAAACATTCATTACTGTTTAATAACGTACTAGTAGGGGTGTGCAGAAAAACCAATAACCATAAACCAAATTCCTATCCAAATTAATCCAAATTTTAAAATCCAGTCCAATAGTATATTTTAGATTTGGTGGTCCATTTAATAAAATTTTACAAAAACCGGTAACTATATTCTAAACTGGATTAATTTATTGGATACCATATTTTATTTGAGGTTCAATACTCTTTCTCCAAAGAATGCTTTGCTGGTAGATCCTGTCACTCAACTAACCATAAGCAATGTTTTCATTTCTTTGTAACAGTATTTTTAATTTAATAAATTATTAATTTATTGAATAATTTTTAAACATATAAATTTAAGATTTCAAACCCTATGTAGTACCCCTGAAAATTGTAAGCACAATTGCACCTTTTATTTAATTTAAAAATATATATGACATCTATTATTCCCTCTTAATTTTTAATATTTTATTTGAATTTTTCTTTTATCTTCCTTCATTATTAAAAATATTAAAACTTTGTATTACATTTTATTTTTAAATCTATTAAAAGAATATTTCAAAAAGAAAAGTAAAAAAAGTTTGATAACTATTTCTTAAGAATCATTTTAAAAGATAACCGTGTTCGAGTAATTTGTGTTTAGTATTTTGTATGAATCTTAAAAAATTCAGATTTTTTTAATAAACTTATAATAGAATTTAAAATCAAGTTTTTAATTAAGTTTGGTAATTATTTCTACTAATCTTTATTAAGTTTTTAATTTTTTTTACTTTGCATACTGTATAACTTTTTATAATATACATGCAAGTACTGTTGTGAAAAACTAAAAGTTAAATCAAACAATCTAACTTGTGGAGCCTAGATCCAACTAAAGTTAAATTGGTTATGAAGTAAAATGGACAAATAATTAAAACTGTTAATCAATATTATAAGTTTTCGTTAGGTCCAAATCTTATGTTTATAAAATAAATTATGAAAAAAAAAATCAAACTTAAATTTTTTGGAATAAAAACAATTTTTTTTCTGAAAAAAAAAATTCTTGTTTTTTTAAATAAAAAATTCCTGGAACTTTTTTTTTGAAAAATAAAAATTTCAGAATAAAAAAAAATTCTCCAAATTTTTAATTTAAAAAAAAATGTGAAATTATCGTTCGGAAAACATTTATTCTGAATTTTTTTTTTTGAAAAAAATTATTTTCCTGAAAAATAAATTATTTTCGAAAAAAAGGATTTTTCTAATTTTTTTTTTTGAAAAAAAATTCAGTTTTTTTTCTAAATAAATAAATTTTAAATAAAAAATTCCAAATATTATTTTTAAAAATTGGTTTTGAAAGTGTTCAAATTATAAAATTGGTTTATAATTCTAAACTGATTATAAATTAGTTTCTAAACACAAATTGGTTCTAAACTAGTTTATAAACACAAACTGGTTCTAAACTTTTTTAAATTGAATTGAAACCATTTTAGCAGTTAACTGTATTTTTATGAAAATGGTTATTGTAAACTGAACTGAACCATAAATATGGTTTGGTTCAGTGCAATTCATGAACCATGAACACCCCTGTGTACTAGTAACTAGTATGAATATATGGCATTAACACAATGTATTGTTATATGGCTGACACACTTATAACATAATTAATTGAAATGCGTGTTCATATATCTACATAGTGCGCTTTTGTCATACGTTACTGTACTAAATGTAACATTATTTAAATACATTCTATCATTCAATTTTTACATTAATGCACTGTTATTTTCTTTATCATTCAAGAAATTATGTATACCATTCATTACCACTAATTCATTCAATAATTATTACAGGAAAATTTTAGTACGAATAATCAAGATTCTGATACCAATTATTAAAAAAATGTATATTTGATCTTGATATTATAATTTTTCTTGATGGTCTAATTTCTATTAGAAACAATAAAACATACCTGGATTCATAATTTAAATACTTCTTGCATTTAAAATATGTCTATCATACGATAGTTTCTCCTTTGATGCTTGAAACAAAGTCTTGGTTGCCATTGCCGAATTTATGATGTAAATTCTTCTTATCTAATTCATGATGTATTTATGACACAATAGTTCATCCTTGAATATTTGTAACGGAAGCCTCGGTTGCCATTATACAAAATACTTTTATGATTGTTATAAATTTCTTTAAATTAAATGAATTGTACCGAGGCTAGAATCGTGAACGAAATTACTTTCCTTAAAAGTATTTCAAACACTCTCCAAAATGCCTTAGAGTTAGAACGCAAGAATACCCGGGATAATTCAGCCTTTATCGAGTCTACGCAAGACCGACGAAAACTCGATTATGTAGCGAAGAGTGTTTGAAATTTTGTATAAAAGAATATTTGGTTTGCAATATGTTTTCTGAATTCCGGAATGAAGTATTTATAGGCATGCATGTGTTGTTTCACAAGGTTGCGACCGTGGATGAATATCTTTTAACCAAAAGTTGTAATGTTTCCAACCATTGTCTATTTTCATTCCGCAACAACACTTCGTGAAGTGTTGCTTCTCTTCTACTTTTCTTATCATTTTGAAACACTCGAATTGGATATTTAATTCTCATAAATTATATCACAAATATTAGTACTTGATTTAGATGTAAAATGAGAGAATGAAATTTTTGAAAACCTTAAACCTTAAAAGAGATAGAATGGAAAACTTGAAGGTTATGCATTTGTATATCCATACGCTTCGAGAGGATCCTTCCGGAATAATATAATGTCCAAATGAATTTTTT
Source organism: Lathyrus aphaca (assembly GCA_963966055.1). Classification (NCBI taxonomy): domain Eukaryota; kingdom Viridiplantae; phylum Streptophyta; class Magnoliopsida; order Fabales; family Fabaceae; genus Lathyrus; species Lathyrus aphaca. The sequence continues at coordinate 205,914,567 of OZ014520.1, forward strand.
ATTATAGTGTTCAAATGATGTTTGAATAATATAGTGTTCAAATGAATTTTTTATTATAGTGTTCAAGTGATGTTTAAGGAATAATATAGTGTTCAAATGATTTTTTTTTAAATAATCAAAATTGATACTTTAAAGTCCTTGAAAATTGATAGAGATAGATTTAGAATTTCTCATATTGGTCGGAGGATGATCCATTTATAATATTAACTCAAATTTCATTGAAAATGGAAATTCACCTAATATATAAGATACTTCACTCTTAAATTAATAGTAGATTCGAGTTTATACGTACGTTATAAAATTAGATTAGATTAAATTAGGTATTAGTATGTTTAATATGAATACATAATCTTTTTAAAATCCAAAGTTATAAGTACATCATGAAGTGTATCTTTTATTTTAATTTTTATAAATTAAATTAAATATTTAAAAGTTATAAATCAAAATCAAAGTGACTAGAAAAATACTCAAAAACCCATGAAAAATGATATTCTTACATGAAAACAATGAAATATATATATATATATATATATATATATATATATATATATATATATATATATATATATATATATATATATATATATATATATATATATATATATATATATATATATATATATATATATATATATTATAGTGACTGTTTAAAATTATTTTTAATATTTGGACGTGATTAACCAACTTCATAACTTTATTAACCAACATTTTACATTGTGTTAACAAACTTTGATGACTGCTAAAAATTATTTTTGATAACTCATGAGGAGACGTTGTTCCCATGATTTATGCTATTTTTGCAAAACGAGTAGTGACCAAAACTGAAATTATATATATATATATATATATATATATATATATATATATATATATATATATATATATATATATATATATATATATATATATATATATATATATATATATATATATATATATATATAAATTTTTAAGGACTACTAATATAAAATTGTGTGATTAACCAACTTCATAACTTCATTAACCAATATTTTATATAGTATTAACCAACTTTAGTGACTGTTCAAAATTATTTTTAATATTTGGACGTGATTAACCAACTTCATAACTTTATTAACCAACATTTTACATTGTATTAACCAACTTTGGTGAATGCTAAAAATTATTTTTGATAACTCGTGAGGAGACGTTGTTCCCATGATTTCTGCTATTTTTGCCAGACGAGTAGTGACCAAAACTGAAACACCATTTCCTCTACAAGCCAATAGAGATCTCAATCTTTGCCAACTGTCTTGTTTATAATCGCATACGTCTTGTAGTCACTACAACAAATATGACATCTCATGACAAAACTTTAATCTCAAACATTTAAAAACAAAGAGGACATATTTTCGGAGTGCCATGTTTTATTTTTTAAGAAAAAATATACAACCCATTCCCTTGATTTTCTTAATAAACTGAGGGAATATAACTATGAAGGAGTTCACTTCAAATCTCAGTTATTGCATTTTATGTTTTTTCAAGGGATCTCGCTCCGAGATTACATGTGCTTTTTGTAGTTGGGAGTGACTCTAGATCTAAATTTTCACTGACAATCTTAGTTTCTACTTTTATGATTGTTTTTATCATTCTTTTCAAACTAATATCATTTGAAACGCTACCCGCACAACGCACCAAAACACACGCAAACAATATATAAATTACTCTAATACTTTTCACGCAGTAACTAATTTGAATGTTATGGTGTTAACCTTACAAATTCACTTTTTCTCTATTGTACTAGAAGCTTACTCCACCGCACCAAGACTCCACCTCACTACTCTGCTATATATTTTTGGTTCCATAATTGAACATGTTTGATGATAAAAAGAAGTTATAAGTATTGCTACTTGATTTAGATGTAAAATGAGAGATTGAAATTTTTGGAAACTTAAACCTTGAAAGAATATAGAATGGAAAACTGAAGGTTATGCATTTGTATATTCATACAATCATACAAGGATCTTTCTAAAATATTATGGTGCTCGAATGGTTTTTTTAAATAATCCAAATTGATACTTTAAAGTCCTTAAAAATTGATAGAGACAGATTTAGAATTTCTCTTATTGGCCGGAGGATGATTTATTTATAATTTGAGGATTTCTTACCATACCCCATAGATTTCTTAGACACCTAGTGAATTTCCAAATATATCTTCTGTTTCCGGATTTGCAAATCAGAACGCACCATTTTTTTTCAACGTTGACTTTTTCCAGATCTACTTATCCAGACCCCAAATTTACAAATAAATTGTTTCTGGATGTGTACATCCGAAAACAATAAATTAAACAAGATGGGTTGAAATCTCCACCATCCATACCAGATGCATGGCCAAACCATGTTATATGAGACCAAAATACCCAAATATCACATCACACTTCAAAATTGATGGAAAAATTCACAAATCACAATACATGTTTACCGATCAAAACATGAATAAAGCATATTTCAAAATCAATAGACAAATTGAGAAGGCCCAAATATACAACAGAGTGAAGAATGAAGATACTACAAAGTGAGAAGGCATATTTCAATACAACTAAATTGTTTCCGGATGTACACATTCGGAAACAATTTATTTGCAAATTTGGGGTCCATATGTGTAGATTCGAAAAAAATTAACGTTGAGAAAAAAAGAGTGCATCCTGATTTGCAAATCCGAAAACATAGAGTATGTTTAAAAATTCACTAGAGTATCTAAGAAATCTATGAGGTGTGTTAAGAAATCCTCTATAATTTTAATTCAAATTTCATTAAAAATGGAGGTCACCTAATATACAAGATATTTCACTCTTAAATTAATAGTAGATTCATTTTTATACCTACATTATAGAATTAGATTAGATTAAATTAGATATTAAGTTAAATGCTAGATTCATATCTTTAATATGAATACAAAAGCTTTTTAATCCAAATTACAAGTACATCATTAAACGTATCTTTTATTTTAAACTCTATAAATTAAATTAATTACTTGGAAGACATTCAAAGATTAAAAATCATAATCAAATTAATTAATGAAAGAGATTTAAGGATTAAAATGAGTAGAAAAATACTCAAAAATCTTCTTTTTTTGGTAAGGTTGAGGGCCAAAGGCCCAAAAGAAAAAGTACTACACAAACACCTCCCTAGAGGTGGAATTCCCTAAGAAATCAAAAATAAGAAAGGGCTCCATAAAGCTAGTAGCATATTCGCTTCAGCCAACACATCAACACATCGATTCGCTTCTCTATAGGTAGGCGAAACAACGACCTTATCAAATCTACTTAAGAGACTTTCAATCTTCCGGAGCATCACATACCTATCACTATGTCTAGATTTGCCCTGATTCAACTCCACAGTATTCTCAACGGAATTCGTACTCACTTCGACTTGCTTGAAACCCAAGTCTAATGTAAACATTAGACCTTTCAGAATACCCCAAAGCTCGGCCATATAATTGCTATAGTTCCCCACATTCTTGGAAAAAACTACCCAACCATCAACCATCCTCATCTCTAATCAATTCTCCACAACCAGCTGAAACTCGCTCCATACACGCTTCATCAACATTAAGCTTCACTGTATCTTTTTGTGGAGGCTCCCATTAGAAAACCTATTTACACTTACAACTTTAATACATTTAAATACTATAATAATAATAATATAATAATAATACTCTTTTAATTTTGACACACAATATAAAACGACTAAACATAATAACATACTAGCGGGATACCCGTGCTATCGCACGAGTCCTGTCTGTATTCACACGCTACGTTGCGAAACATCACTTGTAAATTCTACTATCTTTTTTCAGGGTCTAAATTTTGTCTAGAGTAACCAATTTAATAGGTTAATAAATCCAACAACAATAATATGGATAAATTACAAATACAAAATTAAGATTTCTTACATATGATATTAAAAAATATATTGTGATATCATTCAATACACAATATGTGTTTCCGGTAGAATTTTTCATTCCTACAATAGCATATGAGTAAATATATCAAACTTAATTCAATGTATGAAAAATAAAATTCAAATGATCAGTCTACAACTGGTATCTTATAGATTTAATATATTAACATTAAAATAGTCAGTCTACAACTGATATGTAATAGATACGTTCACGTCTACCCGTGGATCATGTCGGTATCATGCATGCAATTCTAGTAATTACCAAAACTTAGTAGAATTCAGATGAGTCTAAAACTACAACCATGAATAAAATCATGTTTCCAATTCAAATAACATTATCTTTTAAATATTAGTTAATTTTTTCAAACCTAAAATCTATAACACTTTCCCGTCAAATATCAGTTTTATTTTTTTTGTAGGAGAATTTCATAATAGAAGTTTAACTCTATAAAATTCTGTAAATTTAAATTTTTTAAATTATTTGATATTTCATTGAATAATTTTTAATAAAAATATAATAAAATTAAAAAAAAATTACAAACCTAAAATTTATAACAGCTTCCCGTCAAATATTCGTTTTAAATTCTTCTTATTATATCATGCTCTGAACTAGACCTAAGTCATTGACGAGCACAAGCCCAATCCGTCGGGCACGGCCCACGGCCCAATTATGAAGCGTGGAGACAACGTCTCCCCCACGTGGACCACGTCACCCAACTGGCCACATACTTCCTGGTATATAAGGGAAGTTGGACCAAGGGCAAGACCTAGTACTAGGTCTTACTTGCTCCTACGCTTCCTTTGGCAGTTCTTCCTTGGGCCTAGCTAACCCAACCTAGGGAAGAACCTTGGCTCAGCGCTGGAGGCACACTATAAATACCCTCTTTCATTAGAGGGTCAGGTATTTGAAAACTATTATTCTCTTCTACCTTTTCTGTACTATTATTCACACTTTGGCATTGGAGTGTCTTGCAGGTACACCCCCACCTTTCCCAGTCCTACACTGTATTGTTGTTCAACGTCTAGAAGGTTCTTTCTGATCAGGTAAGATCAGTGGCGCCGTCTGTGGGAAACTAAAAGTTTTTCCCTGTCTTCCACAACAGAAGACCAAAACTTCAATCTATCTTCTTCAACCATCCAGCATGACCGGCGAGCACGACGACAACCACACCTTCGGCCTCGTTAACTACACCACCGGCACGGAGGACAACCTAAATTTCACTCATGGGTATGATGTAAGAGACAAACAACCTTCCATCCCGTTGCCTAACCCTGAGGACAATGGTGTTCCTCAACCTCAGCCGACAACTCCCTTTCAGCCCATCCCGGTACCAATCGAAGGGGACCCCACCATGATAGTCATGGTGAACGCACTCAACTAGACCAACCTCATGCTCTTTCAATAGCAAGAGATGATCATGGCACTGGAGACAGAATGCCAAATTGATCCTCCTCGACATGGACGCGGGTCTCAACTCGAGAGACGCCGACCAGAGGTAGCCAAGAAGCGAGGACGCTCACCTCCTCACCGATGATGATGCTCCCCGAACCAAAGAAAAACAAATCCAGGGGGCGTCCCGAACAATCGAACGACTAGCTGAGGACTTCTCATTGATGTGATCAGAGTCCCAGGAACGAGGACTACTCTCCTTTGATGAGTGATGAAGAGGACCCTCGCTGCCCACTGTCGCAGGCTATCATGGAAACTCCACTCCCAGTGGGCATGGAGAAGCCCCCGAACCTCGCGACATACGTTGGGATAACTGATCCCGATGACCACCTCGACAACATCAATGCTATGCTCGACTACCTGATGGGCTAAAGACGTATCCTAATTATGTGTCTAGCGATATCTTAACTGCAAGTGCACAGCCTATCGAAGTAATATTTAAGATTATCGATCCACAGGGACTTTATGATTACTTAGTGCTAGAGGATTTACTAGTTAGCTAAGGTGAAGGGTTGTCACGATTTTTGGTTGTTTTTAAAGATTAAAGGCAGGAATTAAATTTAAGTTTAATTAAATAATACTAAAGCGGTCGGTATGTAATTATGTTAACTTAGGCGGGTCAATCTAACCTAGGCTTATAAAGATGGTTCACTTAATCTATTCTGTAGAGGTTACCAGTTTAAATATCTTTGACTCACACTCTCGTGGTCTTATCTCAGATCTTACCCCTAAAGCCCTATGCCTGCTCTCGCTAGCCCATAAGTGTTTAGAAATAATTTTTGGAAACTTAGTAATTCTAATTCATTTTAAAGCGCTCTCGCTGTGTTTAAATTGAATGTCTAACTTTAGCTATCTGGTTAAAATCTCACACTCTCGTGGTCTTGACCTAACCTATTACATTTTCCTTACTCTCGTAACAAAAAGGTTGATTTTATAATAAAAAGTCTCAGCCAGAATTTTAAGCTCTTAATTATTTTAAGTCTAGAGTTGATTTTACCGATTTAGTTTATTTTAATTACATACCGCCCTAAGGTGTTTTGCTACTCATTATTGTTGAACCAGACAGAGGCAGAGAAATATAAAATAAAATATGCATGACAGAAAAATAAATACTCAGCATTAATATAAATGCAATTTAAATAAAAACCTGGATAACAATAAAAATAGTAGACTCCTTCTTCCACAGGCTGGAAAGCTCGGAGTACTGACCGGAATCGGAAATAAATTTTCTAAAAGAATTCTGAAGGCTTTAAAACAAATTAAATTATAACAATTTCCTAATGTTGGAAATTGTTATATGGTTGGTTGGGATACAGAAAATTAAAGCAAGTAAAATAAATGCTGGAAAAATAAAGGGTGCAAATAAAAAAGGCAGAGCTTCCGCAAGAAAAATAAAATCAAAACTCTGTCAATTGTTTCTTGAAGTTAAGCTATTTATAGGATCAATGTTTTGGGCTTGGCAGTTGGAGTTGGTGCATGGGCCTCGTAGAAACTGAGAAAATCCAGGGAATAGTTGGAATACTTGGTCTGCTGGAAAATAGGCATGTTGACTTCACGTAGCGTACACGTTCATGACCAAGTCTCATCAAAATACCCTAAATTCCCCTTGTCACGTTCGTGACAAGGGTGTCACGTTCGTCTTCCGTGTCTTATGCGCGTCACGGTCGTGAGGGACTTGTGACGACCGTGACTGCTCCTTTTAGCGTGTCACGGTCGTGACTCCTAAGTGACGATCATGACTGTTACAAAAAATGCAGGTTATGCAGAATTCCTTTTTTCTTCATCTTTTCATGGTTGATTTTGCTCATTTCACTTGTGGCTCATGATTTAGCTCTGTAATTGATATACCTGCAAAATGGCAAAGAAAACTCGAGGAATCGGGTGTTAAAACGACAAATATGCGATAAAACGACATTGAAACATAGCAATATAACCGATACTTTTTCTCGTTATCAAACTTCCCCAAACTTAAACCTTTGCTTGTCCTCAAGCAAATAGTCGGTTGAAAATTGTCGGACAAGTTTTCATCGACGCACACACATAACAAACCGTACGAAGGATCGTTTTGTCAGATAAACCGGTACTTTGATAAAACACTAACGATACACTAATGACACAAGCAACAAGCTAAGTCGTCGACTTCCCGTTAAACGAAACATTCGGTAATTGCGTTACGATTCCACCTAGAGTCTTTCGATCTTATTTCGCCCGGTTTCATTCTAGCGCAATCACATTAAGCCCTTTGCCTTAGCACGCACGTAGTGGAGTAGCCGGTTAGTGACTTTGATCCTTTATAAGCACGGGGTCTGGTACACGAATGTGGTACCCATACATACATTATCCAATTTGGAGGTTGTGGGGGATCGAGCCGTAGCACGCCCTACCAAGTTCAGAACCAGTACCTCTGAACCAACCCGCAGTGGACTCCTTCTCATATTTCTCGTTTCTTATATGCTACCGTGTACTTTGGTGCAATTTCTTTTCATTGGCATCGAGATATGAAGGATCATTATAGATTAGGCATCAAACACTTATATTCATCGGCTCCCCACATGGTTTGTGTTCAGACGGTGCTGACTACTAGTATAAACTACTAGGGGTTACTTTTGAACTGAAACTTAAGGTGTAGTCGTAACAATTATCGGAACGGAATTGCTTAAGTGGGAAGTCTAAGGTGTCAAGACTGTATTGATCTTGTTGAATCGTTCTCAGCTTCCTAATTATGATTTCGTAGGTAAGTCGGGTAATGCGAAGAATAAATTAAAGATTTTTTCGGTATGGCTAAATAAACGGGGAAAATTCGAAACTAAAGAAATAGCACAAATATTACTCTGTTTCATTAAAATACGAAAAGGAAATACAACGGAATGGAAAGTGCGGAAAGGGAAAATGCGGAAAAATGAAAGGTACCTCTCCCACACTATATCAGACATTGTCCTCAATGTTATGATATAATAGCGGTTAAAGTACAATACAAACAATGGAAATGGAAAAACATAAACAAAAACTAAAACTAAGGCTACTGATGACCACGACCTCGGCTTCTGGTGCGGGAGCGTCTGGTCGGAGTCGCTTCAGGATCAGAACCGGTGCCGGTGATAGCAGTGATATCAATGCGCAAAGCCTCCAGCTCGCTAAAGATCTCTCCGAGCTTCTCATCAGTAGTCCTTTGGTTGGCGGCAACAGCTGAAAGTAATGCATCATGTTGCTCTTTTTGCCTTCGCTCCAATGCGGCACTCATCTGGTTCTGCTGATGAATCGCACGGAGGACTTCTTCAAGTGTGAATTCTTGTGCAGGTGGCTGTCGGGAGGAGGACTCAGGAATGTCCTGGACAGGCTCAGCTGCATCCATGGTGTCTTGCATCTCGTCCACTGGTGGATCGGCCTGCTCATCAAAAATGGGGGCGTGGCCGGCAGCATCCGGTAAAGCAAATAGCCAGTTGGCTCGGTTGGACGGATCGATACGGTCACGGCACGGCAAGATGATGTGGTGATAAACAGTGCCTTGGATAACAGGGCTAAACCTGCCATCCTCTCTCTGAGCAATCAAGTGGGCGGACCTGCAATAATTCTTCGTTAGGAATTTTGCGGCTATGCGAGGCAAATTGATAATCAAGTCACCAAGCTCCAGCTGAATGGCGAGGGTGGTGACAATCCCGCCTATGTAGAAGGGGGTTGCGCCTCTTTGCGCAATGGACTGGATATGGGACAGCATGAATGGGGCAGCATTGATGCGCTCGTCATTTAAGGCGCAGTGCAAGAATAAGAGCTCCTTGGAGTTAAGCTTGTGGTTGCTCTCTCTTGCAAAGATGGTGTTGCAGATGATGCGATGAAAGTATCTGATCGCCGGATTGTGGATATGCGTAGCATTCAGGCTCTGAAAGGCGGAGGCACGGGTGTTGGTGATGTCGTGCCATAAGGTGAAAGCGGTTTCACTGAAGTTGTCCGGCACGCGGAGATGAGCATCATCGCCGTGATCGAAGCCTAGCAGCTCGGCGATCCTTGTTTGTGTAACTTCGAACTCCCGACCGAGTAATCTGAACTTAGCAACGCCGGTGAGTTGACTTTGTGAACCGGTAGGAGTGATATAGTGAAACGAACTCAAAAATTCCAATGTCAGGAGTTCGAATGTAGGCTGGGGTTGACTGCATAGATGCCACAAACCAACCTTCTGAAGCAGGAGCTTCACACTGTTGAGCATACCCAACTCCCTCAAACAGTCAGTGTCGACGTATCGAGTGGGTTGAACACCACGGTTCTGGAATCTGATGAACCTCTGTCTCTGATTTTCTCCATGCTCACCATCTCTAAACTGAATTTCTTCCATTGCATGCAAGTACAAGAGTGGGAGATGAGAGGTTTTTGAGGTTTGTGAGAAAAGTGTAAAATGTGAGGAAATTGGTTCGGATTATAATGCAAGATGAGAATGTGATAGGTTTGGAGTAAATGGAGAGGTTAATGGAGTTTAATTTGGGTAATGGGAGGTTACGGGAGTTGGAAGAGATAATGGGGTTTTTTTGAATGTTGTGGAAGTTGAAAAAGAAGAGGTTTCGAAGAAGAACAATTTTGTTTCTCAGAATTCCTATAACAGAGGTTGTCACGGTCGTGATGAGGGGATGACGGTCGTGACGCGCTAATTGGCTTGTCACGATCGTTAGAGGGGATGACGACCGTGAGGGATTAAAACTTAGAATATTTTCCAGAATGCATTATCTCTCACACGTCCAATATAATTTATATATTTTTTTATGATCACTTCTCAATTTATTTTAAACACAAACAATATATAATATATAACATCAACATAAATTTGTAAATTTCATCACACGAGAAATTATATAAAACATTAATCAATTTAATATAACAGTAAATGAATTGAAAGCATAGAAATTGATTAAATTGGAAAAATTTGTAAAACTAGAAGTGCTTTGCTTTTGATAATTGAAGGGAAATTACATTAATAAAATAAAGTACGAAAATGTTTGCGAAATGTTAAACTAACTAGAAACGAAAACAATAAGTAAAATAAGTTAGATCACTACAGCATTTTCAAAAGTGCTTCTTCAAATCTTCGATTGCAGAGTTCAGGTGGTAGAATTGCTCACATGTTATGTCAGTTAAACCTATAATGTCCAATCGCATGCTCTTAATCTCATCTTTAACAGTATTTATATCGGCTTGGTAAGCTTCAAGAGTATTCATGATTTTCTTTAAGTGGTCAGTATATTCTACTTGATTCACTTCAGGGGTTTCAATCACTTCATCAGTGTGGTCAATGTCATTAGGTACTCGAAAGGTGGTTGTCCTAAATTCCTTATGATATGGCGGTTAAAGCAAAAGTTAAGATTCATAGGACAGATGGTACCCAAACGGTTACACCTGTGTAATTGGTATCTAAGTCCTAAGGCATCAGCAATCATGGTGACAAGACCTCCTACTAATATGGGTAGATCATGTTCTTCTTGGATTCCGGTGAAGGTTTGCATCATGAAAGGCACACCATTGACTGGCTGTCCATTAGTCACACATGACATAATGAATATCTCATCTTTAGATACTTCAGTAAGGTTTTCTTCTTTTCCAAAGAAGGTATGGGCAAGGATCTTATGGAAGTAACGAATAGCAGGGTTATGTATCTCATCATTGTTCATGTTATTTGGTTCAGGATGGTAATTTCCGGTTAAGGTTCCCCAAAAGAAATCCAGCTCAATGTCCATCAATTCTACCTGTGTGGTAGTAAAAGCAAAGGGTCCACTAGGGAATCCTAATAAGTCAGCTAGTTCTCTATGGTTAAAGTCATATTCTATTCCAAATAGGCGGAAACTGATAAATCCTTTCCTGAATCCAAAACCGCGCTCGGGTAAGTAAACTAAGGAGCTGAGGAACTCAAGGGTGAGCTCGCGGTAAGTCACAAACTTTTGTTGAATCAGTGCATTCTCCCATCCAAGTTGGTTAAACAAGTATAGGATGCTATCATGTATACCTAAGGTTTCCATAGTCAGATCATCTGGGTACAGAGTCAAATCCATTGGCCTTTGTGATAACTCTTCAAATTTCATTCTTTGGTTCCTACCTCTAAATTTGGTTTCCATAAGGTTTATCGGTTGGTTAGCCATAGTTAGTGTAAATACGGAGGAAACAAATCAGGGGGAGAAGGAAAGTGGAAAAGACTTTAGAAAATCTGTAAAAGTGATTTAAAAATTAAAAATTAAAATAAGGAAAAATAAGGAAATAAATGCATAAATAAAAGTAATAATAATAATGAAATAAAACAATAATAAAATGGCAAAACAAATAAACGAATAATAAAATGATAAATGACAAAATAATAGAATGATCAAAATGATTTAAATGATTAAATGGGTTGCCTCCCACTAAGCGCTGTTTTTATCGTCAAAAGCCTGACGTAATGCTTAGGTTAGATTAATCAGGGAAATTAGTGGACAACTCTAAAAGCCTTAGACTATTTGCATAATATCTATTTTCAATTTTATGGTAATGTTTTAAACGTTGTCCGTTTACTGTGAATGGTTCACTATTCCTACCCTTAATTTCTATCGCTCTGCTTGGGAACACTCTGGTTATTTCAAAGGGTCCTGACCATCTAGATTTTAGTTTTCCATGAAAGAGCCTAAGTCTTGAATTAAAGAGGAGTACAACGTCTCCCACACTAAATTCTTTCCTAGATAGGCGTTTATCATGCCATCGCTTAGTTCTTTCTTTATATATCTTAGCATTCTCATAAGCATCTAACCTTAACTCTTCTAATTCGTTAATGTCTAGGATTCGCTTTTCTCCTGCAGCATTATAGTTTATATTGAGAGTTTTGATCGCCCAATAAGCTTTGTGTTCTAGTTCTACCGGGAGATGACAAGATTTTCCATATACTAAATTGAAAGGTGTAGTTCCTATGGGTGTCTTGTAAGCTGTCCTATAAGCCCATAAAGCTTCATTAAGTTTAGATGACCAATCTTTCCGAGATATGGCGACAGTCTTTTCTAAGATTTGTTTGATTTCTCTGTTTGAGACTTCGACTTGTCCACTTGTTTGTGGATGATATGGTGTTGCCACACGGTGTCTTACTCCATACTTAGATAGTAATTTGTCAAAGATTTTTGAAATGAAGTGTGAGCCACCGTCACTTATGACGAGTCTAGGCACACCAAATCTGGGAAAGATTATATTTTTGAAAAGCTTTATTACTACTCGTGTGTCATTTGTAGGAGAAGCTATAGCTTCAATCCATTTTGAAACGTAATCAATAGCTACGAGTATGTAATTATTACCGAAAGATGATGGGAATGGTCCCATGAAATCTATTCCCCAGACGTCAAAGACTTCTACTTCTAATATTCCTTTTTGAGGCATTTCATCTCTTCTTGAAATGTTACCGGTGCGTTGACACCGATCGCAATTTATAACAGCGATGTGGACATCTTTCCATAAATTAGGCCAGAATAGGCCGGCTTGTAAGATTTTTGCACAAGTCTTAGAAGTGCTTGCATGTCCACCATAAGGAGATGAATGGCAGTGAGCAATGACATCTTCTATTTCTTCTTCGGGAATACATCGACGAAAGATTCCGTCGGGTCCTCTTTTGAACAATAATGGTTCATCCCAATAGTAATGTTTGAGATTGTGAAAGAATTTCTTTTTCGGCTGATAGGTTAAATCAGGTGGAAGAGCTTCTGCAGCTAGGTAGTTGACAATGTCAGCGTACCATGGCAGTCCTACAGTTGTTTGGATTGTTTCCACGGGTTCTGGTTCATCTATGTCTAACTGAATTGGGTCGCTTCCTATTTGTGCTATCAGTTGTTCATACGGAAAATCATCGTTGATCGGCACTTGTTCTGGTTTAATACCTTCTATTCTAGATAAATGGTCCGCTACGACGTTTTCAGTACCTTTCTTATCTTTTATTTCAAGATCAAACTCTTATAAGAGTAAAATCCATCTCAAGAGTCTTGGTTTAGCATCTTTCTTAGTTAATAGATATCTGATAGCAGCGTGGTCTGTGTAAACGATTATTTTCGCTCCTACTAGGTAAGAACGGAATTTGTCAAGCGCAAAGACAACTGCTAACAATTCTTTTTCAGTAGTGGCGTAGTTCATCTGAGCAGAATCTAAGGTTCTACTGGTATAGTAAATCGCATGAAGTTTCTTTTCCTTCCTCTGGCCTAGAACTGCGCCTACAACATAGTCACTCGCATCGCACATGATTTCGAAAGGTAATCTCCAGTCAGGGGGGTGCATGATTGGTGCGGTGATGAGGGCTGTTTTTAGAGTTTCGAATGCTTTAAGACAATCTTCATTAAATATGAACTCAGCGTCTTTCATTAATAAACTGGTAAGAGGTTTAGTGATCTTCGAGAAATCTTTGATGAATCGTCGGTAGAAACCGGCGTGTCCTAAAAAGCTTCGTATTTCTCGAACGATTTTAGGGGGTTGAAGATCTTTTATGACTTCTATCTTAGCTTTATCAACTTCAATTCCCTTGTCAGATATAACGTGTCCTAGTACGATTCCTTCTCTGACCATAAAATGACATATCTCCCAGTTAAGCACGAGGTTTACTTTTACACATCTTTCTAACACCATTTCTAAATTCGATAGGCATCCTTCAAAACTTTGCCCGCATACAGAGAAGTCGTCCATGAACACTTCCATGATGTTGTCTATAAAATCTGCGAAGATTGACATCATACATCTTTGAAAGGTTGCAGGAGCGTTGCATAATCCAAAGGGCATTCGTCTATAAGCGAACGTTCCATAAGGGCATGTGAATGTAGACTTTTCTTGATCATCTGGGTGGATAGGGATTTGGAAAAATCCTGAGTAACCATCAAGATAACAAAAATATGAATGCTTGGCTAATCGTTCTAACATTTGATCTATAAAAGGTAGTGGGAAATGATCTTTTCGAGTGGCTTTGTTTAGTTTACGATAATCGATGCACACTCTATGTCCTGTCACTACTCTTTGTGATATCGATTCGCCTTTAGCGTTTTTCACAACAGTGATACCTCCTTTCTTTGGTACTACATGTACTGGACTAACCCATTTACTATCAGAGATTGGATATATTATTCCGGCATCTAGTAGTTTCTTAACTTCTTCCTTTACTACAGTGCTAAGGATTGGGTTAATTCTTCTTTGAGATTCTCTGGAGGTTTTGCAATCTTCTTCTAGAAGAATACGATGCATACAAATTGAAGGGCATATTCCTTTGAGATCAGATATGTTATATCCTAATGCAGTTGGATATTTCTTTAAGACATCTAAAAGTTTCTTTGTTTCAATTGTTCCTAAACTGGAATTGATTATAACTGGTCTTGTACATTCAGTGTCCAAGAATTCGTATCTTAGGTTCTTAGGTAAAGTTTTTAACTCTAAAGTAGGTTTATTCTTACTTGGCATGGGATCCGGTGTAAGTGCTAAACTTTCGCTTAGACTATCATCCTGATATGGTTTACGCCAATTATCATCTTCGAAAATCGGAGGGATTTGAATTTTCATAATTTCAGAATAGGTAGTTTCTTTCATTTCCATTTCTCTTACACATTCGTCAATTACGTCCAATAGATAGCATGTATCCTCTATAGCTGGTGATTGTAAGAATTGTGTTAAAATGAATTCAACTTTCTCTTCACCTACTTCAAAGGTTAGTTTTCCTTTCTTTATGTCTATTATAGCTCCGGCAGTAGCTAAGAATGGTCTTCCTAGTATGATAGGTGTAGTGGAGTCTTCAGAGATGTCCATGATTATGAAATCGGTAGGAATATAGAATTGTCCTATACGTACTGGGACGTTTTCTAGTATGCCTACAGGATATTTAATAGAGCGATCGGCTAGTTGAACAGACATTTTAGTTGGTCTTAGGTCTCCAATGTCTAGCCTTTTGCAAATCGTTAAGGGCATAACACTGATACTGGCTCCTAAATCGCATAGAGCTTTGTCAATGATGAATTTTCCTATTACACAGGGTATAGAGAAACTTCCTGGATCTTTTAGCTTAGGAGGCATATTATTCTGAATTATGGCGCTACACTCAGCAGTAAGTGTAACGGTTCCGTTATCCTCTATCTTTTTCTTATTGGATAAGATTTCTTTTAAAAACTTGGCATACGAGGGCATTTGAGTGATAGCTTCTGTAAATGGAATAGTAATATTCAACTGTTTCAGAAGTTCGACAAATTTCTTAAACTGGCCCATCGTCTTGGAATTGGTTAATCTCTGAGGGTACGGAATTGGTGGTTTATAGGGTGGTGGAGGCACATAAGGCTTTTCTTTCTCCACTGCCTCTTGATTATCATCTTCCTTTTCTTCTGGATCATTCACCATTTCAGTCGGTTTATCCGGTTTTTGGTACATGGCTGGATTGTCAAGTCTTGGATCGGTAGGTCCGTCAAGTTCCTTGCCACTTCTTAATATCACAGCATTGGCCTGTCCTTTCGGATTAGGTTGAGGTTGTCCAGGAAATACTCCAGCTGGTGCAGTGGTAGGTGCTTGTTGTTGAGCTACTTTTGAAATCTGAGTTTCAAGCATTTTGTTATGTGTAGCTAATGCATCTACTTTGCTCACTAATTGCTTAATCTGCTCACTAGTGTGTATGTTTTGGTTTAAGAAGTCCTTGTTTGTTTGAGATTGGTTAGCTATGAAGTTCTCCATCATCAATTCAAGGTTCGATTTTCTAGGGACATTAGGAGCAGTCTTTTGATATCCTGGTGGTGTAGCTGGTGCTTGACCTGGTGCGTATAAAGCATTGTTGTTCTTATAGGAGAAGTTCGGATGATTCTTCCAACCTGGGTTGTATGTGTTTGAGTACGGGTTTCCTTGAGCATAATTCACTTGATCTGTGGGAATTCCTGTTAAGAGTTGACAATCAGGAACTTCATGTCCTAGAACTCCACATAACTCACAGTTTGGTGTTACTGCAGCCACGGTGGCGATAAATCAACATTGAAACATAGCAATATAACCGATACTTTTTCTCGTTATCACTACCGCAACGACGTTGGTGGTAATATCAAATGCAGATTGTTTTTAACAACTCTCGGGAAGGGAGCCATGGCATGATACAAAAGCCTGGCCCCGAGTCTTTCACATCCTGGAGAAACATGAGATCAACGTTCACGAGGCACTTCACGGCCTCCCGGCGTCACCCAAAAACAGAGGCCAACCTTGAAGCCATCATTCAAGGGAATAATGAAACGTTGCGCTCATACATTGAGCGGTTTAACCAAGAAGCTGTCGAGGTAAATACGACCAACTACATGAAAAAGTATCTCCTCGAGAAAGGGATCCTCCCCATTAGCAAACTCAACCGGGCAGTCGGGATCGAACCTCCTCGCACCCTCGATGAGCTTTTCCACAAAGCTCAAGCATACATCAGGTATGAGGAAAAACAAGTCACCCACAGTGTCCGAAACAACCGCATTCATGACGACGCAAAAAGTTCTAAACACGAAGACTACATCGCCCCTCATCGCACCGGGGAGAAGCGAAGAGATGACAAACCTCGCAAGGTCCGCGAAGGAAGGGGGCCAGCTAGGCGCTTCTCCGAATATACGTTGTTGACTTCTCCCCGCGAGTGCATCCTCGTCGAATGCATCAACTCTGAGTTCAAACAGGGCAGGGTAAGGTTCCCCAAACCTACGACACCCAAGCCCCACACCGACAAGTCCAAGTAATGTCGCTTCCACGGGAGCCATGCGCACGTGACTGAGGATTGCGTTTATCTGAAAGACGCGATCGAGTTCCTGATTAAGGAAGGCCACCTCAAGCATTACACTAAAAGAAATGATGCTCCCCGACACGTGGGATAACTTCCCAGCGGCCTTGGTCATCTCTGGAGGAGGAGTGAAAAACGAGAATGCCACCATTTATATTAAACGAAAGTTTGACGAACTTCTGCTAACCGCACCGGATCAATTGACGACATTGACGAAATCCCGGGGAAAATACAACCCTATAACCTTTTTCTTCGAGGAACTACTGGGAGGTTCACCTAACTCGAGCGTCCCCTTGTTGATAAGGGCGAAAATGGCACGTTTTGACGTCCGACACATTCTGGTCGACCAAGGCAGCTCGGTAGACATTATGTACGCCCACTTGTTCAAGACTCTCAAGCTGGACAAAACAAACTTGTCCCCATATGTTGGATCTGACCTCCAAGGGTTTAACGAGGCCACCACAAGGCCATGGGTGTACGTGGAGCTCCCCGTTCTGTTCGGGGAGAATGCGACAGCCAGAGAAGTCAAAGTCCAATTCCTGTGATCCAGGAGATCCTCCCGCAACCAAGCATCGAGAAACCTTCCCCTCCACTTGAGGTAAATGCCATTGGCGACACTAATTGTTGGATGACCCCCATCCACAATTACCTCACGAAGGAAGAACTTCCAGCTGACCCTAAAGAGGCGTCTGCAACAAAAAGAAAGGCATGTTCCTCATCCTCCTCGAAGGAAAACTCTACCAGCGATGTTTCTCCATCCCGCTGCTTAAATGTGTCGAAGAGGAAAAAATCCCCGACATTTTGGGAGAAATTCACAAGGGGATTAACGCTCAACATCTCGGCGGGAAGTCATTGGCGCGCAAAGCACTCTGAGCAGGCTATTACTGGCCGACGATGCAACACGATGCAAAAGAGACGTCAAGTGATACGACAAGTGTCAAAGACACGCAGGCATGTACCTAGCTCCCCCTAATGAGCTGAAGACACTTTCCTCCCTGTGGCCTTTCATCTGGTGGGGAATGGACACCCTCGGCCCGTTCGTGACCAGCTCCTACCAAAATAAATATCTTATCGTAGGCGTTGACTACTTTACAAAATGGATCGAGGTCGAAGCCCTCTCCAAAATCAGTATACAAAACATACTTTGTTTCTTCAAAAGAAATATCCTCGCCCGCTTCGGCATACCCTAATTCCTTATCACCGACAACGGAACGCAATTTAAGGACAAAAGGTTCCAAGATTTCGTTTCCAATCTTGGCACGAAGCAACATTTCACGTCCGTCGAACATCCCCAGACTAATGACCAAGCAGAGGCGGCCAACATGGTAATTTTATGAGGATTAAAACGCAGACTAGGCGAAGAAAAAAAAGTGTGGGTAGAGGAGTTACACAGTGTACTCTGGGCCTACCGCACGACCCCACACTCAAAAACCGGGGAGACTCCATTCCGACTAACTTACGGGACTGAGGTGGTCATCCCAGTGGAAATCCGGGAGCCCTCGAGATGAACAGAAGCACCCCTTGATGAGGAGTTGAACGACGAAGCCCTGCGAGTAGAGCTTGACCTCATCGAGGAAATCCGTTATGAAGCGCTCCTACGGGAAGCTTCATTAAAATAAAAGGTGGCTTTATGCCACGGTGCAAAGGTCATAAAAAGGGAATTCCAAATGGGCAGCCTCGTCCTCCGACGAAACCAGAAGAACCCACAAGAGGGCAAGCTGGCTGCAAACTGGGAAGACTCATACCGTGTCCGAGACAAAACGGACAACGAGGCCTATTATCTCGAAAACTTACAAGGAGAAGAACTTGCTCGACCATGGAATGCTGAAAAACTTAAGCAATACTACAGCTAAACAACAACACATTCACGGAATCATGGAAGGTACGACCATGACACTTCATTACTAATCAAAAGGAAGTCCGACATCCCCATACGATTGGAACAACCTTCCTCGACTTTGGACAATTCAAACAAACTCCAACGTCGTATTACCACGTCGGCAAGGCACCTAGCTCGCGATGGAAAGGCCCAAGCTGCGGGATCAGGGCCTCGACCGCGGCCCTTGTCCCATTTTGCAGCGGACGTAAAATTCGCCACCTCGCCGGTTCCCTAAACCAACAAGCCTATTTAGTTGAGCAAACAAGTTCATACTTCAAAATTAAATCCGAAAAAAACTTAACACAATAACAACAATGTATTATTAAACTGACCAGAAAGTTGGCCGACGCAAAGTACAAACAGAGGGGGCTTTGCCCGAAACAAACTATGGCTCGCAGGCCAGGAAAAAACAAAAATCATGGCGCGCAGGCCAGGAAAGAAACCATGGCATGCAGGCTAGAAAATAAAACTATGGCACACAGGTCAGTCCTACTCATCACCATGCTCCTCGTTCTTTTCGTCCTCATCGTCAAGGCTGACAAAAGGGAAGACAATCTCCATATCAGCCACTTCATATTTGAAAGAGGTCCCATAAGTCACAAGCCCAGGGTTAATGATCTTCAGTTGGTCGATAGCATTGTCGAAACCCATCTGAAGGGTCTCCACGCAGTCCATCACGAGCTTCCTGGTCCGAGCTATCAGTTCTCCCCGGCTCCACATGGCCCACTCCTCCTCGCTTTCTCCTTCAGCAGGGAGAGCCAACTTCTACAGCTCCTTGACCCTCAGGAGAAAACGCTTTTTCTCCGCAACAACATCATCGAACTCAGCCTCTCGGTCCTTCAACTTTTTAATGTCGTCCATCAGGCGTCCCGCTCAATCTTGACCTCCCCTAGCTTGAGCATCAACCCCTCTTGAAGTTTGTACTTCTCCACGTAGTTGAAGAAGTCATGGGAGAGCAGGTCCCTCTTCACCTTGGCATCCTAAAGCTACTTCTCTATGGCCCTTAACTCCAATAGCGGGTATGTATTCTCGTAAAGGACCAAGGACGTCTCCATGACCCTAATCATCGCAACTATGTCTTAGGAGAGGTTGACCCTGCGAGCCGCTTTGTCCAAACCAAGGATGGCCTTGGCTTCGGCGGCCCCAACCCTGACGGAGCCTTCAACACTAAAAACTTCCCGCTGGAGATGGCAGGAAGGCAAGAGATAAGTTTCTCGGCTCTCCGAAAAACTGGAGTTCATATCAACAACAGTTTGGGCTGGAGATCCCTCGACATGCCGACGTTTGTGAGAAGGGGAGTCAAGCACGACCACTGGAGAGTTGAGCGTCGCTATGACTTGGGGGAGATTTAGGGAAGTGGAGTCCTGAAACCACTACCAGCCTCTTCAGTAGGCACCTGTCGGACACGGCTTTTCCCCAACTTCTTGGAAGGTTTGCCCGCATCTTTATTAGCCAGTTTTAGCATGCTCTCCTTGAGTCTGGGCATGGAAGCTGCAAAAAGAAACAAACAAGTTAGACACGAGTAAAAATAAACAGGATTAAATAAAGTTGAGCATGGACCACCTAAAAGTCTGAGAGATTCCTCACCTGATTTGCATTCGAGCACGACCCTAGTATTAATCAGCCGAACATCGAAGAGTGGGAGCCTGACATCATCCAGGACGGGGTTACCCAGACGGTCCACACTTGCTGCAAGATTAAAGCTTCACACGTAGGCCACCAGCCTTTCATAGGCCAGCTTGTCACCGGGCCCCATATTTGCGGCCTTCACACTGTAGTGGTCAGTCGACCACCTGAAATGATTCTGCTCCATTCCAGAGGAATCTTCGAAACAAGTTGCTTATCGCCCTTAGCATCTCTCCGACTACTATAAATGATATCCAGAGCACGCGAGGTGACGGGCTTCACCGTGTACTATTTATCCTTAAAGTTCCGGACAAAATCATGGTAGGTCTTGAAATGCCGCATTGGTTGTTTGAAAGAGACCCAACTCTGACGACCATCCGCCCCGACCACTGCAAATGGAAGACCCAGAATAAGAGAGACAAGGTGCAGCCGACCTCGAGGTACTGGAATACGAGTTCGAACGCCCGAACGATCGTGATAACGATCTTGTTTGGATGAAGTTGGGAAGGGGTAGGTCCAGCCTCTTGAAAACTCCCATTTGAAACCTAGAGGGAAGATGGATCCCTGCCTTCTTGAATACAAACTCGTACATGGGGAACCGTTTTCCCCGGAAGATCGAGAAGATCCTTTGCTCAGGAAGAGGAGTGTAACACTCCCATTTGTGAGGCTCATTTGGACCAACTTCCTCCACAATTGTGTCCGCATAATGATGATCGTCGACATAACGCGAGCCCGTCTCCAAAGGCTCTTCGGCGACCCAAAATAAATCCCCACCGTCAGAGGTGCTCGGTACATTTTTTCTGCAGGACGCTCTTGTTCGTCCATAATTTCCTCGTCTACTTTCACGTCCACCTCATCCACAGGGATATCCTCGGGTCTCTAATCCATGTTACCTAAGAAGCAGAGGAAACCGGTGAATTCGACGTCGCATCAAATCCATCCTTCCACTGCAGTTCAAGTGAAAGGGCGAGGAGGAAAGCACCTGACATATTCATCGCAACACCGCGGATGCCTGGGACGTTCATCCAAAAACTGCCCGAGACATTCAACGGATGCCTGGGGAATTCAAAGAAAACGTTAAAAGCTCCCCGACACATTCATTCCAAGAGCCATAAAATGCCCAGGGGATTCAAAGGAAACACGTTTCTTGGCACATTCATAGGGTGCCCAGGATATTCATCTAAAATCTTTTACGTTTGCCCGGCACATTCATAGTGTGCCAAAGACATTCATCTAAAAACCTCTAAAAAAACATCCTAACAAGGGGAAATTTCTACCTACTCCGGAGAATAAGTCATCGTTCTAGCTAGCAAATATAACTTTATCTATCATAAAAGATGAGAAACTGTACCTGACATAGTTCCGGTAAAGTGACGGTACGACGACGAACGACGGCGAGGATGGAAATAGCGAATCCGATGAGCAGAGAAGTATTTGTCCGATGAATGTAAGATCGGTGTAATAAGAGTGTAAGGGGACAAATGACCTCCCCAAAAGCCTTTTATAAGCATCAGAATTGGAAGGGGCACGCCTAGACAATCATTGCCTAGGATGCCTAGATTCCCTATGCCACTGGCATTTAATGCGTCATTTCACAGAAAACGAAACGACACACATTAAAGAGGAAAACAAAAAGACACTTGGGAATCCCAAGAGGTGTCATGAACATTTTCCTAGATGCCTTAAAAATGCATGCACCTGCTCGATATCACATTAGTGCTCGAGGCTTCCAGGTAGACACTTCTCCTCGACATGAAGAAACTCACCTACCACTGGCCTCCCCGATGCCACCAAGGGATGGAACCCTTCGACAAGAAGAAGGACAATGTAACGTCAGACCTGATCCTACTCGAGGATAAACACCTCCTCCCTGACCTTATGAAGATCAAACTTCATCAACATTGCCCGACACATACCGGCAGAATTCCTCGACACTTGGTTGCCCCCGACACAATTCCTCTTAAGTCATCACTTCGCTTCAGAGTTGTGACTTGGGGGGCTCCCGTTCTGGACTGAGCCTAAGTCATTGACGAGCACATGTCTAATCCGTCGGGCACGACCCACGACCCAATACTGAAGCGTGGGGACATCGTCTCCCCCACGTGGACCACGTCACCCAACTGCCTACATGCTTCCTGGTATATAGGGGCAGTTGGACCAAGGGCAAGACCTAGTACTATGTCTTACTTGCTCTTACACTTCCCTTGACAGTTCTTCCTTGGGCCTAGCTAACCCAACCCAGGGAAGAACCCCGACCCATCGTTGGGGGCACACTATAAATACCATATTTCATTAGAGGGTCAGGTATTCAAAAACTATTATTCTCTTCTACCTTTTTTGTACCAGTATTCTCACTTTGGCATCAGAGTGCCTTGTAGGTACACCCCTCACCTTTCCCAGTCCTACACCGTATTGTTGCTTAACGTCTGAAAGGTTCTTTCTGATAAGGTAAGATCATATCATATTTATAATTTTTACAAACCTACAGATGATATCTTATAGATTTAATATATGAACATTAAAATGATCAGTCTACAGTTGATATGTAATGGACACGTTCACGTCTACCCGTGGATCATGTCTGGATCATGCTTGAAATTCTAATAATTAATAAAACTAAGTTGAATTCAGATGAGTAAATCTAAAACTACAAACATGAATAAAATCATGTTTCCAATTCAAATAACATTATCTTATAGATATTAGTCAATTTGTTCAAACCTAAAATTTATAACAGTTTCCCATCAAATGTCAGTTTTAAATATTTCTTATTGTATCATATTTACAATGTTTACAAACCTACAATATATGACAAATTCCCGTCGAATTTCAGTTCTAATGAATATCTACACTCCCATGCTATCTTAAAATTTCAATTCTAAATGAATATTTTATCCATATTTTGTGTAGGAGAATTTCATAATAGAAGTTTAACTCTACAAAATTTTAAATTTCATATTAGAACATTTAAAGTCATTCCATTTTTAAATTATTCATTTTTTCTTACCTTAGTATGTTTTTTTTCTTTTCACGATAGTATTTGAATTTTTCAATTATTTATTTTTAATTTAGTAGAAAACAATTGTATAAATTATTACCATTTATCATTATTTTTTCATGATTATTATTTATCAGTATTTTTTCATGACTACCAATCATCTTTTCTTTTTCAGGATTACTATTTAATAAAATATAACAATAAAAGTTACTATAAATAAAATTTGGGAGGAAGAGAAAAAAAAAACATATATAAAAATAACTCGAGTGGATTTAATTTTCTATGACTATCTTTATAAAAAAAACTACATATGAAAAAAAACCATATAAAGTCATGCCATTTTTAATTATTTATTTAGAATCAAATTAACAAATAAAATTATAAAATAAATAAATTAAATGTTAAATCAAAATAATAATATTTAATATTTATTAGTGTAGATATCAGTGGGTAAATCAAAAATCAGATCTAAGAATATCATAGGTAAATAAAATTTTTGATTACCATTTAATAAAATAATATACAATATTCTTTATATAAATAAAATATATTAATAAATCTACTCCAATATTTTATTATATGTATTAACAATACAGATATAGGGAAAACGAATAGTTGTCACAAACAGAATCATAATCTTATTTATTATATGTATTTCATTTGAATTTTTTCAAGTATTATTTTTAATTTATTATTTTTTCTTGACCAATTTATTATAAAGTGATTTTTTAATTTTAAATAATAAAATTAAAATAACATTCTTTAATATTAAAAGTAATTTAAATTTTATTGAAAATAATGCAAAATTATTACAATTTATTTCAAATCTAAAATTATAAAAACAATATTGTTCCGGACTGGGCCTCCAGACTGTATTGGGCTACGACCCAATATGTCGAGCAGATGCCCATATGCTCGGGCAGGCACGTCTGATAGACGGACAGGGGCGCTTAACGGTCGGGCACACATCCTATATGTCAGACACGCACTTAGAACGGGCAAAGAACATGGCTGCCAGTTCACTTGCCACGTCACCCAACTGTCCCCCATTATCTCCTGAAAGATAGGGGCAGTTGAACCAAGGACCAGACCACTTAGCTAGGTCTTCACGCTTCTCACGCGTTTCATGGCAGTTCTTCCTTGGGCCTAGATGATCCAGCCCAAGGAAGGACCTTGGCCTAGCGCTAGAGGCTCTCTATAAATACCATTTTTCACTAAAGGGTCAGGTATTCTGATTCCACTCTTCTACTTACCTATTCACTGTACCTCTATTAACTTTGGCATCAAAGTCTCTTGCAGGTACACCCCCTCCTTTTCATCCGCTTGATGTCTTCACCCAATTGCTGGAAGATCCTCCTGATCAGGTAAGATCAGTGGCGCCGTCTGTGGGAAACTAGCTTCCCCTTCTTCAACAGCAGAAGATCAAAGCTTCATTATTCCATCCTTTCAGCATGGTAGGAGAACAGCCCAACGACCGTAACCGTCCCCTCGTCGACTACACGATGGAGGACAATGTGACCTACCATGAATCTGACGCCCGAGACGGGCACCCTTCCACCCCGTCTCCTGAACCCGAGAACAATGAGAACCAACCTCAGAGTCAGGACCCAGCGGTCACCACGTTCCAAGAGGCACACGACGTTCATGACCCCGACGGGCACGGAAAAGAGGCACACGGACAAGAGGCACACGGACAAGAGGCACACGGCGTTCATGACCCCGACGGGCAATTACTACTATAACGTAATGCGCTTCGGGCTAAAAAACGTCGGGGCCACATACCAACGCATAATGAACAAATTCTTCCAAGGAGAAATCAAAGACATGCTCGAAGTATACATGGACGACATGATCGTTAAATCACATGAGGAGACCGGACACGCTCGACATCTCCGTAAAGTCTTCGAGCAGGCAAGGCAGTTCAAAATGAGGTTTAACCCTGAGAAGTGCACGTTCGGTGTCCGGGCAGGAAAATTCCTGGGCTTCTATCTCACCGAGCGGGGGATCGAGGCCAACCCCGACAAATGTCGGGAATTCTCAGAATTTCCGACCCCGAAGTCGAAAAAATTCATTCAATCCCTCAACGGGGTGCTCACCTCACTCTCCTGCTTCGTCGCCAAATCCGCCCAACACGCCTTACCTTTCTTCAGACTCCTCCTAAAAGAAGCCACCTTCGAATGGACCAACGAATACGAATGGGCGCTGCTCCATCTAAAGAAAGCGCTCTCCGAACCCCCGGTCCTGTCCCGACCACTGGAAATGGAAAGCCTGTACCTATATCTGTCCGTGGCAACCGAGGCCGTTAGCGCCGCTCTCATCAGAGAAACCGACGAGGGGAGAAAGCCCATATACTTCACGAGCAAGGCACTCCAAGGCCCCGAGCTCAGGTACCAACAAATCGAAAAGGTCGCGTTGGCCCTCAAAAACGCCGCGAGGAGACTACGTCACTACTTCCTCGCCCATACGATCAAAGTGAGAACCGGTCAACCGATAAAACAACTCCTCGGTCGACCAGACATGTCCGGCCGAATGCTGAAATGGTCGCTGGAACTCTTCGAATTCGACATCCAGTACGAGAACAGGAAAGCTCTGAAAGCTCAGGCCCTGGCTGACTTCATTGCAGAAATGACGCACAACCTGAAACCAACAGACGGCGCCCATAAATGGACGATCTTCATCGACGGTGCCTCTAGCCCAGCGGGAAGCGGTGCGGGCATCATCCTCGAAAACGAGGATGGAATCCTGATCGAGGTATCACTGGTGTTAGCCTTCCCGACTTCCAATAACCAAGCCGAGTACGAAGCTTTCCTCGCAGGGCTAAGATTAGCCGAAGACCTAGGGGGAAAGGAAGTGAAGATATCAATAGACTCTCAACTCGTAGCATCACAGGTACGGGGAGAATACCAAGCTAAGAACGACCACCTCATCGAATACTTGACGTTGGTAAGAGAAAGGCTCGAAAAATTCGAGAAGTGGGAGGTCCAACACGTGCCACGCGAACACAACATGCGGGCGGACGTCCTGTTGAAACTCGCGAGCACGAGGAAGAAGGGCGGAAACAAATCAGTAATCCAGAAAATCCTTCCTCGACCGAGTACCGTAAGGCCACCACCCCCGCTCGAGGTAAACATGATCGGGGACGCTTATTGCTGGATGACACCCATCTATAACTATCTCACGAAAGATGAACTCCCCGCGGACCCCAAAGAGGCGGCTGCAACTAAGAGGAGGGCATGCTCGTACGTCCTCCTCGAGGGAAAATTCTACCGATGGGGATTCTCCATCCTGTTACTCAAATGCGCCGAGGAGGAAAAAATCCCCGTCATATTGGGGGAAATGCATCGGGGAATCAACGCCCAGCATCCCGACGGAAGGTCACTGATGCGCAAGGCCCTGCGGGCAGGCTACTATTGGCCGACCATGCAGCACGACTCCAAAGAGAACGTCAAAAAATGCGACAAATGCCAACGACACGCCGACATGCATCTCGCGCCTCCCAACAAACTAAAAACACTATCCTCCCATTGGCCCTTCGCCTGGTGGGGCATGGACATCCTCGGCCCATTTGTGATCGGTTCTTATCAGAACAAATACCTCATCGTAGGGGTAGACTACTTCACCAAGTGGATCGAGGCAGAAGCCCTGGCCAAAATAACGGCGCAAAACATTCTTCGATTTTTTAAACGAAACATCCTCGCATGTTTCGGCAATACCCCAAGCCTTCATTACCGACAATGAAACGCAATTCACAGATGGAGGATTTCAAGACTTCGTCGCCAGCCTAGGCACCAGACAACATTTCACGTCCATCGAGCACCCTCAAACTAATAGACAGGCAGAGGCGACCAACAGAGTAATCCTACGCGGACTGAAACGCAGAATTGGCGAGGCAAAGAAGGCATGGGTCGAGGAACTGCACATTGTCCTTTGGGCATACCGCACAACACCACACTCCACAACTGGGGAGACTCCGTTCAGACTAACGTACGTCACCAAAGCAGTCATCCCGGTGGAAGTTCGAGAACCGACGAGACGCATAGAAGAACCACTCGACGAGGCACTTCGAGCCGAGCTGGACCTCGTCGATGAGATCCACTCCAAAGCAGCCCTTAAAGAAACCTCCCTCAAGCAAAAAATAGCTATGCGTCACGACGCAAAGGTCGTAAAAAGAGAGTTCCAGGTGGGCATCCTGGTCCTCAGAAGAAACCAGAAAAACCCAAAAGAGGTCAAATTGGCGGCCAACTGGGAAGGTCCATACCGCGTCCGTGACAAGACGAGAAATGAGGCCTATTATCTGGAAAATCTACAAGGCGAAGAACTTGCTCGACCATGGAACGCAGAAAAACTTAGACAATACTACAACTAAACGCAGCCCGGGAAGACATGGGAGGTACGACCACGGTCTTCCCCACTAAACTAAAGGAAGGATAAACGCCCATCAGTGGCGAACACAACCCTCCCCGACGCTGGACACCTCAAGACGAGCCTCAACGTCGCAGTACCACGCCGACAGGGCATCCAGCTCGCGATGGGAAAAGCCCAAGCCCCGATGTCAGAGTTTTCCGATCGCAAACCCTACCTTGATTCAAGGCGAGCACAATGCTCGCCACCTCGTTGGTTCCCTAAACCAACGAGACTATCAGGGTTGAGCACAAACAGTTCAAAAATAAATCAAACAAACAACTTAATATCAAAAATAACATTCATTAAGCACGGTCGCAACCGACCAAGAAAACTACAAAAGGAGCCCGAAGACCAATGTTCAAACGGGCACAAAAGGCCATTACAAACGGGCACAAAGGCCATTACAAACGGGCACAAAGGCCATTACATAAACAGGCACGCAAGCCCTACAAAAAGACAACAAAAATCCTAAAGACTCCGCCCAGAGTTACTCTTCACGACCATCCTCCTCCTCTTCTTCCAGCTCCTCCTCAGCTTCGAAGGGGCACACGATCTCCCCGTCAACCACACAATAGTTGTGGGCTGACCCCTCCGTCACTAGCCCCGGGTTCAACACCTTCATCTGCTCGGTGGCGTTGTCTAACCCATCCTTGAACATTACAGCCAGCTCTTTGTTGAGTTCGCGGATATGACCAACCAACTCGCCCCGGGTGCGAAGGGCAAGCTCCTCCTCAGTCTCATCTTCCCGAGGGAAGATTGTACCCTCGAGCAGAGCTACCCGAGCACGAAGCTGCACATTTTCTTCAGCCACCTTCTTATGCCCAACAACTTGGTCCTCCAAACTCTCCTTCTCGACCTTCAGAGTATCCCGCTCGAGCTTCAGTTCTTCCAGCTCAGACTTTAGCCTCGACTGTAAACGGTGTTCCTCTTTGTAGTCGGATAAATCCTTTGACAATTTATCCTTCTCATTTCGGGCAGCCAAGAGGGCGTCCTCCAAAGAAGTTGTGGAAACAACAGTCTCGGATAGGACCATGGCGGTCTCCATCACCCGGATGACAGTGGCCAGGTGCCCAGCTAGGTCTTTTTGCCGGGCGTTTGCATCCTGGTTCAGAATGGCCTTTGCCTTGGGTGCCGCCACCACGATGGAACCTTCGACCCTAAAGAACTCCTACTCCAGATAGCAAGGAGGCAGCAGATAACTCCCAGGGGCATCAAACTCATTGCTCCCCACAGCAGAAGACCGGGCAAGAGTCCCGTCCAGACGCTTCCGCTTGAGCAGAGGAGAGGTGGAAGGGGGGGGGGAATGTCCCGTATATGGATCAGAGAAGTTTGTTGAACGGGCTGAGGGGAATTGGTCACCGGGATAGCAGTACCCGAGCTGCCTACCCCGAACTCCGCGACCACCTCCAGGACATGGGGCGTCACTTTCTTTTTCTTTTTAGAGACCCTGTCCGGGGCCCCGGCCTGGTTTGCCAGCTTCAAAACTCGTTCACGATGAGCGGGCATAGTTCCTACAAAACAAAAACAAAGATTAGTTGGACGAACACAAGATCGGGAAAAGAAAATAAGTAAAGAAAACCTACGCAGTAACTCCATGGCCTCCTCGTTCGTATCACACGTGAGCAGAGCCCTCGTGTTTATAAGACGGGTTTCATGAAGCAGCATCCCGACCTCATCGACGTAGGGGTTTCCTTTTCGGTCAACCCAAACCGCCAGGTTGAAGCTCTGTACATACTCCACCAGCCTCTTGTAGGCCAGCCTATCCTCGACCCCCATGCTCGAGAATTTGACCCGGTAGTGACTAGTCGATAGATTGAAATGGTCGGGCTGCCATCTCAAGGGGATCCTCGACATAAGCTTTTCCTCCCCAGAAGCATTCCGTTTGTAATAGTAAAGGGAGTTTAAGGCAAAACGAGTGATCGGCTTCACCGTATACCATCGCCCTTTAAAGTGTCGGGCAGAATCGACGTAAGTCTTGAATAATCTCACTGTCTGCTTTAGCGATACCCAGCTGTGATGCCCCCGGGCACCTGATCGTTGCAGGTGGAAGATGTGGAAGAAAAGGGGCAAGGTGCACCCGACGCCAAGGAAGCGGAAGACTATCTCGAATGCCCGGACAAAATCAATAGCGTTCGGATGCAGTTGCAAAGGCGCCAATCTGAGCCACCTAAAAACCCCCATCTGAAAGTCATTGAAGGGCAACCTGACCCTTGCCTCTCGAAAGGAAAATTTGTACATAGAAAATTTCTTCCCCGGGAAGCGGTGACATATCCGGTCCGACTCCTGAAGAGTAAGTCATTGCCAATTCGAAGGGTCCTCGGGGCTGATGTCTTCCACCACAGCGTATGCAACAGTCGTCTCATCTGCAAAGTATGATTCTTCTTCCAACGGTTCGTTCGTGACCCACGACAAGTCATTACACCCGGACGAGGAGACATGCTCGTTGTCCTCCTCGGCATTCCTTTCGTCGGGGTTCCGATGCGCGACCTCCCCTTCGTCAACTTGACGACGTTCAGCATTTTCTTCCCCGACCTGCCGATGCTCGGTCGTACCTGAAACACAGACATGAAAAGTGAATTCGACATCGCATCAAATCCACCCATCCACCGCAAGTCAAGTGAAAGGGCGAAAGGCTAAAACGCCCAGAATCCCACTAGACTAACCTAGACCGACGAAGGGACAACCCCCACACGCGTCCGAGCACATAAAGATCCGACCTACAATCGCATACATACATGAACTCTACGCCCGTGGCATGCTAGCCTTGCCAGGGATATTCATACGCATATGAATTTCATGCCCAAGACATGATAGTTTTGCCCGGGATATTCAAGCACATATGAAATTTTTGCTCGTGGCATGCTAATCCTGCCCGGGACATTCATACCTAAAACCTAAAAAACTATCCCTAAACCCAGATTTATCTACTCTACACGAAAGTTTGCTTACTCTACACATACATATCAGGCATTTTCCTACCTACCAAACGAAAAAGCACGCAAAACAGAGAATTTGAGTTTGTTACCTGACATAATGGAGACGAGGAGAAGACGGTGGCGCGCGGGCAAAAAACGGCGGTGCAGACGGCGAAGACGGGCAGAGGAAGAGTTCTTCTCAGAGCTTCCGGTCAAACGTGAGAGCGAAAAAGTCCAAATGAAGTGGACCACCCCCTTTATATAGTAATAAGCGCGTGGACGGACGCGCCAGGTAATCAATACCTAGACCCTACGCCGCCGTTAGCACAAGATACGAAGCGACACACCATTAATGCCGAGACACGTTAGTCCACAAGAATCCCGAACGACGTCGAGCGACTGCAAATCTCCCCGACTATAAGAAGCATCCTCGACTCTGTGAACGCCACATGCTCGACAAACTCAACAACACGCGCAACATTTTGACTAACACCATGCTCGACACATGTATATACCTGACACCTTCTTCAACGCGCCTACGTCCGACTATGTTATAATTCATCGCTCCGACTCGGAGACTCGACTTGGGGGGCTCTTGTTCCGGACTGGGCCTCCAGACTGTATTGGGCTACAACCCAATATGTCGAGCAAAGCCCCCTATGCTCAGGCAGGCACGTCTGATAGACGGATAAGGGCGCTTAACGGTCGGACACACATCCTATATGTCGGACACACACTTAGAACGGGCAAAGAACACGTCTGCCAGTTCACTTGCCACGTCACCCAACTGTCCCCCATTATCTCCTGAAAGATAGGGGCAGTTGAACCAAAGGCCAGACCACTTATCTAGGTCTTCACGCTTCTCACGCGTTCCTTGGCAGTTCTTCCTTGGACATAGCTGATCCAGCCCAAGGAAGGACCTTGGCCCAGCGCCGGGGGCTCTCTATAAATACCCTTTTTCACTAAAGGGTCAGATATTCTGATTCCACTCTTCTACTTAACTATTCACTGTACCTCTATTAACTTTGGCATCGGAGTGCCTTGCAGGTACACCCCCTCATTTTCATCCTCTTGCTGTCTTCACCCAATTGTTGGAAGGTCCTTCTGATCAGGTAAGATCAAATACATTAGTAGTATATTTATTACAATTAATTAAATTTAACAATTAAAATAGAAATTGAAAAAAAATATTTATCTTTGATAATTTTTTATCTTTATTTATTTATCATGTCATTAATATTTATTACTATTATATAATTAAATTTGATTAAAATAAATTTATTTAAGATGTAAATTTATTTAAAGTATATTTAAAAAGAAATTTATTTAAGATATAATAATATAAAAAATGATTTTAAAATAAATTTAAATAAATTCTCACTAAATGTTAATGTATTAAATATTTAAGCTGTACTCACTAAATTTTAATGAAATATAAAATTGTATCAACATGTAATTATGGAGTAAATTACTTTTTGATAAAAATTAATTAATAGAATATAATTAAAAACAATCAATATGATCTCTTAATTAAAGGAATATAATTAAATAAAATCAATTATATATCAATAATAAATATAAAAATAAAATAAAATATTTATTTTTTGAATAATTAAATCATTTGAATTCTTTAAAGTTTACAATTATTATACCATCTTTAGATTTTATAGCAAAGTAACTATATTCGATTTTTTAACTAATAAGTCAATAAAAACAATTTTTTGAATAATTAACCAATAAGAATATTTAGAAACTTTTTAAATATAATATATATTATTTTTCTTCTGAGTCAAAAAATAATTTTAACTTATTTTCTTTTATAAAAACAATTGTACCAATAAACTTTTATCACTTATCATTATTTTTTTCATGATTACTATTATTTTTTTATGACTACTCCTACCATTTATTATTTTTTATTGAAAATATTTTGTTTTATTTAGTTATTTTATAAGTTTAAAAAATTATAAAAACTCTATTGATTTTGTTTTGTTTTATTAACTTTTTCTAAAAATCTAAATACTTAAAAAATATATTTTATTAACTTTTTTGTATAATTCATATTTAAAAAGATTGTTTATAAAGAAATAATACAATCAAATCTAAATCATTTTTTTAAACATAATGTTTATAAAGATACAATACAATCAATTTTAAAATGAAAAATTATATTTTAGAAAAGATAAATTTTATAGCTAATTAGAAAAATATAGATTATAAAACTAATTGATAAAAAGAACGATTAATGTATTTGTATTCCTTAAATATTTAAGAGAATAATTGGAAATTCAATGGCCATCTCTTGATAATCTATTTGTTTTGTATAATCAATAGTTATTTCTAATATCAATAAATGTATAATATTAATAGTTAATTACATTATTTTCATATTCATCAATAAAAATATAATATCTATAAATATATAATATTGAAGCAACATAAATAATATTAATATAATTAAATCACATTAAATAAAATTGAAGCAACATAAATAATATTTTTTCAAAGTAGTAATAATTAACTTTTTCAATGTATTTGTATTTCTGTATCTTATAAATTTATATTTGAATATATTTTTAAATTATTAATTATACTACAATTTATCCTAAATTATTAATTTTAATTATGATTTTATAATAATATATAATTATTTCTAATGATTCTAATATTAATAATGAATCTTTATACTTATTTTTAATGATTTTAATATCAATAATAATTATAATTATTTCTAATTTTATATAAAAGCAATTAATTTTTTTAATTATTATTATTTATAAAAATATTTTTTTTCTATTTTTTTGGCATTGAAAAATGATAAGAGTTAGTTATTTATTTGGTAAAAGAATAATATAGTTTTAAAAGTTTTTTTTGGAATTTAATTATTAATGATTTATTATTATTTTATTTGTAGAAATAGAGAATATTTATTATTACGTGGAAGATATTCAAAAACACGCTCCGTCAACTCTCCACAACCAGCTGAAACGACGCCGTTTTGATTGAGAAAAAACTGAAATCGAAAGCGCGTGAAACAAACAGAGAGAAACTGGAATAAAATTGGGGATTTAGGGTTTGTCTTTGATCGAATCTTCTTATAAATCGTTCCGCGAAAATGGAATCCGAAGGTTATAACCCTCAATTATTGTTACCTTTCAACTCAATAGTTTTGTAATTTATTTATTAATTGAAAATATAATCCAAAATGGTGCTGCAATTCGTAACCTTTGATGATGTTGTTTTAGGGCAAAAGGGTACAGTGAATCCGTCAGCTATGTTGGCTTCCTTGCTTAGTAAGAGAGCCAAGCTTCACGAAGAGCTTCGCAGTATTGAAAAGCAGGTAGCTTTTTCTATATTCGCATCTGGGTTTTGTTAAAACCCGCAGAAACTATCTTTGACTATTCTATAAATAATTGATTTTTTTTTTCAAAACATTTTGGGAATTTATTATATAGAATCACTTCAATTAATTATTATAATTTTACCTTAATTCAATTGTCAATGCAATAGGATAATTGAGAAAACTATATTCTAACCTTAAGTTGGGCCCTTCACTTGCTCACTATGAAACATTGTCACTGGACACAACATCGACACTGACACGTCGAGCTAGGTAATAATTTGAAAAAATAAATAAGTTGAATGTAGTTGCAAGTGTAGACACATATTTTCAGAGGTGTTGTTGCTACAGAGGTTGCTCAGGAATATCATGTTCATGATGTAACACCTATGGGTTGTATTGGTAGTTTATTGTTCTTTGGCCTCATGATTTTGCATTATACCTTGACGCAGGTTTATGATATGGAGACAAGTTATTTACAGGATCCTGGACAGTGTGGCAATGTATTAAAGGGATTTGAAGGATTCCTATCTTCATCAAAGAACACTGCATTGTATGAATCTCTTTCACTTTCTTTCTTTCGGACTGAAACATTGATAGTTTTCTTCTTTCCAAGAATACTCATGCTCAAATTACCTGCTCTTTCAGAACTTGGTAGTTTATGTAATATATTTAATTTCTCCTTAGAATAAATACAATAATAGTTTCTGTCCCGATCTGTAGTTCTGAATTCTGATTATTTTAGGGTAAATAGGAAGGGTAATGTCATACTTGTATGATCTATATTAGGCCCCCGGTTTGTTATTATACCTAATCACCAATCATGTTTATTAGATGTTTGGCCAGGTTTTCCGTAATTTTGAATAGTTTATGGTCGGGAAAAGCGAAATCATGGGCTTTATTTACTTATATTGATTGCTAAAATGCTACACACGGTGATGCTGTGCTAGATGCATTTGCAATTGAATCTTACTAAGGTTTTAGATGGAGAATATAATTGTTTGAAATACTGACAAGCCATGTTGTTATTTATGGTTTTTATATGACATTGTTGATTTTTTTTCTTTCTTGGCAGCTTGAAGCGGTCTAGAAAGTTTCAGCCTGAAGATAGGCTCTTTTCATTATCTTCAGTGTCCTCGCCAGCGGTGTGTTTCTGATTTTCAGGGCTTCCAACCATAAATAGATAAAAATAAATAATGTCCTCTAGTGAGAACCAAGTAATAACTAATGTCCAACCACGAGGCTTATTTTTTCCGTATATAAGACAATAACTGCAGTTTATAATTTCCTCCTAGGCTCTTTGATCATTTGGTTGTTCTGTGTACTTGATCCCATAAAATGATTCATCCTTTTAAGCCTTTTATTGTCAATTATGTTTAATTATAGTCCATATATCAAGTGTGGAAAGCAAGGTTATTTCTGAATTCTGAGATGATCTTCATCTTTTTATCGTAGGCAGAAGAGCTTGCGGCTGGACGAGATGGTGAGATCCTATTAGCAACATTTCAATGACTTTTCTTGCATGTTTTTTTTCTTGTCTACTAATTACTTAATGTATTTCCGTTTATCTCAGACGGGAGATCAGATTTTGGTCCTGGTCGTTCAAAAGGCGGGACAATTTATGCTAATGGACAGTAAGCACTCAACTAATGTGTCTCCTCACCTTAATATTTTTATATTAAATAATTGCTTTGTTCATTGAAATTTGTTTCACAAATCTTGTCAAACATGTGAAGAATGTATGAATGCAATGTAATCTAAAAATTTGTCATGTCACCATAGGGGTAAACCCAAGAAAGGAAGGGGTGCACCAAGAGATGCGAAGCGAGCAAGGGTGTCAAGCGAACAAGATTTTGATTACGAAGATGATCCTGACATGGCAATATGATTGAATGCAACTTTCTGTTTAACCTTGTGGAATGTAAGAGCCTGGAAAACATGCATTGGATAGGCCACTGGTTCTATGCAATTCCTCATTTGATGTATATATTTGTCTAGTTCTAGATGTTGTGGATTTTGTACTTAATTGAACTCTCTGCCTTATGCAAATTTTTGTTGGCAGGCTAAGTGATTGATTGTTTCATTAGATTTGTTATTGTAAACCTGTTCAAAACTAAGTTTGATTACCAACTTCTAGAAGTTTATGTTATCTACTGAGGGAGTACCCTTTGATTTTCCTCGTACATATATCATAAAATTGTTTTCACTTTTCTTTGTAGAGTCCTTGTTTCAATTTCTCCATCTCTCTACAGATGGGTCACATCTTGTATGGATGGAATTGGAAGATATTAATACCTCTCTTCAAGATGAAGAGCAACAATGTGTTGACTTCCTTTTTTTTCTCCTTCTAGTGGCTTCCACTACCAATTGGTGTGATACAATTGTGATGATTAGTTTAATGATTAAAAATTTAGTTTGATTTATAGTGAATTAACAATAATGAGACATTTTATATTTCAAACTGCGACAAGTCCTTTAAGCGTGGAAATGCTCCGTTCACTCTCTTCTCCCCTTTCTTCATCCTAGCCGCCATCCTTTTTGTTTTCTCATTCAAAATCAAAAGTTTATGTGTTACTATGTTGTCTTATGTAGTGTGATGAGATTCTTCCTCCTCACCACCCTCTTGTCAGGCGAGGTTTATCTGCATTCTACTTTTGGCGTTGCCACACAGATTTAAGGAGGGTTTTTGACAAACTGATTCGATCCACTCCGGTGGAATGTTGGTTCTATTTTGGCCTAAAAATCTTGTAAGAGATTTTTTTTTTTTTGAGAATGACACCCCTTGGGTCTCTTAGGCACCTAGCGTGTTTTCAAAAATATGCTCAGGTTTTAGAGATTTATCTCCATACACAATTTTTTTTACTTAACGTAGGTTTTTTCTGGAGATATATATATATATATATATATATATATATATATATATATATATATATATATATATGCGTAATTGTTCAGCAGATATATCTCTGAAATCATTTGGAACTATATTCGCGCTAAACTCTTTTTCTTCTACCTATTTCTTCATTTTTCTCAAAACATTTCATCTCTCTCATTTTTGCCAAAATAAAAAATTCAAAAAACTTGTTTTTTTTTCTTCCGTCGAAGTTCAACAAGGAGCATTCATAACAAAGATCAACACATCTTGAATCATTCAAAACTTGATTTATACCAGTAAGTTTTGAGTTTCCGATAAAATTTCAAGTTTTTTCCGTAAATGAGTTCCAATGCTTTGTTAGGGATAGAAATGTGTAGAAATAAGTTGAAACATAGTCCATAGGTAGTTTACATATTGTTTGTAGCTTAAAAAACACAACCAATCCATCAAAAATCAAAATGTGATTGTGAGAGGACGCCATTTTCGCGTCCTCTGAGCTGCAGAAACTTCTGGAGATGCATATACGGAAAAATGTAACATTAGATGTTTCCGGAGATGCATCTGCGGAAACATGTTACGTTAATGTATTCAAGTTGCTTCCGGGGATGCATCTGCGAAAATTTTCTGTAGATATATCTCCGGAACTAACTCAATTTTTTTTCATTTATGTTTTATAATTTTAATAGTTTTTTTTGTTGTACCTTGCAGGCATTATGACCGATAGAGTCGACCGTTTGAGACTTGGACGAGTTGCACATCATGCATCAATCAGGCGTGAACGGAGTCAGTCCGTTGCAGAGGCAGGAGGTACATCTGTTCAGGCGCAACCTATTACCGACATCCAAGCCACGACTTCTACTTCTCAGCCCACTCCTGGTGTTCGACCTTCGCCCCAATCTTAAAACACTCCTTCCACATCGGATCCCACTCCACCTTCGACTTCTTCTTCCCACGTGCGTTAGAATTCTACAGATGACGCATCACTTGGCTTATCCTCCCGCCGTCGTAGTCGGGATGCACCTGTGCCACCTGTCGTTGTTGATCTGGTGCCACCACCGGGGGGAGATGTGCCACCAACGGACAAAGAGCCAAAGGGTTACTCAGGGGGTCCATCAGATTTGCCCATGTTGCCATTGTACCACGACCACACTGCCAAATATGTCTAGGAGGGAGAGGTAACATTACTCAGATTGTTGTTATTTTATTTTTTTCATTAGAAATTGATTATTTGTCACATTGATTATTATTGACATTGATTATTTTTGGAAATTTTCAGACACTTGAGCCTCAAAAGTTTATGAACCATGGCGATAGATCTTAGCTTTGGCCCAACCACAAGTTGTTTGATTTCAGGATGTTCTCACCACTTCTAGTTTGAAGGACATGTGCTTGACCGGTTATAGTGTGGCCAACCATGAGATGTTTATGTTGGTGGAGGAACTTGGGGTTGATCCACTAAAGGCGCTTAAGGAGGTGGATATGACCCGAGGCGCTCATGTCAGGTTCTCCTTTTTGAAGGATGAGGTATTTGATCCTCAGCTTCTTGCTGCTACCCAGGTTATAGGTGATGACACAAATGTCGAGCTACACATGACTCGTGTGTTGAGGGCTTATTTTTTTAATATCTAGTGGGAACGATTCTGTTTGTGAATACGAGCGCCAATTATACCTACGTTTCTTACCTCTGGTACTTTTTGGATTTCACACAAATCCATGAGTATAATTGGGGGCGGCTACACTCGCCTATCTATATGCAAGGTTGAGAGAGGGATGCCTGTGGAAGACAAGGACTGTGGCTGGCAGCACAACACTATTTGTGGTAACAATCTCTTATCCTTCACTTTCATACTTTTCTTTTAATTCTTTAATCCCAATGTTTATTATTTTCATT
The DNA here is from genome assembly GCA_963966055.1 of Lathyrus aphaca. Lineage (NCBI taxonomy): Eukaryota > Viridiplantae > Streptophyta > Magnoliopsida > Fabales > Fabaceae > Lathyrus > Lathyrus aphaca. The sequence continues at coordinate 205,953,597 of OZ014520.1, forward strand.
CCAGGCTTGAATTCACCAGCACTTCTCGAGGATCGTTGGTTGGGCTAAATTTGATGAGTACACCGAGGACATGCTACGTGCCTGTGCTTTTGCCCCTCTCAGAGGGAACCAGGCGGTCGAGCCTTTCAGAGTATCTCGATCAGTTGGCTTCTGAGGACATCCATTACAATATCTATGTCGATCACCGTCCGACACGAACTTTTGATGACATTTCATTATACTCTGGATGGTTGGCATGCAATTCAACGATCACTACTTCTTACCTGTCCGAACGTGTCATGCGGTAGTTCAGGTACATCGAAATGATACCTAGGTACCTTGTTGTGTCCGCTCCTCTTGGCTTGACCCGTGTACATGTTGATGAGATGTTTTTTTACTACGAGAGTCACCTGGAACCTGACGAGGCTCGGGAGATCATAACGACAAAAGAATGGGGCACCGTTGAGGGTTACATAACTTGTTTCTTCGAGGTCTCACATCCATACATGGTGCTCACTACTCCAGGATCACCTCCAGATCAACTCATCAGGAGATTCTAGAGGAGAAACAGTCTTAGCTCGATCACACTCAGGATGTTCTGCCTCATTTTTATCGTATAATGGAGATGATGCGATCAGGCATTGCAGTCAGTTTCTTCCCTGAGGGGTCTGGTGGTAGGCGTATAATGGATGACATTCTTGTAGAGTTATAGAGGGCATTTTGTATCGCACACATCGTGCGAGGACGAGGGGGAGGGATCGATGAACGATGACGCAAACTAGATGGTCGATGAGGTGGTAGAGGAGACGAGAGAGAGAGAGAGAGAGAGAGATTGTCAAACACATCCAGTAGTGTCTGTTGTATTTTTATTTATGTACTACTTTTTGTACCTTGTATATGACATTACACACACACAAACACACACACACACACACACACACACACACACACACACACACACATATATATATATATATATATATATATATAATTTTTGTATGTATGTTATTTCATATTTCATTTGCGACAAATAAATTTCATCCGCGAACAACAAAACCATGATTTAAAAAAAAACCCTGTTCTGATATGATTTTGCAGATGTTTCCTCGGAACTTCTTCCGCATATGCATCTCCAGAACAATCCAACATTGAGTAAAAAAAGGTACTTTCAGAGATATATCTCCGAAATCTGGGGTATTTAAAGAAATGAGCTAGGTGCCTAAGAGATCCAATGAGTGCCATGAGAAATGATCTTCTTTTAAATTGTTGGTTGGTGATTGTAAAACCAGATTCTATGCAACTTTCTAGACGTTTGGGTTGACACCATCTCAACAATTATTTTGGTAGAATTAATTGTAGGTTTGGTCCCTCCATTTTAAAATCCATAAATTTAGTCCCTTTAATTTTTTTTTTTTGAGATTTTTAGTCCCCCACCAATTATGAGGTCAGTCTACCATATAAGAATATTGGATGTTCTATAAAAGTCCAAATTGTCCTTTTGTTCCAAATCTTGCCAAGTGGATACCCTGCCTGCAAAACTCTCTAATTTTCCTTCTCCCTCTCTTCTCATGCGCCTCATAGTCGTCTCTGGCCTAGGTATTCACAACACAGATGCTTTGGAAGTATACATGTCTCCACTAATGGCCTACCAACTTTATGACTATCCATTTTTTTTTCTTTTACGAGGCTTCTCATTATATCTCATTTTTCTTTTATCATTATGGGACATATTCAAACACATAATCCATGCAAAGTTCTCTAACATTTTCTTCTTCTTTCGAACAAACAATCCTGATTATGTTGCAAAAATGGTGAGACCATTTGAGAAATTTGCTGACCTCAACGAATCCTTAGAAATATGGAAGATATCTGTTAGGGTTCATCACAAATGGTCTGTTGTAACAAACAACAAACACCACTTCGAAATGATTGTTATAAATGCTAAGGTGAGTTTCATTTATGTTGATTTTTCTCATAATATTAGGATATGAATTTCTTCCCTTACCTTCTGTTTTAATGTCTCAACATGTCTTCGTATTTTGTTGTTTATATGGTAGATTTGTGTGTCGTATAACATATGTTTCTAATGACATTTTCTTCATAATTTTTCTGTTACGATTTGTTGTCGAATGTTTATGATTTTCTGTTACTTTGATTAGGGGAATGATGTTCATGTTGTTGTTCCAACACCATATATGCTGACTTTCAATGAAAGGTTAACCGTTGGTGATACTTACACTTTCTCAAACTTTAAAGTTGTGCCAAACGACCTTTTGTTCAAACCTTGCATCCACCCATGTATGATGAAGTTCACAGGTGTAACGTCCGTTAACGTTTTTGACAAACATCCAATACCACCAAAACCCTGCAAATTCACCAGTTTCAAAGATATCATCACTGGACAATATAAGAAAGATATGCTCTTAGGTAAGACATATGCATGTCTTTATTCATGGTTATCCTGATAGATTATATTTTATTAAAGCATTGGAATTTCATTCATGCAGACGTCATAGGCACGGTGGACAACATAGGTTATACGTAAGCCCAGTCAGGTGGGAAGAAATAACAGGTCAATTTCATCCTCTGAGACAGTGGGTAATGTTTTTTTTTCTCTTTACATACACTGTGTTTTGTATTATTAACATTTATTTCTCTTGTGTTATAATGACTGACTTTTTTGAATTCAGAAATAATATAATCAAACTATACACTATGGGAAACGTATGCCTCACAATTCATCACTTTCAAGCAGGATCCACAGAACAATGCTGGCCCAACTGTTGTGATGCTTCAATATGCAAAGGCCAAGGAGGAAGGTTTGGCTTCCTGACTTTCTGTGGATTTCTATCATCACATAATGCTTTTTGGTAAAACTTACATGTTGTTTTATTTTGATTGTATTAATGGAATAATGCTTATATTCCCCAGGTAAATATCCACTTGCTGTTACCAATACATACAATGTCACAAAAATGCTCATCAATTCTGATATACCATGTTTCAAAGAGCTTTTGGAAAGGTGCCATCATGCCTTTTCCTTATTTACAAGTTTTGAGGTTATTTCGTACATTAATGTCTTTATTAATACCATCCTTGCAATTATTATATAGGATACCTAAAGACTATTTGGTTAGTGCTTCAACCCAACTCAGTTCTCCATCTAAACTATATTCACACTCCTCTGATAATTCACAGCACATGCCTTACCAAAAGTTACTTGAAAAGGCTATTGTTCTCCCCATGAGCGATATTGTTAAACTTCGCCAGGTATGTGTATACAACAACTTTTGATGTATTTCCTATTGTAACATCATTACATATTTTGCAATAGCCTTAATTACATGCTAAAATTGATTTAATGGATGCAAGGTAACATTCTGTGCTACTGTTGCAAAGATAAAAAAGCTCATTACTTCTCTGTTTGAGTGGTATTACTTGCATGTCATCAATGCCCAAAGGTTGCTTGCGGTGAAATGGCTCCTTATATTTGTGAGGATGGTCATTCAACTGAGCCAGATATTTTAAAGTTAGTTTTATTTAATTTTGAAGTTTATATTTTTGTGAATTTTTTCATTGTTACTGCCTGTCAATATTTTAAGACATCAACATGGTCCTCACTATTTTAATTAATTTGTGTTTAGGTATAAAATTGAGATTGAAGTGGTTCATAATAAACAATATTGTAAATTTGTTCTATGGGACAGAGAGTGTGTTCAGATTATTAGAAAGTTTGCTGCCCAGATGCGCGAAACCATGGTTGAGGTCTGGCCCTCAACCCGTGCATTAACAGCCTCATTGATCATTCCACAACAACAATACAAAGCAAATATGAAGCCTCCTAACTTTGTCTAAACCTATTTGCAAACTGGAATAATTGATCCATTGGAATATCCCTTGGCGCTTGATATTTTGTTGGAGTTGGAGCTTGCATACAGAGTCAAGTGGCAGCCCCGGTGGGAGAGTTGTTCTGTTGTCATGCTTATTAAAGATGAATCCTTCGTGAAACAGCTAAAGGCGCCATGGAAGAAAACAAAGGTATAAATAATATCTTCACTTATGATAATCTTTGTATTCAAAATGTATTAAATTTCATTTAATTTTAGTACCATTTTTTTGACATACAACTTACAACATCCGACATGACGGTAACACCACCGTTGTTGCAGACATGATTACTGACTAAAATTTTGTTTCTTATGCATATTATTATTATTTTTTTAGTTTGTTTGGTTTTTTTTGTCAGGAATGTTTTTGTTATTATGCTTCTAATTTGTATTTATATAACTTGAAGATTAAGGAAAGTGTGGATGAAGCCAAATCAAATGCGGCTGATGAAACTGATGTTGTCCAGGTTGGCCAAAGTTTGATATTGTTATATTTTGGGATTTTCTTTTATATATCTTTATTTTGTTGATCTATTTTTTACTATAATTATGTGATGTTTAAGTACCATTTTGTTTATGGTATGCTGTAATAACATAATGTGCTTATTTTTGGACTTGATTCTGTTATGTTAGGGGCTGGAACGCACATCAAAACTTATCCCTGAACCTATGACTCCAACTGGAAAGAGAGCAGTACCAGATGGTTCAAGCGAATCAACTTCTTTGATTGATTTGAATGACGAAGAGCTTTTGTCAATGAGGCTTAACAAAATGATCAAATTGGAGAAGACAAAATAGCTCCTTATTTTGTTGATCTATTTTTTACTATAATTATGTGATGTTTAAGTACCATTTTGTTTATGGTATGCTATGTACTGGTAACATTTTCAATGTATTACCCCAAAAGATCTTCCAAACTTTTCTTCTGATGGTACTTTTTGTTTCTAAATTAGTGGAGTTTGCTTATTATGAATAATCAATGAATTGTTTAGTTGTGCTTATACTTATCCATAATTATTGATTTAACTTTGCAAGTTTTGATATTACTTTTTCTGTCAAATTATATTTAAATGTACAACCTTATATTTACAACTACATTACCACAGTGGTACCAAATAATTCGACTACATATTTATTTTAACAACATACGAAACATGTATTATGTACAAGTAAATATTACACAAGCATTACTACATTACATTCCATGATTAATAATTCCCGATAACCATGAATAAACAGGCTAACTGCTGATTATTGTGTTGTGAATGTACCTTAAATCAGAGTGTAATTGAAACAACTAATTTAATATATATATATTTTAAAATACCGGCACAATCTATAATGTCCACTTTAAATACTATAATTTCATATTATTGTATTTAGCTTCTATGTCTTCTATTAACTGCATGTGCATTATCTTAGCACTGATATAAGAATTTTAGCTGCTGATTTAACAAGCCTACCAGCAGCTATATTTAATACCATATGTTAGAAGTGTAAACAATTTTCCCTATTCCAATAAGCATCTATTGCACGCCACATTATGCACATACATGCAGGTGTATCATCATCACACCAACCTTTTATAAGCTCTCATTTATTGGTATTTCAAACTTTCTTAAATATCAATACTTTTGGATTAATGACTTTTGATGTTCCCAACTATTTCTAACAGGCCCAAAGGTAGACACTTTTGGTTTAATCATTATAAAACAATACAACAATTTTTCACAAGTTTTGTTGCGTTCACACATCATGCAGGTCCACGTTTTTAATATTCTTCTCAAATAACTTGCATTTCTTGCTTATTATTTACATTACCAGTCTTTAACCCATCATCAAGATACAAAGAATACAAGATCATGGCACCTGCCAATAATTCCCTTACTACTCGACAAAGAAGACAAAGAAGAAGAAGTATTTTAGCAGAGACGAGAGTTTCACGTAGCCTTCATACCAGCAATTTTTCTTTAAACAACCAGCATTCCCCTATACTGCTGAGACAATAAATGTATTCCTATGCGGATGTTACAGCTCATGAGCAACTCAATTCAAGTCCCTCACCATCTTTGATATGTAATTCCATTGAAAATCAACATCTTCTATGGCCAGAAAACGGAGGAGGATATATTAGCACAAAAACGAAAATTTTCGTTATATCGCTAACAAGGAGAATATGCCTAACAACATGTAATCTGAAAGCACATTTCATTTTTAGACTCCATCATCTATCAGTCGTGTTCTACTTCATAATATTAATGCTAACTCCAACACTATTGGCCCACCCAGTGCACCATCACAAAGACATGTTCCTGATAGTAACACACACAAAAATGAGATTTAATAATGCTACACGACACAATCTGCTTTGTAGTTTCAATGAAACTTTAAATCCTATTCCTTCAACCATAAGGACATCAGTGTTTGTTCCATCAGTACATGGTCAAGCTGCACCTACTCGGAGCAGTGGATCGTTTCATTCTTCGGATGATGAAGTTGAATATTCAGATGGTGACATAAGTATGGCTAATAGTTCTGATGTTGACTCCGACATCCCCGAAACTTTGATTTATTCCCATTTCCAACGTAAGTTATTCTATACATATTTCCTATATGAATATATCTATGTCTTGTATTTTTTTATGTTGTTTTTTGTCATGATAGATTATTCTGATATAGGAGACCCTATATACGAGTGTCCATTTTGTCAAGCATGCATGTGGTACCAACAACGCAAAGGAAAATACAGTCATACCATTGTTCCAAAGTTTGAGAAGTGTTGTCGTAGTGGTAAAATTGACCTTCCATTTCTTGAGCAACCACCCGCACTGTTACATCAACTTCTTTATTCTACAACAAGTCCGAAGAGTAAGAACTACCAAAACAACCTTAGGACATATGATGATATATTTTCCTTCACATTACCCGGAATGAAGTTTGACAATCGGTATTCACACGGTGGAGGTCCACCTACTTTAAGACTACACGGTCAAACATGTCATCGATTTGGATCTTTGATACCGGAAAATGGAAAACCTCCCCAGTATGCCCAATTATATATATTTGACACCGACAATGAAATTGAGAACATAATGGAATATTTCAGTTATATTTATATTTCTTTTTTGTTTTTCATTTTTATAACAAAAAACATAAAATATGTTTGGAATATTTCATCCTTATTTAAAGACTAACAACAATTTGACCAGGGATAATAAAATCTTATCACGACAAATTGTCAACAAGTTGGAGATCATGTTAGATGAATGCAATGTTCATGCAAAGGATTTCAGGATGGCAATGGATGTTTTAAAAAGAAACCCTTTCTTGGACTTGAAGTAAAAGTTGATTTCAGATAGACCGAATGATGGGCGAGTTTACAATCGCCCTACTGTTTCTGAGGTTGCTGCTCTCATTGTTGGTGACATTGATTCTGCGTCTCACAGAGATATAATAATCCAAGCAAAGAATGGTCACTTGCAAAGAATAGATGAATTTCATCCCGCTTACCTTGCCTATCAATACCCTCTTATATTTGTCTATGGGGAGGATGGATACATGAAGGATATTCTCCATAAATATAGGAATGAAACGACGGTTACTATGAAAAATCGTCTAACCATTAGAGATTGGTTAAATTATCGACTACAAGACAGAAAAAATGAAGCACATACCCTGCTACATTCAAGAAGGTTTTTTCAACAATTTTTGGTGGACGAATACGCAATGATGGAGTCTAAAAGGCTTAATTGGCTGAGAAAAAACCAATCCAAATTAAGGGTGGGAAAGTACAAACAACTGAATGATGATTCTCGAAACAGTAGACCAACAACTCCCCAAAAAGAGGAAAACATGTTGTCTTGTCGTCGTCGTTTGTTGGAAGCAAGAGATATATGGACCAATTATACTTTGAGGTATGGTGATTTCATGTAAGTTAGGTTTTCCATATTTGTTTTTAACTTTTACTTACAATCCGTCTTGGCCTGAGATTACACGATTTCTCTTCGGCACTGGGTTAAAGCTACATGACAGACCAAATATTATTACAAAGGTTTTTAAGATAAAATTTGATGAGCTCATGGAGGATATAACTAAACGCCATGTTCTCGACAAAGTGTTGGTATGTAAGTCTTATTCATCCAAATTATACTTCTCAATGCAGAACTTCAAGTTCATACGCTAAATATTTCTGATATATGTCTTTATTTTTCAGATATGTACATAATCGAATTTCAAAAGCGAGGTTTTCTTCATGCACACATCCTTATTTTTTGCATCCCCAAAGTAAGTGTCCAACACCTTTCCATTTTGACAAAGTCATTTCGGCTAAGATCCCGGATCTTGATATACATCCAACATTCTATGAATTAGTCAAGACGCACATGATGCAAGTTCCATGTGGGTTTTCAAAAATTACATCCCCCTGTATGAAGAATGGGAAATGTTCTAAATTCTTCCCAAAAAGGCTTGTTAAATAAATAATGCTTGATTCGGATGGATATCCACTTTACAAGAGAAGTTCAAAAACACATGTCATTCAGAAGAACGATATTTCATTGGACAATCATTATGTTCTTCCGTACAATACAAGGTTACTTTTGAAGTACCAATCTGATATAAACATGGAATGGTGTAATCAGAGTACTTCTACCAAATATCTGTTCAAGTATATTCACAAAGGGTTCGATAGAATCACTGCAACAATTGTTCCTTCAAATCGCAATCAGCATGAGCCTGTTGAAGAAATTCAACAGTATTTGGATTGTAGGTTCTATCATCTAATTGGGGAGAAGGCCATTTACTACATTGACTTTGATAGGATGGAGAACATATTAGAAAAGGGATAGCGTGACTGAATCTATGTTCAGTTCTTGGTTGGTTGAAAATGGTATATACGAAGAAGCCCGATCATTGACGTACGATGAATTTGTGTCCAAATTTGTTTATGACAAAAGAAAGAGATGTTGGAAACCACGAAAACAGGGATTCGTTATTGAACGTTTGATATGGGTTCCACTTACAACCAGAGAGTTGTATTATCTTCGAATGATGCTAACAATAGTTAAAGGTCCTACGACGTATGAGGAAATTCTCAAAGTTGGCGATCAACAATTTGATTCATTTAGGGACACTTACTTTGCCATGGGTTTTCTTGAAGACGATCAAGAATACATTGCTGCTATCAAAGAGGCAAGTCAATGGGGTTCAGGTCATTTTCTTTGAAAACTTTTATGTGTGATGCTTTTGTCCGGTGCTGTAAATAGACCAGTTCATGTTTGGAATGAGTCATGGATTTTATTGTCCGACGATTTGTTGCATAAACAGAGACTTTTGGCGCAAAACCCAGGTCAAACCACTCTATCTCCTTTTCTCACTATATATATACTAAGTTCCTTTTTAGACAGTCCTTTCTGATACATACATGTTACAACGTTTTGTTATTATTCAATTATATTTGCAGAATTGTTATTATAAGAATCATAATTGCAAAATATGACTCTATTTGAGATCGAAACATTGCTTCAAGAGAATAAACGCAACCTCAATGAATTTAAGCCCATTCCATATCCATATGATTATGTACTCCAACAGCTGGGAAACGTCTAATTTACGATGAACACAATTATGATATTCCCACAATGAAAGCTGAATTTTCAAATCTGTTCAGAGATCTAACTGGTATGTCTACATGTCTCATCATCTGTTAACCCGTGTTTTCCTTAATTTGTATATCAATGCCATAATTTAGTATTTTCGGATTGGCTTTTGAAAATCGGTGAGGGTAAAGTGTCACAACCAAATGATGGTATTGCCGAAATTGAAATACCCAGGGACCTCTTAATCACCAAATATGAGGATCCAATTGTTGGCATTATAAGCAATACATATCCTGATTTTCTACAAAATTATTAGTCAAATGATTACCTCAAGAGTCGAGCAATACTCGCATCGACATTGCAAACTGTGGAACAAATTAATGATCACATTCTATCTTTGATGCCAGGTACTTATATGCTTTGTCACCTAATTATTTTCATAAGTATGAGATGTTCTATGTAATAATATTTTATTTTATTTTCATAGGGGATATAATACTAAAACTCCAACATTGTAGGTCGGTCTGAGATTCATGACAGCGGTGTTATTAATATTCTCACACCAGAGTTCCTAAATTCACTACACACTTCTGGGTTGCCTAATCATAACATTAAATTAGAGGTTGGAACACATGTTATGCTTTTGCGGAATATTGATCAGACTGAAGGTTTATGTAATGGTACACGGCTTATCATAACCAAGATGGCGAATCACGTTGTTGAAGCATCAATTATGGGTGGAAAAAGGGCCGGTAAGTTAGTGTACATCCCTCGCATGGATATGTTACCGTTCCAATCACCTTGGCCATTCAAACTAAACTGTCGACGATTTCTAATTGTTGTTTCATATGCAATGACGATTAACAAATCCAAGGGCCAATCTTTGGATAATGTTGTACTTTATCTCCCACGTTAGGGGTGGAAAAACGGGTCGTGGCCCGCCGGGCCAGCCCGCACACCCGCCAAAAAGTGGCGGGTTGGGTTGGGATTTTAGACCCGCCGCCCACTAAAACCCGCCCCGCTAAATCCCGCCACCCGCCAAAGCCCGCCCCGCCAAAACCCGCCTCCCGCCAAAGCCCGCCACACCTATATAATAACACTATTTAAGTATTTGGAAGAGCCTATGAAAATAGTTTGTGATATGTACATAAGTTGTTATTAGATTATTAGGACTAATCTACTTTCTCTTTCTTTATTGTTGGATAAGTATTTGAATTTTTCTAATGAAAAATGACAAAAGTGTGATCGAAATTTGAATTTAGATCATATAAAATACTAAATGTGATATTATATATGATAAGAGTATTATTTCACTAAAAGTTGATGTTTTAGGCTAATAAAAATTATGCTTTTTAAATGTTGGTTTGATGTATTTTTATTGAAATGTAGAAAGAAGAATCTTTTAATTTATTTAAAAAAATAGAAAAAATAATTAAAAAAGAAGGCGGGCAAGCCCGCCGCCCGCCAACCCGCCACCTTGGCGGGGCGGGCTAGACTTTTATGCCCATTTCAACTTGGCGGGCATGCCCGCCCCGCTATTTTTTGGCGGGCTTTAGGCGGGGCGGGCACGGGGCGGGGCGGGCGACCCGTTTTGCCACCCCTATCCCACGTGATGTTTTCAGTCACATCCAAATTTATGTCGCACTATCTAGGGTGACTTCCAAAAAGGGTATAAAAATCTTGATACATGATGAGAATGGAAACTTCAAGTCTACAACTTCAAATGTTGTTTACAAAGAAGTTTTCAACAATATATAACAAAGCATAATATATGTATGAATCTTTCATCTTGAAAAGATCTTATTAATTTTGATTTCAAACTATCTTAAATGTTATTGGAAAGTTTTTTAACGTCTTCTTCAATATAAATCACTCTTTAGCAAGAACAATTCAAATGTTTTTTACATTACTAACCAATTCTATTAATAAGCATAGTAGTCAATTTTGAAGAAGTAAGTTTAATCTGACATTGTTTGTGTTATCTTAAACATTTTGAAGCTAATAAGTAACCACTCTTACTATTGTGATTTAATGTCAGCAAGCAACAAAAACTTCATCACTAAAACTTTATAATATAGATTAAAAAACCCACGTTTTACATGGTCGGATGTTAATTATACATCGATTATGACTTCCAAATTTCAAAAGATTGTACATAGTACCTAACAACTTAAAAAACATAATACATACTGCCTTTATAATTAACATAAAGCATCCTAAACCAAAAATAATATAATATGCTTCCAACTAATTCATCTTGAAACAACATTCAACATTCCTACTAATACTAATAGAACACAACACATCTGACTTAAATAGATTTATCGCCTAATTCATCCTCTTTAGCTTTTCACCATTGAAACTGAAACTCTTTTTGGAGGATACCGAATCATAAAGGTGAGCATATCTCCTCTCTTTAGCTTTCTGTTTTCAACAGACTCGTACCATCCTCTTCCAAGGTACTTTTCATCCTTAAAAACCTCATCATTACGCTTGATACAACCAACTCCAACATAGTAAGCATCCCCATTATCCTCATCTACCAACTCAATGGCTTTTTGATTCCTAAAAAGCATCATCTTTGTCACTTCACACGGGAAATGTTGTACCATGATAGAAACAGATTACTTTAAACATTATATAATATGCATACAATAGTTTCTGAGAATGTACATTGGTATATTTATCTATCTGAACTTGCTTACGAACGTTTTTGGTCGATGGGACCACTTTCTCCCACGTATACACACGAGGATAAGCTACTGCTTCACTTTCATCACTCTCATAGTCGGTGCTATACTCATCCAAAATCGAATCCTCTAATGTCTCCAACACCCTCTACTAAATATGAGTAACCGCTTCGTACTCATCAAACAACATTTCTTCAGAACTGCATCAACAACAATCATCAGGTTTTAACAAATTTTGTTAATTTTCGGGCAAAGGGTATTGACGGTGTGACATCTTTGACATGCAAAGATATTTACATACCCAATGTTGTTATATCATACCAATAGATACTTACTTGTTTCTATCCGAAGACACTTCAATCGGTGATACATTGCTTTCCACTTTCGCCTTCCCGTTTCCAGATTTGGCGCCCGATCTTGTTCCCACCCTGTATGCAAACACAAAATCTCAGGTCAATCTCTCATCTTTAAGACATAATAAAAAACAGATGAGGACGATGACAAACAATACCCTTGCATAATCCATTTCATCGTAAAATTTTTGGTTATTCGATGAAAACCCAGAGAGGATGAATATCAACAGTTGCAAATATAGAAGATGGAAAACCAATGGTCTTATGATGAAACTCTTTTAGTCTATTTATATTACATTGTGAAACATAGTTTTGAAGGAATTAGAAACACTTTTCTGTTACTATTTTAAATGTATTTAAATTATTCCACATAGGATGACTATTGTATTAATTTTCTACTTAAATCTGTACGTTTCACTTTTGTTTGGGTCCCTATTGTATTAATTTTATAGGTTTCACTTTTGTTTGTTGATGTAACCCAACAACCACTTCTCAACATGGGGAAATTGAATCATTTATAGCCTCAGCCATATAAGAACATACTTTACCAAATTATCAAGTTGAGACATAAAATAAGGTCTACTTTCATACTATACCATATTAGTTTAACTTTTTTTAATACATATTTTTCCATTTCCTTATATAAGAAATGTATGTTGTATAAACCTTTGAAAATATCTCTTCCCACGTGGATCGCAAACGAATTTTATAAATTATAACCTTTTTTTAGTAACACGACATAATATACTTATAGCCTTACTCTTCTATCATTTATTTACAACTCCGTCATTTTCATTGACTTTTCTCATTCTACTATCAACAACTTTACTCATTTAATCTCTCTTGGACATGATTTTTTAATCACACATACTTTTTAAACCCTTTTCATACCATATCTTTGAATACCATTTATGTCATGATTTACAAACAATCCTAAGGACACAAGCACAATTTAGAACACATTAAACATCCTATTAGAATAACTTACATTATGGTTTCTTGAATCTGTTCCAACTGAGGTCAGACACAAACATCACAGCCATATTCAAACAAACATAACAACAGACAAACACTCCAACTACTTTACTATTCTTATTAATTTTTCATACATTCTCAAAACTACTTATAAATTAAATCCTAACACATATTGATCTAACCAAATAATGAAATCAATCATCTGAGTCACAAATACATTCTAAATTACTAGACAACTAAAGACTATTTTTTCTTTCCAGTTCTGGACATCCTCACGTACATTCTCCTTGCCAGTGGGAACCTAACACTGAAAGTGAGAATGTCACCATCCATAAGCCCTCTGTCCTTGGCAAATGCATACCATCCGTAACCAACGTGCTGCTCCACACAATGCGCTCTTTTTCGAGTAGTTACGACAACATCATAGGTCTCTTTCATATCCCTGTCAAAGAGCTTAATGTCCTTTACTCCGTCTAAACAACCGGTCCTAATGACATGTTTTGGAAGTTGCTGCACAATTATTTTTAACTTAATCAACTTTATGAGTATTAACCATTAGCCAATACAACTGTATGAATTTATAATAATGTTTGGAAGACATAAAACTTACAAGGACGTTGTTAATGGAACTTTTTGCATTTCTAATTATCTTCTTCCATGATATCAGACACCTACCCTCGAGTTGATCAACATCAACATCACCACAAACATCTTCTTCGTCTTCAGAGCTGAAACCATTAAATCAAGTTCTCTATTAATTTCAGTATTATATACTACTAACTTCTATTAAAGTTAAATAACTACTTAACAAATATACTCAACATAATTCCAAGAGTTATTGGCATATTCAATGATCAAATAATTCTCTCATGCTTTTTAATTCATACTATTATTACATTCAAGGGTTCAATTCCAGTTTTACTTAAATGTCACACAAACAAATAAAACACATCTTTTGACAGTAGTAAAACACACATCTCTTGATTAAATGAGTTGTTACCTCGAAGAGTCTGATGAAATGATTAAGGCTTTATTCATCCTCATCCGTTGATTGTCTCCTTCGATCGTAACCCCCTTACCCTTATCATTATTTTCAAGTGTTGATCTTGAACACCCATCACAGTCTGGAATGGTCAAAACAGATCGGTGAATCACCTGAGTCTTTGCATAATTCTTCTCATCATTCTTGGGTATTTGTTTGTTCCTGTAAATTTCATAATACAACAACTTATCAATTAGTTACAACTGAATTGTTTGTTCCTGATATTTATTTTATTGCAACAGTCACACTACATCATACATTTCAGGTTTTTGTAACATGCAATGTCTAACTTTTTCCCTCGGTTTATCGAAAAAAAGTTAAACCCTAAACCCTATATAACTTGGCAATACCTGTTATGACGATTGCCCGATGATGGCTCCTCCTTGAGAGTATTTTTCTTTAGACCTTCCATGCTATGTTCGTCGTCGTTTTCAGTATTCATCCTTTAGATTTTTTTTCTTGATGAATGGAGTCGCAGATGAGAAAGAATGTGAAAGGTTTAATGTTTTTATGTTATAATAACATGTAGTCAGTTTTTAAAGTAGTTTATTTGAATTGTTTAGAAACATAAACCGACATATGCACTTCAACATGGGCCCATATCATTTTTGTTGACTGTTGCAAGTTATTTCTAACTAACCAATTGGCAAGTGGCCCATATCTATGATTTACACTTTGATAATATATACTACTTCTATTCATTTTTTCGTTTCTACTAACATATTTTTTTCCCTTTAAAAGATATTATTTTATGTAAACACATTAAGTCCAACTATTCCCACGTGATGCTCCGTTAATATTATATACCTTTTATATGTAACAACCCTTTTCACTAAACTCACTTAATATTAATATACCCTTCCTCATATATCATCTAAAGCTTCCATAACACCTTTCCCTTTGAACTGACACAATTTTCTACACCGTAGTTGTCGTTATCTTCCATTTCCATCTTCGTTTTTGCTTTTTGGGTTTTAGGTTTTTTTTACAAGATTTCTGTTTTTTCAATTGTGACAAATGTTCTCCTTTTACTATGGGTCCTTTCTTCACATTCACATGTATTATTTAATCAATCATCACAATTGCATTTAGCCCTGTTACTACTCCTTTTGTTATGATTTTGGCCCATTGGAATTTCATTTCCAATTTTCTTTTTTTACATTTTTCTTTCTTAAACAAGACATGTTACTATTGCTTATTTTTTTATTTTTTTTATGTTTTTCGTTTTCAATTTTTTTCTTCTATTTTCTTAAATTTTTTTAAAAATAAATTATTTAATTTTTTTCCCTCTATAACATCTATAATTATATAACTTTATTTTTCTAAACCAATTTTACTATTTGTTTCTAAGGTCATTCTGACACAAATTATTTGACAACGACGGGTATCGTGCGTCCGCACAGGTATTCCACTAGTTTTTAATTACATGACAATCACATTGATGATTGTAAACACCACAAATTTTCCCTCACTCTTTATCACACCATGGCTTGTGATCCTTCATGTTTGCATTAAGCATTACATCTCATTTAGCATATTTGCTTCACTGCATAAGTTCAAGTTCATCTGCATCTAGGGTTTGTGATCTGAGCAATCCAAGATTCCATCTGAGCCATCCCAAAGGTCTCAAAGCTTTCCAAGAAGGTACATGTGTGTTCTATCATCATATTATACTCCTCAAGGTTCATGTAAGTCAAGAAATCACAAGAACTAGCAAAAGCATGGAAGCAGAGCTAGGGTTTTCACTACACAGTTGACCAAAATTAGGGTTTTGGTTTCAGAGGCCTTAACTCCAAATTTTTGGGCCATTCTTGTTTCTAATGTTCTTAATATGTCATAAGGATCATCTTTACCAAGTTTGATGAAGAAATTCATTGTGGAAGTCATCTGTTCATTGGGTAACTTCTTGTGCAAGTTAAGTCAAAATCAGGGCATCTGAGGCCTCCAACAATGGAACCAAAAGGGTATTTTCATCAAATTGAAGTTATATGATCTTTATTTGATCTTAGAAGAGGTTGGAAGTTCACAAGATTGAAGAATTTTGAGCCATTTGCAAACGTGCCAAAAATGGAAATGACTTAAAATGCAAACTTTCCATTTTGGGAAAGTTTTTCAACCTCCTCTTTCTTAACCAAAAATGCTTCAAATGAAAAATTCTTGGTCATGAAAGTTGTAGGTTAGGTCTTTCCCTTTTCAAAAAGTACAAGAACATGTCTTGATTCATCCTAGAACTCAAGATATGGCCTTTCAAAGTTGGCAAAAATAACATAATTTCAAGTTTTATGTCAAAGAGGGATTTTGCAAATTGGCATGTTCAAGCATTCTAAGGACTTCAAATGTACACAAACACTTCACAATATGTTAAACAAACCTCAAAAGATCAGAATTGTGCATTGAGCCTAGGGTTTCCATGACTTATGATCCAAGAAACTTCAAAGAGGGAATTTTGCAAAACATGTGATAACTCTTCATCCAAGCCTTCCAGCACATCAAAAACAATCCCATGGCCATCCTTGAACCCAACTGAGGCCAGACACCCCATGAAATCTCCTTTGACCCGTGCTCATACCTCAAAGTACAACATCTTGACTTTTTGCAAATCTTCTCCCCAGCTGAGTCTTCTCTCCGGATAGATCTACCAATGATCTGTTTCCCGAAGCAGAGTTCTCCTTGCAGCTAGATCTACCAATGATCTCTTCCCCAACCGAGACATCCCTCCAAGCAGATCAGCCAGAGATCTTTATCCCAACAGGATCTGAATCTCAGATCGGTTTCTCTTTTGCATAATCATAGCATTTGCATCATGTTCACCAAATAAGCGTAACATTCCATCTAAAAATGGAGCATTACGGTAAAAATAAAACATTTGCATGATCACAAGCCAGATTTAAGCCAGTCACCTGCAAATTACCATCAGTATTTCATCAGCAATGTATATAAAAACTCACATCCCCTTTAGATAAAAGCCAAGGCGTCCCCTTTGCACTCTATGATACAGATACCTATACATACTCCTTTTGACACTCGTCCGTGTCATTCTTCCCCAGCAAGTTCTCCCAAACACTTTCTACAAACAAATACTTGTTTGTAACACACTCTTTTCGACACCCGTCCGTGTCATCCTATCCCCACAGAAATCCAAAGCATATCCTTTACATTCTCAAAACAAATGCTTGTTTGTATGGTATATATTTGATACTCGTTAGTGTCATGCACTCCCCAGCAAGTCGAGCACTCGTCCGTATCTTGCTCATACTTCATCTACAAACCAGTACTCACTCACACTTATACGGAAGTCCTTGATACTCGTCCGTATCTTGTTTATATATCACTCCTCAACAGATCCGACACTCGCTCGTGTTCTTTGTTAACCAGTTGGTACTCGTCCATATCATCATCTCTGAACACGCGTCAGCATTTGTTTCTACCGATACTCGTCTGTATCATGGTCCTAAGGATGCTCGTCCGCATATTTAATCTATACACACCGTCAAACGCTTATACCTTTTATTCTTGAGCGTAAGCACTCGTCCGTGTTTACCATTCCTCAGTAAGTCATCAACAAAGAAACTTTCTTCTATCTGACATTCGTCCTATGTCGTGATACTTTCGGCAGCCGTACCTTGCCAGGTGATCGTCTTTCACCTTTGGATGACCGTCCCTCATCCCTTTCCCCAGTGGAGTCCCCATTAGTGGAACCTTTTTCTATCCGGCATTCGTACTATGTCGTGATAAAGAGCAGCCGTCCCCTGCTAGGTGATCGTCCCTCACCTTTTGATGACCGTCCCTCATCATTTTACCAGATGGCCGTCCCCATCATTGATCTTGTTATCCTACATTCGTCCTATGTCGTGATAAACCCCAAGAGCAGTCGTACCCTGCTAGGTGATCGTCCTTCACCTCTTGATGATCGTCCTTCATCATGCTTATCCGATGGCCGTCCCCATCGTCGACCTTTTCTATCCGACATTCGTCCTATGTCGTGATAAAGAGAAGCCGTCCCCTTCTAGGTGATCGTCCTTCACCTTTGATGACCGTCCCTCATCATTTATTTCATTTATTCTTTAAACCGATGGCCGTCCCCATAGTTGTTTACTTTACTTTGAAAACCTGATGGTCGTCCCCATCATAGCCTTCACTTTAACCCCCAGAGGATCTTGTTTCTTCACCTGATGGCCGTCCCCATCATGATCTTTATTTCCCTAGCTTGTCGGTCGTCCCCGTCTTTACTTTTCTTACTACTTTATCCCTAACAGTCGTCCTCTACTCGATGGTCGTCCTCCATCGCCGTCATTTGATAATCATGCAATACTACCTTTTTCAATTTATATCCCTTTTCTTCTTCTATCCAGCGAGTGCAAATTTTGGACTGTCTTTGGTATTCAACCACAAGTTATCTTGTTTGTCTGTTAAGCCAGGCGCTTACATCCTGCGCAGCTAACTCATGCTTGAATAGAGGCAGCTGTAAACACCCCAAATTTTCCCTCACTCTTTATCACACCATGGCTTGTGATCCTTCATGTTTGCATTAAGCATTACATCTCATTTAGCATATTTGCTTCACTGCATAAGTTCAAGTTCATCTGCATCTAGGGTTTGTGATCTGAGCAATCCAAGATTCCATTTGAGCCATCCCAAAGGTCTCAAAGCTTTCCAAGAAGGTCCATGTGTGTTATATCAACATATTATACTCCTCAAGGTTCATGGAAGTCAAGAAATCACAAGAATTGGCAAAGGCATGGAAGCAGAGCTAGGGTTTTCACTGCACAGATGACCAAAATTAGGGTTTTGTTTCAGAGGCCTTAACTCCAAATTTTTGGGCCATTCTTGTTTCTAATGTTCTTAATATGTCATAAGGATCATATGTACCAAGTTTGATGAAGAAATTCATTGTGGAAGTCATCTATTCATTGGGTAACTTCTTGTGCAAGTTAAGTCAAAATCAGGGCATCTGAGGCCCCCAACAATGGAACCAAAAGGGTATTTTCATCAAATTGAAGTTATATGATCTTTATTTGATCTTAGAAGAGGTTTGAAGTTCACAAGATTGAAGAATTTTGAGCCATTTGCAAACTTGCCAAAAATGGAAATGACTTGAAATGCAAACTTTCCATTTTGGGAAAGTTTTTCAACCTCCTCTTTCTTAACCAAAAATGCTTCAAATGAAAAATTCTTGGTCATGAAGGTTGTAGATTAGGTCTTTCCCTTTTCAAAACATACAAGAACATGTCTTGATTCATCCTTGAACTCAAGATATGGCCTTTCAAAGTTGGCAAAAATCACATAATTTCAAGTTTTATGTCAAAGAGGGATTTTGCAAATTGGCATGTTCAAGCATTCTAATGACTTCAAATGTACACAAACACTTCACAATATGTCAAACAAACCTCAAAAGATCAGAATTGTGCATTGAGCCTAGGGTTTCCATGACTTATGATCCAAGAAACTTCAAAGAGGGAATTTTGCAAAACATGTGATAACTCTTCATCCAAGCCTTCCAGCATATCAAAACCAATCCCATGGCCATCCTTGAACCCAGCTGAGGCCAGACACCCCATGAAATCTCCTCTGACCTGTGCCCATACCTCAAAGTAAAAAATCTTGACTTTTTGCAAAAACTCCCATACCAATCAGCCTGTGCCACAACAACTCTCTGGCCAATCAACATTGTTTATGTGGACAATAAGCAACTCATTTCACACAACATTGAGGCCTGCATCCATCTACACACTCAGAATCACAAAAACCTCAAGAAACCTTCCCTTCGTAGAATTTCATAACACAACCAACAAAAATCACAAACTCTTCCACCAATCAACTCAGCATCACCCCAGGATCATTTCCCACCCACCACCATAGCTTAAAACACCTTCAAACACAAATACAATTTCTGCAACTTCAGAAACAAAGCACTCAAAATAGCCGCTCTAAGCTTCATTCAAGCTTGCCAATAGCTTTAGGAGGTCAAAAGGGAGTGGATTGCACAAAGGGAGAGCTCTGAAAGTCCAGATTGCAAAGCTCCAACTCAGGTAGTCATCAAGAACGTTTTTCCCAGAAATGTGTTTTCATGTTATAGAATGATTCCTCATGCTTCACTGATCATGATGATGTCTTTACTTTTGAAAATGGTTAAGTTTTAAGCATTTCATGATGTTCTGAAATTTTTGCCGTTTTGATGTTTTCATTCGAATCTTGTTGATGATGAATGATAAATGATTTTTGAGGCTGAATTATTGTTTAGGGTAGTTAGTTGATTAATTCTGGAGGTTTTGGGGGCTTTGGGTGGTGATTTGAGGAAGCTCAGATGAGGGGTTGGCCGGAGAAGATGACCAGAGGTCTTCTCTGGCCACCTGAAAGTAATTAGGGCTAAACCCTGATTAAATCCCCAAATTGGTTTGTGGCCCTTAGATCTAGATTAGAGTTAGGTTTTGAGTGGTTCAGATTAGTCCATTAAGTTTAATCCAGATTAATTAATTATAAAACATAATTAAACTCAGTTTGAATGTGAGCCGTCCAGATGCGCGCGTGGTCAATTCCCTCCAACCCCAGTTTAAATCCCAGCCACTAGATCAACATACTTCCATTTTAAATCATTTTTATTTCATTTTAATTGCATTTTCTTGCATAATTAATTTAAAATACCAAAAAGCATCACAAAAATATTTTCTTTTGCATTCTGACTTTAAATATTTTTCTCATTCCAAAAATAATTTTTATATTATTTTTTGCATTAAAAAAGTATTTTTAAAATATTTAAATGTTATTTTTAATTAATTAAAGTCTTTTAATTAATTAAAAATACATTTAGGTTTCTAAAAAATCACCAAAAAAATCATGAAACATCCCAATGCATTTAGAAACATTTTCAAACTCTTCACACAAATTTATTTTTAGGTTTGATCATAGTTTGTGAATTTTCTTTGAATTAAGGGTCATTAAAATCACATTTTTTAAACCCTAAATTGAAAAAAATCATTTCTGCCTAACCAAGAAGAATTTGAAGTTGATTATTTTTGCATTGTTTTGCATATTGCATGTAGTTTATAGGTCTTTTTCCTCATGAATTTATCTTACATTTTCAATTTGATTTGCATTTTTCCCTTTGAACCACCCAAAAACCCTAGAAAACTTAGGAAAATCATAACTTTTGATTGGTTAGGCTTCTGACCGTCTCTTTTGGGGTGTGACCTAGTATGGGATTAGGGTTTGTTTGAGCTTGATTGCAAATTTTTATCATGTCATATGCTTCTGTTTTGTTCATTTGCATCTCATACTTCCATATAACCCTAATTTCTCATGTTCACTTGCATTCACCTTGCATATGCATCAATACATGAACTTTCCATGACATTTCTTGCATTCATATGTCATATTAGACATATTAGGACATGTTAGAACCTTGCTCAATCATTTTTTCATTCATTTTCCATGATTTGCATTCATTTCATTTCATTAACTTTCATATGTTTTCAAACTTCAAAGCATGCTTACATGACATCTCATTCTTGTATGATCATACATATGAACTTTGTATGCCTTTGCATCATCTCACATGACATTAACATTGCATAAACACTTCTGACTTTGATCATTTCATCTCATTTCACTTCATTTCTTTTTGCCTTATACCTTATGCATTCATACTAACTTTTCAGGTTTTGGTAAGTTATTTTGGGAGGTGAATTTGCCTTCACCTCTCACTTCTTCTTATCTCTTTTATTTGCATTCTTACTTGTCTTTTAAGTGAACTTTTTCAATTGTGTTCCATCTCTCACTTTCTTTCTTTAAGTTACTTATCTTCTTCAATGAAGTAAGTAACTTATTCTTCTGTTTCTTCCTCCTTTCATCTCCTTCTTCCATTGGTGGATTCATTGAAGATCTTTCTTAAGCCTCAAAAACCATAGGAACATCCAAGCGTGACAATAATTAGGGTTGTGATTAGTCCCCCTTAGCTTTTTACCTTTGAGTCTCCTTGAGTCTCTTTTCTCATCTCAATAATCAGAGACTAAACTCTTAAAGTTTTAGGACTTTGGAATTAGGGTTATGCCTGCATCCTTCTCTTAGGATGGAGTGTATAACTTTAATCCTAAGTGTTAAACCTTTAATTTGTTTAAACCTCTTAATAAAATCATCTTAATAATCACTAAGACTTCATCTTGTAACTTGGGCCTTACATTAGGGTTCTATCTCTTCCTTATGGTTAAGAGGGACTAACCCTAGTGTTTAATGGACAAGTCCCCCTCAAGTTGTCTTACAAACCATAAAATTCACTTCTTAATCTCATCCCTTTAATTAAAATCCACTTAATAAAGGCTTGTTATATAATGAATTTAATCCCTAACCATGGATTAAGTTAAGGTATCTTCCTCAACTTAAGTGTTCTCATCTATTATCCTTCTATTAGGGTGGTGTAATAAGCCCACTAATCTGTGATCAAAGATTAAACTCATTACTTAATGCTAAACAAAAACCCAAAAACATCTAATTAATCACAAGTAGGTTAATGATCTTAATCCTACATCATTTTGGCAATTAAGTTGAGATGCTTATCGCATACTTAAGTGGGCTCATTATCCCTAACCAGGGAGGATATAATGAGCTTACAAGCCCTTGATTTAGGCTTAAGCTCATTAATTTATGCAGAACACCAAAAACAATAACAAAATTGAAAACACAAAAACAAACAATAATAGTCTCCTTCGGGATTCTTTTCTCATCACACTCATTCATAAACAAGAACTTGCTTCTTCCGTCTAATGTAAGACAGTTAGCATTCGAGTCAGACGAGTCATACACTTGAGCATAGGCCAGCAAGCAGTTCACATTCATTTTATTTTCAGTCTCTTTGAGTCGAACTACGGTGTTCTGACTTCCTCATTGCACGCGAGGATACATAGGCATAACTTAACTTTTATCGAACAAAAGTCTCTGTTGTCATCTCCCTCTTTCAGCATTCTTTTCTAAGCCTCAATTTCTGAGAAATTCACCTTTTGCACTGACACTTGTATATTCTTTTCCAGCTTTTGCATACAGATAGCACATACTCTACCCCTGTTAAACAGAATCTTGTAAGCGTGGATCCCGTCGAGTACGACGGACAATCTGGGTGCTAATACCTTCCCAGGTTGTAACCAACCCCCTTTCTCAGTTTCTCTGGTTCACAACCGTCTTATCCATATCTTTTCTAGGTTTATGCAGCATTACCTTTCCTTCGGGATAAAAATGCCTAGCTGGCAACTCTATTCACTTCACCCTCATTTCTCCTTTCGCCGACCGTTCGCGCTTGTACCGGGATGCAAATCTTCGGGAGCGACAGCTTGGCGACTCTGCTGGGGACTATCTTGCAACCAGGGCTTCTGGTTCTTTTTGTTGGTTTCTCCTAGCGCTTGTTTGATTTGTGTTTACAGGGGTGTTATGTGCTACTTGTGCTTGTTGTTTATTGCTTTATTTATTGCTTTCTGTACAACTTTATTTATTGCTTTCATTTATTGTTTATATGCATTTCATACTGTTATCATATAATCTGTACTGGATCTATTGTTTCCTTTGGTGGGAGGGGTTATTGAGTGAGTAAGGTTCCATACCGGGGACCTGAGTGACACATAAGATATAGTGGCTTCATATTCTTTCCCATTCCATTTCGGTCTGGTGCAGGAATATGAAACACGGTTCAGACATGGGTTTCTTCTTGAGAACTATGTGCTACGGATTTCCTGTAGTACTAAGGCTATCTGGGAAGCCTGCTAAGTCTGGATGACCTTTTTATGACCTTCAGCATCTGAGGTGAATTAGAGGAGGATCCTTTATGATTATTGTAAACAATATACCTCCGGGTTAGAAGTGCTTACACTTCTCATAACTGATCCAAGTCTGAGGATCCTTGTTCTAGAACAATACATGTGAGAGGGTTGGGATGTTTACAGGTTTGTAGCAACCCTTGGCCTCATCATACCTTGTTTTGTTAAGGTTGTATCATTTTGAACAGTTCCTGTGAAACCCTGGACTTGTGACTCTTTATTTGAGTCCCCCACCTGGTTACTGGTTTTCTAAGCCTCCATCCGGACTTATGAACACACATGGACCCTATCAAGGCAGATAACAGATCCAACACTTGATCACAAACCCTTTGCATATCATTCTGCATACATTATTTCGCATCATTTAACATTTGTCTATTTGTTTTACAGGGTATCCACATCTTATCTTTGGTTTGGTTTTGGCCTGTTCTACTGATCAGATTCTTTCAGCTATCTGCATCAGCTACCTTCACTAGCTATCTTCATCAGAGATTCTTTTCAGCTCTCTTCATCAGTTGTCTTCATCAGAGATTCTTTCCAGTTCTCTTCATCAGTTGTCTTCATCAGAGACTCTTCTTCAGCACCTTCTCCAATTATCTTCATCAGTTTTCAGCAGTTGCCTTTATCAGCAGTTATCATCAGTCTTCTTCATCAGCATCCATTATCAGCATGGACACTTCCAGGAAGAGCAACATCACCTATCATTTCTTTGAGCCCACTCTGACAGACATTAGATAGATTCGGTCTCTCATCACTCCTGATCATGTCCCTTTATTCAGGGAACATTATGGTGGCATTATGGACATGATCATGGACCTGGATGCCTCCCAGAGGAGTATGATCCACACCTGTCTTTAGTTCTATGATCCTCCTCTCAGATGTTTCACTTTCCCAGATTTTCAGCTAGGACCATTGATGGAGGAGTTCTCTATGTTGTTAGGTATTCCTATCAGGAGAGGGATTCCCTTCAACCCTGAGATGATTGCTCCTAAGAATGAATATGTAGCTAAGGCTTTGCACTTGGAGCCCACCCTCATTGACCAGAATATGACCACCAAGGCTGGAATTCCAGGCCTTCATTTGGATTTCTTGGTTACTCAGGCCACCCTGCATGCTGCAATAGGGAAATGGGAGACTGTTTGTTCTCTTCTAGCCCTCAGCATATATGGAGTCATCTTGTTTGTAGACGAGCCTAAGTTTGTAAGCAAGAGTGATATCCACCTCTTCTTGTTGAGGAATCCAGTCCCTACCTTGCTTGGAGACATTTACTACTCAGTGCATCAAAGGAATGAGAAGCAAAGGGGAAGATTGGTCAGATGTTGTGCACCCCTCTTCTACTGTTGGTTGTTAAGGCACTTGCCGAAGTCAGACACTTTCTTGAATCCTCATCAGCCAAGGAACTGGGCTAAGAGAATGATTTCCCTTACATCAGAAGATATCAGATGGTGCACTCAAAGCACCAAGGGCAAATATATCATTACCAGCTGTAGGCAGTATCCCAATGTACCTTTGATTGGAGTAAAAGGTTGCATCAACTACAAACCTTTTCTTTTCAAGAGGCAATTAGGGTATGCCTTGGTACATCCCCCAAGAGGGAAAGATTTGACATAAACCCTCTATTGTGACATTCAGTACAACCTTGCCATTGTCAGACAGGAAGCCTGGGCTTGGGACAATATTCAGACTAAGGGGACAGCTATTCTTGGCAAGTGCAACAACATAGCCTCAGCTCAGTATCTTGACTGGTCTCGTGTCAGGGGACAGATCACCCGTATGCCATTCACCTTAGAGGATGTAATTGGACCATCAGCAGTGGAGCCTGCAGCTACTTTCAGTTTAGAGGAGTTTGAGAAATTAAAGGAAAGGAATACTCAGCTCTCTAAAGCTTTGAAGAAGACCCTCTGGGAGAGGAATGACAACCGTTTGGATAATGAAAGGTTAAAGAAGCTCCAGATTGAGCACTTGACCAAGATTGAAAGGACATATGACTACATCAGAAAGGCTAGAGCAGGAGAGTTAGTGTTGAAGAATACTTGTAAGGAAGCTAAGACTCAGAAGGCCAGGATTGAGCATTACTGAAATTCTGTAATGAGATGTCCTAAGAGATGTTCCAACACTTAATAGGACATTTGACAAATTTTAACCAAAACTTAAACAGCAGGAAAAATAAACAACACAGAAGTTTGTTAACCCAGTTCAGTGTATAACCACACCTACATCTGGAGGCTACCAAGCCAGGAGGAAATCCACTATTAGTAATATTAATTCTAGACTTAAACCACCCTGTTTAATCTATCACTTAATACTTACCCAATGCAATTTCTACCTAAGACTCACTTAGATAAGAGTACCCTACTCACTCCCCCTCAATCACACAGTGATTTTGTTTACAAGTTTAATTAAAATGAAGTCACACTTCAAACAAAACAGCTTGATCTTACTTCACAGTTTCAATCAAGTCACAAATGCACTTTTGCTTAAAAGCTTATAAAGTGGTACATAAAAACAGCCTGCTATTAAAACACTAGACACCCTATTTAGTCTTCTGAAATTCGTGCAAAATCCTATGATTTTCTGTTGTTTAAATAGGTTCTGAATTTTGGGCTTTCTGTAGAATGATCCAGCCCTAATGTGCAGCAGCTGTCACCTTGAATTTAGGGTTTGTTATCTCCTATATTCTAGGTGCATTAGGTCTTCTGTTTTAATCTGAATCTTCAATTTAAAACCTCCCTACAGATGCGCCTTGGTCTGTTTTATCCAGCATTAATTAATTCCAGATAATTCTCCTTAAATATCTCTGATCTGTTAATCAATAATTAATTCTGGTAGCAGGTCTGAGATGTCTCAACATCTGTTGGGACATCCTGACAAAACTGAACTTAGTCATTTATACAATGTCCCAACATCTGGTAGGACATCCTGAACCAAGTTCACATACTCTGTTTGCTAATGTCCCAACATCTGATAGGACATTCTGAACTGAATTTAACATTTCTTGTTTGGTCAAAAATTCTGCCAATTCTTAAACATCTACAAACTCCCCCTTTGGCTAATTTTTGGCTAACATCTTTTCTGGTTTTCAGAGTGCAGCAGAAGTTCTTTTTATCAGAGTAAATCATTACTATTCTGTTGATTCAAATTTGAGTTTTACTCCCCCTCAAACATATATGAGTCCAGTCTTGTTTCAACAGAAATATTCACACTTATTCAGTTCAGTCAGAAACAAACAGATTTCATTCATCATTTAAACAGCAATTACATTTGATGTTGTTCTCCCCCTTGGTAGGCACAAAATTAGGGGCCAAAGAACTATTATCCAGAATTACAAATCATTGCTGTCATTACAAATGCCTCACATACACAGATCACTCAGATTTATCACTCTCAGTAGCTTCCTCCACCTCAGTGTCTTCATCTTTATCAGCTTCACTTGCAGCTTCACTGTCTTCACCAGATGCAGCTGTCTGATCTTCTTTACTTTCCAACCTCTTAATGATTTCCTCCAGCTTCTTCTTTCTAGCTTCAAGCTCTTTGCAGGTGCACTTTAGCTCAGCAATTAGTTCTTTCTTGGAGATTGAAGACTTAGCAGTTGAGGGACCAGCAGATGTCCCAGAAGGAGCTTCAACATCTGCAGCATGATGACTGAGGAATAACTTGTAGTGAAAAGCCAGGGGGCTCTCTCTCTTGCAGGCAGTATCCTTGTCAGTTAAAATCCCAGGATATTGATTGAGTACAATACCACACAGCAATGATGGAAAGGCTATTGGTAGCTTGGTTGCAGAGGAGCTGGCATGCTTCATGGTTTGATCAAAGATGAAAGCTCCATAGTCCATTTTGGTTTGAGTTCCAACAGCATATATAAATCTGGCTAGACCAGTTGAGATTGAGGAAGTGTGGTTAGTAGGCACCCAATTAGATGTACCAATCCTGTTCAGCATGGCATACTTTCTGGTAAGCATGCTTACAGATAGTTTTCCCTTCACAGGCCATGCCTTTACCTGGTCAGCAATTATCACCTTACAGACTTGATTATCTGTCTTGCCCAGCTCATTTGGTCCATCTGTTTCTCTTCCTAGATACTGATTTATGATTTGGGGAGAAAACTCCACACATCTACCTCTAACAAAAACTTTTTGGAATTCAGAGGACTTACCATGTGAACAATCTTCCTGAAGATTCACAATGAACTCTTTGACAAGAAGTTCATAGCAGGGAGAGAGGTCTGAGACTGTCTTGAACAGTCCTGCAGCAGATATGAGGTCTATCAGTTCTGTGCACTCAAGTGCATTGCTGCTCAGTTCTCTTTCCAGGGCAACCCTTCTTTGGTACACATATTTCCACCTGTTCACACTAGAGACATGGTGAAATGATATGTTATCCAAGGGAGCTTCTGGTACAGCAGATGAAGCTCTGGATATTGCTGGTCTCTTCTTAGGAGGAGATGTTGGGACATCTGATTCAACATCTGAATCTGATGGTGTGACAGCCTTTCTTTTCTGAGTTTGAACTTTACTCCATTGTTTTGATGGCCCAAAAGAGGCTTTAGCTTTCCCTTTCTTTGGAGAGGCTTTCTTCTTTTCAAGAATTGCTGCTTCAGCTTGCATCTTACCCTGCCTGGACCTGAGTCTTTTGGCTATGCTGGGTTTGACAGATGCTATGATTTCTGCATCAGAGTCCTGCTCCAGATTGACCACTGGAGGAGATTGAGCAATCTCTTCTTCAGCTTGTTGATCAGCAGAGATTAGATCTTCATCTGAGGCTTTGGTCTGATCCTCAGAGACCTTGTCATTATCTTCATTTAAGGCCTTATTCTGATCCTCAGAGTTTTCTTTATCACTTTCACTTGAGGCCTTTTCTTGGACCTCAGTCTGTTCAGCATCAGATGAATTTTCTTTCTCATCTGCAGATGTTCCAACATTTATTGGGACATCTTGTTCTGCAGAAGTGCCCTCTGCAGTTTGAGATGGTTCTTCTTGGGGAGCAGGCATGGTTTGCAATGGAACAGAGATCCCACTCACCTTTCTTTGTTCAAACAGAATTTGGGTGACAATCTCCTTGATTGAATCATCCACATAGTTTGAAGATTTTGGTGGCATGTTAGCAGGAGAAGGAATGCCTCCTTTGGCTTTGCTACAAACTTGATCTTTAGCTCTCTTTGGTGTTCTTGCCTTTTTAGAGTGAGAAGAGCTTCCCCTGAGCTCGTCTAATGGTGTTGATTGCATTGGCACCATAGAAATAGGAGTAGCATGAACCACGTCTTTCTGATTGAGAACTTCTTCAGATGTTTTAGGGTTTTGAGACATTGTTGAAGAAGATGAATGTGCAGCTTTAGGGTTTATGATTTCTGAAGAATTGCTAGTTAATGTGATTCGCTTGTGATGATGTGATGAGACTCTTGATAGCTGCTTATAAGGAGTTCCTAAATAAGTAGCCGTTACAGTCCAAATGATTAGGATTGGAATTCTCAAAGATCTTGTCCAGACCAGTTTTGCCATCTGGAAATTAAGCCATGCAATGTCATATGACATGTTGGCACATCTCATTAACTGCTAGATATCACATAAACATATTCCAAGTTTGCCCCTTAAGTTCTCAAATTGTGTAGCATCCAATGCCTTGGTAAAAATATCAGCTAACTGCAGATCTGTAGATACATGCTCCAATGAAATCACCTTTTCTTCTACAAGATCTCTGATGAAATGATGTCTGATATCAATATGCTTTGTCCTGCTGTGTTGGATAGGATTCTTAGATATGTTGATTGCACTCAAGTTGTCACAGTACAATGTCATGACATCCTGTGGGACATTGTACTCAGTGAGCATCTGCTTCATCCAGACCAACTGAGAACAACTGCTACCTGCTGCTATGTACTCAGCTTCAGCTATAGATAAGGATACACAATTCTGTTTCTTACTGAACCAAGAAATCATATTGTTTCCTAGAAAGAAGCATCCTCCTGAAGTGCTTTTTCTGTCATCAGCACTTCCTGCCCAATCAGCATCACAGAAGCCAGTGAGAATTGGTTTGCACCCATGAAAGTACATTATGCCATAGTCACAAGTACCATTAACATATTTAAGGATTCTCTTGACTTGATTGAGATGACTGACTTTTGGATCAGCTTGATATCTTGCACACACTCCTACTGCAAATGCAATGTCTGGTCTGCTAGCAGTCAAGTATAACAAGCTTCCAATCATGCTTCTATATAAACTTTGATCTACATTCTCACCCTTCTCATCTTTAGTTAACTTTAAGTGTGTGGGAGCAGGAGTTCTTTTATGAGAAGCATTTTCCATTCCAAATTTCTTCACTATGTTTTTGGAGTACTTGCTTTGTGAGATGAACATTGAGTCTTCCATTTGCTTAACTTGCAGACCAAGAAAATAGGTTAATTCACCTACTAGACTCATTTCAAATTCAGCTTCCATCTGCTTGACAAAATGTTTGACCATCTTATCAGACATCCCACCAAACACAATGTCATCAACATATATTTGTGCAATCATGACATTACCTTCTTCATCTTTAACAAACAGGGTTTTATCAATCCCACCTTTTCTGTATCCTTGCTTGATAAGAAATGTGGTAAGTCTTTCATACCATGCCCTTGGAGCTTGCTTCAGACCATAAAGTGCTTTCTTGAGTTTGTATACATGATTTGGACAGCTTGGATCAACAAATCCTTTAGGCTGTTCTACATATACCTCCTCATTAAGATAACCATTAAGAAAGGCACTTTTCACATCCATTTGAAATAGCTTGAACTTTAAGATACAAGCAATTCCCAACAGTAGTCTTATTGATTCAAGCCTTGCTACTGGTGCAAAGGTTTCATCAAAGTCTACTCCTTCAATTTGAGTGTATCCTTGAGCCACAAGTCTAGCTTTGTTCTTTGTAACAATTCCTTGTTCATTTGACTTGTTCTTATACACCCATTTTGTACCAATCACATTTATGTCATCAGGTCTAGGTACAAGATTCCACACTTCATTCCTTGTGAATTGACCTAATTCCTCTTGCATAGCACAAATCCAGTATTCATCAGTGAGAGCTTCCTTGACATTTTTAGGTTCTATTTTGGAAACAAAACAAGAACCTGAAATCACTTCTCTTGATCTAGTGCTCACACCTCTGTTGGGATCACCAATTATTAAATCTTTGGGATGATCCTTCTGTATTCTGATGGAGGGAGGTTTACTTGAATCTTCTGACTTTGTATCATTTTGAGTGAAGTTATATTGATCATTCTTTTCTTCAGCTTCAATCTTGATATCAGCAGATGTTCCAACATCTTCTGGGACATCTGTAGGAGCATCATCAATTATCACATTTATGGACTCCATGATAACATTTGTTCTGTAGTTAAATACTCTATATGCTCTGCTGTTTATAGAGTATCCAAGGAAAATTCCTTCATCACTTTTAGGATCCATTTTTCTCCTTTGCTCCCTATCTGTCAGAATATAGCATTTACTTCCAAACACATGAAAGTACTTCACAGTGGGTTTTCTGCCCTTCCAGACTTCATATATTGTGGACAGGGTTCCTTTTCTCAAGGTAACTCTGTTATGGATGTAGCAGGCAGTGTTCATAGCTTCAGCCCAGAAATACAGAGGTAACTTTTTAGCATGGATCATAGCTCTTGCTGATTCTTGAATAGTTCTATTCTTCCTTTCAACAATCCCATTCTGTTGAGGAGTGATAGGAGAAGAATACTCATGATTGATTCCTTCTGAAGAGCAGAAATCTAAGAACTTTTGATTCTCAAATTCTTTTCCATGATCACTTCTTATTCTGATCACACAGCTGGACTTTTCCCTTTGCAATCTTTGACATAATTCTTTGAATACATCAAATACATCTGACTTTTCTTTGATGAAGTTTATCCATGTATATCTTGAAAAATCATCAACCACAACATAGGCATACCTCTTTCCACCAAGACTTTCAACCTGCATAGGTCCCATAAGATCCATATGTAAAAGTTCCAAAACTTTGGAAGTTGTCAGATGTTGGAGCTTTGGATGGGACATCTTGGTTTGTTTGCCTTTTTGACATTCACCACATATTTTGCCATCATCAATCTTCAATTTGGGAATACCTCTTACAGCATCCATAGATATGATCTTCTTTATGCCTCTGAAATGAAGATGACCTAGTCTTTGATGCCACAGTTTCACTTCTTCTTCTTTAGCTAGAGAACAGGTTGAAGTGAGACTGAGATTTTGGGATTCCCACATGTAACAGTTGTCTTTAGATCTGGCTCCTTTCATGACAACCTCTTGCTTTTGGTTAGTCACTATGCATTCAGTTTTTGTAAAGTTTACACTGTATCCTTGATCACATAGTTGACTTATACTGATCAGGTTAGCAGTTAAACCTTTAACAAGCAGCACATCATTTAGTCTTGGAACATCTTGACAGTCCAAGGTTCCAACTCCTTTGATCTCTCCTTTAGCTCCATCTCCAAAAGTTACATACCTGGATGAATGTGATTTTAAGTTCACTAGCAGATTCTTCAATCCAGTCATGTGCCTTGAACATCCACTGTCAAAATACCAGTCTTCTTTAGCTGATACTTTCAGTGATGTATGTGCTATGTATGCAGTACTTTTCTTTGACCAGATGAGTTGAGATTTCTTTTGATGCCTCTGCCCTGTGTGTTGTTCAGCTGATCTCAAAGCTTGATTGTTGATCTGGTTCTTGGGACTGTGGCTTTGATCAGTCTGAGTGTCAGCTTTTGGTCTCCAAACCTTCTTGATGACCTCTGTCTTCTGCTTAGGAGGTTGCTGATTCCTTTGATGTCTAAGCACTTTCTTGGTACCTTCTACTTTCTGTTTGGAGGGTTGCTGATACATCTGATTTGGATATCCATGTAGCTTATAACAGTGAGGTTTGATATGCCCAAATCTTCCACAGTGATGGCATCTCCATCTTTGATACTTCTTCTTCATTTTGTTCTTTCCAGAATGTTGAGACATCTGTTGGAACATTAAGTTAGTCTTTGTGTTCTGATGTTGAAGCATCTGTTGGGACATATTGTTTGACTGTGTAATTTTTGAAGTAGCTTTGCTGGAGCTGGCTTCATCTCTGTTATATCCCAGTCCACTTTTGTCCCCTGAATGTTTATTATTGCAGAGAATAGCATCCAGTGTATTTGAGCTGCTGTTCATCATTCTAACAGATTTGGACATATGTTCCAGCTTAGAATTGAGAAGAGTTACTTCACTTTTTAAGGTATCAATGATTACTTGATCACTTGCTTTTTCTTCTTCTAGTACTTCATTCTGCTTCTTTAGCTTTATGACCTCACTGCATACTTCAGTACTACTCTTG
Organism: Lathyrus aphaca; assembly: GCA_963966055.1. Lineage (NCBI taxonomy): Eukaryota > Viridiplantae > Streptophyta > Magnoliopsida > Fabales > Fabaceae > Lathyrus > Lathyrus aphaca. The sequence goes on from OZ014520.1 coordinate 205,987,259, forward strand.
TACAGATCCTTGAAGGCTTGCTCAAGATTTGCATAAGTAAGCTCTCCACAGCTGGAATCACTATCATATTCACACAGTCCAGCTAGAGCAGCAATGTGCTTAGCTGATTCTTCTTCTGAATCTCCTGAGTCTTCATCAGACCAGGTTACAGATAGTCCCTTCTTTTGTCTTTTTAAGAAGTTAGGACATTCCTTCTTGATGTGTCCATATCCTTCACATTCATGGCACTTGATTCCTTTTTCTTGACTGGTCTTTTCAGCAAGATTTGATCTTCTGTTAGCATCATAGGTTCTCTTGTTTTCAGAAGAGTTTGTGAATCTTCCACTGGAATTTGATTTACCTTCCATACCTCTGAGAATCTGTTTGAACTGTCTTGTAATCAATACAAGATTTTCTGATAAGCTTTTATCATTTGCTAGTTCATCATCTTCTTCTTCATCTGCATTTGAAACCAAGGCAATGCTTTTGTTCTTTTTAGCATGTGTGTCATTCATTCCCATCTCAAAAATTTGAAGGGAACCAATGAGTTCTTCAGCTTTCATGGAGCATATGTCTTGTGCCTCTTCTATTGCTGTGACTTTCATGTCAAATCTTTTTGGCAAAGATCTGAGAATCTTCCTTACAAGCTTTTCATCAGTCATCTTTTCTCCCAAGGCTCCAGAAGTATTGGCTATATCCAAGATGTTCATGTAGAACTCATGAATTGATTCATCTTCCTTCATTCTCAAGTTTTCAAACTTGGTGGTGAGAAGTTGAAGTCTTGACATTTTTACTTTTGATGTTCCTTCATGAGTTGTCTTGAGGGTATCCCACACATCTTTGGCCAGCTCACAATGATGCACCAGTCTGAAAATATTTCTATCAATGCCATTGAATAAAGCATTTAGGGCTTTTGAGTTGCCTAGTTCTGAATCTTCTTCCTCTTTACTCCATTCTTCTTCAGGTTTCAGAACTATTGATCCATCTTTGGTGTTTTGAACAGGATGTTTCCATCCAACTTTTACTGCTCTCCATGCCCTGTTGTCAAGTGACTTTAAGAATGCAATCATTCTTGGCTTCCAGTAGTCATAATTAGAACCATCCAGTATAGGTGGTCTATTTACTGACCCTATGTCTCTGTCCATGTTACAGAATTTGTTTTCCCTAGATCTCACCCAGTATAAACAGGCAGGGTGCCTGCTCTGATGCCAATTGAAATTCTGTAATGAGATGTCCTAAGAGATGTTCCAACACTTAATAGGACATTTGACAAATTTTAACCAAAACTTAAACAGCAGGAAAAATAAACAACACAGAAGTTTGTTAACCCAGTTCAGTGTATAACCACACCTACATCTGGAGGCTACCAAGCCAGGAGGAAATCCACTATTAGTAATATTAATTCTAGACTTAAACCACCCTGTTTAATCTATCACTTAATACTTACCCAATGCAATTTCTACCTAAGACTCACTTAGATAAGAGTACCCTACTCACTCCCCCTCAATCACACAGTGATTTTGTTTACAAGTTTAATTAAAATGAAGTCACACTTCAAACAAAACAGCTTGATCTTACTTCACAGTTTCAATCAAGTCACAAATGCACTTTTGCTTAAAAGCTTATAAAGTGGTACATAAAAACAGCCTGCTATTAAAACACTAGACACCCTATTTAGTCTTCTGAAATTCGTGCAAAATCCTATGATTTTCTGTTGTTTAAATAGGTTCTGAATTTTGGGCTTTCTGTAGAATGATCCAGCCCTAATGTGCAGCAGCTGTCACCTTGAATTTAGGGTTTGTTATCTCCTATATTCTAGGTGCATTAGGTCTTCTGTTTTAATCTGAATCTTCAATTTAAAACCTCCCTACAGATGCGCCTTGGTCTGTTTTATCCAGCATTAATTAATTCCAGATAATTCTCCTTAAATATCTCTGATCTGTTAATCAATAATTAATTCTGGTAGCAGGTCTGAGATGTCTCAACATCTGTTGGGACATCCTGACAAAACTGAACTTAGTCATTTATACAATGTCCCAACATCTGGTAGGACATCCTGAACCAAGTTCACATACTCTGTTTGCTAATGTCCCAACATCTGATAGGACATTCTGAACTGAATTTAACATTTCTTGTTTGGTCAAAAATTCTGCCAATTCTTAAACATCTACAATTACTTAGAGGAGAGTCAGGCTAGGTGGATCAGGATCACCGAGGCTCGTGCACAAGAAGACCAGAGGACCCAAGCTAGGATAGAGCAGCTGGAAGCCAATGAAAAGAAGAATCAAGAGGCTTTGTTAGCTGCACAAAAGGAGATCTCTGATTTGAAGCTCCAGGCGGGGTTGAAAAGGTCAAAGGATCAGGACAAGCATAAGAAGTTGACCAGTGCCATTGCCACCAGGAACCTTCTTATCAGGACTATCACAGAGCACCCAGTTGGCCCAGTAACTGAGGCTCTCCTGAAGGAAGTCAGAGAGGATGACTTTGGACTGGACGTTTGATTTCCTTGTACTTGTATTTCCTTTTGTTTGTACTTTTGATTTTGTTGTTGTATTTGGACCCATCATGGGGATTTTTTTGTAATCAAACTATGTATCTTCACATTTTTGTAATATATGGTTTGTATTATTTCATGGGCTTTATCTCTCTGCAACATCATCATTTCCTCGAGGTCTGGAAGTTCAAAACCAAAGAACCAAACTGGATACCCTTGGAAGACAAATAGGCATCCTGCATTGCATACTAACATCATTTCTTTGTTTTGTAGGTTTTTGTTTTTGTTGTTTCTCACTTTGTTGTGATTTCAGGAAACATTGCTCGTAGAAGAGTGTTCCCCGTTAATAGAGTGCACCGGTATCCGACAAGAAACAACCTTCCGGGCTTACAAATGGATCAAGTTCAACAGGATTTGACTGATGTAAGGACCCAAATGGCCAATGAAAGGACAAAGATGAGGGCCCAAATGATTCAATTCATGGCAGTGATGACTGGTTTGGCTCAGAGCCAAGAGAGACTGAGAGAGTTAGTCGAGCAGCAAACTCCTGAGGAAAACCACCCAGGTACAGGGGGTACCAGCAACAACGATCATGTACAACCTCGTACTGATCCCCCAGAGTTTGGACCTCATATGAACCCAGAAATCAATGTGTAACACGGTGGGAGAACTGACTTTAGTTAAATGTTGCGGATAGCAAGAGTCGCCACCGACTTTTATTTTATCCAAAAGGAAAGGACATAAAAGAACAGGAAAGACCTTAAAAAGATTTTGGGTTCGGGGGGTAGGTTATACAAAGGGAAGGTGTTAGCACCCTTTATATCCATGGTTATCCATGGGCTCTTAGTTACTTAGCTCACTTTAAACTGTTTTTAGAAGTGTAGTGTGTAATTAAAAATTTTCTAAGTACTTTATAATGATCCTTATATGGATGTTGTAAACACCCCAAATTTGCCCTCACCCATTCACACCATGGCTTGTGATCTCTTCATATGCATAAACTCAATCATAGCACCTCATAATACATTTTTGATTCACTGCATTGGTTTAAAGTCATCTGCATCTAGGGTTTGTGATCTGAGCAATCCAAGAGCTTCTTGAGCCACTCCAAAGATCATCAATCACTTCAAAGGGGTTCACGTATGTTCAAGCATCATATTATATCCCCTCAAAGTCAAGAATATCAAAGAATCACAAGAACTGAGAATGGCATGGAAGCAGAGCCAGGTTTAACTGCACAGATGACCTAGAATTAGGGTTTTGGTTTCAGAGGCCATAACTCCAAATTTTTTGGTCATTCTTGTTTCTATTGGTCTCTATATGGTATAGGGATCATGCATATCAATTTTCATGAAGCAATTCAATGGGGAAGTCATCTGATCAAGAGTTGACTTTTTTGAGCAAGCCAGTGCAAAATCAGGGCATTTGAGGCCCCCAATGACCCAACCAAAGGGTGTTCTTCATCATTTTGATTGTGTATGATCTTTATTTGATCATAGAAGATGTTAGAAGTTCACAAAACTGAAGGATTTCAAGCCATTTGCAAAATTGACTTTTTGGGAAAGTTGACTTGTATTGAAAATTGCCATTTTGGGAAACTTTTTCAACCCTTGCTTTTTGATTCAAAAATGTTTCAAATGAAAAAACTTTGGTCATGAAAGTTGTAGATTGGATCATTCCCTTTTCAAAAAGTACAAGAACTTGACCTAATTCATTTTGGATCAAAAGTTATGGCTTGTCAAAGTTGGAAAAAATCACATAATTTCAAGTTTTCTACCAAAGAGGCAAAGTTGCAAAATCACTTGCCAAGGCAAATTGTGCTATCAAATGGACTTCTAATCTTCATACAAACATGAATCAATGCCTAAAAATCAGAATTCACCAAGAGTTTGCTCATTTTTGTGACTTGTGGAACAAGAAATTTCAAAAGGGCCAAGGATGAAGCAAGTTGCAAAACCTCACTCAAAGATGAATCCACTTGCTTGCTGACTTCATAATTGATCCTAGGGCTCTCCACACTTCTTGCTGCGCAGGACACCCCATTTGTCCTTGGCTAGCTATGAGCCCATGCTTCTCTTACACAAAGTTTGACATTTTGGCCAAAGACCCATACCAATCACAATAGGGCACACCAACTCCACAGGCCTATCCATGAGTGATAAGTGGACCAAAGGCAAGCTATAACACATAACCATTCATGCTAAAACACACCCCAAGCCATAGTTATCAAAATTGCTCCATTTTGCAAAACCATTCGAAACTGACTCCACAAGCATCAAACATCCAAACAAACTTCAAAAACAATCTCAACATGACTCACTGATCACAAACCAACCTTTGAAACAGCCTGAAAGTCACTGAAACCAAAAAACGATCACCACCCCCCCTTGAACAGAACTTCTACAATCTCCCAAATCAGCCATCAACAAGAGTTGTGAAGCATTCCATTGAGCTCAGGGGGACCAGAGGAGTCAGTTTGCATAAGAGAAAGGCACAGAAAGCTCCTGTTCGAAGAACTTCAGTTCAGGTATCCATCAAGAACAAATTTTCCAGAACTCCATTTACTTGTTATAAATTGATTCTACATGTTATCCTGATCATCATGATGTGTTTAAAAATGAAAATGGTGGAATATTGAGCATGTATGAGTTGTCTGAAACTTTCTGCCCTAAATTCGTTTTGCTTCGATTTGCATGATTGATGAATGAAAAATGATTTTTGTTTGAGGGTTTTGATTCAGTGATGAATGGGGTTTGATTCTGGGTGGTTAGATTTCATTTTTATGAAGTTTTGAGGGAGTTAGGTCAGAGGTCTCGCCGGAGAAGACGACCGGAAGTCTTCTCCGGCCACCTGAATTTGTTTAGGGTTAATCTGTGTCATTAATGAAATTTGAATTATGGCCCTTGGATGCGTTGACCCGCGCGCGTTTGGATGCTCAGGATTTCACCATTTTGCCCTAATCCTCATTTGACTTTTTAAATCAGTTTAATTAATTTTAATTGGAAATTAACTCAGTTTGAATCCTAGTCGCAGGATCTGGCGCGCAGTCTTTCCCTCCTTCCTGAGTTTGAACGCTGACCTTTAGATGCGCATACTTCTCATTAAATTCAATTTTATTTTCATTTAATCTCATTTGTTTTCTACATTTTATTAAAAATAGTAAAACATCTTTAAAAATTCTGAATTTTTTTGTCAAAGGTTCAATTAATTTTCAGAAACCAAAACATTTTTATTTTTATTTTTTGCATTAAAAAATATTTTTAAATCATTTAAAAGATTATTTTTAATTAATTAATGAGAATTAATTAATTAAAAATACTTTTAGGTATTTAAAAATCACAAAAATATGAAACATTAAAAATCATTTAGAAACATTGTCCAACTCTCAAACCAAATTTCTTTTTTGATCTTGATGCCTTTTGACAATTTTCAATGGAATTAATTTCATTTCAAGGCATTATTTTGGTTCAATCTTCAAAAATTCATTTCTGCCTAACCATTGAGAGTTGGATCATGATTCTTTTTGCATTGCATCTTGCATATCATGTAGTTTATAGGATTAAATTGGAATGAATTGATCTTGCATTTCTTATTTGTTTTTGCATTTTTCTTGACAAGATACCTTAAAACCCTAGCAATCTTAAGAAATTCATAACCCTCATTAGGTTAAGAGTTAGAACCCCTCCTTAGGGCAGTGAGTTTGTATAGGTTTAGGGTTTCTTTGAATGCATTTTCAAATTTTTATCATGATGTTTGCTTCTGGTTTTGAATTTTGTTTTGTGTATTGATCATAAACCCTAATTTGGGCTTTCCTTTGCATCCATTTCTCCTTTGCTTGCATACCATGACTTGCCATGACATTTTGTGCATCCATTTGATCCATAATACATCTTAGGACATGTTAGAATCATGTGTGATCATTGCATCTTTCATTTGCCATGTTGTATGTCATTTGCATTCCAGAACTTTTCATGAACATTCATGGCCCCAAGCATGCTTCTTTTGCATCCATATGTTTGTAAGATCATTCTCATGCCTTGTTTCATGTTTGCATCATCTCATAGCATCATTTAGCACCATACTTATGCTTCTGGTTTTGGTTTGCATCATGCCATTTCATCTCATTTGCATTGCATTCCATTCCTTTCACTAACTTTTCAGGTGGTAAGTTACTTTGAGAAGTGAATTTGCCTTCACTTCTCACAATCTCTTTTCATCCCTCTTATGCATCATTGCTGCATTTTGTTTTATGCTTGAGAGTGAGCTTGCTCATTCTTCTTCATCTTACCTTCTTTCTTTAAGTGACTTTTCTTCTTAAATGAAGCAAGTTACTCTGCTTCTCTTTGGTCCTTTCATCTGCTTCCTGGTGGTTTCTCTGAAGATCTTTCTTGTAAACCTCACAAACCTTAGGAACAACAAGGCATGACAATAATTAGGGTTTTGATTAGTACCCCATTTAGATTTTACCTTTGTGTCTCATTGAGTCCTCTCTTCTCATCTCATAATCAGGGACTAAACCCTAAAGGCTTTAAGGCTTTGTGATTAAGCTTATGCCTGCATCCTTCTATTAGGATGGAGTGTATAACTTTAATCCTAAGTGTTAAACCCTTAATGTGTTTAAATCCTTTAATCAATCCACTTAATAATCATTAAGACATCAAGCTTGTAACTTGGGCCTTGCATTAGGGTTCTAATTCTTCCTTAATTGGTTAAGAAGGACTAACCCTAGTGTTAATGGACAAGTCCCCCTCAAGTTGTCTTACAAACCCTAAAACTCACTTCATCATCTTATCATTAACTAAAATCCATCTAATAAAGGCCTTGTTTTGTCATGAGTTTAATCCCTAATCATGGATTAAGTTGAGGAGCTTTCCTCAGCTTAAACATTCTCATCTATCATCCTTCTATTAGGATGGTGTAATGAGTCTGTTTAATCCTTGATTATGGCTTAATCTCATTACTTAACACTAAACAAAAACCCCAAAAACATCTAAATAATCACAAGTAGGTTAATGATCTTAATCCTACATCATGGTGATTAAGTGTGAGAAGCTGACTTCACACTTAAGGCATTCTCATTACCCCTAATCAGAGGGAAGATGTGATGAGTTTACTAAATCCATTGGTTTAGGCTTAAGCTCATTAACTTATGACAAACTTTCAAAAGCAATAAAAGACTGAAAATTCAAAAACAAACCATAATCGTCTCCTCCGGCTATCTTTTCTCATCTCATTCACTCATAAACGAGAACTAGCTTCTTCCATCTAATGCAAGACAGTTTTGCACCTGAGCCAGACGGGTCATACACTTGAGCATAGACAAGTAAGCAGTTCACAAGTCAATCTTTCTTTCAGTCTCTTTGGGTCGAACTACGGTGTTCTGACTTCCTCATTGCACGAGAGGATACGTAGGCATAACTTAACAGTTATCGAACAAAAGTCTCTTTATATTCCCCCTCTTTCCAGCATTATTCTCTTAACCTCATGATCTTGAGCATCTTATACCTGTTCTTACACTGACACTGTACATTTACACACTTCACTTCTTTTACACTGACACTTACATTCTTTCCAGCTTTGATACACAAAAATGCACTGACACTACCCCTTTTAAAACACAAATCTTTTAAGTGTGGATCCCGTCGAGTACGACGGACAATCTGGGTGCTAATACCTTCCCAGGTTGTAACCAACCCCCTTTCTCAGTCTCTCTGGTTCGCAACCATCTTATCCATATCTTTCTAGGTTTATGCAGCATTACCTTTCCTTCGGGATAAAAATGCCTAGCTGGCGACTCTATTCATTTCATTTTCTCCTTTCGCCGACCGTTCGCGTCTGTACCCCTTCTGACCTCCGGGTGTCAATTTGGTGGGAGCGACAGATGTATATAAAGACTTTGTTTTGAAAATTTGTTTGAAATGTGAAGTGTAATAAAGTATTTTGAAGAAAAGTGAGCAAGTACTTAAGAGGAACCTACCCTATGTTAAATCTTTACTGTTCTTATATGTTCTTTCAATGGTAAGACTATCCCTATTATTAAGGAATAGGTAGTCATTACCTTGGATGTTATAAGGGACATGTGAAGGGACATTTGTGTTTAGGCAACTGTAAGGTGTCTTAGCAATACGAAGGGACTTATCATCTTTTATTCGAAGGGACAAGATCATTTACCGTAGGCAACATCGAAGGGACTTGATCTTATAATCTTAAAAGGGACTTGATGATATTTTATGAAAAGGGACTTTGCTTTAAGACACCTTACTTGACCTTATAGTTAGGCAACATGAGGAATACCCTTAGAAAGTGTGAGATGGCGATCAAAGATCGACTTACGTGTGTGAGTGTTCATATTCATATATTTATCTTATTAAGTAAGTCATTCTAAATTAATTTTAATTTACAAACATGTTATCACTCCCTATAGTTACTAACCATGGCAAGAATATTTATAAACAATAAAACAATAATAAACTACGACTATTACAAGGCTTTTGCAGTTACATTATAATAAAAACAATTGAATAATAAATATATAATAAAATAAACAATAACTAAAAGGTTAGTGATAAAATAATTATAAGAAGAAAAGGTTAGCATAAAAATATATAGAATTTAAAAGAACATTTTAAAATTAAGTAAGCAATTTTAAAGAATTTTTAAAAGAAAATAAGATGATGAGAATAATAATAAATCATTGTCGCTCCCAATAAATGAGGCTAACTCAAATAAGGTACAGACGCGAACGGTCGGCGAAAGGATGAAATGAAAAGAGTCGCCAGCTAGGCATTTTTATCCCGAAGGAAAGGTAATGCTGCATAAACCTAGAAAGATACGGATAAGACGGTTGCGAACCAGAGAGACTGAGAAGGGGGTTGGTTACAACCTGGGAAGGTATTAGCACCCAGATTGTCCGTCGTACTCGACGGGATCCACGCTTAAAAGATTTGTGTTTTAAAAGGGGTAATGTCAGTGCAATTTGTGTATAAAGAGCTGGGAAAGGATGTACAGGTGTCAGTGTAAAAGAAACGTGAAGTGTATAAGAGAAGTGTCAGTGTAGGAATAAGAGTGAAATGCTCATGATAATGAGGCTTAAAGAATAAAGCTGAAAGAGGGGGGGATATGCAAAGACTTTTGTTCGATAACTGTTAAGTTATGCCTACGTATCCTCTCGTGCAATGAGGAAGTCAGAACACCGTAGTTCGACCCAAAGAGACTGAAAGAATAAATTGACCGGTGAACTGCTTGCTTGTCTATGCTCAAGTGTATGACCTGTCTGGCTCAGGTGCAAACTGTCTTGCATTAGACGGAAGAAGCAAGTTCTCGTTTATGAGTGAATGAGATGAGAAAAGAATCCCGGTGGAGACGATTATTGTTTGTTTTTGTATTTTCAGTCTTTTATTGCTTTTTGAAGTATGTCATAAGTTAATGAGCTTAAGCCTAAACCAATGGGTTTAGTAAACTCATCACATCTTCCCTCTGTTTAGGGGTAATGAGAATACCTTAAGTGTGAAGTCAACATCTCACACTTAATCACCATGATGTAGGATTAAGATCATTACCCTACTTGTGATTATTTAGATGTTTTTGTTGTTTTTGTTTAGTGTTAAGTAATGAGTTTAAGCCGTAATAAAAGATTTAATGGACTCATTACACCATCCTAATAGAAGGATAATAGATGAGAACATTTAAGCTGAGAAAAACTCCTCAACTTAATCCATGATTAGGGATTAACCTCATGACAAAACAAAGCCTTTATTAGATGGATTTTAGTTAATGATAGGATGAAGAAGTGAGTGTTATGGTTTGTAAGACAACTTTAGGAGGACTTGTCCATTAACACTAGGGTGAGTCCTTCTTAACCAATTAAGGAAGAATTAGAACCCTAATGCAAGGCCCAAGTTACAAGCTTGATGTCTTAATGATTATTAAGTGGATTGATTAAAGGATTTAACCACATTAAGGGTTTAACACTTAGGATTAAAGTTATACACTCCATCCTAATAGAAGGATGCAGGCATAAGCTTAATCACAAAGCCTTAAAGCCTTTAGGGTTTAGTCCTTGATTATGAGATGAGAAGAGAGGACTCAATGAGACACAAAGGTAAACTCTAAATGGGGGACTAATCAAAACCCTAATTATTGTCATGCTCGGTTGCTCCTAAGGTTTGTGAGGTTTGCAAGAAAGATCTTTAGAGAAACCACCAGGAAGCAGATGAAAGGAGCAAAGAGAAGCAAAGTAACTTGCTTCATTTAAGAAGACAAGTCACTTGAAGAAAGAAAGTAAGATGAAGAAGAATGAGAAAGCTCAATCTCAAGCACAAGACAAAATGCAGCAATGATGCATAAGAGAGATGAAAAGAGATTGTGAGAAGTGAAGGCAAATTCACTTCTCAAAGTAACTTACCACCTGAAAAGTTAGTGAAAGGAATGCAATGCAATGCAAAATGAAATGAAATGGGATGATGCCAACCAAAACCAGAAGCATGAGTATGATGCCAATAATGCTAAGAGATGATGCACATATGAGGCAAGGCATGAAAATGATCATACAAGCATATGGATGCAAGAGAAGCATGCTTAAAACCATGAACATACATGAAAAGTTATGAAATGCAAATGACATACAACATGGCAAATGGATGATGCAATGATCAAACATGATTCTAACATGTCCTAAGATGTATTATGAATCAAATGGATGCACAAAATGTCATGGCAAGTCATGGTATGCAAACAAGTGGAAGATGGATGCAAATGAAAGCCCAAATTAGGGTTTTATGATCAATACACAAAACAAAATTCAAAACCAGAAGCAAACAACATGATAAAAAATTGAAAATGCATTCAAAGAAACCTATACAAACTCACTGCCCAAAGGAGGGGATCCAACTCTTAACCTAATTAGGGTTATGAATTTCTTAAGATTGCTAGGGTTTTAAGGTACCTTGTCAAGAAAAATGCAAAACAAATAGGAAATGCCAGATCAATTCATGCCAATTTAATCCTATAAACTACATGCTATGCAAGATGCAATGCAAGAAGAATCAAGGTCCAACTCTTAATGACTAGGCAGAAATGAATTTTTGAAGATTAGATCAAAATAATGCCTTGAAATGAAATTAATTCCATGGAAAATTGTTAAAAGACATCAAGATCAAAAAAGAAATTTGGTTTAAGAGTTGGACAATGTTTCTAAATGATTTTAAATGTTTCATGAATTTTTTTGTGATTTTTAAATACCTAAAAGTATTTTTAATTAATTAACTCTCATTAATTAATTAAAAATAAACTTTTAAATGATTTAAAAATAATTTTTAATGAAAAAAATAAAAATAAAAATGTTTTTGGTTTCTGAAAATTAATAAAAGGGTTGATAAATATTTTCAGAATTTTTAAAGATGTTTTACTATTTTTAATAAATTGTAGAAAACAAATGAAATTAAATGAAATAAAAATGAATTTAAACTGAAAAATGAGGAAGTCAACAGAATCAAGGGCTGAGGTTCAAACTGGCACGCGCGCGAATTGACTTGGCGCTCATCTGGACGGCCAGCATTCAAAATCTCCTAATTATGATTAAACCCTAATTAAATGCCCTAATCACTCTCAGATGACCGGAACAGTGTTCCGGTCATCTTCTCCGGCCAACCAAAAACTCAATCTCACTCTCCAGACCATTTCAAAAGCTCTAACTCTCCAGAATTCATCCTCTACCCACCCCAAACACGAATCAAGCATAAAATCATGTTTAACTTCCAACACAAACACGAATCGAATCAAAGAAGTTTTCAGGTCAAACTTTCAGAACATCATAACATGCTTGTTTCTGGCTCATTTTCAAAAATAAATAGATCCCCATGATCAGGGCAACATACAGAACAACATTCTAACAAGAAATTAAAGTTCTGGAAAATTTGTTCATCATGCTACCTGAGATTGAGCTTTCGATTCAGGAGCTTTCTGGCTGTTTCTTTGGCTCAAACAAGTCCTAATGATCCTCCTTAGAAGCTTTTGACACTTAGTTGGAGTTTATATGGCCTCTAGAGAAAGTTGGCAGAAGCTCAGGTCAAGGGTGTGTTGAAATCGTGTTTTTGATTCAGGGCCTTTTAGGGCAAGGTGATGGGTGGTTTGTGACCAGTGAAGCATGTGGAGATCAATGGTGAAGTTTGTTTGTGTGTTTGCAGCTTGTGTGATGAGTTGCGAAGAGTTTTGCAAATGGAGCATAAACTTGGAACTAGGGCTTGGGGTGTGTTTCAGCATGAAGTGTTATGTGCTTTGGCTTGCTTTTGATTTGTATAAACAATTGTGATAGGTCAGAGAGTGGGTGCTGGCCTATTGTGATTGGTATGGGTCTTTGGCCAAAATGTCAACTTGATGTGTACTTGAGGTATGGGCAATGGTACAACTTGCTTTTTGGTTTGTCTTGGTTCAGCTGAGTTTAGGGAGAACCATGGAATTGTTTATGAGATGATTCAGCAAGTTGATCAAGGTTTGTGTAGTGTTTTGCAAATTTCATAAGGTTTGGCCCCTTTGGAAATTCTTGAGATTCAAAGCATCAAAATGCAAAGTTCTTTGGCCCATTATGAATTTTAGAGGTCATGTGATCATGTTGTGAATAATTGGTACACATTTGAGGCCCTTAGAACACTTGATCATAGCATTTTGCAAAATGCCTCTTTGGTAGGAAACTTCAAATTTTGTGATTTTGGCCAACTTTGACAAGCCATAACTTTTGATCCAAAATGAATTAGGTCAAGTTCTTGTACTTTTTGAAAAGGTAATGATCCATTATACAACTTTCATGACCAAAGTTTTTTCATTTGAAGCATTTTTGAATCAAAAAGCAAGGGTTGAAAAAGTTTCCCAAAATGACAATTTTCATTATAAGTCAACTTTCCCAAAAAGTCAACTTTGCAAATGACTTGAGATTCTTCAATTTTGTGAACTTCCAACATCTTCTATGATCAAATAAAGACCATACACAATCAAAATGATGATGAACACCCTTTGGTTGGGTCATTGGGGGCCTCAGATGCCCTGATTTTGCACTGGCTTGCTCAAAAAGTCAACTCTTGATCAGATGACTTCCCCATGGAATTACTTCATGAAAATTGATATGCATGATCCCTATACAATATAGATACCAATAGAAACAAGAATGACCAAAAAAATTGGAGTTATGGCCTCTGAAACCAAAACCCTAATTCTAGGTCATCTGTGCAGTCAAACCTGGCTCTGCTTCCATGCCTTTCTCAGTTCTTGTGATTCTTTGACATTCTTGACTTTGAGGGGATGTAATATGATGCTTGAACATACATGGACCCCTTTGAAGTGATTGATGACCTTTGGAGTGGCTCAAAAAGCTCTTGGACTGCTCAGATCACAAACCCTAGATGCAGATGACTTGAATCAATGTAGTGAATCAAAAAATGTGGTATGGGATGCTATGATTGGATTTATGCATATGAGGATGTCACAAGCCATGGTGTGAATGGGTGAGGGAAAATTTGGGGTGTTTACAGCTGCCCCTATTCAAACATGAGTTAGCTGTGCAGGATGTAAGCGACGACTTAATAGGCAAACAGGATACTTGTGGTTGAATACCAAAGACAGTCCAAAATTTGCACTCACAGAATGAAGAAGAAAAGGGATATAGATTGTAAAGGAAAAAAGTATAATATAAAGTGCGGGTGACGGAGAACGACCGCCGGGCAGAGGACGACTGCCGGGCAGAGGACGACTGCCGGGGAAAGAGCAATGACGGGGACGGCCGACACGCTGGGGAAAATGCGGGAAATAAAGCAATGACGGGGACGGACGACATGCTGGGGATATAAGAGATTATGATGGGGACGGCCATCAGGACTCTCTGGGGAATATGTAGGAAGTGAATGATGAGGTACGACCATCAGGTTCATAAAGCAATACAAGCAACGATGGGGACGACCATCGGGCTAAACTGATGAAGGACGATCATCAGGAAAAGGAAAAGGGACCACGACGGGGACGGCCATCGGGTTAAAAAATAAATGAAATAATGATGAGGGACGTTCATCAAAGGTGAAGGACGATCACCTGGCAGGGTACGGCTGCCGAAAGTATCGCGACATAGGACGAATGCCGGATAAAAGGTCAACGATGGGGACGGCCATCGGACGAGCATGATGAAGGACGATCATCAAGAGGTGAAAGACGATCACCTAGCAGGGGACGACTGCTCTCAAGGTTTATCATGACATAGGACGAATGTCAGATAACAAAATCAACGATGGGGACGACCATCGGATAAAATGATGAAGGACGATCATCAAGAGGTGAAGGATGATCACCTAGCAGGGGACGGCTGCTAAATATCACGACATAGGACGAATGCCGGATAAAAAGGGTCAACGATGGGGACGGCCATCGGATGAGCATGATGAAGGACGATCATCAAGAAGTGAAGGACGATCACCTAGCAGGGAACGGCTGCTCTCAGGGTTTATCACGACATAGGACGAATGTCAGATAGAAAAGAAATTTTGCTTTGCCGGCGGCCTACTGGGGAATAGTAAACACGGACGAGTGTTTATATCCAAGAAATAAAAGGTATAAGTGTTTTGACGTTGTGTATAGATTAAAAATGCGGACGAGCATCCCTAAGACTACGATACGGACGAGTATCGGGTAGAAACAAATACTGATACTTGTTCAGAGATGATGATACGGACGAGTATCAACTGGTTAACAAAGAACACGAACGAGTGTTGAATCTGTGGGGACTCTTCTGGGGAATAGTAGACACAGACGAGTGTCTAAATTCAAGAAGATAAGAGTGTTTGACACGTGTATGGATTAAAGATGCGGACGAGCATTCTTAGGACTATGATACGGATGAGTATCAGGTAGAAACAAACGCTTGACGCATGTTCTGAGATGATGGTACGGACGAGTACCAACTGGTTAACAAAGAACACGGACGAGTGTCGACTCTGAGGGGACTTAAGTGGTATATATAAGATACGGACGAGTATCTGTATGAGTGAAATAAGTATGAGTGGTGTATAGATGAGTGTTTAACTTGCTGGGGAGGGTGACACGGACGAGTGTCAAAAGGAGAAAAGTATAGTATAAACAAGTATATGATATACAAAGTGTTTGGGTTACTGCTGGGAAAGCGACACGGACGGGTGTCGGGGAGTTTGTATAAAGAGGTATCTGTGAGTGCAAAGAGGACGCTTTGGCTTTGTACTAGGGATATGATGACACAGACGGGTGCCACAAGGAATATGTACTGGTGTTTGTGAGCGTAAGGCAACTGTCTTAACTTTAGCTCTCCGCTGGGGAATCTGGGGAGCATTCTGTATATTGTTGATGGATTGTCATTATTCAAAAGCGTTTGATTCAGAACATGGCTTATGATTATGAAATATGTTGGATTTTTGCCGTAATGCTCCGTATTAGACGGAATGCTACGCTTTGTGGGGTGAATATGATGCGAATGCTATGTTTATGCAAAAGATAACGATCCGGGATTCAGATCCTGTTGCCACGAAGATCTCTGGTCGATCTGTTTGAAGTGGACATCCCAGCTGGGGATGAGATCATTGGTAGATCTGATGAGATGTATCTTCTTGGGGGAATAGGTCACTGATAGACCCATCTTGGTAATAAGGGACCCAGCTGGGGTTTGTAGAAGCTTTTGTCACTCTGTTGTGATTCCTTCGTGTGCTGTTTTTTCGGGTAGAGGTTGACACTCTGTGGGGAGAAGGTTCCCTGACTTTTGTACTTGGCTTGAGGAGGAAGAATGAATGGCAACTCGGCTGGGGAGAAATAACAAGTGGCAACTCAGCTGGGGAGAAAACACTTCGGGTGCTAAGACTGAGTGAGTATTGATTCGCCAGCTTGCTGGGATGAAGCTTACATGCCCCATGTTGTGTTTTGAATACCTGCAATCCTGCAAAGACAGAAAAACGCACAAGTAATCCCGAGGTATCCCTTACCGGATTCTGTCGTAAGAGTTCTGACACTCCCAGGAGTAAATATATTTCCTGCAAGCACGTACTTTAGAAGCATCTGTATTTATGCAATCAGTATCTTAAAGACATCGGACATTTTGCAAATGAAAATAAAATGTACGAGACGAGACATGACTGAAAATCTTATTTTATTAATTCGTATGCCCTGAATTGGCAAGATACAGTCAAAGAAACATATCCCCTAAAAAGAGGAGATTGTTACAAATGGAGAAACAAAATGTTGGCAATGTTGATGACGCTTCAAGGAGCTTCCCTTTTGCTATGACTCGTATGATATTTGACGTTCTTCTCGTCTTGCTTTCTGAAGAGGGCTGATTCTGAAAGAAGCTTGATCCTTTCGAAGCTTACCAAGTTGTAAACGATACAGACGTATTCAGAATGCAGTTGTTCGCTTATTCCCTTATTTTGCATGGATCGCCCTTTCGGGTTTTCGATCCATCGGGATACCCATTTTTGCCTGAGTTGTCCAATGCGGCTTTTCAACTCAGCGGGTGTACATCTTTTGTTTATTTTCCCTTATTTTTGCCCGAGTCTTTTATTCTGTTTTTGACTCGCCGGGATGCCCTATTTTTTCCTGGACTTACATTCTGTCTTTATGTCCAGCGGGTCGTTTTTACGCGAAGTATTTTTTAACTGCATCTGAATTCACAGGGGACGGGAAGTCTTCACCATCCATGGTGCTGAGCATCAGTGCTCCACCGGAAAAAACTTTCTTTACTACGAATGGTCCTTCATAGTTCGGAGTCCACTTGCCCCTGTGGTCTGTATGAGGAGGGAGGAGTCTTTTCAGCACAAGATCTCCTACTTGGTACTCCCAGAGCCTAACTTTCTGATCGAAGGCTTTCTTCATTCTTTTCTGATACAACTGCCCATGACAGATTGCATCCAATCTTTTCTCTTCAATCAGACTCAGTTGTTCGTATCGGGATCGGACCCATTCCGCTTCGTTCAGCTTAACATCCATCAGTACCCGCAGGGAGGGTAATTCAACTTCAACAGGTAGGACTGCCTCCATACCATACACAAGCTGATACGGTGTTGCCCCAGTGGATGTTCTGATTGACGTACGGTACCCATGCAAAGCAAACGGTAGCATTTCATGCCAATCTTTATAGGTAACCACCATCTTCTGTACAATCTTCTTGATATTCTTATTAGCTGCCTCTACAGCGCCGTTCATCTTCAGCCTGTAAGGAGAAGAATTGTGATGTTGGATCTTGAAGTCCCGGCATAGCTCTGCCATCATTTTGTTGTTTAAGTTGGAACCATTGTCAGTAATGATTCGCTCGGGAACTCCATACCGACAGATGATGTCTCTCTTCAGAAATCGGGCTACCACTTGCCTTGTAACATTTGCATAGGAAGCTGCTTCAACCCACTTGGTAAAATAGTCAATGGCTACCAAGATGAATCTGTGGCCGTTTGAAGCAGTCGGTTCAATCCTGCCAATCATATCGATGCCCCACATGGCAAAGGGCCAGGGAGAAGACATCACATTCAGAGGATTGGGAGGCACATGCACTTTATCCGCATAGATCTGGCATTTATGGCATTTTCTGGCATAGGAACAACAGTCGGCGTCCATTGTGATCCAGTAATATCCTGATCTTAGCAACTTTTTAGCCATTGCATGTCCTCCTGCATGGGTACCAAAGGATCCTTCGTGCACCTCGTGCATCAACAAGTCTGCTTCTATTCTATCAACGCACCGGAGGAGTACCATATCAAAGTTTCTCTTATACAGGGAACAATCAGTATTCAGGAAGAAACTACCAGCTAGCCTTCTCAAAGTCTTCTTATCATTGGAAGATGCCCCAGGTGGGTATGTTTGATCCTCCAAGAAGCACTTAATGTCATGGAACCAAGGCTTATCATCTTCAACATCTGCTGAGAACACATATGCTGGTCTGTCAAGTCTGGACACTGAAATCCGAGGCACAAAGTTGGCAGCTTGAACTTTGATCATGGATGAAATGGTGACAAGAGCATCTGCAAACTGATTCTCGTCCCGGGGAATATACTCAAGCTTGACCGTTGTAAAGAAAGTCAATAACCTCCTTGTATAATCCCTGTAAGGTATCAGATGATCCTGGTGAGTGTACCACTTGCCGTTGGTTTGATTAACTACCAGAGCTGAATCTCCGAATACAGTCAAAGTCTTGATCCTGAGGTCAATGGCTTCCTCAAGACCCATAATACAGGCTTCGTATTCAGCTTCGTTGTTAGTGCAGTTAAAGGTGAGCTTTGCCGAGAAAGGCATGTGAACTCCCTTAGGTGTAATGAGTACTGCACCAACACCACGACCATTCATATTAACAGCCCCATCAAACATCATAGTCCATTCTTCTCCCGGGTCAGGCCCTTCAGTGTGAATAGGCTCTTCATGATCTTTTGCTTTTATGAACATGATGTCTTCATCAGGGAAGTCAAATCTCATAGGCTGGTAATCATCAATAGGTTGCTCAGCAAGATAATCAGACAATATACTGCCCTTGATGGCTTTCTGAGATGTGTACTGGATGTCATATTCTGTGAGGATCATTTGCCATCTCGCAACCCGTCCGGTAAGCGCTGGCTTCTCGAAAATGTACTTAACTGGGTCCATCTTTGAGATCAATAAAGTAGTGTGGGTCAACATATACTGTCTCAGTCGGCGAGCAGCCCACGCTAAAGCACAACAAGTTTTCTCGAGCAGTGAATAACGTTGTTCACAGTCGGTAAACTTTTTGCTTAGGTAGTAAATTGCATACTCTTTTCGACCAGACTCGTCATGCTGGCCCAGCACACACCCCATTGACTCTTCTAATACTGTTAGGTACATTATCAGAGGTCTTCCTTCAACTGGAGGCATAAGGATTGAAGGTTCTTGCAAGTACTCCTTGATCTTGTCAAAAGCCCTCTGGCAGTCTTCGTTCCACCTGACCGTTTGTTCTTTTCTCAATAGCTTGAACAAGGGTTCACAAGTTGCCGTAAGGTGAGATATGAACCTTGAAATGTAGTTCAATCTACCTAGAAACCCTCGAACTTCTTTCTCAGTCTTTGGTTCAGGCATTTCTTGAATGGCTTTGACTTTATCAGGGTCAACTTCAATCCCTTTCTCGCTTACAATAAAGCCCAGCAGCTTACCAGACCGCACCCCGAATGTGCACTTGTTGGGGTTCAACTTCAGTTGGTACTTCCTCAGACGTTTGAATAGCTTCAACAGATTTATCAGGTGATCTTCTTCTGTGAGGGACTTGGCAATCATGTCATCCACATAACACTCGATTTCTTTATGGATCATGTCGTGGAATAATGTCACCATAGCCCGATGATAGGTTGCACCAGCATTCTTCAGTCCGAATGGCATCACCTTATAACAGAACGTGCCCCAGGGTGTGATGAAAGTTGTCTTCTCCATGTCTTCAGGCGACATCTTGATCTGATTGTATCCTGAAAATCCGTCCATGAAGGAGAACACCGAGAACTGAGCCATATTATCAACCAATACATCAATGTGAGGTAATGGAAAATCATCTTTCGGGCTGGCTCTGTTCAGATCCCGGTAGTCAACACACATTCTTACTTTGCCGTCTTTCTTAGGCACAGGTACGATATTAGCAACCCACGGCGGATAGCTAGTTATAGCAAGGAAACCGGCGTCCCACTGCTTTTGGACCTCTTCCTTTATCTTCATTGCCATATCTGGGCGAGTACGGCGCAGTTTCTGCTTAACCGGTGGGCAGTCCTCTTTCAAAGGCAGCTTGTGCATGACAATATCGGTGTCCAACCCTTGCATGTCCTGGTAAGACCAAGCAAACACATCCACATACTCCCGAAGCATATCAATCAGTTGCTCTTTCACTGAGTCTTGTAAACAGGCCCCGATCTTAACCTCTTTCACGTCTTCTTCTGTACCAAGATTAATCGTTTCAATCTCCTCTTGATGAGGAGTGATAACCTTCTCCTCTTGCCTTAACAACCTGGCTAGCTCTTCATGAAGCTCATAATCTTCTTCAACCCCTTCATCAGCTTGATTGATTGGATTGTCAAAGTCATACGAAGTCATAGCTGTGCTGTTGTCGGTGCAGTCTGAGAGGCACTCTCTGCAAGGGTTTAGATTGTTCATTTTAGTGATTGATTTTAATCTTGTTTAGAAAGAGTGAAACGAAGTTATCATTTTGGAAAACATTGCCATTTTATTTTTTGTACAAAAAGAAAAATGAAAAACAGTGAGCAGAAAAGAAAAAAAAGACTCATTTGCAAAAGATGTCCGATATTCATTGATTGATCTGTTTGCACAAAATTACAAGATGGCCCGATTACAAAATGAGTCTTGTCATCTTGGGCAAGATGCAAGACTTGATGCATGCTTAAAATATACAGGAAATAATAATTACTTTGCAGGAGTAACTCTTATAATTTCCTGGGAAGACCAGTTTGAGATACGGCTCCCCGGGATCCTTGGACGTATCCAGCTCTCCAGGTTGCGCTCATCTTCCGACTCATCTTCCAAGTTGTTTACTGCATCAGGGGTGAGCATCCCCCCACTGACAAAACTGGGCTTCTTAGCAGCCTCTGATTGATCTTGTTGAGTTGGTCTGTAACCCAACCCAAATCTATCCTCTTTCTTCTCCACGGGCAGCAACTTGCCCCAGCCTTGGGCAGTCCCCTCTTCAACAACCTTCCTGGCTTGTTGATAAGATGTCATGGAAGTCCTAAGTACAGCAGATGCTTCATTAATGTTCAGGGCTTCAAATCCCTGGCTCATGGTTTCATGGATCTCTCCATCCATCTCAATGTATTTGTATGTAGCCAGATGGCTAACAAAGATATCTTCTTCACCACAGATGGTGATGATCTGGCCCTCCCACTCGAATTTCAGCTTCTGGTGAAGGGTAGACGTAACTGCGCCAGCGGCATGGATCCAAGGTCTACCTAACAAACAATTGTAGGCCGGCTGAATGTCCATCACATAGAAGGTAATTTTAAAAGTCCGTGGGCCAATCATCACGGGCAGATCAATCTCTCCTAGCACTGATCTCTTAGAGCCGTCAAATGCTCTTACCACCAGATTACTTGGGCGTAACGCCAAGCCATCATATTCCAGCTTCACCAGGGCTTTCTTTGGTAAAACATTGAGTGAAGACCCAGTGTCTACCAGTACATGCGATAGAACAGCACCCTTGCATTCAAGAGTGATGTGTAAAGCCTTGTTGTGGTTACACCCCTCAGTTGTTAAATCAGCATTGGTAAAACCCAATCCGTGGCTGGTATTGACATTCGCTACCACGGTCTCCAGCTGATTAACGGTGATCTCCTCTGGCACATATGCTGCGTGCAAGACTTTTAGTAATGCATTCCGGTGAGCTTCGAAACACATCAGCAGGGATAGAATGGAGATCTTTGAGGGAGTTTGGTGAAGCTGATCCACCACTTTGTAATCACTCCTCTTTATAATTCTCATGAACTCGTCTACATCTTGTTCAAAAGATGTCTTCTGAGTTTCCTTGAGAATGGGTTCTTCAGATATTACACTCTTTCCCGTTGCTTTGGCGGCAGCTTCTGCTTCAGCATTAGGTCTTTGTGTTTGCGAGGCAAAAAGGTGTCCGCTTCTGGTGAAGCCTCCGCCTCCCCCGACATTATCAATCTGTGGAGAAGAGGTTGAAGAGTCAAGAGTGATTCTCTCCCCATTACAGTAAAGGTCAGAGCCATAATGCCAAGGGATGACATTACTGCTTTCATAAGGAACTGGTCCAGGCACCGTGATGGTAACTGGACTGACTGCATCAGAGGAGGGTGTTGAAATAGTGTGTGGATCGTAGTAGATGGTAACCGGTGACCTGGCAGGGGATGCCACTGCTTGTTGTTGAAAATTGTTGTTAGGAGGAACATAGGACGGATCATAATAGATGGTGACTGCTGAGACGTCTGTTGGCGTTGTAGAAGACTCTGAATAAAGGGGTGCTGATGTTGTAGATGACATGGTGGTAGATATCTGGTTTGTTGAAGTGATAGATGAAGCATTTGTTGATGAAATTGAAGAATTGTTTGGAACGATTGTTGTTGCAGTTGTAGGAGACTCGGGAATTGTTGTCGGAGAGATTGTTGGATTTGAAGGTGTTGATGTTGTGATTTGAAGTATGCCACTCTGGATAAGACCATCTATACCGCTTCTCAAGTTATCACACCCATTTATTGAAATGTTGCAATAACCGCACCCGAGCTCACACCCGGGGAATATCTGGCATTCTAGGAGTTGAGCTTTAATCTCTACCAGGGGTGTCCGGATCTGCCCAACACTGGTTATTAAGAAAGTAGGCCTATCTTCCTCAATAGCATTGATCCTTGGCCCTCCATGGTTGGGCATGGGGTTCTTGTTGACATTTGGCGGGGGTGCGAAATTGAGGGCTTTGGAATCCACTAGATCCTGTACCTTCATTTGTAAAGCTCTGCACTTCTCTGTACTGTGGCCAGGTGCATTGGAGTGAAAAGCACATCTGGCGTTGGCGTCATAATTTCTTGGCAGTCTGGAAGGATCTGGTGGTGCCAATGTCCTTAACTCAACCAAGTTGAGCTTCAGGAGTTGTGGTAATAGAGCGGCATAAGGCATAGGGATTGGGTCAATCACCCTATTGGCCTGAGATGGTCTCTGCTAAAAAGGTCTTTGCTGATTGCTGTTGTTGGTGTTGTTGTAGTTTCTCTGAGGCGGATATTGAACTTGTTGCTGGTAGTGGGGTTGTTGTTGTGGTTGATATGCTGGTTGCTGAGGCATTAGAGCGGGAATAGTGACAGCTGCCACTGACCTATGAACATATTGAGGTCTGCCCCTGTTGGCATGAATAACATTAGTCTCACCCGTTCTTCTAGGCCCCACAAATGGTTTTCTGGGGTTGCTGGACGAGCTCGCACCATTGTCAGAAATCTTGCCCATATTTAATAGGCTTTCAATTCTTTCTCCAGCTATGACTACGTCAGCGAAGCTGGTGGAAGAAAAGGAAGCTAGCCTGTCAATATATGTCCCTTGAAGGGTGTTCATAAACATGTCAGCCATTTCCCTTTCCGACATGGGTGGCTGGACAGCGGCAGCAAGCTGTCTCCACCTCTGGGCGTATTCCCGGAAGCTTTCCCTGGATGATTGAGACATTCCCATCAGGAGGGTCCTGTTAGGAGCCATATCCAAGTTGTACTGGTACTGTCTGATGAAGGCCTCAGCTAGGTCCTTCCAGCATCTGATGGTTGCTCTAGTCAAATGAGAGTACCATTCCCTTGAAGCCCCTGTCAAACTATCTTCAAAGTAAAACATCCATAGTTTCTCATCCATGGTGTATGCCTTCAGCCTCCCCAGAAAGGATTGTAAGTGGGTTCGTGGACAGGAAGTTCCGTTGTACTTCTCGAAGCACGGGGGTTTAAACTTGTGGGGAATCCTTACCCCGTCCACTAAACCCATGTCCATGACATCAAAGCCCAGGGAATTTTGAGACTCCAGAGATCTCAATTTCTCAGCAATTTCATCTAGCCTTCTGTCATAGGCTTCATCCCCCGCTCCCATCACAGTGAATTGATCCTCTTGGGGGTCTTCCTGTAATACTCTGCCCGCAGTAGTATTCCCTTATACATTAGCAGGGATATTGATCTCTGGATGAAGATGGGGCCCATACACTGGTGGATTCACATGAGGCTGTACCCTCTCATTGTTGCTCGTTCCTCCAGTCCCTAGGTGGGGGTCTTCTTGGGTCTGCCTTTCTACTAATGCCCTTAATCTTTCTTGGCTTTGAGCCAGGCCATTCATCACCTCCATGAACTGGGTCATCTGGTTTCTCATCTCCAGTCTCTCATTGGCCATTTGAGTCCTGACTTCTGTAAGGTCCTGCTGTACTTGGTCCATTTGTATACCCGGAAGGTTGTTGCGAGTGGGATATCTGTGCGGACGGTTGAGTGGGAACACCCGACGGCGAGCAATAGTTCCTGAACCACAACAGAGTTAGTAATAAACAAAACAAAAAACCTACAAAACAAAACAAAAGTTAGTATGCAATGCAGTATGCTTATTTGTTTCCAAGGTATCCGGCTTGGCATTTGGTTTTGACCTTTCCAGACCCCTGAGGAAGATGCTTTGATGTTGCTTGAGAGAAAAAGAACTCAGATGAAACAAACTAATGAATATATTACAAATGGTGAATCATACATAGTTTTTTTTTTTTTTTTTTACAATACATGCCCCTGAGGGGTAAAAAAAAATACAACATAAAAGAAAAGTACATGAAAAGAAAGCAACAACAAGCAAAGTCAGACACCAAGACCAAACTCATCCTCCCTAACTTCCTTCAGAAGTGCTTCAGTCACAGGATCAACTGGATGCTCTGTGAGGTTCCTGATAAGAAGATTCCTGGTGGCAATAGCAGTGGTTAGCTTCTTGTGTCTGTCTTGGTCCTTTGATCTCTTCACACCAGCCCTAAGCTTCAATTCTGAGATCTCCTTCTGGGCTGCTAGTAGGACTTCCTGTTGCTCCTTTGCATTAGCCTCCAACTGCTCAATCTTGTCATGAGTTCTCTTATCCTCCTGAGTGCGAGCTTCAGTGATCCTGACCCACTTAGCTTGGCTTTCTTTCAGATAGAGATCAATCCTAGCCTTCTGGAACTGGGCCTCCTTACAGGCATTCTTCAAAATCTGCTCTCCTGCCCTTGACTTCTTGATGTAGTCCTCTGACTTCTCAATCCTGGCTAGATGCTCCACCTTAAGCTTTTCTAACCTTTCAATGTCTAGACGACCATCACTCCTCTCCCAGAGGGTTCTCTTCAGGGCTTCAGACAGATTCTCATTCCTCTCTTTTAGCCTCTCAAACTCTTCCAGGCTGACAGTGGCTGGAGGTGGTGCTGTGGATGGTCCAGGTGCATCCTCGATGGTGAAGGGCATCCCAGAAACTTGGGCCCTGGCATGAGACCACTCATAATACTGAGCTGAGGCCACATTATTGCATCTCCCCAGAATGGCCATCCCTTTGGTCTGGATATTGTCCCAAGCCCAGGATGCTTGCCTGACAACAGCTAGATTAGGCTTAATCTCACAATAAAGGGTTTCAACCAAGTCTTGTACTCTTGGAGGGTGAACCAGAGCATAGCCCAACTGTCTTTTGAATAGCAAAGGGTTGTAGTTGATGCAACCCTTCACTCCTATCAGAGGTACATTGGGGAACTGCCCACAACTAGTAATGATGTCTCTGCCTTTGGTGCTCTGGGTGCACCACCTGATGTCATCTGAGGTCAATGCAATAAGTCTCCTAGCCCAAT
Source organism: Lathyrus aphaca (assembly GCA_963966055.1). Lineage (NCBI taxonomy): Eukaryota > Viridiplantae > Streptophyta > Magnoliopsida > Fabales > Fabaceae > Lathyrus > Lathyrus aphaca. Next base: position 206,013,019 of record OZ014520.1, read on the forward strand.
TTTTCTGTTGGTGAGGATTCAGGAATGCATCAGTCTTGGGCAGGTGTTTGAGCAGCCATGCATGGAATAGGGGAGCACAGCATCTCACCAACCTTCCTCTTTGCTTTTCATTCCTTTGGTGAACAGAGTAGTAGAAATCTCCCAACAAGGTGGGCACTGGGTTCCTCAGAATGAAAAGGTGAATGGCATTCTTGCTGATAAACTTGGGCTCATCTGCAAAAAGCATAACCCCATATATACTGAGGGCTAACAATGAACAGACTGCCTTCCATTCTCCCAAGGAGGCCTTCAGGATAGCCTGAGAGGTCAAGAAATCCAAGTGTAGACCAGAGATTCCAGCCTTTGTTGTTATGTTCTGCTCAATCAGAATGGGTTTCAGGGTTGAAGGGGACACCACCCCTGACAGGTACGCCAATCAGTGATGAATACTCTTCCAACAAGGGTCCCAAATGAAAATTCTGGAAGGTGAAGCATCTCAAAGGAGGATCATAGAACTGTAGGCAAGTGTGAATCAAGCTCCTCTGAGAAGGGTCCAAATCCATAACCACATCAAGGATGCCTCCATAATGTTCTCTAAATAGTGGTATATGTTCTGGAGTGATAAGGGCCTGGACCTTCCTGATGCCAGTCAGCTCAGGCTCAAAGAAATGATATGAGATGTTGTTCTTCTTGGGTGCCATGTCTACTGATGAAGAGCTGAGACAGATACTGATGATGATGACTGATACTAGAAGATGAGCCACTGATAGGCTGATACTGGTGATGCAGGTGACTGAAGCAGGTAGCTGATGAAGATAGCTGAAGCAGATACTGATGAAGATAGGTCTATGCAGATGAAGGGGTCAAAACCAAGCCAAATATGATGTGGATACCCTGAAAAACAAATAAACATATGTTAAATGATGCAATGAGGATGTATGCAAATGATATGCAGGGGTTTGTGATCAAGCTGGATCTGATTAACTGCCTTGATATAGGTCCATGTATGTTCAAGAAGTCCAGATGGAGGTTCATAAGTCCAGTAACCAAGGTGGGGGACTCAAATAAAGAGTCACATATCCAGGGTTAAAAATCACAAGAACTGTTCCAAAATGGAGTACTCTTAATCAAAACAAAGTAACAGGGTATGCTGAGGTCAAGGGTACCTGCAAACCTGTAAACAGCCCAAACCCCTCACGGGTGATGTTCTAAAACAAGGATCCTCAGACTTGGATCAGTTATGAGAAGTGTAAACACTTCTAACCCGGAGGTACAGTGTTTACAATAACCATAAAGGATCCTCCTCTAATTCACCTCAGTTTCTGAAGGTCATAATAAAGGTCATCCAGACTTAGCAGGCTTCCCAGATAGCCCTAGCACTACAGGAAATCTGTAGCACAGAGTTCTCAAGAAGAAACCCACATCTGAACCGTGTTTCATATTCCCGCACCAGACCGAAATGCAATGGGAAAGAACATGAACCACTCTAGCCTAGGTGTCACTCAGGCCCTAGGTATAGGACCTTAAACTCTCAATAGAACACCCACCCACCAAAGCAACAATACCAGATCCAGCCAGATAAAAGTATGACAGTATGATGTATATAAAGCTGTAAAGAAAGCAATAAATAACTGTACATAAAGCAATAAATAAAAGCAACTATACAAACACAAATAGCACATAACATCCCAGTAAACACAAATCAAACAAGCGCTAGGAGGAACCCACAAAAAGAACCAGAAGCCCCGGTTGCAGTATAAGGATCCCCAGCAGAGTCGCCAAGCTGTCGCTCCCAATAAATGAGGCTAACTCAAATAAAGTACAGACGCGAACGGTCGGCGAAAGGATGAAATGAAAAGAGTCGCCAGCTAGGCATTTTTATCCCGAAGGAAAGGTAATGCTGCATAAACCTAGAAAGATACGGATAAGACGGTTGCGAACCAGAGAGACTGAGAAAGGGGGTTGGTTACAACCTGGGAAGGTATTAGCACCCAGATTGTCCGTCGTACTCGACGGGATCCACGCTTAAAAGATTTGTGTTTTAAAAGGGGTAATGTCAGTGCAATTTGTGTATAAAGAGCTGGGAAAGGATGTACATGTGTCAGTGTAAAAGAAACGTGAAGTGTATAAGAGAAGTGTCAGTGTAGGAATAAGAGTGCAATGCTCATGATAATGAGGCTTAAAGAATAAAGCTGAAAGAGGGGGGGATATGCAGAGACTTTTGTTCGATAACTGTTAAGTTATGCCTACGTATCCTCTCGTGCAATGAGGAAGTCAGAACACCGTAGTTCGACCCAAAGAGACTGAAAGAATAAATTGACTGGTGAACTGCTTGCTTGTCTATGCTCAAGTGTATGACCTGTCTGGCTCAGGTGCAAACTGTCTTGCATTATACGGAAGAAGCAAGTTCTCGTTTATGAGTGAATGAGATGAGAAAAGAATCCCGGTGGAGACGATTATTGTTTGTTTTTGTATTTTCAGTCTTTTATTGCTTTTTGAAGTATGTCATAAGTTAATGAGCTTAAGCCTAAACCAATGGGTTTAGTAAACTCATCACATCTTCCCTCTGTTTAGGGGTAATGAGAATACCTTAAGTGTGAAGTCAACATCTCACACTTAATCACCATGATGTAGGATTAAGATCATTACCCTACTTGTGATTATTTAGATGTTTTTGTTGTTTTTGTTTAGTGTTAAGTAATGAGTTTAATCCGTAATCAAAGATTTAATGGACTCATTACACCATCCTAATAGAAGGATAATAGATGAGAACATTTAAGCTGAGAAAAACTCCTCAACTTAATCCATGATTAGGGATTAACCTCATGACAAAACAAAGCCTTTATTAGATGGATTTTAGTTAATGATAGGATGAAGAAGTGAGTGTTATGGTTTGTAAGACAACTTGAGGAGGACTTGTCCATTAACACTAGGGTTAGTCCTTCTTAACCAATTAAGGAAGAATTAGAACCCTAATGCAAGGCCCAAGTTACAAGCTTGATGTCTTAATGATTATTAAGTGGATTGATTAAAGGATTTAAACACATTAAGGGTTTAACACTTAGGATTAAAGTTATACACTCCATCCTAATAGAAGGATGCAGGCATAAGCTTAATCACAAAGCCTTAAAGCCTTTAGGGTTTAGTCCTTGATTATGAGATGAGAAGAGAGGACTCAATGAGACACAAAGGTAAACTCTAAATGGGGGACTAATCAAAACCCTAATTATTGTCATGCTCGGTTGCTCCTAAGGTTTGTGAGGTTTGCAAGAAAGATCTTTAGAGAAACCACCAGGAAGCAGATGAAAGGAGCAAAGAGAAGCAAAGTAACTTGCTTCATTTAAGAAGACAAATCACTTGAAGAAAGAAAGTAAGATGAAGAAGAATGAGCAAGCTCAATCTCAAGCACAAGACAAAATGCAGCAATGATGCATAAGAGAGATGAAAAGAGATTGTGAGAAGTGAAGGCAAATTCACTTCTCAAAGTAACTTACCACCTGAAAAGTTAGTGAAAGGAATGCAATGCAATGCAAAATGAAATGAAATGGGATGATGCCAACCAAAACCAGAAGCATGAGTATGATGCCAATAATGCTAAGAGATGATGCACATATGAGGCAAGGCATGAGAATGATCATACAAGCATATGGATGCAAGAGAAGCATGCTTAAAACCATGAACATACATGAAAAGTTATGAAATGCAAATGACATACAACATGGCAAATGGATGATGCAATGATCAAACATGATTCTAACATGTCCTAAGATGTATTATGAATCAAATGGATGCACAAAATGTCATGGCAAGTCATGGTATGCAAACAAGTGGAAGATGGATGCAAATGAAAGCCCAAATTAGGGTTTTATGATCAATACACAAAACAAAATTCAAAACTAGAAGCAAACAACATGATAAAAAATTGAAAATGCATTCAAAGGAAACCTAAACCTATACAAACTCACTGCCCAAAGGAGGGGATCCAACTCTTAACCTAATGAGGGTTATGAATTTCTTAAGATTGCTAAGGTTTTAAGGTACCTTGTCAAGAAAAATGCAAAACAAATAGGAAATGCCAGATCAATTCATGCCAATTTAATCCTATAAACTACATGCTATGCAAGATGCAATGCAAGAAGAATCAAGGTCCAACTCTTAATGGCTAGGCAGAAATGAATTTTTGAAGATTGGATCAAAATAATGCCTTGAAATGAAATTAATTCCATGGAAAATTGTTAAAAGACATCAAGATCAAAAAAGAAATTTGGTTTAAGAGTTGGACAATGTTTCTAAATGATTTTAAATGTTTCATTAATTTTTTTGTGATTTTTAAATACCTAAAAGTATTTTTTAATTAATTAACTCTCATTAATTAATTAAAAATAAACTTTTAAATGATTTAAAAATAATTTTTAATGCAAAAAATAAAAATAAAAATGTTTTTGGTTTCTGAAAATTAATAAAAGGGTTGATAAAAATTTTCAGAATTTTTAAAGATGTTTTACTATTTTTAATAAATTGTAGAAAACAAATGAAATTAAATGAAATAAAAATGAATTTAAACTGAAAAATGAGGAAGTCAACAGAATCAAGGGCTGAGGTTCAAACTGGCACGCGCACGAATTGACTTGGCGCTCATCTGGACGGCCAACATTCAAAATCTCCTAATTATGATTAAACCCTAATTAAATGCCCTAATCACTCTCAGATGACCGGAACAGTGTTCCGGTCATCTTCTCCGGCCAACCAAAAACTCAATCTCACTCTCCAGGCCATTTCAAAAGCTATAACTCTCCAGAATTCATCCTCTACCCACCCCAAACACGAATCAAGCACAAAATCATGTTTAACTTCCAACACAAACACTAATCGAATCAAAGAAGTTTTCAGGTCAAACTTTCAGAACATCATAACATGCTTGTTTCTGGCTCATTTTCAAAAATAAATAGATCCCCATGATCAGGGAAACATACAGAACAACATTCTAACAAGAAATTAAAGTTCTGGAAAATTTGTTCATCATGCTACCTGAGATTGAGCTTTCGATTCAGGAGCTTTCTGGATGTTTCTTTGGCTCAAACAAGTCCCAATGATCCTCCTTAGAAGCTTTTGACACTTAGTTGGAGTTTATATGGCCTCTAGAGAAAGTTGGCAGAAGCTCAGGTCAAGGGTGTGTTGAAATCGTCTTTTTGATTCAGGGCCTTTTAGGGCAAGGTGATGGGTGGCTTGTGATCAGTGAAGTATGTGGAGATCAATGGTGAAGTTTGTTTGTGTGTTTGCAGCTTGTGTGATGAGTTTCGAAGAGTTTTGCAAATGGAGCATAAACTTGGAACTAGGGCTTGGGGTGTGTTTCAGCATGAAGTGTTATGTGCTTTGGCTTGCTTTTGATTTGTATAAACAATTGTGATAGGTCAGAGAGTGGGTGCTGGCCTATTGTGATTGGTATGGGTCTTTGGCCAAAATGTCAACTTGATTTGTACTTGAGGTATGGGCAATGGTACAACTTGATTTTTGGCTTGTCTTGGTTCAGCTGAGTTTAGGGAGAACCATGGAATTTTTTATGAGATGATTCAGCAAGTTGATCAAGGTTTGTGTAGTGTTTTGCAAATTTCACAAGGTTTGGCCCCTTTGGAAATTCTTGAGATTCAAAGCATCAAAATGCAAAGTTCTTTGGCCCATTCTGAATTTTAGAGGTCATGTGATCATGTTGTGAAGAATTGGTACACATTTGAGGCCCTTAGAACACTTGATCATAGCATTTTGCAAAATGCCTCTTTGGTAGGAAACTTCAAATTTTGTGATTTTGGCCAACTTTGACAAGCCATAACTTTTGATCCAAAATGAATTAGGTCAAGTTCTTGTACTTTTTGAAAAGGGAATGATCCATTCTACAACTTTCATGACCAAAGATTTTTCATTTGAAGCATTTTTGAATCAAAAAGCAAGGGTTGAAAAAGTTTCCCAAAATGACAATTTTCATTATAAGTCAACTTTCCCAAAAAGTCAACTTTGCAAATGACTTGAGATTCTTCAATTTTGTGAACTTCCAACATCTTCTATGATCAAATAAAGACCATACACAATCAAAATGATGATGAACACCCTTTGGTTGGGTCATTGGGGGCCTCAGATGCCCTGATTTTGCACTGGCTTGCTCAAAAAGTCAACTCTTGATCAGATGACTTCCCCATGGAATTACTTCATTAAAATTGATATGCATGATCCCTATACCATATAGATACCAATAGAAACAAGAATGACCAAAAAATTTGGAGTTATGGCCTCTGAAACCAAAACCCTAATTCTAGGTCATCTGTGTAGTCAAACCTGGCTCTGCTTCCATGCCTTTCTCAGTTCTTGTGATTCTTTGACATTATTGACTTTTAGGGGATGTAATATGATGATTGAACATACATGGACCCCTTTGAAGTGATTGATGACCTTTGGAGTGGCTCAAAAAGCTCTTGGACTGCTCAGATCACAAACCCTAGATGCAGATGACTTGAATCAATGTAGTGAATCAAAAAATGTGGTATGGGATGCTATGATTGGATTTATGCATATGAGGATGTCACAAGCCATGGTGTGAATGGTGAGGGCAAATTTGGGGTGTTTACAATCATAAAATAAATATTTACAAAACAAGATTAATTATTTAATTATATATTAGTAAAAAAAATTAATTAAGTTTAATATCTAAAATTAAATAAAATAATTAAGGTAAAAAATTAGGGTTAGAAATTTAGGAAAATACAATTAGGGTTTGAATATTTAATCTAAACTTAATTAAATTATTTACAAAATATATATACAATAATAATATATACAAATTTTAATTTAAATATAAACTGAAATTAAAGTTTAGAAAATAAATTAGGGATTTTTTTAGAAAATATGAAGTTATATATATATATATTTACATATTATTATTTAAATATAATTAGAATTAATTATAAAACAAAATAATAAAATAAAATAATAAAACAAAATAAAATAAGAAAAAAATACTTGGGGCAGGGATTGAACCCACGCCCTAGGTCTTGCCTCCCCTGGACTCACACTGCTAGCACCAGGCCAAGCGTGCACATGTGATAAGGTTTGGGGCAACAATTCTTTTATTATTAACCTGCAAAAACACCAAAAATAAAAACAAAACAAAATGGCCTGGGGGAGGTTTGAACCCAGGACCATTCGTTTACAAACCAAACACCCAAAACAGCTGAGCTAAGCACGTTAGTTGAAATATAATATAAACAAATTCTAAAAATATTAAGTTGCAATTTGAATTTTCCAGATGGCGCCAATGGATCATCTTCTTCCTCAGATTACCTGCGAATTTTTATACAACTTTTCCTACGAATTTTCTTGCGTGTTCTTCCATGTTCTTGACCTACGAAACTCAAACAACAAGCAAACAGTAAAATTTCTTCAAATTAAGTAGTGCAATGTGATCCTTATGACTCATACGATCTTCCTATGTTCTTAAAAGTCATTTATATTTGGTTTATCATGAAACCCCAAACGAGAGGCCGAAACCCTAACCATGGTGAATCCTTCAACCTGTAATGAAAATTCAATCCAAACATACAGAAACATTCCAGACACCTTTGTCGCTCCCAAAGATTTGCATCCCGGTACAAGCGCGAACGGTCGGCGAAAGGGACAATGAGAACACACAGCAGTGAACTCACTGGAAAAGAAAAGAGTCGCCAGCTAGGCATTTTTATCCCGGGGGAAAGGTAATGCTGCATAGACCTGGAAAGATATGGATAAGACGGTTGCGAACCAGAGAGACTGAGAAAGGGGGTTGGTTACAACCTGGGAAGGTATTAGCACCCAGATTGTCCGTCGTACTCGACGGGATCCACGCTTAAAAGATTTGTGTTTTAAAGGGGTAGTGTCAGTGCAATCTGTGTATAAAGAGTTGGAAAAGAATGTACAGGTGTCAGTGTAAGAAGTGTGAAGTGCATAAATGAAGTGTCAGTGTAAGGACAAAAGTGAAATGCTCATGATTATGAGGCCAAAGAATAAGACTAGAAGAGGGGGAAATATACAGAGACTTTTGTTCGATAACAGTTAAGTTATGCCTACGTATCCTCTCGTGCAATGAGGAAGTCAGAACACCGTAGTTCGACCCAAAGAGACTGAAAGGTGACTTGACTTGTGAACTGCTTATTTGTCTATGCTCAAGTGTATGACCTGTCTGGCTCAGGTGCAAACTGTCTTGCATTAGACGGAAGAAGCAAGTTCTCGTTTATGAGTGAAAGTGATGAGAAAAGAATCCCGTAGGAGACGATTATTGTTTGTTTTTGTGTTTTTAGTCTTTTATTGCTTCTGAAAGTTTGCCATAGATTAATGAGCTTAAGCCTAAACCAATGGATTTAGTAAACTCATCACATCTTCCCTCTGATTAGGGGTAATGAGAATGCCTTAAGTGTGAAGTCAGGTTCTCACACTTAATCACCTTTGGTGCAGGATTAAGATCATTAACCTACTTGTGATTATTTAGATGTTTTTGGTGTTTTTGTTTAGTGTTAAGTAATGAGATTAAGCCATAATCAGGGATTAAACAGACTCATTACACCATCCTAATAGAAGGATAATAGATGAGGGTGTTTAAGCTGAGGAAAACTCCTCAACTTAATCCATGATTAGGGATTAAAACCATGACAAAACAAACCTTTGATTAGGTGGATTTTATTTAATGATATGATGAAGAAGTGAGTTTTATGGCTTGTAAGACAACTTGAGGGGGACTTGTCCATTAACATCAGGGTTAGTCCTTCTTAACCATTCAAGGAAGAATTAGAACCCTAATGCAAGGCCCAAGTTACAAGTGTGATGTCTTGCTAGTTATTAAGTGGATTGATTAAGAGATTTAAACACATTAAGGGTTTAACACTTAGGATTAAAGTTATACACTCCATCCTAATAGAAGGATGCAGGCATAAGCTTAATCACAAAGCCTTAAAGCCTTTAGGGTTTAGTCCCTGATTATGAGGTGAGAAGAGAAGACTCAAAAGAGACACAAAGGTAAAAGCTAAGTGGGGGACTAATCAAAACCCTAATCATTGTCATGCTTGGTTGTTCCTAAGGTTTGTGAGGTTTTACAAGAGCAATCTTTAATGGAACCACCAGGAAGCAGATGAAAGGATCAGGAGAAGCAAAGTAACTTGCTTCATTCAAGAAGTCAAGTCACTTGAAGAAAGAAAGTAAGAAGAAGAAGAATGGACAAGCTCAAACTCAAGCACATAACAAAATGCAGCATGGATGCATGAAGAGATGAAGAGAAGTTATGAGAAGTGAAGGCAAATTCACTTCTCAAAGTTACTTACCACCTGAAAAGTTAGTGAGAAAAATGCAATGCAATGCAAAATGAGATGAAATGGCATGATGAAAATCAAAACCAGAAGCATATATGGGATGATAATGATGCAATGAGATGATGCAAACATGAGACAACACATGGGGATGTTCATACAAGCTTATGGATGCAAATGAAGCAAGTTAAGAACCATAAACATACATGAAATGTTATGAAGTGCACATGGCATACAACATGGCAAATGCAAGATGCAATGACCAAACATGCTTACAATATGTCCTAAGATGTTAAATGAATCAAATGGACACACAAAATGCTATGGCAAGTCAAGGTATGAATGCAAATGCAAGATGAATGCATATGGAAGCCCAAATTAGGGTTCATGATCAAAGCATCAAACACAAACCAAAATCAGAAGCAAACAACACTATAAAAAATTGAAAATGCACTCAAAGGACCCCTAATCCTATACTAACCCATTGCCCAAGGGAGAGGTTTCAACTCCTAATCAAATTCAAGTTATGATTTTCCTAAGTTTTCTAGGGTTTTAGGGTTCCTTAACAAGAAAATTATCAAACAAAAGGAAAATAAAAGATCAAATCATGGCCATTTAATCTCACAAACTACATGCTAAACACAATGCAATGCAAAAAGAATCAAGGTCCAACTCTTTAGGGTTAGGCATAAATGATTTTTGGAAGTTTGGATCAAAATAATGCATCAAAATGATTTTAATTCAATGAGAAATTCTCAAAATGCATCAAGATCAAAAAATAAATTTGGTTTGAGGGTTGGACAATGTTTCTAAATGTTTTTAAATGTTTCATGAATTTTTTGGTGATTTTTAAATACCTAAAAGTATTTTTAATTAATTAATTCTCATTAATTAATTAAAAATACCTTTTAAATATTTAAAAATACTTTTTTTAATGCTAAAAATAAAAATAAAAATATTTTTGTGTTCTGAAATTAAATAATAACTTGTATAAAAAATTTCAGAATTTTTAAAGGGTTTTTGCTATTTTAAATAAAATGGGGAAAGAAATACAAAATAAATGAAATAAAAATTAAAGAAAATGAAAAGTAAACGCAATGGGAGGCCAGGATTGAATCTGGGAAAGAAGCCATTGACTGCGCGCGCAATCTGAAGGCTGACATTCAAACTTCCTAATTCTGATTTATGAATTAATTAATTGAGATTAGGGCTTAATGAGTGCATCTGGACCACACACACGCGCGCGAAGTCAAGCCAGTCAACGGATCCAACGCTCTGAATTCAAACTGCACTAATTACAGGGATTAAACCCTAATTATTTTCAGGTGGCCGGAGAAGACCTCCGGTCGTCTTCTCCGGTGGGAACCCCACCTGAAAATTCCTAAAACCCTCAAAACGTAACTAAAATGAAATCTAAAAGAACAGAAATCTTTCCCACAACTCACTGGATCAAAACCCTAAGCTGAAACTCATTTATATTTCATCAATCTCATGAATCGAAGCAAAAGAAATTTTAGGGTAAAACTTTCAGAACACGATTAAACTCTCATCTCTCCACCATTTTCAAAACTAAAGATATCAGAGTGATCAGTGAACTACAAAGAACAACTTAGGAACTTTCAAAATCATTTCTGGAAAAAAAGTTCTTGAGCTACCTGAGTTTTGGAGCTTTCAACTTTGCAACTTTCTGACCTTTCCTCTTGATGCAATCCACTCCTCTTGGTCCCTTGATGATGTCTGAATGCTTAGAAGGAGTTTATGTTGGCCGGTTTGGAAGTTTGAACAAGTTCTGTCCAGTGAGGTGAAGGAATCGTGTTTCTGATTCTTTGAGTTTTGGGTTGCTTTGAAGGGTGCTTTGTGATCAGGGAGAGATGTTGAGAAGGTTTATGAAGTTTGTTTATGTGTTTGTGGCTTGTATGCTGAGTATCGAAAGGTTTTGCTCAAGGGAGTGAAAATGAAGAAGTGATGATCTCTCTGGTTTCAGGCTTGCTGGCTATATGAAATGTCTTGCTTTTTGTTTGCATAAACAAATGGGATTGGTCAGAAGATGTGACCTGTGCTTTTGTGATAGGTGTAGCTACTTTTGCAAATATGTCAACTTCTTGTAAGAGAGGGCATGGGCAACTTCTAGCCAAGTACAAAGGGCTTGTCTGGCGCAGCATGGCATGAGGGAAAGGCTAGTGTGATTCAGCAGGCTAGGCAGCAAGTGGATGAAGTGTGATCATTGATTTTGCAACTTGCTTGCTTTTGCTTTCCATGAAAATATCTTGCCTCGCAAGCCATGAAACATGAGAAACTCTTGGTCCATTCTGATTTTTAGGTCACATGTGATGTTTGTGTAATGGTTTGACATGAATTAGAAGTCACAAATGCCTTTGGTACAAGATTTTGCAAATTTCTCATTTGGTGCATATCTTGGAATTTAGTGATTTTTGCCAACTTTGACACACCATAACTTTTGATCCAAAATGAATTAGGTCATGTTCTTGTACTTTTTGAAAAGGGAAAGATCTAATCTACAACTTTCATGACCAAAGTTTTTCCATTTGAAGCATTTTTGGATCAAAAAGTAAGGGTTGAAAAGGTTGCATAAAATGACTTTTCATTAAAAGTCAACCATGCCCAAAAAAGTCAACTTTGCAAAAACTTCAAATTCTTGAATTTTGTGAACTTCAAACTTCTTCTATGATCAAATAAATATCAAATACACTCAAAATGATAAAGATCACCCCTTGGTTGGGTCATTGGGGGCCTCAGATGCCCTGATTTTGCACTGACTTGTCTGAAAAGTCAACTCTTGATCAGATGACTTCCCCATGGAATTTCTTCATGAAAATTGATATGCATACTCCCTATACCATATAAAGACCAATAGAAACAAGAATGACCAAAAAATTTGGAGTTATGGCCTCTGAAACCAAAACCCTAATTTCAGGTCATCTGTGCAGTCAAGCTTGGCTCTGCTTCCATACCAATCCCAGTTCTTGTGATTCTTTGGCATTCTTGACTTTGAGAGGATATAATATGATACAAGAACACACATGGACCACTTTGAAGTGATTGGTGGCCTTTGGAGTGGCTCAAGAAGTTCTTGGATTGCTCAGATCACAAACCCTAGGTGCAGATGACTTAGAAGCAATGCAGTGGATCACAAATGTGTTATGAGATGGTATGATTGTGTTTATGCATATGAAATGATCACAAGCCATGGTGTGAATGGGTGAGGGCAAATTTGGGGTGTTTACAACCTTCACAAACAAGTATCAATGATCAAAAACAATTTATATTACATGAATATATGAAATCGAAAATTCAAAAAAAACAAGAATGTGATGATTCGGTTAGCATGATTCAGTGCATGAATGGATGGTTTTATGATCCAGAAACATTCAGTGACCTTCAAGGAATGATTTGCAACCCTTATTTTGTCTTGAGAGTCCCTCTAAGTCCAAAACCGAATCTCTCTTTTTCCTTGAAATTTTGAAGTTTGCAATGTGTTCTTGAGGCTGTGAATTCGTCCCTTTGTGATTGGGATGTCTTCAAGTATATATAGAGATCAAAATTAGGTCAAAAAGTCATGGATTTATGGGCTTTGTAATGATGACTTGATCATGAAGTTTCCATCTTTCAAATATTGAAAAGTATCACATCTAACCTTGCCAAATCAAGCTAGCACAAATTTGGATCAGATCAATCATCTATAATTGATGTTTATGACCTTCTAGAATCATAATCTCATCCAAATATATGATTTTCATATTTTATTTTAATTTAATTTGTATTTTAATGAATAAAATTCAAATAAATATTAAATAAAATGTAAAAAATCAGAAAAAGCATGGGTTGGGTCGTGCTTGATGATATTATAAAGATTGGATGGCAATTTGGTGGGCTCATTTAGCAAAAATTGGTTTTAAGGCCTCATTTGCTTCATAAACTTCCCAAAAATTTCCCAACTTTGCAAGGGCACAAATCCTTCAATTTTAATGCTATGAAGGTGTTCCTGGACATTTTGGAAAGCTTAAATAGTCCTCTAACAAACCTCTTTGGTCTCATGTCCATATCTTTTACCATTCTCAAGTTATGCTCTTTGGAAGTTGTTGACTTTTTGTTGACTTTTAAAAGGACCTATAATGTCTTAGCTCATACCTTCCAAATGAAGCATTTTTGGGCTTGGCTTGTGAGACACAAAGTTTTAAATAATTCAATTTCCTTCAAAATGAGCTTTGTATGGAAAATTTTTGATGAAGCATGTGAAAGTTATGGCTGGTCAAAGTTCAGTTGACTTTTCCTGTGAAAACCCTAATTTAGAAACTCCTGATTCTTGATGATCTGAAATCTCCTTGATGAATCATGATCAACCCTTGATCAAATGATGAACTTTACTTCATATACTTGATGTTGGCAAAAAATCATGAAGTTTGACTTTGGTTTGACCACAGTTGACCTCAGTTTGACTTTTTAACTGCCTTGACTGATTTTAACCTATCTGATCATCTGACTGAGCAAATCTTTTGGGAAAGTCTTGAAACTTGACATGGGGATTCTTGAACACATATAGGATGCTATGAAGCTCACTTGAAGCCTTGGAAGTCCATTTATCCTGATGAAAGTCAAAACCCTAGTTTAAGATGCATTGCTTAGGAGGATGCATTGTCTGAGGGAATTGCCAAACTTTCTGACTAATTGTGAACCTCATGAGATGTCTTGTGAACCTTGTGAACCTTGTGAACCTCTTAGTACACAATGTCTTGTCTTGGGGAGGGCAAATTTTGGGGTGCAACACAATGCTATAAGAAACACCCAAGGTAACACTGGAGGAAGGGCCTTGCAGGAGGACCCTCAGGAAGAATAGTTTACTGTGGTTGGAGGTGGGGACGAAGTCTACGATCGTCGGTTGGATGAAATAGAAGAAAAGCTAAGGTTTCTTGAATCCCAAAACTCTCTGGGTTTTGATTTCATGGATATGGGATTAGTGGAGGGGTTTAGAATTCCTCACAAGTTCAAACCTCCCTGTTTTGAAAGATACAATGGTACATCCTGCCCACGTACCCATCTTCAGTCTTTCCTGGGGAGATTGAAAGCCTACACCATGGATGAGAAATTGTGGATGTTTTACTTTGAGGATAGCTTGACAGGGGCATCCTGGGAATGGTACTCTCACTTGACCAGGGCCACAGTTAGTAATTGGAAAGACTTGGCCGAAGCCTTCATTCGTCAATATCAATATAATCTGGACATGGCTCCAAAAAGAACCCTTCTGATGGGAATGTTGTCGCTCCCGAAGATTTGCATCCCGGTACAAGCGAGAACGGTCGGCGAGAGGAGAAAATGAAGGTGAAGTGAATAGAGTCGCCGGCAAGGCATTTTTATCCCGAAGGAAAGGTAATGCTGCATAAACCCAGAAAGAGATGGATAAGACGGTTGCGAACCAGAGAAACTGAGAAAGGGGGTTGGTTACAACCTGGGAAGGTATTAGCACCCAGATTGTCCGTCGTACTCGACGGGATCCATGCTTACAAGAATGTGTTTAAAATGGGTAGGTGTATGTGCTATCTGTGTGCAAAGAAAGCTAAGAATGAATGTACAAATGTCAGTGCAAGAAAGGGAGGTGAAGTGCTCAGGAACTGAGGCTTAGAAAAGAATGCTGAAAGAGGGGGAAGACACAAAAACTTTTGTTCGATAACTGTTAAGTTATGCCTACGTATCCTCTCGTGCAATGAGGAAGTCAGAACACCGTAGTTCGACTCAAAGAGACTGAAAGATAAATTGACTTGTGAACTGCTTGCCTGCCTATGCTCAAGTGTATGACTCGTCTGGCTCGAGTGCTAACTGTCTTGCATTAGACGGAAGAAGAAAGTTCTCGTTTGTGAGTGAAGGTGATGAGAAAAGAATCCCAAAGGAGACGATTATTGTTTGTTTTTGTGTTTTGAGTTTTTTTGTTGTTTTTGGTGTTTGTCATAAGTTAATGAGCTTAACCTAAATCAAAGGTTAGCAAACTCATTATATCCTCCCTTTGATTAGGGATAATGAGAATACTCTAAGTATGAGATAAACATCTCCACTTAATTATCATGATGATGTAGGATTAAGATCATTAACCTACTTGTGATTATTAAGATGTTTTTTTTTTAGTGTTAAGTAATGAGTTTAAGCCATAATCAAGGATTAGTGAACTCATTACACCATCCTAAGAGAAGGATAATAGATGAGCACACTTAAGTTGAGGAAGATACCTCAACTTAATCCATGATTAGGGATTAACCTCATGACAAAACAAGTCTTTATTAAAGTGAATTTTAAATAAGAGTAAGATTAAGAAATGAGTTTTATGGTTTGTAAGACATCTTGAGGGGGACTTGTCCATTAAACACTAGGGTTAGTCCTTCTTAACCAATAATGGAAGAATTAGAACCCTAATGTAAGGCCCAAGTTACAAGTTAATGTCTTAGTGATTATTAAGATGGATTGATTAATAGTTTTAAACAAAATAAGGGTTTAACACTTAGGATTAAAGTTATACACTCCATCCTAAGAGAAGGATGCAAGCATAACCCTAATTCCAAAGTCTTAAAACCTTAAAGGTTTAGTCTCTAATGATGAGATGAGAAGAGAGACACAAAGAAGACACAAAGGTAAAATTTAATGGGGGACTAATCACAACCCTAATTATTGTCATGCTTGGATGTTCCTATGGTTTGTGAGGCTTAAAAAGATCTTCAGAGAAGCCACCAATGGAAGAAGAATATGAAAGGAGGAAGAAGCAGATGAATAAGTTACTTACTTCACTGAAGAAGATAAGTAACTTAGAGAAAGAAAGTGAGATGAACATGAATGAGCAAGCTCACTCTAAGACAATGAAAAATGCATCAAGGATGCATATGAAGAAGATGAAGAGAAATGATAAGTGAAGGCAAATTAACTTCTCAAGTTAACTTACCACCTGAAATGTTAGCATAATATGCATAAGGAAAGAAATGGAATGGAATGAAGCATATGCAAAGGTAAAAACCAAAACTAGAAGCATACACATGATGCAAATGATGATATGACATGATACCAAGGCATACAAAGTGCAATGAATGGTCATAAGATATTGGATGCAAATGAGGCATGCTTTGAAGTATGAAAACACATGGATGTTTAATGAAATGAAATGAATGCAAATCATGGAAAATGAATGAAGAAATGATCAATCATGATTCTAACATGTCTTAAGATATCTAAGATGACATATGAATGCATGAAATGTCATGGAAAGTTCATATATTCATGCAATGCAATGTAAGATGCAAATATGGATGCTAAATTAGGGTTACATGAAAGGATGAGATGCAAATGGTCAAAACAGAAACAATTCACATGATAAAAATTTGCAAATAAGCTCAAACAAACCCTAACCCCATATAATCTCACACCCCAAAGGAGAAGGTCCAACTCTTAACCTAAAAGAAGTTATGATTTTTCTAAGTTAACTAGGGTTTTTGGGTACCTTAAGAGGAAAAATGCAAATCAATTTGAAAATGAAGGATAAATTCATGACAAAAATATCCTAGAAACTACATGCTATATGGAAAACAGTGTCTGGGATTGAATCTGGGGTTTAATTAGGTTTTATAATTAATTAATCAGGTTTAAACCTAATGAACTAATCTGAGCCACTCACTGCCTAACCCTAATCCTCATCTAACGGCCAAGATTCAAACTTCCTTAATTACGCTGATTAAACCCTAATCAGTCTCAGGTGGCCGGAGAAGACTTCCGGTCGTCTTCTCCGACGAGACCAAACTACAAACTTCTTCCCTAGGCCATTTCCAGAGCTCTAAATCTCCAAATCACATTCCCAGCTCACCCCAAACACGAATCAATCCTCAAAATTCATTTCTCATTCATCATTCTCAAGATTCGAAGAAAAACGTAAAAATGGCAAAACTTTCAGACAGCCATGAAATTCTTAATACGCAACTATTTTCAAAACCAACAAGTGCAGTGTGATCAGTGAAACATATAGATCATTTCTATAACATAAAAAACAAGTTCTGGAAAAAAGTATGAAGGTGGCTACCTGAGCTGGAGCTTTCACCTCTAAAGCTTTTGGACCTCTTCTCCTGTGCAAATCCACCTCACTTGATCCTCTGATGATGTTGCAAAGCTTTGAAAGAGTTTAGAATGGATGGATTGAGAGGTTGCAACTCAGCTGGTCCAAAATCGTGTTTGTGTTTGGCTGGCTTTTAGGGCTTGGTAATGGTTGGGAAATGATCTGTGGATGATGGTGAGTTGATCTATGGAAAAATATTGAAGGTTTGATGCTTGTGCAGAGTGTTTCGAAGAGAGGAAGGTTGAGAGTGATTTTTGTGAACTTGGCTTATGAGAGGTTTTGAGCTCCAAGTTTATGTGAGTTAGCTTGCTTTGAGTCCATATAACATGTCTTGATAGGTCAGAAAGTGGGTGGTGGCCTGTGGTGATTGGTATGGGGTGATTTGCAAAAATTCAACATTATGTGTACTTGAGGTATGGGCTATGGCAGGGGTTGTTCAAGAGCATGTCTGGCCTCAACATTGATCAAGGAGAGCCATGGGATTGAAATTATGCAGCTGGCACAAGTGGAAGCATGGCTGCAAGAGATTTTGCAAGTGTTATGCAATTTGCCCCTTTTGTGATTTCTTGTGATGCAAGCCATAGAAAATTGTGATATTCCTTGGGCAATTCTGGTCACAATAAGTGGTATTATGCTTGTATGATGCTTAGAGGTTGATTAGAGGTCACAAAATGGCTTGATATGTGGTTTTGCAAAAAATCCTCTTTGGTGTGAAAGTGAAAATTATAGGATTTTTGCCAACTTTGCAAGGCCATAACTTGAGTTCCATAATGAATTAGGACATATTATTGTACTTTTTGAAAATGGAATGATCTAATCTACAACTTTCATGACCAACAATTTTTCATTTGAAGCATTTTTGGTTGAGAAAGAGGAGGTTGAAAAACTTTCCCAAAATGGAAAGTTTCCATTACAAGTCATTTCCATTTTTGGCAACTTTTGGTTTAGCTCAAATTTCTTCAATTTTGTGAACTTCCAAGCACTTCAATGATCAAATAAAGATCATATAACTTCAATTTGATGAAAATACCCTTTGGTTCCATTGTTGGGGGCCTCAGATGCCCTGATTTTGCTCTGACTTGCTCAAGAAGTTACCCAGTGAACAGATGACTTCCACAATGAATTTATTCATCAACCTTGGTATGCATGATCCTTATAACATATTGAGACTATTAGAAACAAGAATGGCCATAAAATTTGGAGTTATGGCCTCTGAAACCAAAACCCTAATTTCAGGTCATCTGTGCAGTGAAACCCTAGCTCTGCTTCCATGCTTTCCAAGCTCTTGTGATTTATTGACCTCCTTGATCTTTTAGGGATATAATATGATGATAGAACACCCATGGACCCAATTGGAGTGATTGGAGACCTTTGGAGTGGCTCAGATGGATCCTTGGATTGCTTAGATCACAAACCCTAGATGCAGATGAAATTGAACTATGCAGATGAAACAAAAATGCAATATGAGATGGTATGCTTATGATAATGCAAATATGAAAGATCACAAGCCATGGTGTGAAATTAGTGAGGGCAAATTTGGGGTGTTTACAAATGTCACAGTCTTCCCGAGAAAGCTTTAGAGAGTACGCCCAAAGGTGGAGGCAATTAGCTGCTGTCGTTCAACCCCCGATGTCAGAAAGGGAAATGGCAGACATGTTCATGAACACTCTCCAGGGTACTTATATTGACAGATTGGCTGCATTTTCTTCCACCAGCTTTATAGACGTGGTTATAGCTGGGGAAAGGATTGAGAGCTTACTAAAAATGGGAAAGATTTCTGACAACGGCGCCAGTTCAAGCAGTGAAAGGAAACCATTTGCAGGGCCCCGCAGATCCGGCGAAACAAATTCTGTACATATGGGAAGAGGGAGACCCCAGTATCTGCCAAGGTCAGTTGCTGCTATCACTATCCCTACTCCACCTCCTCAATATGCTCAACAACCACAACATTTTCCTCAACAACCACAGTTTCCTCAACAAAGATCCTACAACAACAATAACAATAACCAACAACAACGCCCTTTTCAGCAGCGGCCATCTCAGATCAACAGGGTGATTGACCCTATACCAATGCCATATGCCACATTGCTGCCACAACTCCTAAAGCTTAATCTTGTCGTGTTAAGGACATTGACTCCACCTGATCCTCAGAACCTTCCGAGAAAATACGACATCAACGCCAGGTGTGCTTTTTCATTCTAATGCACCTGGTCACTCCACAGAAAAGTGCAGAGCTCTGCATTTGAAGGTCCAGGATCTGGTAGATTCAAAGGCCCTAAATTTTGCACCACCTCCTAATGTCACGAAGAATCCTATGCCCAACCATGGTGGGCCAAGGATAAATGCTATAGAGGAGGGCTCACCCATGAGTTTAATTGAAGATACTGCAAGTATTCAGACACCTCTGGCAGAGGTTAAAGCTCAGCTTTTGAAATTCCAAGTGTTTCCAGGTTGTGAGGCCTGTTGTGAATCTTGCGAGGTTTCCGTGAACGGGTGTGCAAGCTTAAGGAATGGCATCAATGGCTTGATCAAAGAAGGTATTCTGTAAATAACCACGACCGCTTCTACAACACCAGCAACTCCTTTTTCAACAACAAGTATTTCTCCTACAACTGCAAAGACAATTGTTCCTATAGACTCATCTACAAAATCAGCAATCACTTCTTCCATCACTTCAACAAACAACAGTTCCATTGCATCTACTTCTACAACTACATAAACCACTAACAACGACGTCTCCACAGTTACCATCTATTATGACCCTGCAACGGTCCCAGATTCCAACAATTATCAACAACAATCTCAACAACAGTTTCGGCAACAACCAAGCTTCAATCAATCACCACCAACATTCACCAAAAGTCCTGTCACCATCTTTTACGATCCACAAACAATAACGGTTCCAACCTCTGCTGCAGTTAGCCCAGTCACCATTACGGTTCTAGGGCCTATTCCATATGACAAAGACAATGTTGTACCATGGCACTATGGTTCAGACCTTTACTGCAACAGAGAAATAGTCCTTCTTGATTCTTCAGTTCACCCCCCCAAGTGGATAATGTCGGGGGAGGCTGAGGCTTCACCCGAAGCGGACGCCTCTTCGCGTCACAAGCTCCAAGAACTAGTACTGAGGCAGAGGCTGTTGCCAAAGCCAAAGGTAAAAGTGTGGCACCTGAAGAACCTGCACCAAAAGAGACTCATAAATCATCCTTTGATCAGGATGTGGATGAATTTATGAGGATAATTAAAAGAAGTGACTACAAGGTTGTGGATCAGCTCCACCCGAATCCTTCCAAGATCTCCATCCTGTCCTTGTTGTTGTGTTCCGAAGCTCATCGGGAGTCACTACTTAAAGTCTTGCATGTTGCCTACGTGCCAGAGGAGATCACAGTGAATCAGCTTGAGACGGTGGTGTCTAATGTTAATACTAGCCATGGGCTAGGTTTCACCAATGCTGACTTGACAACGGAAGGACGTCACCACAATAAAGCTTTACACATCACTTTGGAGTGTAAAGGGGTTGTGCTCTCTCATGTTCTTGTTGACACTGGGTCCTCACTCAATGTCTTGCCAAAGAAAGCCCTTGTCAAGCTTGAGTATGATGGTATAGCTCTCCGACCAAGTAATCTGGTGGTTAGAGCTTTTGATGGCTCAAAGAGGTCTGTTCTTGGAGAGGTGGAGCTGCCTGTGATAATCGGTCCGCAGATCTTTCAGACTACTTTCTATGTGATGGACATTCAGCCGGCCTACAGCTGTTTGTAGGGTCGACCATGGATTCACGCCGCTGGTGCAGTTACGTCGACCCTTCACCAGAAATTGAAATATGAGTGGGAAGGATAGATTATCACCATCTGTGGTGAAGAGGACATCTTTGTTAGCCATATGGCTACATACAAATACATTGAGATGGATGGTGAAATCCATGAAACCATGAGCCAATGGTTCGAAGCACTGAACGTCAATGAGGCGACGACTGAAGTATTTGCTGCATCCCAGGAGGATAGGATGGGCACTTCAATTGTCTCTTATCAGCAAGCCCGGAAGGTTGTTGAAGATGTAAATGCCCAAGGCTGGGGCAAGCTGCTACCGGTGGAGAAGAAGGAGGACAAATTCGGTTTGGGTTACAAACCATTCCGACAAGATCAAGCAGAGGCTGCTAAAGAGTCCAAGTTCATCAGTGGGGGGATGCTCACCCCAGATGCTGTTAATAACGTGGAAGACGAGGCGAAAAGCGACCTCAACCTGGAGAGCTGGATTCGTCCAAGGATCCCGAGTCACCAAGTCCTTAACTGGTCTTCCCAGGAAATTATAAGGGTTACTCCTGCAGAGTAATTATTATTTCCTGCTTTTTTTAGCATGCATCAAGTCTTGCATCTTGCCCAAGGTGTCAGGACTCATTTTGTAATAGGGCCATATTGTAATTTTGTGCAAATGGAATATCAATGAATATCATACATCTTTTGCAAACAATTTTCTCTTTCGCTCACTGTCTTTTCATTTTTCACTTTTGTACAAAACAATAAAATGGCAATGTTTTCAGAATAATAATTTCATTTACACGTTTTCTAAACAAGATTAAAATTGATCACTAAAACGAACAAATCTCAACCCTTGCAGAGATTATCCTCCAGATTGCACCGACAACAGCATTGCTATGACCTTGTATGACTTCGACAAACCAATTAATCAAGCTGATGAAGGGGTTGAAGAAGACTATGAGTTACCTGAAGAGTTATCCAGGTTGTTGAGGCAAGAGGAGAAAGTGATTACTCCTCATCAGGAGGAGGTTGAAACAGTTAATCTTGGTACCGAAGAGGATTTGAAAGAAATGAAGATTGGGGCCAGTCTGCAAGCTTCAGTAAAAGAACAGCTCATTGACATGCTTCGAGAATACATCGACGTCTTTGCTTGGTCCTATCAAGACATGCCAGGTCTAGATACGGAGATTGTTAGGCACAAGCTACCCTTGAAAGAAGATTGCCCTCCAGTGAAACAGAAGATACGCCGTACTCATCCAGATATGGCCATGAAGATTAAGGAAGAAGTACAAAAACAGTGGGACGCCGGTTTCCTTGCTGTAACTAGTTACCCGCCGTGGGTCGCTAACATTGTACCAGTGCCTAAGAAGGATGGAAAAGTACGTATGTGTGTAGATTATCGGGATCTGAATAGAGCTAGCCCGAAGGATGATTTCCCATTACCTCACATTGATGTATTGGTGGACAACACAACTCAGTTCTCGGTGTTCTCTTTCATGGATGGTTTTTCTGGGTATAATCAGATCAAGATGTCACCCGAAGACATGGAGAAAACAACCTTCATCACACCTTGGGGCACATTTTGTTACAAGGTAATGCCATTTGGACTGAAGAATGCCGGTGCGACTTATCAACGGGCTATGGTAACGTTATTCCATGATATGATCCACAAAGAAATTGAATGCTACGTGGATGACATGATTGCCAAGTCCCTTACTGAAGAAGACTGATGGGGCAAAGACGTAATGTGTCTAGCGGTATCTGAACTGCAAGTGCACAACCTATCGCAATAGTAATAAAAAGATGTCGAACCCACATGGACTTTGTAATCACTCTAGTGCTAGAAGGTCTGCTAGTTTAGCTAAGGTGGAAATTTGTCACGATTATGGTTTTAAGGATTAAAAACGAGAACTAAACTTAATTAAGGAAATAATGATAAGGCGTTCAGTATGTAATTATATTAACCTATGCGAGTCAATCTAGCCTAAGCTTATAAAGATGTTTCATTTAAATAATTCTGTAGAGATTACCAGTTTAAAAACCCTCGACTCACACTCTCGTGGTCTTATCTCAGATTTTACTCCTAAAGCCCTATGTCTGCTCTCGCTAGCCCATAAGTGTTTAGAAAATAATTTTTGGAAACTTAATAAGTCTAATTCGTTTTAAAGCGCTCTCGCTGTATTTAAATCGAATGCCTAACTTTAGCTATCCGGTTAAAATCTCACACTCTCGTGGTCTTGACCTAACCTATTTCACTTCTCTTACTCTCGTAACAAAAAGCTTGATTTTAATTATAAAAAGTCACAGCCAGAATATAAGTTAGTAATTGTTTTTAGCTTAGATTCGATTTATCCGTTTTGGTTGCTTTATTACATACCGACTCGATTAATTTAGCTACTCATACTAATTAAAACAACAGACAGATACAAAATGAAATTAATAAATATTAAAGCATGCATTATATAATGATAATAGAAACTTAACATAAATAAATAAATAAATAAACTTAATATAAATTGCAAAACAAAAACCTGAACAAATGAATTCTTAGGCTCCTTCTTCCACAAATTGGCAAGCTCGGAGTGTCGGAATCGAAAAAATAAAATACTAAGTTCTGAGGCTTAAAGAAATTTAATTAAGATAACAATTTACTAATGTTGGAAATTGTTATTAAAGGGTTTGGAAATTAAAAGGAAAAAAACAGCAAGAACAAAAGCTGGAAAATAAATTGGGTTGTAAAAACGGCAGAGCTTCCGCATAAAAATTCAATATAAAACTCTGTACCTTCTTCATTTGATTCTTTGGTATTTATAGAAGAGGACTTTGGCAGTTGAAGAGTAGGAGCATGGGCTTTGGTTGTTCTGTTTTGAGAGAATCCAGGAGAACATGGTTTACTGGCGTTGCTGAAGTTGAGAGAAAGTAGGAGTCTCTGAAGACTCTTTCTTTTCGTTGCACGTTCTCAATTATATCCAAACAAATTAAATAACTTTTACTTTTCACGTTCGTGACATGGTGTAACGGGCATATTTCCTCAAATTAGCGCGTCACGGTCGTGATAATATTGTGACGATCGTGATACCTCAAATTGGCGTGTCACGGTCGTGAGGCAGTTGTGACGACCGTGAGAGCAACAAAATATGCAGTCTTTAGCAGAATTGAGCTCTTCCTTTTCTTTTCATGCTAGACTTTGTTCCTTTGATCTTTTTCTCATAATTTGGCTCTAGACATGTTATACCTGCAATGTGACATAAAAACTCGAAACAATCGGGAGTTAAAAGGACTAATGTACGATAAAATGGACTAAAAACATAGTAATAATGCGATATGATTTCTCGTTATCAAACTCCCCCATACTTAAATCTTTGCTTGTCCTCAAGAAATTAGTCAATTGAAAAATGATCGGACAATTTTCATCAGACGCATACACATAACATACCATACGAGAAGTCATTTAGTTAGATAAACCGATACTAGAGTAGAACACTAACGATACACTAATGACACAAGCAACAAGCTAAGTCGTCGACTTCCCTTTAAACGGAACATTCAGTAATTGCGTTATGATTCTACCTAGAGCCCTTCATTCTTATTTCACCCGGTTTCGTTCTAGCGCAATCACATTAAGCCCTTTGTCTTAGCACGCACGTAATGGAGTAGCCGGTTAGTGACTTTGATCCTTTATTAGCACGGGGTCTGGTACACGAATGTGACAACCCTTTACATGTTATCCAAATTGGAAGTTGTGGGGGATCGATCCGTAGCACGCCCTACCAAGTTCAGAACCAGGTACCTCTGAACCAACCAGCAATGGACTCCTTCTTATATTACTCATCTCTTATATGCGACCGTGTACTTTGGTGCAATTTCTCTTTTAATGGAAGCGAGATATGAATGATCGTTTATAGATTAGGCATCAAACACTTATGTTCATCGGCTACCCACGTGGTTTGTGTCCAGACGGTGTTGACTGCTAGTATAAACTACTAGGGGTTACTTTAGAACTAAGACTTAAGGTATAGTCGTAACAATTATCGAAATGGAATGCTTAAGTAGGAAGTTGAAGGTGTCAAGACTGTATTGATCTTGTTGGATCTTTCTCAGCTTCCTAACTATGATTTCATAGGTATGTCGAGTAATGCGAAGATAAAGTAAAAAAAAAATTTAGGTATGGCTAAATAAAGCGGGGAAGAATTGAAACTTAAGAAATAGCATAAATATTACTTGTTCAATTGAAAATGCGGAAATGAAAATACAATGAATGGAAAACGGGAAAGGTACCTCTCCCACACTATATCAGACATTGTCCTCAATGTTGTGATATAATAGCGGGGAAATACATTACAAGAACAGAAAAAACAAAAAGATAATCTAATGCTGCGGACGACCACGACCTCAACTTCTGGTGCGGGAGCGTCTGGTAGGAGTGGCTTCCTCATCAGAACCAGTGATAGTGAGAGCGGTGACGTCTATCCGCAAAGCTTCCAACTCGCTTAAGACCTCATCCAACTTCGCATCTGTTGCTTCCTGGTTTCTGACAACAGTGGCAAGGAGTGCGTCGTACTGCTCCCGCTGCTTCCTCTCAAGTGCGGCATTCATCTGATTTTGCTGATGAATGGCACGGAGGATTTCTTCAAGGGTGATCTCAGCTGAAGGTGGCTGCCTGGTGGAAGACTCATGTATGTCCTGAACTGGCTCAGCAGCATCCATCGTATCCTGCATCTCATCCACAGGTGCATCAGGCAGGTCGTCAACAATCGGAACGTGGCCTGTGGCAGCCAGCAAATCAAATAGCCAGTTGGCTCTGTTTGATGGATCAATGTGGTGCCTACAAGGCAAAACGATATTATGATAGATGGTGCCTTGTATCACAGGGTTGAACCTGTTATCCTCACGCTGAGAGATCATGTGAGCGGACTTGCAGTAGTTCATGGTAAGCAGCTCCGGTGCTCTATGAGGCAAATGAGAGAGGTGGTCACCAAGATTCAGCTGTATAGCAAGGGAAGTGACAATCCCGCCAATGTAGAAGGGAGTGGAGCCTCTTTATGCTACAAAATGAATGTGGGCCAGAAGGAACGGAGCGGCGTTGATGCGTTCTTCATTCAAGGCATAATGCAAGAATAGGAGCTCTTTGGAATTGAGCTTATGGTTGCTCTCTCTTGCAAAGATGGTGTTGCATATGATATGATGAAAATACCATATTGCTGGATTATGGATGTGAGTAGCGTTGAGACTCTGGTAGGCGGAAGCACGGCTGTTTGTGATGTTGTGCCACAAAGTGAAAGCTGCTTCATTAAAGTTGTCGGGCACACGAAGGTGGGCACCGTCACTGAAGCCTAAAAGTTCAGCGACTCTGGTTTGAGTGAGTTCGAACTCTCTGCCAAGCATTCAGAATTTTGCGATGCCTGTGAGTTGGTTCGTTGATCCAGAAGGTGTGATGTATTGAAAGGAACTCAGGAACTCCAGAGTGAGGTTTGCAAATGTTGGTTGCGGTTGACTGCACAAGTCCCACAAGCCAACTTTTTCAAGAAGTAGCTTCACTCCGTCGAACAATCCTAACTCCCTTAGACAGTCGAGGTCGACGTACCGAGTAGTTTGGATGCCTCGGGTTTGAAACCTTTCAAACTTCTCTCTCTGTGCTGCTCCTTGTTCTCCCTCTCTAAACTGAATGTTTGCCATTGCATGCAAATAAGGTTTATCGTGAGATAGGTGTTTGAGGTTTTGTGATGAAAATGTGAAGAAATTGATTGATTTATAGTGGAGTGAAGGGAATATGTGGAGTTGGGGTTAAATGAGGAAGTGGAACAGAGTAATGGTGAATAATGGGTGATTATGGGTGGTTACGGGAGAAGAATAGGTAATGGGAGGTTAGAAGATTTTGGGAAAAAAAAGTGGAGTTTGCGAAGAAGAACGGCCTCTGTAACTCAGAGGCCGTGTATTAGGATTGTCACGGTCGTGAGGGGGTGGTTACGGTCGTGACGCGCTAAATTGCTCGTTACGATCGTGAGGGGATGGTTACGACCGTGATGTTCACAAAATTTGGAATTTCACAGAATGTTTACCTCATTTCAATCCAATTATAATTCTTATCACATTCAATAATTAATTCCAACATAACACATAGCAATGGATCAATGTATATAAGCATTAGATTTCATCACGCACATTCATCAAAATATCCAGCAATTAAAAG
This sequence comes from Lathyrus aphaca, assembly GCA_963966055.1. Classification (NCBI taxonomy): domain Eukaryota; kingdom Viridiplantae; phylum Streptophyta; class Magnoliopsida; order Fabales; family Fabaceae; genus Lathyrus; species Lathyrus aphaca. The sequence continues at coordinate 206,040,364 of OZ014520.1, forward strand.
TATCAGTAAATTATGAAAACATGTAAATGATTGAATGGAAAATTGCATAAATGGAAATACTTTGTTTTTGACATAACAGAAAGAAATTACAGTGATAAAAATAAACTATGAAATGTTGCAAAAATTCAAAACTAACTAGAAACAAAAAGAAAAAAGTAAAATTAATCAAATTACTACAGTTCATCAAAGTCGTTTCTTCAAGTCTTCAAGTGTGGAGTTTATATGGTAAAACTGTTCACATGTTATATCAGTTAAGCCTATAATGTCCAATCTCATGCTTTTAACTTCATCCTTAACAACATTAATGTCAGCTTGGTATACTTCAAGAGTCGTCAAAATTTTCTTTAAGCTGTCAGCATATCCTACTTGGTTGATTTCAGGGGTCTCAATATCTTCATCAGTGTGGTTGATGTAATGGTAACCAGGAGGGGTCTCAGGGTCACTTTCTACATCAGTCATCATGTCATCCCTAATTTGGTAGGATTGTGGTGTTTCAGGTGTTGTTGGATAGTCAGGAGGAGTAAGCTCATAAAGCCAATTATCTCTATTGTGAATGCTGACTTTAGCATGGTTCGGCAATGTGAACAGGGTTACGATTTCATTTCTAATTAGGTACTCGAATGGTGGTTGTCCTATGTTTCCTATTATTCGGCGGTTAAAGCAGAAATTCAAATTCATAGGGCGAATGGTACCGAAACGTGTGCACTTGTGTAACTGATATCTAAGTCCGAGGGCGTTAGCAATCATGGTGACTAGGCCTCCTACAAATATTGGTAGATTAGGTTCCTCTTGGATGCGGGTAAAGGTCTGCATCATGAAGGGTATATCATTTACGGGTTTTCCATCGGTCAAACAGGACATTATGAATATCTTGTCCTTAGATACTCCAGTGAGGTTCTCTTCCTTTCCAAAGAAGGTGTGGGCAAGGATTTTGTGAAAATAGAGGATAGCGGGGTTGTGTATTTCATCATTTTCCATGTTATCCGGCTTAGGGTGGTAGTTTCCAGTTAAAGTTCCCCAAAAGAAATCTAGCTCAATATCCATTAATTCTACCTGGGTGGTAGTAAAGGCAAAAGGTCCGCTAGGAAATCCTAGTAGGTCAGCTAGTTCCTTGTGGTTATAGACATATTTGATACCGAATAGTCGGAAACTAATAAATCCTTTCCTTAGTCCAAATCCGCGCTCAGGTAAGTAAACTAGGGAGCTTAAAAACTCAAGGGTGAGCTCGCGGTAAGTTACAAACTTATGTTTTATGAGAGCGTTCTCCCATCCAAGCTGGTTAAACATGTATAGGATGCTATCATTGATACCTAAGGTTTCCATAGTTTGTTCATCATAATACAGAGTCAAATCCATGTGTCTCTGTGATAATTCCTCAAATTTTCTTCTTTGGTTTCTACCTCTAAATATGGTTTCCATGCAGTTTCTTGGTTGGTTAGCCATAGTTAGTGTTAAAGTGGGAGAAACAAATCAGGGGAGAAAAAGGTAAGGTAGAAAAGACTTTAGAAAATCTGTAGCAAGGTAAATTTAAAAGTGATTTAGAAAATGAAAGTTAAAAATAAAGAAAATAAGGAAAAATACATAAATAAAGTCAATAATAAAAATGAAATAAAACAATAAAATGGGTTGCCTCCCACTAAGCGCTGTTTTTATCGTCATAAGCCTGACGTAGTGCTTAGTGGTAGATTAATCAGGGAAGTTAGTGGACAACTCTAAAAGTTTTAAACTATTCGCATAATCTCTGTTTTCAATATTATGGTAATGTTTTAATCGTTGTCCGTTTACTGTGAACGGTTCACTATTCCTACCCTTAATTTCTATTGCTCCGCTTGGGAACACTTTAGTAATTTCAAAGGGTCCTGACCATCTAGATTTTAGTTTTCCAGGAAAGAGCCTAAGTCTTGAATTGAAGAGGAGCACAACGTCTCCCACACTAAATTCTTTCCTAGATAGGCGCTTATCGTGCCAACGCTTGGTTCTTTCTTTATATATCTTAGCATTCTCGTATGCGTCCAACCTTAATTCTTCTAATTCATTAATGTCGAGGATTCTCTTTTCTCCAACGGCATTGTAGTTTATATTGAGTGTTTTAATCGCCCAATATGCTTTGTGTTCTAGTTCTACCGGGAGATGACAAGCCTTCCCATACACTAGTTTGAAGGGTGTAGTTCCTATGGGTGTCTTGTAGGCTGTCCTATAAGCCCATAAAGCTTCATTAAGTTTAGATGACCAATCCTTCCTAGATATGGCGACAACTTTTTCTAGAATTTGTTTTATTTCTCTGTTCGAGACTTCGACCTGTCCACTTGTTTGCGGATGATACGGTGTTGCTACACAATGTCTGACTCCATACTTAGATAGTAATTTGTCGAATATTTTCGAAATGAAATGCGAGCCACCGTCACTAATGACAAGTCTAGGTACACCAAATCTTGGAAAGATTATATTCTTGAAAAGCTTAATTACTACTCGTGTGTCATTCGTAGGAGAAGCTATAGCCTCGATCCATTTTGAAACATAATCGACAGCTACGAGTATGCACTTATTACCGAAAGATGATGGGAATGGTCCCATGAAATCGATTCCCCAGACATCAAAGACTTCTACTTCTAATATTCCTCTTTGAGGAATTTCATCTCTTCTTGAAATATTACTGGTGCGTTGACACCGATCGCAATTTATAACAGCGATGTGGACATCTTTCCATAGATTAGGCCAAAATAGGCCGGCTTGTAAGATTTTTGCACAAGTCTTGGAAGTGCTTGCATGTCCACCATAAGGAGATGAATGACAATGAGGAATGACATCTTCTATTTCTTCTTCGGGAATGCACCGACGAAAGATTCCGTCAGGTCCTCTTTTAAACAATAATGGTTTGTCCCAATAGTAATACTTGAGATTGTGGAAGAATTTCTTTTTCTGCTGATAGGTTAAGTCCGGTGGAAGTGCTCCTGCAGCTAAGTAGTTGACAATGTCAGCGTACCATGGCAGTCCTACGGTTGTTTGGATTGTTTCCACGGCTTTTGGTTCATTTATGTCTAACTGAGCTGGGTCGCTTCTTATTTGTGCTATCAGCTGTTCATACGGAAAATCGTCGTTAATCGGCACTTGTTCGGGTTTAATACCTTCTATTCTAGATAAATGGTCCGCTACGACGTTTTCAGTACCTTTCTTATCTTTGATTTCGAGATCAAACTCTTGTAGGAGTAAGATCCATCTCAAGAGTCTTGGTTTAGCATCTTTTTTGGTTAGTAAATATCTGATAGCAGCGTGGTCTGTGTAGATGATTATTTTTGCTCCTACTAGGTAGGAACGAAATTTATCAAGCGCAAAGACAACTGCTAACAACTCTTTTTCAGTAGTGGCGTAGTTCAATTGAGCAGAATCTAAAGTTCTACTGGCATAGTAAATTGCGTGAAGTTTCTTGTCCTTCCTTTGTCCTAGAACTGCGCCTACAACATAGTCACTCGCATCGCACATGATTTCGAAAGGTAATCTCCAGTCAGGTGGTTGCATGATTGGTGCAGTGATGAGGGCTGTTTTTAGAGTTTCGAATGCTTTAAGACAATCTTTATCGAATATGAACTCAACGTCTTTCATTAATAAACCGGTAAGAGGTTTAGTGATTTTCGAGAAATCTTTGATGAATCGTCGGTAGAAACCGGCGTCTCCTAAAAAGCTTCGTATTTCTCGAACGGTCTTAGGGGGTTGAAGATCTTTTATGACTTCTATTTTAGCTTTATCAACTTCAATTCCCTTATCAGATATAACGTGTCCTAGTACGATTCCTTCTCTGACCATAAAATGACATTTTTCCCAGTTAAGTACGAGGTTTACTTTTACACATCTTTCTAACACCATTTCTAAATTTGATAGACATCCTTCAAAACTTTGCCCGCATACAGAGAAGTCGTCCATGAACACTTCCATGATGTTATCTATGAAATCTGCGAAGATTGACATCATACATCTTTGAAAGGTTGCAGGAGCGTTACATAATTCAAAGGGCATTCGTCTATAAGCGAACATTCCATAAGGACATGTGAATGTAGTCTTCTCTTGATCATCTGGGTGGATAGGGATTTGGAAAAATCCTGAGTAACCATCTAGATAATAGAAATACGAGTGTTTGGCTAATCGTTCTAACATTTGATCTATAAAAGGTAGTGGGAAATGATCTTTTCGAGTGGCTTTGTTTAGTTTTCGATAATCGATGCACACTCTATGTCCGGTCACTATTCTTTGTGATATCGATTCGCCTTTAGCGTTTTTCACAACAGTGATACCTCCTTTCTTTGGTACTACATGTACTGGACTAACCCATTTACTATCAGAGATTGGATATATTATTCCAGCGTCTAGTAGTTTCTTAACTTCTTCTTTTACTACAGTGCTAAGGATTGGGTTAATTCTTCTTTGAGATTCTCTAGAGGTTTTGCAATCTTCTTCTAGCATAATACGATGCATACAGATTGAAGGACATATTCCTTTGAGATCAGATATGTTATATCCTAATGTAGTTGGGTATTTCTTTAAGACATCTAAAAGTTTCTTCGTTTCGATTGTTCCTAAACCGGAATTGATTATAACTGGTCGCGTACATTCAGTGTCTAGGAATTCGTATCTTAGGTTCTTAAGTAAGGTTTTTAACTCTAATGTAGGTTTCTTCTTACTTGGCATGGGATCCGGTGTAAGTGCTAAACTTTCGCTTAGTCTATCATCCTGATACGGCTCACGCCAATTGTCATCTTCGAAAATCGGAGGGATTTGAATTTTCATAATTTCAGAATAAGTAGTTTCTTTCATTTCCATCTCTCTTACACACTCATCAATGACATCCAATAAATAGCATGTGTCCTCTATAGCTGGTGATTGTAAGAATTGTGTTAAAATAAATTCAACTTTCTCTTCACCTACTTCAAAGGTTAGCTTTCCTTTCTTTACGTCTATAATAGCTCCGGCGGTAGCTAAGAATGGTCTTCCTAGTATGATAGGTGTAGTGGAGTCTTCAGTGATGTCCATGATTATAAAATCAGTAGGAATGTAGAATTAACCTATCCGTACTGGGACATTTTCTAGTATTCCTACAGGATATTTAATAGAGCGGTCGGCTAGTTGAACGGATATTTTAGTTGGTCTTAATTCTCCCATATCTAGCCTTTTGCAAATTGTTAAGGGCATAACACTGATACTGGCTCCTAAATTGCATAGAGCTTTGTCAATGACGAATTTTCCAATTACACAGGGTATAGAGAAACTACCTGGATCTTTTAGCTTAGGAGGCATATTGTTTGGAATTATTGCGCTACACTCAGCAGTAAATGTAACGGTTCCGTTATCCTCTATCTTCTTATTATTAGATAAGATTTCCTTTATAAATTTAGCATACGAGGGCATTTGAGTGATAACTTCTGTAAATGGAATAGTAATATTCAACTGTTTCAGAAGTTCAACAAATTTCTTAAACTGGCCCATCGTCTTGGAATTGGTGGTTTATAAGGTGGTGGAGGCACATAAGGCTTCTCTTTCTCCACTGCCTCTTGATTATTATCTTCCTTTTCTTCTGGTTCATTCTTCTTTTCAGTCGGCTTATCCTGCTTTTGGCACATGGCTGGATTGTCAAGTCTTGGATCGGCAGGTCCGTCAAGTTCCTTGCCACTTCTTAGTATCACAGCATTGGCCTGTCCTTTTGGGTTAGGTTGGGGTTGTCCAGGAAATACTCCAGCTGGGGCGGCGGTAGGTGCTTGTTGTTGAGCCACTTGTAAAATCTGAGTTTCAAGCATTTTGTTATGTGTAGCTAACGCATCTACCTTGCTCACTAATTGCTTAATCTGCTCACTAGTGTGTATGTTTTGGTTTAAGAATTCCTTGTTTGTTTGAGATTGGGTAGCTATGAAATTCTCCATCATTAATTCAAGGTTTGATTTTCTAGGAACATTAGGAGAAGTCTTTTGATATCCTGGTGGTGTAGCTGGCGCTTGACCTGGTGCGTATAAAGCATTGTTATTCTTATAAGAGAAGTTCAGATGATTCTTCCAACCTGGGTTGTATGTGTTCGAGTACGGGTTTCCTTGAGCATAATTCACTTGATCTGTGGGAATTCCTGCTAATAGTTGACAATCAAGGACAGCATGTCCTGGAACTCCACATAACTCACAGTTAGGTGTTACCGCAGCCACGGTGGCTATTGGTGTTATGGCCAAGTTGTCGATCTTTTGGTTAAGTTGGTCAAACTTTGCATTGACTTGGTCCATACTACTCACTTCGTACATACCTCCTTTTGTTGGTTTCTCAGTTGCGACTCTCTCACTTCCCCATTGGTAATGATTCTGAGCCATACTCTCGATAAGTGCATAAGCATCATTATATTCTTTGTCCATTAGTGCGCCGCCTGCGGCAACGTCAATCGTCATTCGTCATTCTTGTGTTTTACAAGAGTCCATTGTAGAAAGTATGGATGACCATCCATTCTACTAATCCGTGATGTGGACAAAGTCTCAGCATATCTTTGTAGCGTTCCCAAGCTTCGAAAAGTGATTCGTTTTCCTTTTGCTTAAATCCGTTGATTTGAGCTCTTAGCATAGCTGTCTTACTAGGTGGGAAATATCTTGTCAAGAAGGATCTCTTTAATTCCTCCCACGTAGTTACTGAATTCGAGGGTAGAGATTGAAGCCAGGCTCTCGCTCTGTCTCGAAGTGAGAAAGGAAAAAGGCGTAATCTGATTGCTTCTTGGGTAACTCCATTAGCTTTTACTGTATCTGCGTACTGCACAAATATCGAAAGATGAAGGTTCGGATCCTCGGTAGGATTTCCGGTGAATTGGTTTTGTTGCACAGCTGATATCAGCGAAGGTTTCAACTCGAAATCGTTTCGGTTGATAGCTGGCGCAACAATGCTGGAATGCGGCTCAGCTTGTGAAGGACTAGCGTAATACTTTAGTGGATGATTTGGTTCTTCAGCCATCTCTGCGTCCTTCGATGTTCCAACTGGTTTAGGTGGATCAACTTGAAGATCTGGAATGTTGTATTTTCGTTGGTATTCGAATATTCGTCTTCTTATATGTAAGAAGCGTTCTAATTCAAGGACTGGAGGTTGCAAGTCTTCGCCTTGAGAGCGAGTACTTGGCATACACTCGGTAAATTAGATTAGGGAAAATAAATTGTTACCTTAGTCTAGACAGTGCTACTCTAATAGTGCACAAGTAACTAAATCAAGGTCCCCGACAACGGCGCCAAAAACTTGATGGGGCGAAGACGTGATGTGTCTAGCGGTATCTGAACTGCAAGTGCACAGCCTATTGCAATAGTAATAAAAAGATGTCGAACCCACATGGACTTTGTAATCACTCTAGTGCTAGAAGGTCTGCTAGTTTAGCTAAGGTGGAAATTTGTCACGATTATGGTTTTAAGGATTAAAAACGGGAACTAAACTTAATTAAGGAAATAATGATAAGGCGGACGGTATGTAATTATATTAACCTATGTGGGTCAATCTAGCCTAAGCTTATAAAGATGTTTCACTTAAATAATTCTGTAGAGATTACCAGTTTAAAAACCCTCGACTCACACTCTCGTGGTCTTATCTCATATTTTACTCCTAAAGCCCTATGTCTGCTCTCGCTAGCCCATAAGTGTTTAGAAAATAATTTTTGAAAACTTAATAAGTCTAATTCGTTTTAAAGCGCTCTCGCTGTATTTAAATCGAATGCCTAACTTTAGCTATCCGGTTAAAATCTCACACTCTCGTGGTCTCGACCTAACCTATTTCACTTCTCTTACTCTCGTAACAAAAAGCTTGATTTTAATTATAAAAAGTCACAACCAGAATATAAGTTAGTAATTGTTTTTAGCTTAGATTCGATTTATCCGTTTTGGTTGCTTTATTACATACCGACTCGATTAATTTAGCTACTCATATTAATTAAAACAACAGACAAATACAAAATGAAATTAATAAATATTAAAGCATGCATTATATAATGATAATAGAAACTTAACATAAATAAATAAATAAACTTAATATAAATTACAAAACAAAAACCTGAACAAATGAATTCTTAGGCTCCTTCTTCCACAAATTGGCAAGCTCGGAGTGTCAGAATCGAAAAAATAAAATACTAAGTTCTGAGGCTTAAAGAAATTTAATTAAGATAACAATTTCCTAATGTTGGAAATTGTTATTAAAGGGTTTGGAATTTAAAAGGAAAAAAATAGCAAGAACAAAAGCTGGAAAATAAATTGGGTTGTAAAAACGGCAGAGCTTCCGCATAAAAATTCAATATAAAACTCTGTACCTTCTTCATTTGATTCTTTGGTATTTATAGAAGAGGACTTTGGCAGTTGAAGAGTAGGAGCGTGGGCTTTAGTTGTTCTGTTTTGAGAGAATCCAGGAGAACATGGTTTACTGGCGTTGCTGAAGTTGAGAGAAAGTAGGAGTCTCTGAAGACTCTTTCTTTTCGTTGCACGTTCTCAATTATATCCAAAAAAATTAAATAACTTTTGCTTGTCACGTTCGTGACATGGTGTAATAGGCAGATTTCCTCAAATTAGCGCGTCACGGTCGTGATAATATTGTGACGATCGTGATACCTCAAATTGGCGTGTCACGGTCGTGAGGCAGTTGTGACGACCGTGAGAGCAACAAAATATGCAGTCTTTAGCAGAATTGAGCTCTTCCTTTTCTTTTCATGCTAGACTTTGTTTCTTTGATCTTTTTCTCATAATTTGGCTCTAGACATGTTATACCTGCAATGTGACATAAAAACTCGAAACAATCGGGAGTTAAAAGGACTAATGTACGATAAAACAGACTAAAAACATAGTAATAATGCGATATGATTTCTCGTTATCAAAGACCATCTGGTAAATTGGATGAAGTTGTTCAAGCGTCTGAGGAAATATCAGCTGAAGCTAAACCCCAACAAATGCACATTCAGGGTACGTTCTGGTAAGCTGCTGGGATTTATCGTAAGTGAAAAGGGAATTGAAGTTGATCCTGACAAAGTCAAAGCCATCCAGGAGATGCCTGCACCTAGGACTGAAAAAGAAGTTCGGGGTTTATTGGGTAGATTGAACTACATATCAAGGTTCATATCTCACCTCACTGCAACCTGTGAGCCCCTGTTCAAATTGTTAAGAAAGGAACAAACGGTCAGGTGAAACGAAGATTGTCAGAAGGCTTTTGACAAGACCAAGGAGTACCTACAAGAATCTCCGATTCTTATGCCTCCAATTAAAGGAAGACCTCTAATAATGTACCTGACAGTATTAGAAGGGTCAATGGGGTGTGTGTTGGGCCAGCATGACGAGTCTGGTGGAAAAGAGTATGCAATATACTACCTAAGCAAAAAGTTTACCGACTGTGAACAACGTTATTCACTACTCGAGAAAACTTGCTGTGCTTTAGCGTGGGCTGCTCGCCGACTAAGACAGTACATGTTGACTCACACTACCTTGTTGATCTCAAAAATGGACCCCGTCAAGTACATATTTGAGAAGCCAACACTTACCGGAAGGGTTGCAAGATGGCAAATGATTCTGACAGAGTATGACATTCAATACACTTCTCAAAGGGCCATCAAAGGCAGTGTATTGTCTGACTATCTAGCCGAGCAACCCATTGATGATTACCAGCCCATGAGATTTGATTTCCCCGATGAAAACATCATGTACCTAAAAGCAAAAGATCATGAAGAGCATGTTCACACTGAAGGACCTGACCCAGAAGAAGAATGGACAATGATGTTTGATGGGGCTGTCAATATGAATGGTCGTGGGGTTGGTGCAATGCTCATCACACCTAAAGGAGTTCATATTCCTTTCTCGGCAAAAACTCACATTTTCCTGCACTAACAACGAAGCTGAGTACGAAGCATGTATCATGGGTCTTGAGGAAGCCATTGACCTCAAGATCAAGACATTGAATGTATTTGGGGATTCAACTTTGGTAATCAGTCAGACCAACGGCAAATGGTACACTCACCAAGAGCATCTGATATCATACTGTGACTACACAAGGAGATTATTGACTTTCTTCACAATAGTCAAACTTGAGTACATCCCTCGAGACGAAAATCAGTTTGCAGATGCTTTAGCTACCATTTCCTCCATGATCAAGGTTCAAACTGCCAATTGTGTGCCTCAGATATTGGTATCCAGACTAGACAGACCAACATACGTATTCTCTGTGGACACTGCTAAAGATGACAAGCCCTGGTTCCATGACATCAAATGCTTCTTAGAGGACCAAACATACCCACCTGGGGCATCATCCAATGATAATAAGACATTAAGTAGGCTGGCTGGTAGTTTCTTCCTTAATGCTGATGGTTCATTATACAAGCAAAACTTTGACATGGTTCTGCTCAGATGTGTTGACAAGAAAGAGGAAGACTTGCTGATGCACGAGGTGCATGAAGGATCTTTCGGTACCCATGCTGGAGGACATGCAATGGCTAAGAAATTATTAAAATCAGGTTACTACTGGATCACAATGGATGCAGATTGTTGTGCCTATGCCAGGAAATGCCACAAGTGCCAGATCTACGCAGACAAAGTGCATGTGCCTCCAAATACCTTGAATGTAATGTCTTCACCTTGGCCCTTTGCCATGTGGGGCATCGACATGATTGGAAAGATTGAACCGACTGCTTCAAATGGGCACAAATTCATCCTAGTGGCCATTGATTACTTCACCAAATGGGTTGAAGCAGCTTCGTATGCAAACGTCACCAGACAAGTGGTAGCCATATTTCTGAAAAGAGACATCATCTGTCGATATGGAGTTCCCGAGCGAATCATTACTGACAATGGTTCCAATTTGAACAACAAAATGATGGTATAACTGTGTCGGGACTTCAAAATCCAACATCACAACTCTTCTCATTACATGCCAAAGATGAATGGCGCTGTTGAGACAGCTAACAAAAACATCAAGAAGATTGTGCTAAAGATGGTGGTTACTTACAAAGACTGGCATGAAATGCTACCATTTTCCTTGCATGGGTATCGAACCTCAATCAGAACGTCCACTGGGGCAACACCTTATCAGCTGGTGTACGGTATGGAAGTTGTCCTACCGGTTGAAGTTGAGCTACCCTCATTACGAGTAATGATGGATGTAAAGTTGGACGAAACAGAGTGGGTCCGGTCTCGGTACAATCAACTGAATCTGATCGAAGAAAAGAGATTGGCTGCAATTTGTCATGGGCAGTTATATCAGAAAAGGATGAAGAAAGCTTTCAATCAGAAAATCAGGCTTCGGGAATACCAAGTGGGAGATCTTGTGCTGAAAAGACTTCCTCCTCCTCATACAGACCACAGGGGCAAGTGGACTCCAAATTACGATGGTCCATTCATAGTAAAGAAGGTTTTCTCTATTGGAGCGCTGATGCTCACTACTATGAATGGCGAAGATTTCTTATCCCCTGTGAATTCAGATGCAGTTAAAAAATACTTCGCATAAAATGACCCGCTGGACATAAAAACAAAATGTAAGTCCAGGCAAAAATAGGGCATCCCGGCGAGTCAAAAACAGAATAAAAGACTCGGGCAAAAATAAGGGAAAAATTGAAAAAATGTACACCCGCTGAGTTGAATAGCCGCATTGGACAGCTCAGGCAAAAATGGGTATCTCGGTGGATTGAAAACCCGAAAGGGCAATCCACGCAAAATCAGGGAATAAGCGAACAACTGCATTCTGAATTCGTCTGTATCATTCACAACATGGCAAGCTTCGAAAGGACAAAGCATCGGTCAGAATCAACCTTCTTCAGAAAGCAAGATGAGAAGAACGTCAAGGTCATATAGGTCATGGAAAAGGAAGCTCACTGGAGCGTCGTCAATATTGCCAACACTTTTATTTTTCTCAGTTTTGTACATTTTTGTTTCGTTTGCAAAATGTCCAATATTCATGATACACAACGTGCATAAAACAAATGAGTCGTTTTTAATAAATGCTTACAGGAAATAAATTTACTTTCAGGAAAGCCTAACTCCTATGACGGAATCTGGTAAGGGATATCTCGGGGTATTATGCGTTTCTTTTGTCTTAACAGGTTGCAGGTATTCAATACACAACATGGGGCATGCCAAGCATCGAATCCCCAACATGCTACTTCCCTAAGATCTCCCGAGCAATATCTGAACTGCTTTTCCCCAGCAAAGTTGCCAAAGCCTCCTCACCCCCAACACAAGTCCACTCAACAGGAGCTTCCCCATTCGAGATTCCCACCAGAGTGCCAGATCTCTCATCCTCAGCAAGTTAAAAAGAACTATCTCCCCACAGGGTTTCTATTCCCTCTCCAGGAGAACAATGCATACATACTTTCCTAGCGGAGTTGTTGAAGCTTCTTTCTCCCCAGCTGAGTCTTCTCTCCGGATAGATCTACCAATGATCTGTTTCCCCAAGCAGAGTTCTCCTTGCAGCTAGATCTACCAATGATCTCTTCCCCAGCCGGGACATCCCTCTAATCAGATCAGCCAGAGATCTTTATCCCAGCAGGATCCGAATCTTGGATCGATTTCTCTTTTGCATAATCATAGCATTTGCATCATGTTCACCAAATAAGCGTAACATTCCGTCTAAAAATGGAGCATTACGGAAAAAATCAAACATTTGCATGATCACAAGCCAGATTTAAGCCAGTCACCTGCAAATTACCATCAGTATTTCATCAGCAATGTATATAAAAACTCACATCCCCTGCAGATAAAAGCCAAGGCGTCCCCTTTGCACTCTCAGATACAGATACCTATACATACTCCTTTTGACACTCGTTCGTGTCATTCTTCCCCAGCAAGGTCGCCCAAACACTTTCTACAAACAGATACTTGTTTGTAACACACTCTTTTCGACACCCGTCCGTATCATCCTATCCCCACAGAAAGCCAAAGCATATCCTATACATTCTCAAAACAAATGCCTGTTTGTATGGTATATATTTGACACTCGTTCGTGTCATGCATTCCCCAGCAAGTCGAGCACTCATCCGTATCTTGCTCATACTTCATCTACAAACCAGTACTCACTCACACTTATACGGAAGTCCTTGATACTCGTCCGTATCTTGTTTATATATCACTCCTCAACAGATCCGACACTCACCCGTGTTCTTTGTTAACCAGTTGGTACTCGTCTGTATCATCATCTCTGAACACGCGTCAGCATTTGTTTCTACCGATACTCGTCCGTATCATGGTCCTAAGGATGCTTGTCCGCATCTTTAATCTATTCACAACGTCAAATGCTTATACCTTTTATTCTTGAGCGTAAGCACTCGTCCGTGTTTACCATTCCTCAGTAAGTCATCAACAAAGCAACTTTCTTCTATCCGACATTCGTCCGATGTCGTGATACTTTCGGCATCCGTACCCTGCCAGGTGATCGTCTTTCACCTTTGGATGACCGTCCCTTATCCCTTTCCCCAGTGGAGTCCCCATTAGTGGAACCGTTTTCTATCCGGCATTCGTCCTATGTCGTGATAAAGAGCAGCCGTCCCCTGCTAGGTGATCGTCCCTCACCTTTTGATGACTGTCCCTCATCATTTTACCCGATGACCGTCCCCATCGTTGATCTTATTATCCTACATTCGTCCTATGTCGTGATAAACCCCGAGAGCAGCCGTACCTTGCTAGGTGATCGTCCTTCACCTCTTGATGATCGTACTTCATCATGCTTATCCGATGGCCTTCCCCATCGTCGACCTTTTCTATCTGACATTCGTCCTATGTCGTGATAAAGAGCAGTCGTCCCCTTCTAGGTGATCGTCCTTCACCTTTGATGACCGTCCCTCATCATTTATTTCATTTATTCTTTAAACCGATGGTCGTCCCCATCGTTGTTTACTTTAATTTGCAAACCTGATGGTCGTCCCCATCATTGCCTTTACTTTAACCCCCAGAGGATCTTGTTTCTTCACCCGATGGCCGTCCCCATCATGATCTTTATTTCCCTAGCTTGTCGGTCGTCCCCGTCTTTGCTTTGCTTACTACTTTATCCCCAGCAGTCGTCCTCTACTCGATGGTCGTCCTCCATCGCCGTCATTTGATAATCATGCTATACTACCTTTTACAATTTATATCCCTTTTCTTATTCTATCCAGCGAGTGCAAATTTTGGACTGTCTTTGGTATTCAACCACAAGTTATCTTGTTTGTCTGTTAAGCCAGGCGCTTACATCCTGCACAGCTAACTCATGCTTGAATAGAGGAAGCTGTAAACACCCCAAATTTGCCCTCACTCTTTATCACACCATGGCTTGTGATCCTTCATTTTTGCATTAAGCATTACATCTCATTTAGCATATTTGCTTCACCGCATAAGTTCAAGTTCATCTGCATCTAGGGTTTGTGATCTGAGCAATCCAAGATTCCATCTGAGCCATCCCAAAGGTCTCAAAGCTTTCCAAGAAGGTCCATATGTGTTCTATCATCATATTATACTCCTCAAGGTTCATGGAATTCAAGAAATCACAAGAACTGGCAAAGGCATGGAAGCAGAGCTAGGGTTTTCACTACACAGATGACCAAAATTAGGGTTTTGGTTTCAGAGGCCTTAACTCCAAATTTTTGGGCCATTCTTGTTTCTAATGTTCTTAATATGTCATAAGGATCATGTGTACCAAGTTTGATGAATAAATTCATTGTGGAAGTCATTTGTTCATTGGGTAACTTCTTATGCAAGTTAAGTCAAAATCAGGGCATCTGAGGCCCCCAACAATGGAACCAAAAGGGTATTTTCATCAAATTGAAGTTATATGATCTTTATTTGATCTTAGAAGAGGTTGGAAGTTCACAAGCTTGAAGAATTTTGAGCCATTTGCAAACTTGCCAAAAATGGAAATGACTTGAAATGCAAACTTTCCATTTTGGGAAAGTTTTTCAACCTCCTCTTTCTTAACCAAAAATGCTTCAAATGAAAAATTCTTGGTCATGAAAGTTGTAGATCAGGTCTTTCCCTTTTCAAAAAGTACAAGAACATGTCTTGATTCATCCTAGAACTCAAGATATGGCCTTTCAAAGTTGGCAAAAATCACATAATTTCAAGTTTTATGTCAAAGAGGGATTTTGCAAATTGGAATGTATAAGCATTCTAATGACTTCAAATGTACACAAACACTTCACAATATGTCAAACAAACCTCAAAAGATCAGAATTGTGCATTGAGCCTAGGGTTTCCATGACTTATGATCCAAGAAACTTCAAAGAGGGAATTTTGCAAAACATGTGATAACTCTTCATCCAAGCCTTCCAGCACATCAAAACCAATCCCAAGGCCATCCTTGAACCCAGCTGAGGCCAGACACCCCATGAAATCTCTTCTGACCCGTGCCCATACCTCAAAGTACAAAATCTTGACTTTTTGCAAAAACTCCCATACCAATCAGCCTGTGCCACAACAACTCTCTGGCCAATCAACATTGTTTATGTGGACAATAAGAAACTCATTTCACACAACATTGAGGCCTGAATCCATCCACACACTCAGAATCACAAAAACCTCAAGAAACCTTCCCTTCATCGAATTTCATAACACAACCAACAAAAATCACAAACTCTTCCACCAATCAACTCAGCATCACCCCAGGATCATTTCCCACCCACCACCATAACTTAAAACACCTTCAAACACAAATACGATTTCTGCAACTTCAGAAACAAAGCACTCAAAATAGCCACTCTAAGCTTCATTCAAGCTTGCCAATAGCTTCAGGAGGTCAAAGGGGAGTGGATTGCACAAAGGGAGAGCTCTGAAAGTCCAGATTGCAAAGCTCCAACTCAGGTAGTCATCAAGAACTTTTTTCCCAGAAATGTGTTTTCATGTTATAGAATGATTCCTCATGCTTCACTGATCATGCTGATGTCTTTACTTTTGAAAATGGTTGAGTTTTAAGCATTTCATGATGTTCTGAAATTTTTGTCGTTTTGATGTTTTCATTCGAATCTTGTTGATGATGAATGATAAATGATTTTTGAGGCTGGATTATTGTTTAGGGTAGTTAGTTGATTAATTCTGGAGGTTTTGGGGGATTGGGGTGGTGATTTGAGGAAGCTCAGGTGAGGGGTTGGCCGAAGAAGATGACCGGAGGTCTTCTCAGGCCACCTGAAAGTAATTAGGGCTAAACCCTGATTAAATCCCCAGATTGGTTCGTGGCCCTTAGATCTAGATTAGGGTTAGGTTTTGAGTGGTTCAGATTAGTCCATTAAGTTTAATCCAGATTAATTAATTATAAAACATAATTAAACTTAGTTTGAATGTGAGCCGTCCAGATGCGCGCGTGGTCAATTCCCTCCAACCCCAGTTTAAATCCCAGCCACCAGATCAACATACTTCCATTTTAAATCATTTTTATGTCATTTTAATTGCATTTTCTTGCATAATTAATTTAAAATACCAAAAAGTATCACAAAAATATTTTCTTTTGCATTCTGACTTTAAATATTTTTCTCATTCCAAAAATAATTTGTATGTTATTTTTTGCATTAAAAAAGTATTTTTAAAATATTTAAATGTTATTTTTAATTAATTAAAGTCTTTTAATTAATTAAAAATACATTTAGGTTTCTAAAAAATCACCAAAAAATCATGAAACATCCCACTGCATTTAGAAACATTTTCAAACTCTTCACACAAATTTCATTTTAGGTTTGATCATAGTTTGTTTCTGCCTAACCAAGAAGAGTTTGAAGTTGATTCTTTTTGCATTATTTTGCATATTGCATGTAGTTTATAGGTCTTTTTCCTCATGAATTTATCTTGAATTTTCAATTTGATTTGCATTTTTCCATTTGAACCACCCAAAAACCCTAGAAAACTTAGGAAAATCATAACTTTTGATTGGTTAGGCTTCTGACCTTCTCCTTTGGGGTGTGACCTAGTATGGTTTTAGGGTTTGTTTGAGCTTGATTGCAAATTTTTATCATGTCATATGCTTCTGTTTTGTTCATTTGCATCTCATACTTCCATATAACCCTAATTTCTCATGTTCACTTGCATTCACCTTGCATATGCATCAATACATGAACTTTCCATGACATTTCTTGCATTAATATGTCATCTTAGACATCTTAGGACATGTTATAACCTTGCTCAATCATTTCTTCATTCATTTTCCATGATTTGCATTCATTTCATTTCATTAACTTTCATATGTTTTCAAACTTCAAAGCATGCTTACATGACATCTCATTCTTGTATGATCATACATATGCACTTTGTATGCCTTTACATCATCTCACATGACATTAACATTGCATAAACACTTATGACATTGATCATTTCATCTCATTTCATCTCATTTCACTTTATTTCTTTTTGCCTTATACCTTATGCATTCATACTAACACTTCAGGTTTTGGTAAGTTATTTTGGGAGGTGAATTTGCCTTCACCTCTCACTTCTTCTTATCTCTTTCATTTTCATTCTTACTTGTCTTTTAAGTGAACTTATTCACTTGTGTTCCATCTCTCACTTTCTTTCTTTAAGTTACTTATCTTCTTCAATGAAGTAAGTAACTTATTCTTTTGTTTCTTCCTCCTTTCATCTGCTTCTTCCATTGGTGGCTTCCTTGAAGATCTTTCTTAAGCCTCACAAACCATAGGAACATCCAAGCATGACAATAATTAGGGTTGTGATTAGTCCCCCTTAGCTTTTTACCTTTGAGTCTCCTTGAGTCTCTCTTCTCATCTCAATAATCAGAGACTAAACTCTTAAAGTTTTAGGACTTTGGAATTATGGTTATGCCTGCATCCTTCTCTTAGGATGGAGTGTATAACTTTAATCCTAAGTGTTAAACCTTTAATTTGTTTAAACCTCTTAATCTAATTATCTTAATAATCACTAAGACTTCATCTTGTAACTTGGGCCTTACATTAGGGTTCTATCTCTTCATTATGGTTAAGAGGGACTAACCCTAGTGTTTAATGGACAAGTCCCCCTCAAGTTGTCTTACAAACCATAAAATTCACTTATTAATCTCATCCCTTTAATTAAAATCCACTTAATAAATGCTTGTTATATAATGAATTTAATCCCTAACCATGGATTAAGTTGAGGTATCTTCCTCAGCTTAAGTGTTCTCATCTATTATCCTTCTATTAGGATGGTGTAATGAGCCCACTAATCTGTGATCAGAAATTAAACTCATTACTTAACGCTAAACAAAAACCCAAAAACATCTAATTAATCACAAGTAGGTTAATGATCTTAATCCTACATCATCATGCAAATTAAGTTGAGATGCTTATCTCATACTTAAGTGGGCTCATTATCCCTAACCAGGGAGGATATAATGAGCTTACAAGCCCTTGATTTAGGCTTAAGCTCATTAATTTATGCAAAACACCAAAAACAATAACAAAACTAAAAACACAAAAACAAACAATAATCGTCTCCTTCGGGATTATTTTCTCATCACACTCATTCATAAACGAGAACTTGCTTCTTCCGTCTAATGCAAGACAATTAGCATTCGAGCCAGACGAGTCATACACTTGAGCATAGGCAAGCAAACAGTTCATAGTCATTTTATTTTCAGTCTCCTTGAGTCGAACTACGGTGTTCTGACTTCCTCATTGCACACAAGGATACGTAGGCATAACTTAACTTTTATCGAACAAAAGTCTCTGTTGTCATCCCCCTTTTTTAGCATTCTTTTCTAAGCCTCAATTTCTGAGCAATTTACCTTTTGCACTGACACTTGTATATTCTTTTCCAGCTTTTGCACACAGATAGCACATACTCTACCCCTTTTAAACACAATCTTGTAAGCGTGGATCCCGTCGAGTACGACGGAAAATCTTGGTGCTAATACCTTCCCAGGTTGTAACCAACCCCCTTTCTCAGTTTCTCTGGTTCGCAACCGTCTTATCCACATCTTTTCTAGGTTTATGCAGCATTACCTTTCCTTCGGGATAAAAATGCCTAGATGGAGACTCTATTCACTTCACCCTCATTTCTCCTTTCGCCGACCGTTCGCGCTTGTACCGGGATGCAAATCTTCGGGAGCGACAATGATGTGTCATTTATCAACTCAATTTTTTTTATTGGCTAAATTATACCCAGGGTCCTTTAAGTTATTTAACTATAACAGTTTGGTCATTTATGTTTTTTCTCTACAAAGGGATCCTTTAAGTTACCTAACATCTTCAACGTTACTCTTGGCCATATAATACGTTCCAAAAAAGGTGATGCAACATCCCAAAGTTCCACTACTATCCCATCTCAAACTCCCACTAATGCAGTATCCAAAAGTACCTCTACTATCCCATCTCAAACTCCCACCAATGCAGCCCCTAATGTTCAACACAGTCACAAAGTCCAAGCTAGACAATTAGCATTAGCCCAAAATCAAGGAGTACAAGCACGACAATCTGTCTCAGTTTCTCAGCTACTTGCCATGATAAGGGCTAGACAGGGACCAACAACAACTTTTGTGCCATATCACCTTTTTTTGGAACAGATTTTATGGCCAAGGGTAACGTTGAAGATGTTAGGTAACTTAAATGACCCGTTTGTAGCAAAAAAAAACATAAATGATCAAACTGTTACAATTAAATAACTTAAATGACCCTGGGTATAATTTAGACTTTTTAATTTTATTTACTAGGAATTTTCCGAGTTATGCTAATTATTTTTTTAATTACAGAATTCAATATATAATATTAAATTGAATTAAAGTTTTCAGATTTTCCCTTAATGCCTTTCCATTTATCCCAAATGAACACGAACCCTAATCCCTAATGTAACTCTGTTTGTTCTTGTCTTCAAAGTTCCTCTGTCTTTAGAGTTCATCCGTAAACTTTGCTCGTTTTCGTTTGTTCCTTCGTCCCAGTTCAAACGTCTTCAAACTTCGCTAGTGAACCGTGATTTCGTCCCAGTTCAATCGTCTTCAACCTCTGGTCATTGTTGATTCAGAGTTCACAATGTCAAATGCAACATATGTTTCGAGGTAAATGGTTATTTATTCAACTCCTTTTGCATTGTTTAATCTATGCATATTTTGTTGCATATAATCGTATCCTCTGTTGTTTCTATATAACGTGCATATGTGGTCCCTATTATAAACACAACCTATGTTGTTTCTATAACCTTTTACATATGTGTGGTCCCTAATGTACATATGTTGTTTGTATAATCTGTGCATATGTGTGATCCATAATGCCCCTATTATACCCCATTTTGTGTAGGCCAGCAGAAAGACAAACAATTAGACTTAGAATACACCATAAGGGATAGTTGGTACATCATCTTGTAAAGTGGTATGTAGGTTAAACAATGTCTAAAATAGATTAGGATTGAGACTGTGATGTGGTATGTAGGTTAAACCATGTCTAAAATAGATTGGGATTGGGACTGGGACGTGTACCTAATGTCCTATATGTATATTGAAATTATGATAAAAAGTGAAGGTTATGGTAGCATAAGTTATCGTTGGTATTTGAACCCCGAGTTTTGATTTGCTTAAGGACTTAGGTCGTTGAATAATGACCAAAATGTGTTAACCTTCATTGAAGATGTTAAAGAATTTCAAGTCATTGATGTTTATGTTGAACACATAGTGACATGCCTGAATGTACAGATGATGTGGTTGAACAAGTTAATGTTGAAATGGTGAATTCTTTGGTTAATGAAAATGAACAAGCTGATGTGAGTGTGGAGGATGTTGAACCTGATGTGAGTGTGGAGGATGTTTAACCTAATGTGAATGTGGAGGATGTTCAACATGATGTGAATGCGGGTGTAACATGGTGGGAGAACTGACTTTTTATTTATGTTGCGGATAGCAAGAGTCGCCACCGACTTTTATTTTATCCAATAGGAAAGGGTATAAAAGAACAGGAAAAACCTTTTTAAAAAAATTCTAAGTTCGAGGGGTAGGTTATATAAAGGGAAGGTATTAAAACCCTTTATATCCATGGTTATCCATGGGCTCTTAGTTACTTGGCTCACTTATTTGTTTGAAAAAATGTGTAGTGTGTGTTTAGAAAATATTTTAAGAAGTTCTTTGTAATGATCCTCGTATGGATGTATACAAAGTCTTGAGTTTGAAAATATTTTGAAAGTGGGGTGTGAATAAGAGTTTTTTTGAAAGATGTGAGCAAGTAATTAAGTGCTACTTACCCTAAGTTGGTCTTTCATGTTTCTTTATTTCCTTTCAAGGGTAATACTGTCCCTACTATTAAGGAGTAGGTAGTCATTACCTTGGATGTGTTAAGGGACAGACGTAGGGTCGTCGTATGGTCAATGAAGGCAACTTGTAGGGGTGTCTTTAGCAATTCATAGGGACTATCATCATTTATTCGTAGGGACAAAATCATTATTCCGTAGGCAACCTCGAAGGGAATTATGATCTTTTGAATATGTAGGGACTTGACGATTTATCCGTGAAGGGACTTTACTTAAGACACCCCCACGCTCGAGGGACTTGACCATTTGTTTAAGGCAACTGAGAGGGGAAACACTAGGAGGAGCAGATAGCGATCGTAGAATGATTGATTTATGTTTGTGAATTATTGTTTTCAGATATTTATCTTGAATTTAATTTTCTAAGTCCGTTTATTCGATTATTTCTTTTCACACCCTAGTTTTACTAACCATGCAATTAATTATAGAATAAATGGAATAAATTTAAAAGGTAGTAAGTAAATGTCATACGCTATTACAAAGCTTTGAGGCAGTTACATAATAGTGATGACAGAGAATAAAAATCAAATTATTACAATTACGAAACAGTTACATAATAATAAATAACATAAAAAAAATAAATGAGGGTAGAAATAAAGAAAAGGTTTGAAAATTAGGTTTAATAAAAAAAATTAGGGTTTTAGGGTTCTTTTTAGAGAAAATTAAGGTTAAGAACCCTAAACCTAATTAATTAAAATGTTTTTATAATTTAAATGATAAAAGAAATTAAATATTATAAGTTATAAAAAAAATAGTTTGAAATTATTTTAATAAAAAGATTAGTAAAATTAATTTAATGGTTTTTTAAAAAAGGTTTAAGATTAATTAATTAAGGGAATTAAGGAATTAAATGAAATTAGAGAAAATTAGAGAAAATTAAAAAAAGGAAAGAAACCCATGTTTCTTCATCAAAATGCGTGGCCAGGGTTTGAACCCACGCCACTGCCTTCATCAACTTCAGCCTTGGCCACTGGGTTGCGCGCCCTTTTGAAGCATAACCCTACAAAACAACATTATATGTAAAACCTAAAAAATGAATGAGGTGCAAAAATGAAGTGCTTGAGGTTGGGTTCGAACCCACGCCCTTAAGATAACAACATTGATTCCTTACCACCAGAACAACGCGCGCGTTGTGATAATAACATGAGACAAATTAATAAAATATAAAGTAAAACATTTTAATTCTTTAGAGCGCGCCAAACCCAGTCGTCTTCAACCTTGTACCCTGCGAATTTACCTGCGAGATTTCCTATGAACTTTCCTGCGAATTTAGTTTCGTAGGGAAACCTATGTTCCTTCAAACATCATAAAACCTGCAAAATTTTGTCAAATTGATCATACTACAATGATCCCCACATCATACACAGTTCAATTATGTTATTAAAATTTGTTTAAGTTATCTAAATTATGAAACCCCAAATTGGAGGTTGAAACCCTAGCTATGACATTTGATGAATGGGGACATGAATCTTCAATCTAATTGTCCAGAATCCTTCCTTGCATCACCACAAATAATAAACAATTAGAAAATGCAATTTAAAACAAGTGTACATGTGAAATCGAAAAACTCATAAACAAGAACAAAACAAGGATCGGGTAAGGGGTTATGTGATGTTTTGGATGATGAAAATGCTTGGGATACGTTCAATGATCATCAAGAAGTCGATTGCAACATTTGGAATGTCTTGAAACAACCTCAAACGTCAAAACCGAAAGTGATTATTTTTTTGAAAAAAATGAAGTTTGAAGAATGCCTCATTGTTTGAATTTTCGTCCCATTGTGTATGCAATGTTATTGTGATCATATAGTGATGTAATTAGGTCAAAGAAATTGGGCCTTAGGTGCACTTTTGGGGTTACTTGATTATGAAGAAACATCCTTACCAATTTTGTCCAAAAATATATCAATACCATAATGGTTTTGCACAAATTTGGATGATTTCAATCACCTTGAATATCATATATTTGATCCCAAAATAAGTTATGAGATCAAATATTGGATTTTCATATTTTATTTCTATTAAAATTGAATTTTAATAATTAAAATCCAAAATAATATAAAATAAATGATAAAAATCAGAATAATTGATCATTGGGTCGTGCATGACTTCATCTTCAAGTTTGGTTTGTAATATTATGGGCCCATTTGACAAAATCATGATTTTAGACCCTTTTTGCTTCATATACCCCTTAAAAATTTCCCAACTTTGATAATGCATAACTTCCTCAATTTTAATGACATGGAGGTGTTATAGGATATTTTAGCAAGCTTAGAGTGTCCTCTAATCAACCCTTTTGGTCCCATGTCCATATCATTCACCATTTTCAAATTATGAGCTTTGGAAAATGTTGACTTTTCGTTGACTTTCAAAAAGACCTATAATACCTTCCAAATGAAGCATTTTTAGGCTTGCCTTGTGAGACACAAAGTTTTAGAGAATTTAATTTCATTTAAAATGAGATTTGGATAGGAAATATTTGATAAAGTATATGAAAGTTATGGCTGGTCAAAGTTTAGTTGACTTTTCCTAAGAAAACCCTAATTTAACAACTTTTGATTCTTGATGATTTTGAGGTTTCCTTGATGAATCATGATCAACCCTTGATCAAATGATGAATTCCACCTCATAATCTTGATGTTGACCAAAAATCTTGAAGTTTGACTATGAGTTGACCACAGTTGACCTCAGTTGACTTTTTTACCAAGTTAACTGATTTTTGGGTATTTGAGCATCTAACTAGCCAAACTTGTTGGGAAAACTTTGAAACTTGACATGAGGATTCTTTAAGGTGTATAAGATGTTAAGAAGTCCACTTGAGCCCTTGTAAGTCCACTTTGCTTGGGGAAACTCAAAACCCTAGTTCTAAGATCCATTGTTCAAGAGGATGCTTTGTCTGGTGAAACCTTCAATCCTTTTGACCAATTGAGAATCTTGTGACTATTAATAGACCTCTTGAAGTATATGATCTTGAATGTGGGATGGAAAATTTTGGGGTACAACAGTGGGGGATGATGAAATTGAAAATGATCTTGATTACGCGTACGAGGGATGAAGATGAAAGTGAAAATGCCATTGATTTAGGCCCTGATGTTATTGTAGATTGGATAATAGTTCTTCCCAATGAGAAAATTCATAATTATTCAAGTCATGATGATATTTATCATAACAAAATTTATCATTCAGACGAGCTTCATAGTCCACCATAAAGTGATGTTGAAGATGAGATGGAAAGGTTTCCAACTTTTAAAGAAAGCAAGAAATTTGAGTTATGGATGATGTTTAAAGTTAAGTTACAAAATTGAGATGCAATAAAAGAATATGCCATGGATAACAAGAAGAATGTTATTTTAATAAAAAATGACAAGAAGAGGACGGTTGTAAGATTCATGGAAGGTTGTCCCTTATATACAAGATTTAGTATGAGGACTAGAAATCGATTTTGACAACTTGTTAGCTTCATTGAGGAACATAGTTTTCATAGAACAACTAATAATAGACAAGAAAAAATAGATTGGCTAGCTCGCAAATTTGTATATACCTTAAGACATAGTCCAAATATGAAAACTAAATGTTTGATTACATAAGGCCTTCAAAAATGGGGTGTAAAGTTGACGAATGACCAAGCTTACAGAGCCAAGAGAAAATAAATAAATATGATTCAAGGGGCTGGTCGCGAACAATTCACACATTTGAGGAGGTATGCTAGTGAACTTCTCAATTCAAATCTAAGTTCTACAATTAAGACTCAATGTTCTGTTTCTGATGATGGGCCGATTTTTGAGAGAATTTATGTGTGCTTAGAAGGATGTAAGGTTGCATTTTCAACCACATAAAGACCACTAATCGGGTTAGATGCATGTTTTTTTTATAAAAGGGGACTTTGGAGGCCAATTGATATATGTTGTTGGTAAGGATGACAATAATAAGATGTTGCCAAGAGCATATGCGGTTATAGAAGCAGAAACGAAGGACTCATGGCAATGGTTCATAAAGTTGATACTCGATTATTTACAATCCATCCATCGCAATGTCTATGAATATATATCTGATCAACAAAAGATCAATCATTACTTTATGTTACCTAATGTTACTTAATGTTACTTGCTATCATTACTTTATGTTACCTAATGTTATTTAATGTTACTTGTTTCCATTACTTTATTTTATATAATGTTACTTGATGTCATTGCTTTATTTAGGGGCTTGGTATCAACTATACTCACTACTATGGAAAACACCAATCACATGACACATCTACATAATGATTACCACATAATTAACTACTGGCCTCATAATTGACGAGGCACTAAAAATCTAAAAAAAACAAACTAAAGGGACTAAATCTTCAGATTTTAAAATGGATGAACCAAAAACGAA
Source organism: Lathyrus aphaca (assembly GCA_963966055.1). Taxonomy (NCBI): domain Eukaryota; kingdom Viridiplantae; phylum Streptophyta; class Magnoliopsida; order Fabales; family Fabaceae; genus Lathyrus; species Lathyrus aphaca. The sequence continues at coordinate 206,065,925 of OZ014520.1, forward strand.
AAAAATGGATAATACGAGGACCAAAACTACAATTCATTCATTTTTGTTATTATTTTGTTTTGTTTCACTGCCTTGTCGGGCTTGTGTTTTTTCAGTTATGTTTCGTTGTAATTTATGCTTGCTTTGATATCTCGAAGGGAGTTGTTGGAGCGTGAATTGTTGATGGTCGGTTCATTTTTCATTACTTATGACTATGAAGATCCACATAATACCTTTTTTTGTTATTTGGTTTCGTCCATGTACACAAATTTGTTAAGTAGTGCATGTGTTGTGTGTGCTTTTACTTCTTTCTTTTAGACCACTATTGATGTTATTGTAGTTTATATGATATGCTTACTACTTTTTGATGTGGTTTGGTTGACTCGGGTTTTTGGCCCTTGAAACTTTGTAATATCTTTTATTTTTATTTAATCTATTTGTGGTTTATAATATATTTTCTTAACAATAACGATAAAATTTTGGGATAATGGTTTTCCCATAATAAAGATATTATTACTATTCTTTTCTTGTTATCACGAGTAAAACTTGAATATTGTTTTCAGTTACTAAAATATCATTTCGGTTTCAAAATGCTTACTTCCAACAAAAGTGATGGGGCGAACGATCTTTTAAGAAAGTGACGGGCGAACGATTTTTGCAAAAAAAAGTGACAATGCAAAGGATACTTGTCTCTCTTTTAAGAAAGTGATGGGGCGAACGATCTTTGCCAAAACGAGGTTTCGATATGGTTATTACTATTTTCATGTTCTAACTATCCATTTGAACAATTCAATTTGTACAACTTTGATCATGATGTCAGCTATTTGATTCTCACTTCTGCAATACTGTCGCTCCCGGGATTTTCATCCTAGTACAAACGCGAAAGTGGCGCGAAAAAGGTAGAGTCGCCAGCCAGACATTTTTATCCCGAATGAATGGGAAAGGTAATGTTGCACAAACCTAAGGAAGAAGGAAAGGACAAGGCCTTGCGAACCAAAGATCTGGGTTCGGGAGTCGGTTACGACCTGGGAAAGTATTAACACCCCAGATCGTCCACCGTACCCGACGGGGTCCACACTTGCTTGTTTGTTTCAAAGGGTGAGAAAAATATAACTGTTGTTGAACAAATAAACTGCTAACTGGAATGGGAATGAGAAAGGAAGTGGAAAAGAGAAAGAACAGAAGGGGGAAAATGTAGGGAAAATAAATAATGTGCTCGAACGGGCCCTACCCCACTGCCTACGTACCTCATCGGGAAAATGAGGATCAGAGTCGACGTAGTTCGCCTAACTAAGGCGGGAACTATTTGTTTGTGTTTTTTATGGCTGGAACTGCGTATGTCTATGCTCAGGTGTTGCAGGCTCGTCTGGTACGAGTGCGTTTACCGTCTTGCATGCGAGACAAGTCGTCGCGAGTTCGCGTTTAGAATGAATGAGATGAGAAAAGAAGTTCCTGCAGGAAAGTCGCTTATTATTTGTTTTGTCTTTTATGAGAAATGTTTTGAATTTGTTTGTGAATATTCTCATACTAAGACCTATCCATCGTGGTAAATACTTACACCTCGCCCCGAAACAGGACGCGTATAAGTACTCCGCAACAAAGTCTCGTGCCGTACAAGAATGTTCGATTTTTATTAAGTATTTTTATTATTTTATTTATGAGGAGAGAAAGAAGGACTCAAGTTGCAAAAGGCAAAAAGCTAAGAGACTAAGACTCAATCTTAATTTTAATTATTTATTCAAAAGTGGTCCTAATGGCTTATGTGGTTTTCTAAGCCTAATGAATAAAAGGGAACTAGAAAACTACTAGAATTCAACTTACTTCCTAAGGAAGTTAAGTTGATTCTAAGAAACATGGGGGATCCTATACAAGTGAGAGATTCAGATAATAAGGCAAAAGCATTAAAATTGAAATAAGAAATAAATTCTAAAAAATGCATATTAAGGCATAAAACTAAAAGCAAGCCTAAACTTCACCTAAACTTATTTATTGGAAATTCTAAGCCTAAGTCCTAAAACTAAAGGAAATTATCTAATATCATCACTTCTAAAATCAGTAGCTAAACTATACTAAATCATTATAATATCCTAAGATTAAACCTAATCAAGCTAATCCTTAATGAAACATAATATCCTAAGCTAAACTAAATGGATTTACAATGTAACAATGGACTAAAAACTAATGCACTTAAAATAGTAAAAGTCCTGGAAAAAATATGAAATTTATTATCTAGGGTCCTTAACCTGACTATAGTATGGTGCTAAAAAATATCCTAAAAATTCAGAACCTAACTATGCCTAAAAGTCACTTAAATCTACCTAAGAATTAACCATAATTTTACCTGAATTAAGCTACCAAAATAGTGGATAAAATGGCCTAAATATCTACCAAAATATATCTAAGTTCTATTACCAGTCCTCTAATTATAACAAAAAGAATGGGCTAAAAATCCTACAGGAAGTGGGAGAAATAAAATGAACAAAATTAAGTGTAACTAAAAGAATTCAATAAAATGCTAATTAAGCGGAAAATCGAAATTAAATCGAAAAAACCAAAAATTCAAAAAGTAAAAATGTCACAAATTTCTAAAATGAATTATAAGCCTACTGGAATTTTTATAGAATTTTATTATGAATTCTACTATTTTTTGTGGATTTAATGGAAAGTATACTAAAACAAAAAAACAACAAAAGAACGAAAATAAAGGGAGGGGGTTCGTTTAGCATTTTTTACAGTTGAAATCCAAATGGGCCCAATAAACTGGGGGTGCGAAAAGCAAAACAGCAAGGCCCATATGCAGGCTGGGAGAGGGAGTATCCTATGGACCTTCAGGTCAATATCTATGACTTTCTAAGGACCGTCCGATTAGGAGTCTTTCCAATGTACTTCCATCAAGTGGATCTTAGAGCGCATGAACATGACAATTATAGTGGGTTACACTCATAGGGTTGACCGATGAAATAGCCTACCGGACGGTGACAAGTGTCACCGCCGGAGTGGCTGGGAATCCACAAAAACATCTAATCTTTACTCTTATCTCTTGGCATAGACAAAAATGGAACGGTGATTTGATGTGAATTTACACGGATTAATGCGGATTAAATGGACTTAAATGCTCTTAATTCCTATTAACCCTTCATTATTCCATTAATTTAATTGTTCTTATAATAAACAACTATAAACAAAATCAAAAGCAAAGTGGCTGAAGAATGCAACAAAAACCCTAATCCTCTTCTTCTCTCTTGCGCCGCCGAACCTATCACCCCATCCTCTTCTTCATACTCTTTCCGCCGCTTCCCCTCCGCCATCACTTACATCTTCTTTGCCTTCTTCTTCTTTCCGCCACCGCCATCGCCTCAATCATAACTCACTAACAACCTCGCTCTCCTCTAACCTCTTTGCCGCCATGAAGCAAACCGAAGGAGACGGAAACGAACGATGAGCTTCCTCCCTCCTTCATCACTACCACCTAACCTCTCTCACTCACTCGAATCCGGAACCGTGCCTCCAATTATCAAACGAAACTCTCAAAGCTCACAAATTAACTCAAGCCACGTACACAACACAACAACCTAATCACACAATAACGCCCAAATAGATGCGTGTCATACCCCAAATTTGTCCTACCCGCACCATTTTTATTTTATTATCTAAACAATATTTTAAAATCCAAAAAATATGTATCGTTTTATTTTTCTGTCTGATATTTGAAAAATACAAAAATATGTCATTTATTTTCAAAGCGAGAAAGTCACTTTTTATATTCGAAAAATACAAAATTATTATTATTATTTCCTTATTTATTTATTATTATTATTTTGTTTGGTTTAGTTAAGTTAGTTTTTATTTATCTTATAATGACTTTGATTTGGATACTTTATTTTTATTATTAGAAAAATTTATGAAGTATTTTAAATTCATGTAACTCATTTCCATTCCGTTGTGCATTTTGGGGCCAATGATATATCAAAAAGTTAAATTATTTCCGATTTCATTAAGTCGGGAAATTTAATTAATATGAGGCCTTAAGTTAGTTATTATTTATTATTCTATTTTAACTAAACATATTTAATTTAGTTTCTTTTATTTATTGTATTATTCCAATTATTTATCATATTATCAAGTTTCAATTCAATTTATTTAGTTATTTGTATTTATTATTCTGATTCTGATTTAATTTATGCAATTCTATTTAATTTAGTTTATTTATTTTATAGCATTTTAAATAAATGACCGGCTCCTAATAGAACGATTTCAACTCTAAATCGATTCTAAGGAAGTTAAAGAACAATATTTCGACGCGTCCGATTAAAAAGGTCCAACGCCTTCGAATAGTTGTCTCCGATTTTAATTTTTTTGCACCTTCGTCGCTTTAATCGATTCGCAAACCCATGTAAGCCGAGCGTACCGTGTCTCGCCATCAAACTTCTTCCAACTCGAACATTCAAATCTTTTATAATTAAATAACGGAATAACTGGATTCTGGAGTCTCGCATTCCTCGAATTCTTGAATGAACGCTCCCGAGGCTCGCCCCACGGGACGTTGTTCATTCGACTTTCCGTAATTAAAACTCTTAATCGACACATCAAATAATGAAAGAATTAAATTCTGGAGTCTAGCATTCCTCGAATTTTTGAATGAACGCTCCTGAGGCTCGCCCCATGGGACGTGGTTCATTCGCCCTTTCGTTCATAAAACATTAATTAAATCGAACATTTTTTCAAACGAACATTATTTAAATACTTTCTATCTCGCACACAAGCTAGCGCTTCCGCCTCCTATCGCGAGCAGACAAGCCAACGCTTAGTAGTTAGAATGCGGTCTAAATAATCGTTCATTAAAACAACCAAACCGATCAACCTTAGAACCACAAACTATGAAGCTATGACTTTCCCATTGCACAAGGGAATACATAGGCACACGGATCTTACTCCTTGCCGAGCACCCTAGGAACAAAATAACCCATATCCCCTATTAACCTTAGATTAGAATCGTCCGCATTTACTTTATTATTCGAAGAAAACAGAAAGCATAAGTCAACATTAAATCGCAAGTTAAACTAAGAGGTTCCTGTTGAGTACAACAGACGTAAGGGGTGTTAATACCTTCCCCTTACGTAATCGACTCCCGAACCTAGAATCTGGTTTCAAAGACCTTGTTCTATCCATCCATTTTTCAAAAGGTTTCTCGATATTTTCCTTTTCCTTAATTGGAATAAAATAAGTTCGGTGGCGACTCTGTTGTTTATTTTTATTCGTGGTATTTTCTTTTATCGCGAGGTCGTATTTGTCGAGGTGCGACAGCTGACGACTCTGCTGGGGACAGTCAGAGAGTCAAGCCTAACTTAGTTTACTTTGCGATCAATGTTTATTTTGCTTACCTGTTTTCTTCATGATTTTTATTTATGCTTGTTTATTTTCTCTCTCTTTATTACGATTATTATCATACCTGCTTGTTGGATCCTGGGTTGGCATCTGAGTTTGCGAAAAAGAAGAGGGAACACCCAGTTTAGAATTGGAAGTTATTAGTGTTAGTCTCCAAGGACTCACTCCTTGCAATCCTAGCATGAAAGCTCCCCCTAGAGAGTAGACCTACTCATAGATCTCGTCATAATGCAGCTAGCCTGTCGCATGACTTGATTCATGAAAGGGTTGTAACTCTGGGACCCACTTTTAGAACCGGTTTCAATGTTGGTAGTTGTGTAGTGTTAGTCTCCGAGGACCCGCTCCTCATACGGCTAACATGAGAACTCCACTCAAGGTAGATCTTATCGTTATTATCGTCATAATACAACTAGCCTGTGGCAGGACGTTAGTACGATTAACGTCCATGACTTTGAGTATCTTATCCATAACTGTAGAAGCTATCCTGTGAGTGGTTTTACGGGTAAAGAACTTAGAACAATCCTATAAGAGTCTACCTGCTAAGGTTACTTTTATCAAGAGATACCGGTTATTTATTCGTTACTATGGTTCACCTCAGAGCAGATTATACTCGTGATCCTGGATCTTGCGTTGCATTCATGCGCATATTAATTTCATTTGCATTAATTGTTCATCTTGCATTTCATTCCAAAGCCATAAACTCATTGCATGTTCCTTCATCTTCAGTAAATCAAGTTGGTTTCCCGACGCCCGTATCGTGCTAGATGCCCGTATCTAACTAGAGCCAACACTAGAAGACTGATGGACGTGATTCAAGAAGAACAAGCTGCTATGAGGGAAGAGATTGACTCGGTCAAGAACAAGATTGACCAGATTTATGAGACCATACAAGCTTTGGCTAGGATGGAAGAACGTCGCGAAGATGCTGCCACAATGAACAATGCTCTAGTGCAAGGATCTACCTCACCCGCAATTCCTTCAGTTCCAGTTCCAAATCCTTTGGTCTATGGTTTGCCTCCAGGCTTCACTCCTGCTGTTGAGGAAGTCACTTCCCAACCAATACCAACCTCTGGTGTTACTATTGGTGATATTCCCCAAGCTCAACCTATTCCAACCCAAGTCCAATTTCCTCATGCTGAAGAGGATCAACAAGTTGAGTACGAGATGCATACCGCTGTTCCAATTGCCAACCCGCATGTTGTTCAAGATTCTGAAGCTACGAAGATGTGTCACGAGTTAGCTGAAAAACTTCGAGCTATGGAAGGCTACAATTCAACTTCTCTGAGTGCCTCAGACATGTGCTTAGCTCCAGATGTTGTGATCCCTGCTAAGTTCAAACTGCCAGAATTCGAAAAATACAAAGGCCTCAGTTGTCCTGAACTCCATTTGAGGATGTATTGTAGAAAAATGGCCGCTCATGCCAAAAATGATAAACTCATGATCCATTGCTTCCAAGACAGCCTGTCTGGAGCGTCTCTAGAATGGTACATGCAACTTGAGCGTAGCAACGTGCATACTTGGCTTGATCTATCTGATGCATTCAAAAAGCAATACAAGTACAACACTGACTTAGCTCCGAATCGCACTCAACTTCAAAGTATGACTCAAAAGGAGATCGAATCCTTTAAGGAGTACGCCCAACGCTGGAGGGAGTTAGCTGCCAGAGTGCATCCGCCATTGGTTGATCGTGAACTGATCGATATCTTCATGGGTACCTTACAAGGGCAATACTACGAAAAACTGATCAGCAGCGTATCTTCTGTATTTTCAGACATGGTAATCCTCGGAGAAATAATTGAAGAAGGTTTGAAGAGTGGAAAGATCCAAGGAGGCTCTAGAAACCAAGCCAATGTCAAGAAACCTTTCAACGGATACAAAAAGGGCGAAACAAATGCCATTTCTGCTGCAAGTGGGAATCTGCAACAGAGTGCACCTACTCCAATTCCCTACTACCAGTATCCCTATGTTGTTGCTGCGCAATATGCTCCTATGCCATATCATCCGATTCCTCTAATGCCTTATCAGCCAGCCATTCAAGCTCCATTTCCGCCTCGGATGGCTTATCAACCACGTCCATATCCTATGATTGCAGCTGTGCAGTATGCACCTAATCCGTACCAGCAACCGGCCTACCCACAAAGGCCTGGTCAACAACAACAACGCGCTCCTCAACAACGCCCACCATATCAACAAAGAGGATCTAATAGACACCTTGATCCCCTGCCTATGTCATACTTCGAAATCTTTAATGGGCTAATGGCAAAAGGATCTCTTACTTTGAAAGATATGCCACCTCAGGCTGGTAACGCCCAAAACTTTGATGCCAATGCTCGCTGTGAGTATCACAAAGGCGCTCCAGGTCACACAATCGAGAACTACCATGCCTTCAAACACAAGGTTCAAGATATGATCAACTCTAAAGATCTCACCTTCACTCCGAGAAATCTAAATGTCCAGAACAATCCAATGCCTCCGCACGGTGCCAGCAAGTGAAAACATTTGAAGGGGTTGTTGAAGACCAAGCTGATTAGTCACCAACTTTGAAGCATTCGATCAAGAGAAGTTCAATTCCTCAAATCAAGGCAGTTATCGCCATTTATTATTCTGCATCCCTGTTATTTTGTATTGTCTATTTAAGTACTATTTGCTTTGAACATTGTTATTCGTATTTGGTTTTGATAATATTATGTTTATGCATGTTTTGAATCAGTCTATGCGCATTTGCTCATTATTTATCATTTATCACAGAATCACAAAAATATTTCCTCACTTCACTTTAGCAAGTATTTGAGGGAGGATGATGAAAACAAAATACCCATAACTGTTGCGGTATGCTTTCGGATAAAACCTCGTCAACGATGTACAGGCATTCTTTTTTCCAAATCCCCAAACACTGGAGATATAAGGAGTTAATCCCTAGTCAACCACTTCGAGCCTAGAAGTAGGAGTTTTCTTTCGGATACAACCCTTACATCTAACCCGGGGCAGGGTAGTTGTTCAGTTAGTCTGACTACACCTTCGAATCGCAAGATGAGACATCACGTCGAAGGACCATCAACAAATGACTTGGCAGTCACAACATTCAACAAAATAAAAAAATATATATAGAAAAGAAAAAACCGCTAAGTTGAGCACCCAAAGGGAGACTTAGTCGAAAAATGAAACAAAAGAAAGAACAAAGCAAAAGACGAGCCCAAATCCTCCGCAAAAAGCAAAACAAATATCAGTGACCACCAAATCAAGAATCAAAGGGTCACCAGCAAAATAAGATGACTGCCACATCCAAGCGAACATCAAAGCTTCATCTTCACTCTTGCAAAGTCTAAACAAAGGCATGTGTAGAGTTAACTGAACATAGGACTGGAGAACATTACGAAGAAGGGGTGGGTACAAATCAAACTTTGAGCCTTATATCTTTGTTTCTCAAACCATTAACTAGACCACGTTACAACCCTCAAAAGACCTAATTGAGGCGTGGTTTATTCTGAAAGCACGCTACCAACAAGGTTGCGTAAACTGACTTCCATATATTTACTAATCTTCAATCTCGTTTGCACATTATTCTTGTTGCATCTTTTACGCACTTTCTAAATCAGCAACACGTTTGGACTAATGGTCCATTGGTCACACTTTCTCAACATTCAAATAAATTGACTTTTTCAAAACTTACATGAACGTTGCATTAACACTACCATTTGTGTATAAACAACTTAATTGCAAATCAGTGCTTGACATCAGTGCAATCCCAACAAGAGGCAATCAAAAGAGAAATTTGAACTACATTAGTGCCAACATGAATCAAGACTACCGCAACAGTCCAATCAGGGGTAAATTATCTTCAAACAGCTCAATCAGGGATAGGCGCCTACCAAATCTAGACACTGGGGCAGATCATGTCATAGCCATTTTCAAAGATTCCCCACCAGATTTATTTTAAATACCCTACAGACAGGGGCAAGCAAACAAGGAGCAAATCTTCCTATCTCTTTTCCCTAGTTGAACAAGCAGATCTTGCCAGACGTTGTCAACCATTCAAAGCAAAATCAGTCTTCATGTGTCAATAAAGTCGCTTTGCTCACCAGCAAATAACCAAACTTGGAGTTTTCAAATCCATTTTCTGACCATACATCGTCGAAGATCAAGTGTCGGGGAATCAAACCCTCCACCCACCCAAAGTCCAATCTTTATTGGCAACTACCAGACCAAAAGTCCACCAAGTTGGCAACTTTCATTTCCCAATCACCTCATATGCATCATAAGTATCATTTACATCAATCATTTACAACATGTGCATCATATGCATACCTAACTAAATCAACTTTTCATATCCCCAACATTTCAACTTTCATTCCAGTGCATAAAAGTCTGCATTGTATTTCCATCATTATGGAATACCATTTGAAAAACAAAAGCATACATACATAAGTCAGGATCCAGGATCAATCGAAGATCCCAGGCATCTCCTCAGCGAATTCAGTGGTCGTCCCCCATTGAATTTTTTCTCTTCAGCTACTTTAATTTTCAGTCACTCGGGTTTCCCTTTGGTGACGGGATTCGTATTTAAATTTCATTCGCCTTATCATTCTTCAGTGATAAGTGATTTTATTTTCAGTCATTCGCCTTATCATTCTTCGGTGATAAGTGATTTTATTTTCAGTCATTCGCCTTATCATCCTTCGGTGATAAGTGATTTTATTTTCAGTCATTCGCCTTATCATTCTTCGGTGATAAGTGATTTTATTTTCAGTCATTCGCCTTATCATTCTTCGGTGATAAGTGATTTTATTTTCAATCATTCGCCTTATCATTCTTCGGTGATAAGTGATTTTATTTTCAGTCATTTGCCTTATCATTCTTCGGTGATAAGTGATTTTATTTTCAGTCATTTTCCTTATCATCCTTCGGTGATAGGTGATTTTATTTTCAGTCATTTGCCTTATCATCCTTCGGTGATAAGTGATTTTATTTTCAATCGTTTGCCCTATCATTCTTCGGTGATAAGTGACTTTATTTTCAGTCACTTGCCTTATCATCCTTCGGTGATAAGTGATTTTATTTTATTCACTCGCCTTATCATCCTTCGGTGATAAGTGATTTTTATTTTCAGTCATTCGCATTATCACCCTTCGGTGATAAGTGATTTTATTTTCGGTCATTCGCATTATCATCCTTGCGGTGATAAGCGTTTATTTAATTTTTTGTTACTCAGCATCGACCTAGCATCGAGTGATGGGGTTGCATTATTATCTTGGCGATACTAAGCGTTTTGTTTAAACTTCTGTCACTCGACATCCTTTTGGTGTCGGGGTCGCATTATCATCCTTGCGGTGATAAACGATTATTCATTTTTCTGTTAACCTGTTTCTGTTTCGTATCGCCTTTATTTTCCAATTTTATTCATCGATTTACTGCAAATTTTCTTTTGTGGACAAATTCGGAGTCTGTTAGTATCTAATTGTCTTATACCTTGAAAGTATGAATGCAGGCCAATTCATTTTGCTCGGTCTAAGCCAATTCGATAGGGGCAGCTGTCATACCCCAAATTTGTCCTACCCACACCATTTTTATTTTATTATCTAACCAATATTTCAAAATCCAAAAAATATGTATCGTTTTATTTTTCTGTCTGATATTCGAAAAATACAAAAATATGTCATTTATTTTCAAAGCGAGAAAATCAATTTTTATTTTGTTGTTCAAATCCATTAGCTCATTTACCGTTTTTTTATATATATATACAAAAGTTACAAAAAACCAATTACCAAAAAGTAAAAAAAAAAAGTGTATTCATTATTTTCAAAAAAAAATTTAATTTCTCTTATCATAGGTTTTATTTTTATTATTTAGTTATTATCCAAAAAATATATATACAAAAAAAATCCCTATTATTTTTATTAGAAATTATTAGTTCTCTCTTATTTTTATTATTATTATTATTATATTATGCTTTGGTATTAGAATATTTTTTTTATTAGTATTATTATTCTTGTTATTATTATTATAGTTATTATTATTAGTTTATTACTATTATTGTTATACTTTTTGTCCTTTCTACACTTCCTTTTGTTTTACACAATCAATTTCAGTGCCACTAAAAAAAAAATCTGCAACGTAGCACCTCAACAAACAAAATCATAGCAACCACACAACAAAATTTTCACAAATTCTCTGCACAATCTCACAATAGATTTCACAGCTCACTATTCTTATCCAAATCTCAGCTCAAATTCCTAAATCACCCTCTCAAATTCCTTCTATATAATAACCTCAATTCTTCATTTATGAGAAGCTGGGAATACCTTACAAAATCCCTGCAAAAACTAATCCCAACCAAGCTTCAAAATTTCATTCAACCAAAATCACAGAAAAAACAATTTTATAATCCATTCATAGTTCATAAACAATCCTTATCAAAAACTTCTATAAATCCATACACAAATTGACCAAAAAAAAAAAAAAAAAAAACTCTGTTCCTAAAACAAAAAACAGAAATATTTCCCTTCTTCAAACTTGTTCAATCATTAGAGCTTTTGCTTATCTTCATCTTCAACATCTCAAAATCACCATTGCAAAACTTCCTCAAAACCTCACCGTAAAAACCTTCAACACCAACACAGAAAATAGAACACCAAATTCACCCAAAACTGAATCTAAATCGAGAAGACTGAAACCATAACAAAACACTCAGGACCGTAAGCCACAATCAAAACGAAACCCACCATGAAACCCTCACCATTCTCAAATCCGCGACCGCGTGAAAACTCATTGCAAACCTTGAGAAACCAAAACCATAAAAACAGATCCACAAACAGAACCGTGAGTGAATCCCGCTGTGAAATACCACCGCCCTCCATCAATCATCACCATTAGAATAAAAAACAGAGTGAGAACGGTGTGAACCGCGAGTGAAAACCGTGAGCGAGAGAGTGAAGAACTGAGACTCAGAGAGACCGAGAGCTTGAGAATCTGAGACGCATCGCGAGAGTAGTGTGAGACATCTGAAATCAATATCGCGTTTTCGAGAGAGAGAGAGAGAGAGAGAGAGAGAGAGAGAGCTTGAAATCGGAAACAGAGACCGCGTTTGAGAGCCATCCGCGAGCAGCTATCGCCGTCGAAACCGTGAGGGTGGGTCTTACGTCCCCCTTTGTTCAGATGCGTGTTTGAGAAGAAGGATAAAGCTTTTTTTTGCGTATTTTATTTCTGACCTTTTCATTCTAATATTTATTTATTTTTCATTGTTTTTGTGCTGGCTTGGTGGGCTTTTAAGCCCTTTATCTATTCCAATTTCTTAATACACATATACAGATTCAACACACGCACATTCCTACCTTATATATTTTTATTTTTACTATTTCCTTATTTATTTATTATTTTTATTTTGTTTGGTTTAGTTAAGTTAGTTTTTATTTATCTTATAATGACTTTGATTTGGATACTTTATTTTTATTATTAGAAAAATTTATGAAGTATTTTAAATTCATGTAACTCATTTCCATTCCATTGTGCATTTTGGGGCCAAGGATATATCAAAAAGTTAAATTATTTCCGATTTCATTAAGTCAGGAAATTTAATTAATATGAGGCCTTTAGTTAGTTATTATTTATTATTCTATTTCGACTAAACATATTTAATTTAGTTTCTTTTATTTATTGTATTATTCCAATTATTTATCATATTATCAAGTTTCGATTCAATTTATTTAGTTATTTGTATTTATTATTCTTATTCCGATTTAATTTCTCCAATTCTATTTAATTTAGTTTATTTATTTTATAGCATTTTAAATAAATGATCGACTCCTAATAGAACAATTTCAACTCTAAATTGATTCTAAGGAAGTTAAAGAACAATATTTCGACGCGTCCGATTAAAAAGGTCCAACGCCTTCGAATAGTTGTCTCCGATTTTAATTTTTTCGCACCTTCGTCGCTTTAATCGATTCGCAAACCCATGTAAGCCGAGCGTACCGTGCCTCGCCATCAAACTTCTTCCAACTCGAACATTCAAATCTTTTATAATTAAATAACGGAATAACTGGATTCTGGAGTCTCGCATTCCTCGAATTCTTGAATGAACGCTCCTGAGGCTCGCCCCACGGGACGTTGTTCATTCGACTTTCCGTAATTAAAACTCTTAATCGACACATCAAATAACGAAAGAATTAAATTTTGGAGTCTAGCATTCCTCGAATTTTTGAATGAATGCTCCTGAGGCTCGCCCCATGGGATGTGGTTCATTCGCCCTTTCGTTCATAAAACATTAATTAAATCGAACATTTTTTCAAACGAACATTATTTAAATACTTTCTATCTCGCACACAAGCTAGCGCTTCCGCCTCCTATCGCGAGCAGATAAGCCAACGCTTAGCAGTTAGAATGCGGTCTAAATAATCGTTCCTTAAAACAACCAAACCGATCAACCTTAGAACCACGAACTACGAAGCTCTGACTTTCCCATTGCACAAGGGAATACGTAGGCACACGGATCTTACTCCTTGCCGAGCACCCTAGGAACAAAATAACCCATTTCCCCTATTAACCTTAGATTAGAATCGTCCGCATTTACTTTATTATTCGAAGAAAACAGAAAGCATAAGTCACATTAAATCGCAAGTTAAACTAAGAGGTTCCCATTGAGTATAACGGACGTAAGGGGTGCTAATACCTTCCCCTTATGTAATCGACTCCCGAACCTAGAATCTAGTTTCAAAGACCTTATTCTATCCATCCATTTTTCAAAAGGTTTCTCGATATTTTCCTTTTCCTTAATTGGAATAAAATAAGTTCGGTGGCGACTCTGTTGTTTATTTTTATCCGCGGTATTTTCTTTTATCGCGAGGTCGTATTTTTTGAGGTGCGATAATGCGACCGAGGATACTTACTTGGAATCGAATCTTCTTCAGGTATGGATCCGAACTTCGCCTTGCAAGTTCTTTCACTTTGTTTAGATTAGTTGCTAATGTGCGTTCAAACTGTTGCAAAGTTGTTCTTGCTGCGATGCGAGAATGATGTAGTTGCGAGGTCGTGGCTATTGCAAATCTATTCTGGAATATTTTGCTACAGTTTTGATTGCTATGACATACGAATTTGCACAATTTGATTCTCGCTGCCATTACAGTTCTTATGGTTGCAGGTTTTTCTTAATGGCTTGATGAAGATTGATGAAGGACTGATGAAGGTTGGTGAAGAACAGATGAAGCTGATGCAGAAACGAAAATGGAAAGGGACTGGGAGAGTGAAGATTGGTGAGAATCAGAAAGAAGAAGCTTGAAAATGGAGAATTAAAAAAATCAGGATGAATGATGTGAAGCAGTTGCAGAAGAGTTAGGGATCTGTTTTTATAGAAGATCAGGGCTTGTGAAGAATTTCCAGGTGAACCTTCTAGATGAATTCTGTTATCTAAATTTGTTACATTTCAGTTATGAGTCAGTTATAGGTTGTTAGGATTCAGTGATTCTGTTAGCTAATTTCTTATCCCTCTTTTTGCAGATTTTGTTTTTTAGGTGGAAGAGTGGAAGAAAGAAGCAAATCGTGGATTGAAAGCTAAGGGAGGTTTTCTGAACTTTTATAATTAATTTAATCTTGAACTATTTTCGTTAACCCCCTTTCTATCAGTTTCTATTGGAGCCTTCCTGTCCTGAATCTTCTCTTCGTTTTTGATAATTTCTGCTAAAAAATAGGATATAAACTCTGATGAATAACTACTTTTGTATTGGCTTTTTTTTCTTCCGAGTCGATGAATTGTTTAATGGCATTTTTTTACTGATTTTCTGGAGTGAATTTGTTAGCAGTACTAATGTTAATAATTGTAATTAACTATTTTCTGATTGCATTGCAGGATGGCGCGTACGAGAAGCATCACATTTAATTCGCAGCTCCTTCACTCTCAAGGTGTTGGTTGTTGACGATTCCCAGGATCACCCGCAAAAGGATGTGTTGATGAAGAATAGGGGTTGGCAGTCCTGGAAGTTTTTCTTCTACGAACTGCAGATATAAGAGTCTTCAAGAATGATGCATGACGGTCGACAAGTGGATCAATCGTCCTCCCAATTTTAGTCCAAACACTCCGATGATATGCAGCAGGAACATGAACTTCAAAAGCCGCCGGTACATGAACGTCTTCATTATGATGTGTTGCCACGAGAACCAAAAGATGATGAGTGGGAGTCCAAATCCGACCTCAGCGTGTAATAGTAGCATATTAGCGTGTTCAAGTGACCAACATAGGATAGGGATTAAATCAATTTTAAGGCAAAGATGCAATGTAACAAATGTAACGCAGTACATAAAGTATACAAAATCCTTTGAAACAATTATTTATTGAAAGTAAACTTGTAAGGCCTGCATATTCCATGCTTTTGGTTTCCCATATTGTGTCAATGGAACTTGCAATATGAAGAAATGTTTACAAGTATCCCTTGCCTCAAATTTTAATATGTAACAATGACTTTATAACTTGCATTCCAATTTTGTACCTATGAAAATTTGCACCCAACTTGCATGCTTAACCTCTCTAAAATTCCAGTTCTCACCATTTCTCCCTCACTTCTTAAATACTTATGATCCACTGGACTTCCCCCTAAACTTTGTAAAACAACACTCAGATGATTCTTCAATGATGCCTGAACCCTTAAAGGAATAGAACTCAAACCATTAATGATACTTGAAAAGTGTGAGCCAAAACATGTGACTATTGAAGCATTTCTCCCTGAATTTAGATCTTTAACACGATGTCATAATTCAAAAGATTTAAATCATGACAAATCCGTACTTTTGAATTTTGAACACAATGTCATAATTTTGTCTACGCTTGACGTAGAGTCAACTGAAGAATGACTTCCTAAGATCACGACCCAAAGGATGAATCAAAATCCCCATTATTTTCCTTGAAATAAAATTCAAATCTTGCATGAATAGACTCTTCCATGAACGGGTCTTGTATCTTCGATTTTCTTGCGAATAGGCCAATATTATTTCCAATACCATCCTCTTGAATGCCTTAAGAAAAACCACCTTTCGTACTAAGAGCCTTTGTAGCGTGCCTTAGAACCTTGAGTATGATCACCTGAAGTAGAGGACATCCGACACAAGTGCATTATAATCTCATGCCTTAGGGGCCCAATGAAATGCATGATTGTGAATGTTATGACCTAATGGGAAATGCGGATGAATGTGAAGCAAATCCAGTTGTTGTAATAAATAATGAGGGCAAGTTTTGAGGTATTACAAATACTCCAAGTATAAACTTCTATTGCTTACTTGTTCTCTAAGATAGTGGAATCTCATTTCCTTCAATTCTCATAGTCATAGCTCCATGATCCTTTCCTTTAATCCCATCAATTAGATTCACCATCCATGTTGTTTGACAGACACAGAAGGAAGCAACTATGTATTCTACATTGAGGCCAATAGGGTATACTCAAAATTGAGACCACGATTCTACATTGCAATATTAGTCGCGGTTAAGATATTATGGGAAAAACTGGCAACACAACACAATTGGTCTTAAAATTTGGGCTGAGTGTAATTTAATTGAACAAAATCGGTTTGTAAGATAAGAGATGTATGTCCCTTATAAATTGATATTTATGTCATATATCATCTAATATTGAATTGTTGCTCAAATCTTTTGGTCTTTAGTTAAATATGCGAGGCCAATTATTACAGTTTATAAAGTAGTAAAGATGCAAGAGTCGAGTGAAACGTATTGACAGTAAATTAATAATTGAATTGAAGAGATAAATGCATAGAGTCGACGCAGAGAAGAGAACTAGACAAGTGAAGGGGACCATCCACAAATAAGATACCAACAAATATTCATTCTGTCTCTTTGTGGTATCTGGATATATACTAATTATCAATCTGTCAAGAATGAATGATGCGGCTACTTGCGCTGCGTCCCACATATGATGTGTATCAATTTAGGACTCCATAGCCATGCATGCTGAACAATGTCATACACATTCTTTCATACGTGTTCCTCTCTCATCCTTCCCCTCTTCCTATAAATCACCACAACACTGCTTCTCTACTTCATCAACTCACTCACCAACCCCTTATCAGTTGTTTATGATCACAGTCACAATGTCCAAACCATTTCTATCTTTGCTTTCACTTTCCTTGCTACTCTTTGCAAGTGCATGTTTAGCAACTCGCTCTGAGTTTGACAGACTCAACCAATGCCAGCTAGACAACATCAATGCTTTGGAACCAGACCACCGTGTTCAGTCCGAAGCTGGTCTCACTGAGACATGGAATCCAAATCACCCTGAGCTAAAATGTGCCGGTGTGTCTCTTATCAGGCGCACCATCGACCCTAAAGGACTCCACTTGCCATCTTTCTCACCCTCTCCACAGTTGATTTTCATCATCCAAGGAAAGGGTGTTCTTGGACTTTCAGTTCCCGGTTGTCCCGAGACTTATGAAGAGCCACGTTCATCACAATCTAGACAAGAATCCAGGCAGCAACTAGGTGACAGTCACCAGAAGATTCGTCGATTCAGAAAAGGTGATATCATTGCCATTCCATCTGGAATTCCTTATTGGACATATAACCATGGCGACGAACCTCTTGTGGCCATTAGTCTTCTAGACACTTCCAACCTTGCAAACCAGCTCGATTCAACGCCTAGAGTAAGTAATAGTGTATCCATATATTACATTATGTGTTATAACTTGTGCATACAGTATGCTCTTTCGATTAGAACATTAAAAGTTTCTAATGTATAATTTGTTATACTAAATCAATCACATGTAAATATGTGTATGCAGGTATTTTACCTTGGTGGGAACCCAGAGCCAGAGTTCCCCGAAACACAGGAGGAACAAGAAGAGGAATCTGAAAAACAAAATGAAGGTAACAGCGTGCTGAGTGGCTTCAGCTCTGAGTTTTTGGCACAATCATTCAACACAGAAGAGGATACAGCTAAGAGACTTCGATCTCCACGAGACAAAAGAAGTCAAATTGTGAGAGTTGAGGGCGGTCTCCGCATTATCAACCCCGAGGGGCAGCAAGAAGAAGAAAAAGAACAAAGTCACTCTCACAGAGAGGAGGAAGAAGATGATGAAGAGGAGGAGAAACAAAGAAGTGAGCAAGGACATAATGGTTTGGAAGAAACCATCTGTAGTGCCAAGGTTCATCAGAACATTGCTCACCCTGCACGTGCAGATCTCTATAACCCACGTGCCGGTCGTATCAGCACCGCAAACAGTTTAACCCTTCCAATCCTTCGCTATTTACGCCTCAGTGCCGAATATGTTCGTCTCTACAGGGTAACTATTGAACCAAAGTGTATATTTCCATGATATGATTAGTTAGATAAATGAATTTTTAATAAATTAATAATAACGTGCATGTATGTATATGCAGAATGGTATATATGCTCCACACTGGAACAGAAACGCAAACAGTGTGCTGTACGTGATAAGGGGAGAAGGAAGAGTTAGGATAGTGAACTGCCAAGGAGACGCGGTGTTTGACAAGAAGGTGAGAAAGGGACAGTTGGTGGTGGTACCACAAAACTTTGTGGTGGCGGAACAAGGTGGGGAGGAAGAAGGATTAGAGTATGTGGTGTTCAAGACAAATGACAGAGCTACTGTTAGCCACGTACAACAGGTGTTTAAGGCCACTCCTGCAGAGGTTCTTGCAAATGCTTTTGGTCTTCGTCAACGCCAAGTCTCCGAGTTAAAGCGCAGTGGAAACCGTAGCCCTCTGGTTCAACCTCAGTCTCAATCTCAATCTCATTGAGATGATGCTATGCAATACAATAATGAGATGACCGTCTTCTCTCAAATAATAATCATACTCTGAATATGTATGCATGTATAGGGGGTGAATAACACTAGTTTTGTACACCTTCCAATTGCCATAATAAAATGCATACACTTTAAAAATATCTCCTTTATTATGCTCTTCATTAGTACTAATGAACTGTCTCAATATATTATAAGCATTTTGATTACAACAACGTAACAGTAAATTTTAACAATCACAATTATAAGGAAGTGTAATTGTTTTCTAATAATCTTTTCTCTGTGACTGGAGTAGAACTACTCCATTTCCTTACCAATAATTGTCAAACTCTAAAGGATAACATAAATATCTTGAGAGCAAGAGGAAGAAGATGTGGTTAATGTAGCTACTCTCTAGAGAATGAGCAACCTTGTAATGTTGATAAAAATGAGAAAAGAAAAATCTACAAATAAATATTGGATTGTGTTGGACTGTGTTGATTAAATAAAGAATTGTTAATGTTGATAAATACTGAATTCAAACTCATAAAACCTATCAAAAGTTTTCACACGCGGTTAATAGTTTTATTTAAAAATGTTTGTTCTATATATTTTTTCTCTCATTATAATTACGGTTCTTGTTTTAATCATATAAAGAAGTATGACTTTTTAGATTCTATAATCAAAATTATTAAACAGAAAGCATGTAGCACAAGTCTGAGCCTGAGGGTATGAGATGATCCTTCTAAAAGACTTCAATATTGGTACTCTATGATCTCTGCTCTGGAAGATTACCATAGGCATGCTTCAATACTCGATAACTTTGCTAATACTCTCAAATTTTCATGTAACATATGCTTGTGAAAATCTGAAACGACACGCATTCCTTGCAAATAGAAGTCATAAAATTGGAAACAGTCCTTTTGTACAGCCCAACTGAAAACAGACATGTGTCTCTACTAAATATTCTCCTTACTGATTGAAGGAGGTTATTGCGACGAAGTTTTAGACCTGTTTCCTTTTCTAACCTGTCATTTTCTTGTCTTTGTTTGTTTCTGTAAAATTTCAATCAAATGAATTTGTGCGAAGATACATTAGTAATAGTGGGTGGGTTGTTGACTTGACAAAGTCTATCCCAAAACATCTCCTACCACTCACTCATTCCTTGTTAATAATCTTGTTTTCTCATAATACATCTTGGTTTCTCAACCAAACACAGACAGACTTTTTTTTCCGTTTACATTCTTTTGAGATACAACTTGAAATATGGCCGAGGCTGTTATTGAAGTTGTCCTTGATAATTTGAGTTCACTCATTCAAAAAGAGCTTGGCTTATTTCTTGGTTTTGATCAACACTTTAATAGTCTTTCCAGCTTGCTAACTACAATCAAGGCTACGCTTGAAGATGCCGAGGAGAAACAATTCTCAAACAGAGTTATCAAGGACTGGCTTCTTAAGCTCAAAGATGCTGCTCACGTCCTAGATGACATCTTGGACGAGTGCGCCACTCAAGCACTGGAGTATGAAGGAGTAAAGGAAAGACTTTCAAACAAGGTACAAAGCTCTTTCTTATCTTGTTTTCATCCCAAACATAATGTTTTCCGCTACCAAATTGCTAAGAAAATGAAGAGGATACGAGAGAGATTAGATGAAATCGCTGATGAGAGGACCAAATTTCATTTGAATGAGATTGTTAGAGAGAGGAGAAGTGGAGTCCTTGACTGGCGCCAAACTACTTCAATCATTACTCAACCTCAAATCTATGGAAGAGAAGAAGATAAGGATAGAATTATAGACTTCTTGGTTGGTGATGCTTCTAGTTTCGATGATTTATCTGTTTATCCAATAGTTGGTCTCGGTGGACTTGGAAAAACAACACTTGCCCAAGTTATATTCAATCATGAGAAGGTAGTCAGCCACTTTGAGCTAAGCATTTGGGTGTGTGTCTCAGAAGATTTTACTTTGAAGAGAATGACAAAAGCTATCATTGAATCAGCAACTGGCCATGCATGTGCAGAACTGGATCTAGAGCCATTACAAAGAAAACTTCTAGATTTGCTAAAAGGAAAAAGGTATTTGCTAGTGCTGGATGATGTATGGGATGATGATCAAGAAAATTGGCAAAGGTTGAAATCTGTTTTGGCATGTGGAGGAAAAGGCGCATCAATTTTGGTCACCACTCGTCTTCTAAAGGCTGCAGCAATCATGGGAACAATACCCCCTCATGATTTATCAATGCTATCTGACGCCGATTGTTGGGAATTGTTGAAACAAAGAGCCTTTGGACCAAACGAGGAAGAGAGGGAAGAACTTGTGGTCATAGGAAAGAAGATAGTAAAGAAGTGCGGGGGAGTGCCTCTTGCAGCAATGGCATTAGGAAGTCTCTTGCGTTTCAAAAGAGAGGAGATAGAGTGGCTCAATGTTAAGGAAAGCAAGCTATGGAATTTACAAGGTGAAGATTATGTCATGCCTGCCTTAAGATTAAGCTACTTGAATTTGCCAGTAAAAATGAGACCGTGTTTTGCCATGTGTGCACTGTTTCCCAAAGATAAAATAATAAACAAGAAGTTTTTGATTGATCTTTGGATGGCTAATGGTTTTATTTCATCCAATGCAATGCTGGAAGTAGAAGATATTGGTAATGAGGTGTGGAATGAGTTATATTGGAGATCATTTTTTCAAGATATAGAGAAAGATGATATCGGTGAAATCAAAAATTTTAAAATGCACGACCTTGTTCATGATCTTGCTCAATCTATTGCAGAAGAGGTCAGTTGTTCAATTACAGAACCAAGCCTATCTAAGAGAATCCGACACCTCTCAATTTATGGTAGGAAATCACCGTGGTTAGTCAGTTCAATACAATTTCACGAGATCATATCTTTGAAGACTCTTTTAATGCCTCAAAACTATTTTTCACCACCTCAAGTACTAAAATGTTATTCTTTAAGAGTACTTGACTTCCAATGTATGAAAGAGTTGCCATCTTCGATTTTTCGTTTGAAACATTTGAGATACTTGAATCTTTCTTGCGGACAATTCAAAACTCTTCCAGAATCTTTATGTACATTGTGGAACTTACAGATTTTAAAGTTAGATTATTGTGGATTTCTCCAAAGGTTGCCTGATAGGTTGATATAGTTGAAAGCTTTACAACATCTATCTTTGGAGCAATGTTACTCACTATCAAGCTTGCCTCCGAATATAAGGAAGTTGTCCTCCCTAAAAACATTAACCATGTATGTAGTTGGCCAGAAAAAAGGGTTTCGTTTGGAGGAATTGGGACAAATGAACCTTATTGGAGACCTTTACATCGAGCATCTAGAGAGAGTAAAAAGTGTAATGGATGCCAAGAAAGGCAATATTTCGAGTAAGCACTTGAACCAATTGTTTTTGTCCTGGGACAGAAATGAAGAGTCCCAGTTACAAGAAAATGTAGAGGAGATTCTTGAAGCGCTTCTACCTCAAACCCGTCAAATTCAAAAGCTGGAAGTGAAAGGATATACAGGTGCATATTTCCCACAATGGATGTCTAGTTCCTCTCTAAATATTTTAACTAGTATACATGTTGTGAATTGCAAAAGTTGTTTACACCTTTCACACTTGGGAAAACTTCCTTCTCTAAAGAATCTAACAGTATCTGACATGAGTCATTTAAAATACCTATATGAAGATTCATGTAATGGTGGAGTTGCAGGAGTTTTCACAAAACTAGAATATTTGATACTAGAGAAGTTGCCAAACCTAGAATGTTTATCAAGGGAGGACATAGATAACATGTTTTCATGCCTTTCAAAACTTCAAATTACCGAATGTCATGTACTGTTGGAATTGCCTTGCCTTCCATCTCTCAGTTATTTGAATGTACAAGGGAAATGCAACCAACATTTACTAAGTTCAATTCATAAACTCGGTAGTCTTGAAAAACTTCGTTTCAACATTGATTCAGAACTAAGTTGCTTTCCAGATGGGATGCTAAGAGACCTCCCTTCTCTAAAGGATCTTCGAATTAATGGCCTTTCCAAACTTGAGCAGTTCCCAGGTGAAGTATTACATGGATTGCACTCTCTTAAGAGATTGAGTATTACAAGGTGCCAAAAGTTCAACCTATCAGAAAGCTTTCAATACCTCACTTGTCTCCAAGAATTGTTAATCCAAGGTTGTCTAGAAATAGAATGTTTGCATGAGGCATTGCAACATATGACTGCACTTCAATCTTTATCATTGTGTGATCTACTAAACCTGGCATCCTTACCTGACTGGTTAGGAAACCTAGGATTGCTTCACAATTTGAAGATTTCTAATTGTCCAAAGCTGACATGTCTTCCCATGAGCATTCAACGCCTTACTAGTCTGAAAACATTGGAAGTTCACAGTTGCAATGATTTAGGAAAACGATGCAAAGAGAACACAGGTGAGGACTGGCACAAAATAGCTCACATTCAAGACATTCAAATTCGACACCATAGAATTCATTTCGAAGGAGAACTATATAATGCATTTCCTTATTGACTTTCATATCTACTAGGGAAAGAGTATAGATTATGGCTGAGATTTAACTATGTTATTGTTTGTTTAGATGTATATGTAAGTTAATTCTTTTTTATTTATTTATTTTAAACTTTTGGTTTATAATGTATTTGTTCTGTAAGAATGTATAAGTTAATTATTTTTTCTTTATGAATAAAAATCATGAAAGCAAACAGAATGTTATGCAAATGATCTTGATTCTAACATTTTTGTTAAGCCAAACAAAGTAAGCTGCACATTATATACATACTCAGCTTGTGTTTAAGAGTCTTTTGAAGAGCATTATATTGTTGGATACAATTGTTTTTGGGAATTTCTTAATACATCCCATAAGTTTTTTAGACACCGTGCAAAATTCTACTTATGCCCTTTGATTCCGGATGTGCAAATCAGGACGCACCATAACGTAAAAAAAAAGATTTGTTTCGGATGTGCATATGCGGAAGGTCTCCGTATATCCAGATCCAGAAGAATTGCTGATATATTTGAACTTGCATTATCACTCCCCCCATTCTCTCCATTCTTAACCTTTCTTCTTTCACACTCACCCTCACCAACCTAAAAAAATCTTACTTCATCAATACCATTTCTCATTTAAAAACTCCAATTTTTTGGTGTAACAAATCAAAAGGAGCAAGAGAAGATTGAATTTTAGGTAAATACTCAACTTCATCCACTACATTGCTCACATTATCAATCAACTTTTTGGAAAAAAACAAGTTACGCGGCTTCCAGATGTCTGAATTCATAACTTATTTAGCATGAACTTGTCCGGATGTGCACATCCGGAAAAATGCCTGACACTTATTAATTTTAATTTTCAACAATTTTTAATAGATTTTAGTTATATATATTTATTGTTATATTATTGTTTATAAATAGATATGGTGCACCCCGATAACATCTCAAAAGAATTAGTTTCGACGATTTCTCTGAAAGTTGAAGGGATTATCGTAAAGTCGGTTGATGTCGACGATGACTTTAATAACAAGTAAGAGTTTGATGATCGTGAAAGCATGCTCGAATATATTCGTAGGAAAGCTATTGGCCTTGGTTTCAGTGTGAATATCGGAAGATTATAAAATGGTTCAGAAAGAAGAAATACGTTTGTAATTTTGGGGTGCGAAAGAAGCGGTAAATATCAGGTTCCTCTACGAAAGTTAAAAAAGATGACACCGTTTTTTATTCATATTCCTTTTTAATGCACTAATGACTTTTTTTCCCAATGAAAGCATTGCAATTGGTTGCATAACATAGTCAATTGGTTACATAACATAGTTGTTGAGAGATATCAGGTTGCCGCTAGGGCGTACATGCTACATATAAGAGCATATACTCTATTTGCGGAAAAATATGGTACATATGTCGACACCTGGTATTTGTGTCTCTTCAGCAACCTCGAGGAGAACAACTGAACCTGGGAGTGTGCAACACTGACCCGGTTATATGTGGCGTTTGGAGAGATGACGGTGTTTGAGACCAGATAACTTGCTGGGTACCTGAGTTTGTTAGAAGTATATTTTATTGCATATTCTTGCTTGTGTATTTATTTGCTACATATAATGTTATGTCATTTTATTATTCTTTGTGATCTCAGTGCTGGATCTACAAGCATTTTCTTACCATATGTGATAGGAGGGTGCAACATTGTGTGGTAGGGGATCCACAAACGAAGAGTTGGAAGTTGAAGTAGTCACATATTGATGGTGTAGCTGAGTATCGAAGGAAACTGGATGCGCTGACGGTTAATGACGTCATATGGACACCCTACAATGCTCATAGAGTCCACTGAGAGTTCGAGAAGTTGTCCTTATATTCAGGATATATGAGGCGGGAGACATTGGTTGCTAGACACCTGCCTGAGAGATGTCTACGTCAGTATGTCTACGTTCAGACTATACCACCAACAGTTCCAGATACACTGTCTGCCGGTATTGATTGGTGGTTTCAGAGTCACTTCCTCAGCTCTGGTCGTGCCATCATAGCTCGAGTTGTACCTGTTCAGCACCCTGCGTAGTGTGAGGATAACTACTTAGAATGGTAACTCATTGTATCACATCCTCGCATCACCCCACCACCAGTTGAGAATAGACCTTATATTGACCAAGTATCTGGTAATGCCGCGCCTCCTCCTCCAGTACATCACCCCGAGGAACAACAGTGCTTCCAGATGATTGTCGCGATTACGGATGAACTCATAGGTTTGATAAATACAAATGACGATGTTTCTTCTAGATTAGCTTGGATTGCACACATAGTCAGTGGGGGCCTATTTAGATATATTTTGTATTATTTGTATTACATGTATTATATGTATATTACCCAAACATCTTTTTTATAACATAATATTATTCACATATCTTCCTTACATTATAGTGATCTTCCTTAAACACCTTAAACGTACAACACTTAACATTATAATATGATTAATAAATAAGAAAACCTAAACACTACCAGACATTTCAGGACATTTTAGCGTCTCCATTATGACGTCAACGGATCTTGACAACTTCGCATCAAACTCGAACAAACCATTTGTTAGCCTACGGAAAAAGGATCTGCACATTTCCTTCACGTCTTCGTCGGTCTTCAACTCAATAAGGTTGTATTTCACCCTACCATTTGTATCCTCTCAATCTTCACGAAACTCGATCTTTCTCACATTTCCATCGTCGCTATCAAACAATAATTCATTCAACTTCGACGTCAGGCCGAAAAAAGAGGTGGTGCCATCGCAGAGTTTGAACTCTACAGGACGAGAAGCTCCGTTGAAGTAAAATCTGTCAATGAGGATATCTGTCATTTATGGTTGTTTCCTATTTTATGTTTTGAGAAATCAGAAAATAGAATCAGGAATATTTCTATTTGATTGTATATAATTAGACTTCCTAATTTAGGTTGTACAACTTAGGAAATACGGTTAATTAGACATTGTTACTTGTAAATGTAATTGTATTATATATGGAAGAGAATAGAAACAGAGAAATCATCAAGTAAATTACATTTGACATGGTATCACGAGTCTAATTCTGGTTTTGTAGATTGGTAATCTTGGTTTTCTGGTTCGTGTTGTGCTGCTGTAGCGCATTCTGGGTTTGTTTCTTGTTGTGCTATTTCTCGTTGTAGCGCATATTTTTCTTGTTGTTCTTTTTCTGTGACGTTGTTGTTTCTTTTCTATGTGCCATCTTGTTTTTTGGTCAAATTGATTTGCTCCTCATGGCTTTATAAAAGACTTTCGACAACTTTTGTGTCCGCTTTACGGGCAAAAAATATGGAGCTTGGGAATTTTAGTTCCAAATGTTTGTGAAAGGGAAAGGCCTTTGGGACATTCATGTACATAAGTCTACTGCCCGACAGACAAAACGGCATTGGCGGCGTGGCAAAAAAAGGTTGCCCAAGTTATAACTTGGATTCTGGCTTCTGTTGAATCTCTCATGATCAACAACCTATGTGCTTTCGCTACTACTAAAGATATGTGGGACTATCTTAAGCGTATTTACAATCAGGAGAACATTGCCAAACGGTTCCAATTGGAGCTCGACATTGCTAACTATCGTCAGGGAAATATCTATATCCAGGACTATTACTCCGGGTTCTTCACTCTTTGGGCAGATCATTCAGCTATCTTACACGCCGATGTTTTTGAAGATTCACTCACTGTTGTCTAAAAAGCTTATCAGATTGGCCAACGAGACCAGTTACTCATGAAGCTTCGACCTGAATTTGAAGTTGTGCGTGCAACTTTGCTGAATAGGAATCCAACCCCTTCCTTGGATGTTTGTCTTGCGGAATTACTTCGAGAAGAGCAACGTCTTCTGACCTCATCCTGTGATAACTTTGCTGTTGATCCTGTTTTTGTTGCCTACACTGCCCAAAGTAAAGGCACATGGCGTGATATGCGACAAGTTCAATGCTTTTTTTGCAAGCAATTTGGTCATCTCGCTTGGATTTGTAGTAAGAAATTTTGCAACTATTGTAAACAACATGGTCACATCATTGCAGATTGCCCAACTAGACCACTGCGGAAGCCATTGCATGCCTTACATGTAACTACAATTCCTATGGACCAGACTACTGCTCCTACAACTTCTAATGTTGCTTCCTTGACTCCAGAGGTCGTACAACAAATGGTACTTGTAGCCCTTTCTTCCTTGGGTCTTCATGGTAAGTTTAAAACTGCATCTCAGCCTTGGCTAGTTGATTCTGGGGCCTCTAACCACATGACTGTGTAAACACCCCAAATTTTCCCTCACCCGTTTCACGCCATGGCTT
Organism: Lathyrus aphaca; assembly: GCA_963966055.1. NCBI lineage: Eukaryota > Viridiplantae > Streptophyta > Magnoliopsida > Fabales > Fabaceae > Lathyrus > Lathyrus aphaca. Next base: position 206,093,822 of record OZ014520.1, read on the forward strand.
GTGATCATTTCATATGCATAAACACAATCATATCATCTCACATCTCATTTTCGATTCACTGCATAGTTTCTAAGTCATCTGCATCTAGGGTTTGCGATCTGAGCAATCCAAGAGCTTCTTGAGCTACTCCAAAGGTCATCAATCACTTCAAAGGGGTCCATGTGTGTTCAAGCATCATATTATACCCTCTCAAAGCCAAGAATGTCAGAGAAGCACAAGGATTGAGAATGGCATGGAAGCAAGAAACCAGCCAGAAAGTACCAGAAACCAAAGCTTCAGTTCAAGATGGTCTTTACTTTTCAAGCATCTGGATATGGTTCGCCCGAATCGTCAGGTTGAGGTTGTGTAACCTGGGATCATGGGGAGATTGATCGGTAATAGAAGAAATGGTTTGAAGACGCATTATGGCCGAGACTATCACCTCTCTGATCATTTAGCATGCAAATTTATGATCAAACTGAGGAGAATGAACTGTGGATTAGGGCACTTTGAATGGAGAAATCGTTTTTTAGGTCTTAAAAGACCGAATTTTTGCCTCCTCATTCAAGTTATTACAGTCTTGGGATTATTATTATTTTCAAGGTCATTTTGAAGTTTCTCCTTTTGTCATGAGAGATTTCTTTTGTTGGTCATTTTCAAGTTGATATCTGTTGCTTTCAAGTCACGTTCTTTTGAGGTTTGATTTGGAAGAACCATGATTATTCAAGTTTTACAAGTTATCTTTAAGCTCAATGTATCATACAAAGAATTGGAGTGGCGTTAGGATTTAAGTGTTGTCAAAATGTTTGCATTCAAAACTGCAATTTCAATAATGCCAAAAGATTATATCATCAGTTTCAAGGAACAAGTCTGATTGTTGAACAGGCAAGTGACTAATCAAGATTACATCATGAATATATTGCTACTCATCCAAAAAGATTCAAATCCAGGAAGCAATATTCAGTTGTATCAAGCAGTGAACGGCGGAATTTTCAAGAGCACATCATAAATATTACAAAAAAGCAATTCCAGAATTATTAGTTACATTGCTACAAGATTAAAGTTCATAGTTACATTGCTACATTGCTACAAAAGTTGTTACTGTTACAGTTACAAGAATAAATTCAAAGTCCCAAAGCTCTTCAGCCTATGCTATCTTTTAATCAAGACGGAGAAACGCCTTTGCCGCTACCATATTTGTTGATTGTCCGAAACGGTTTGCAAACGTTGCCTCGTATCAATTCAGCCATCCGAACCTTCACCAATCCCAATCGCCGGCTCCAAACGTGTTGAACATGAAAAAGAAACAAAAGAATCATAAGTTGAAATTGGTCAACAACAAGCATCTTTTTCCAAGTAAAATCTCAATTAGACAAAAAAGGAAAGGAACATTCATTCCATGGTCTCTTGCTGTCTCAATTTGAATGAGTTCTACGGCATATTTCAACACAGTTTCATGGGCATTAGCATATTAGACATAACCATATCACAACAGGACCAGATCTGAATTCTAACATCACAACATGACTAAATCTAATTCTAACATCAGCAAGGTTTTGGACAAGAGGACAGGGAGATACCTTGAAAACAGAAACCAGCACACAAAAGGTACTATATCCTGGAGCTAAGAATACACAGGAAGGGCTGTATGGCTGCGCCTGCTTGCTGGCAGCATACACAATGCCCAAAGGTCAGCTGCTAAGCTCACATCACAATGTGCCATGACCTGCAAAATCACAATACCAATATCACAAAAAAGGACAAAAAGTTTCTGCAAAGAAGATTCAGTTCATTTCCAACCGATTCAAACCAGACTGTCACAGCAAGCTCAATAATTTTTGCTTTCCTTGGTCAAAGGAAGAATGCCGATCCTTTTAGAGATGTTGTTGCCGAAGTTTCTTCCAAATCCACCCGAGGGGAATGACGGCATAGGAGCTCGAAAATGTCTTCACGGAATCCCAGTTCACCATGGAATGGTACCTGCGACCAAATTAACACTGATGTTAGGATGCGATTTGAGAAGAAATTGATTGATGCAAACATGTTTTACATTGAAAATATGTTAAAGTATTCAGGAATAACCAAATGCTTTTCAGAGGATTATAACAAGTTGATTCATGGTAGCAAACATGGGAAGATCAGAGTCTTACCTTGTCAACAATCCAACCCCAAGAGAAAGCAAAGTCAGGCTCGATTTGCTGCAGCCACCTTGTCATCAATTCGACGTGTTTACATGAGGTAAAGCATACGCACGAATGTACCAAGACTCGTTCTCACCTGTTTACATACAAAAAGAATAACGGTTAATTCAGACACTTCATGATGAATAGAAACAAATGCAATGAAGACGACGCTAATACGTTCAAAGGCCGGGAATTACAAAGCTGGCAACAAAAAAAAAACAACAATGCATTTTGTCCATGATATTCAGTTATTTACCATTAAACGTCGAAGCAGGACGGCACCGCAGTTTGTCATGACAATTTTCAGTTTAAGTTTCGATCTTCCTTTGTTGATTATCTTTAAAGCTTTGTTATGACCATTCCATCTTTGAAACTTTCGGGGTCTGACCTGCAAATAGAAAAGAAAGTTGTCAAAGTCATAGATTTCGGACGGCTTATCGAAAGGACATTACCAGCTCAATTCCAACACAAAGACTGATGCCACATCACAGTAAAATGGGGGATAAACGAACTAAAGCAGACTGTCACAACAACAAGGACAAGTGTTTTGACATAAAGTAGAAGGTACATGGATAGCTTTTGTTGTTCTCTCACAAGCAGCTGAAAGTTTGAGAAGAAGCAGACCTATACCTGTTGTATCTGACTCGGCTGCGCCCTGCTATTCTCAACAACACCCTGCAGGCTGATGGGATTATGGATTCAGAACCTGCACAAGCATGAAGGGACAGTCTAAGTAACAAGTTATGTTAATTACTGAAGAAATAAAGTGTGTCGAAAAATGCAGAAAAGCTTCACAAAAAGTTCAATCAGAGGACAAACAATTTCAGTCAAAATTCAACCAAATCAGTTCATTTGAAAGCAGAGATTTTTCAAACCCTAGGGTCTCCTATAAAAGCCAGGATTGAATGTTCAAGAGAGGGGCCAAAAAAAGAGGAGATAGCAGAAAAACTTAACCATTTCAAATTTCATCAAAAGACCTGATTTTTGAAAAGTTCAGAGGGCACCATATTCAACAATAAACAGAGCCCATAGAAGAAACGAAGCAAGGAGAAGAAGGATAGTGAACTGAAAAAGCAGAGGGATCAAACTTACCGCAAATAGAGGGAGCTTCTGAGTTGGTACATTGTTATTTCTTGTATTTAAACTTCCATCGCCGTTTGTTTCATGTTGTTCAGTTGTTGATTTGTTCCTCCAATTTCTTCCACCCTAGCATGAAATTCCATCGCCGTTTTGTTTTGATTTGGGATTGAGTTTTGTTGTGTTGTTGACCTAAGAAGAGAGGTCGTTGTTACGTCTGAGAAAGGATTGCAAAGGGTTTGTTTGTGAGGTTCATCCCGACGGCGTGAGAAAAGTGAGTATGAGAGCGATTTCGGGAAGGCCTTTGAGAGGATGAGCGTTTGAGAGAAAGTCTTTTTCTCTTTCTGAGATTGAGAAGGGATTCCGCCGCTCATTCTTTTCCTTTAGGGTTTCGTGTATCCCTATCAGGTTCATAAGATTGAACCGGGTTTGGGTCCAGACCCGACCCAACCGACTTGGGCCATCCCCCACCTGTTCCTCTTAGCACCCCCTTTATGGCTTTAAATTCTCTTGCTGTTTCTTTTAATAAATATTCCTTTTAGAAATAGAATAAAAAGAATATATAAAAAATGTTTATGACCAATTATAAAAAATGTTTATGACTAATTTTACTTAATATTTTTCATGATTTTTGATATTAATAAGTAATTGCATTAGATTTCATTAATTATTTATTATTTATTTATTTTGCCTAATGATATTTGAGAGGCTTTTGGTTTCCTTGGTTCCATATTTGGCTGTATAATGATAACGTATGATTTGTACGAATTCGAATTTTGCTCTCGCATTATGACGATGGTTGATTAGGTAGAATAAATAGAATTAGACACCATCTCATCTCATTCTGCATTGCATTGCATTTCTTTCACTAACTTTTCAGGTGGTAAGTTATCTTGAGAAGTGAATTTGCCTTCACTTCTCACAACTTCTTTTCATCTCTCTTGCATTCATTGCTGCATTCTTACATGTGCTTGAGATTGAGCTTGCTCCTTCTTTTTCTCCTTACTTTCCTTCTTCAAGTGACTTGACTTCTTGAATGAAGCAAGTCACTTTGCTTCTCTTGATCCTTTCATCTGCTTCCTGGTGGCTCCATTGAAGATTGTTCTTGCAAACCTCACAAACCTTAGGAACAACCAAGCATGACAATGAATTAGGGTTTTGATTAGTCTCCCCTCATAGTTTTACCTTTGTGTCTCTCTTTGAGTCTTCTCTTCTCACCTCATAATCAAGGACTAAACCCTAGAGGCTCTAAGGCTTTGTGATTAAGCTTATGCCTGCATCCTTCTATTAGGATGGAGTGTATAACTTTAATCCTAAGTGTTAAACCCTTAATGTGTTTAACTCCTTTAATCAATCCACTTAATAATCATCAAGACATCACACTTGTAACTTGGGCCTTGCATTAGGGTTCTAATTCTTCCTTAATTGGTTAAGAAGGACTAACCCTAGTGTTAATGGACAAGTCCCCCTCAAGTTGTCTTACAAACCATAAAACTCACTTCTTCATCATACCATTAAATAAAATCCACTTAATCAAAGGCTTGTTTGGTCATGGGTTTAATCCCTAATCATGGATTAAGTTGAGGAGCTTTTCTCAGCTTAAACATTCTCATCTATTATCCTTCTATTAGGATGGTGTAATGAGTCTGTTTAATCCTTGATTATGGCTTAAACTCATTACTTAACACTAAACAAAAAAAACAACAAAAACATCTAAATAATCACAAGTAGGTTAATGATCTTAACCCTACACCAAAGGTGATTAAGTGTGAGAATCTGACTTCACACTTAAGGTAATTCTCATTACCCCTAATCAGAGGGAAGATGTGATGAGTTTACTAAATCCATTGGTTTAGGCTTAAGCTCATTAACTTATGACAAACTTTCAAAAGCAATAAAAGACTGAAAGCACAAAAACAAACAATAATCGTCTCCTCCAGGATTCTTTTCTCATCTCATTCACTCACAAACGAGAACTTGCTTCTTCCGTCTAATGCAAGACAGTTAGCACCTGAGCCAGACAGGTCACACACTTGAGCATAGACAAGCAAGCAGTTCACAAGTCAATTCATCTTTCAGTCTCTTTGGGTCGAACTACGGTGTTCTGACTTCCTCATTGCACGAGAGGATACGTAGGCATAACTTAACTGTTATCGAACAAAAGTCTCTGTACATCCCCCCTCCTTCTAGCTTTATCTTTTAGCCTTATTATCATAGGCATTTCATCTCTGTTCTTACACTGGCACTGTACATTTATACACTTCACTTCTCTTACACTGACACCTGTACATCTTTTCCAGCTATTCTATACACAAATTGCACTAACACTACCCCTTTAAAACACAAATCTTTTAAGCGTGGATCCCGTCGAGTACGACGGACAATCTGGGTGCTAATACCTTCCCAGGTTGTAACCAACCCCCTTTCTCAGTCTCTCTGGTTCGCAACCGTCTTATCCATCTTTTTCTAGGTTTATGCAGCATTACCTTTCCTCCGGGATAAAAATACCCAGCTGGCGACTCTATTCATCTCCAGTGAGTTCACGGCTGTGTGTTCTCACTGTTCCCTTCGCCGACCGTTCGCGTCTGTACCTTTATTTGGGCCATGTCCCACTTATCGGGAGCGACAGACTGGTTCCCCTGAAAAATTACATAATATTCATACTTATCATGGCACCCAAAATATTTAAATTTCCGATGGTAATACTCTTTCTATTTCTGTTGTTGGAGACATTAATTCCTCCTTTCGAGATGTGTTTGTTTCCCCTGGGCTTGATTCAAATTTGATTTCAGTTGGACAATTGGTTGATAACAATTGTAATGTTAATTTCTCTCGTGATGGTTGTTCTGTGTAGGATCAGGCGTCGGGGAAAGTGATCGCGAGGGGCCTAAAGTGGGCAAATTATTTCCTCTCCAATTTTCTTTGTCTAATATTTTTTCTTTTACTTGTAATGGTGTCCCGAATATGTATGAGGACTGACATAAAAGATTGGGTCATCCAAACTCAGTTGTTTTGACTCATTTATTGAAAAATGGATTGTTGGGTAATAAAATTGTTATTCCTAATTCTGTATTTGATTGTTCTGTGTGCAAACTTGCTAAAGGAAAGACTCTTCCCTTTTCCTCTACAGCTCATCGTGCCAATAAATGTTTTGATCTTATTTATAGTGTTGTTTGGGGTATGTCACCAGTCTTGTCTCATGCAAAGTATAAATACTTTGTCACTTTTATTGATGACTATAGCCGGTTTACATAGATCTATTTCTTCGCTCTAAATTTGATGTCTTTTGTATGTTTAAAAAGTTTTTGGCATATATAGAGACTTAGTTTAACACAGATATCAAGGTGTTGCGTACTGATTCCGGTAGGAAATATATTTCTCACAACTTTCAAGAGTACTTGCAGCAAAAGGGGATTCTTTCATAACGTTCTTGTCCATATACGCCTCAGCAAAATGGCGTTGCAGAACGCAAAAATCGGCACTTGCTTGATGTTACCCGAACATTACTCCTTCAAGCCTCTGTTCCTTCTCAATTCTAGGTTGAAGCCTTGTCCGCGGCTGTATACTTGATCAACCGCCTCCCATCTCAGGTTTTGGCTTTTGATTGTCCTTTCTTTCGTCTCTATAACACTCAACCAAGTTATGGTGATTTTCACACATTTGGATGTGTCTACTTTGTGCACTTGCCACCTCTAGAGCTTCATAAACTCGGCGCTCAATCTGTGCAGTGTGCCTTTATGGGTTATTCTCCTACTCAAAATGGGTTTTTATGTTATGATGCCATTGCTAAACGCATGCGTATTTCTAGAAATGTGATTTTTTTTATTATCAATATTATTTTCTAAATTTTCCTTCTGACTCTAACAACTTTGTTACTCTTCATATCTTTGTTGATGTTCCTCGCCCTATAGAAAGTTTTAAACCTGGAAAAGTATATACCAGACGACCTCCTACTTTGCCCCCTCCCGATGCTGATCCACCGCCTGAACCACCACCAGTTACACTGCGCCGATCCACTCGCATGCATCAAACACCTGATAGGTATGGATGGGAGTCTAGTTCTCTCACTGCTACTTTATCTAGCATACCTATTCCCACGTGTTATTCACAGGCTGTTAAGGACATGTGTTGGGTAAAGGCCATGTAAGATGAGCTACAAGCACTTCAGGATAATTTCACTAGGGACATAGTCCCTTGCCCTCTAGGTGTTAAACCCATTGGTTTCAAATGGGTGTACTCTGTAAAATTAAATTCAGATGGTTATCTAAATCGTCATAAGGCCCGATTGGTTTAATTGGGTAATAAACAAGAAGATGGGGTAGATTATGATGAGACTTTTGAACCTGTGGCAAAGATGACCACTGTTCGCACAATTCTTTCTATTGCTGCCTCTAAAGGCTGGTCCTTGCATCAAATGGATGTGAAGAATGAATTTCTTCACGGTGATTTGGCTAAGGATATTTTTATGAAAACCCCTTCAGGCTTATTTTCTTCCTCTGAAGGCGTGTGCAAACTCAAGCGTTCTTTATATGACTTGCGACAGGCTCCTCGGGTATGGTTTGAGAAATTTCGATCTACCCTTCTTGGATTCTCTTTTACACAAAGCCAATATGATTCCTCCTTATTCATTCATCACACTTCCGCTGGTATTGTTCTTCTTCTCATTTATGTTGACGACATAATCATTACTGGCTCTGATCTAGCGTCCATAAAACTACTTAAACAACAGCTTCAAGCCTCCTTTCACATGAAGGATCTTGGATATCTTCACTATTTCTTGGGGCTTGAGGTTCATTCTGACTCCAAAGGTATTTTTCTCAATCAACACAAGTATACCGAGGACTTAGATTCTTTGGCTGGTCTTTCAGTCTGATGTCCCGGTAGATACTCCTCTTGAAGTTAATGTCAAATATCATCGTGATGTGGGTGATGTTTTGCCTGATCCTTTATTGTATCGTGAATTGGTGGGAAGTCTTAACTATTTGACTATTACACGTCCGGATATTTCCTTTGCAGTGCAACAAGTTAGTCAATTCATGCACACTCCCCTTCATCTTCATTTGGATGTTATTCGTCGAATCATTCGTTATTTAAAAGGAACTTCTCATCGGGGATTATTCTTTCCGGCCAATACATCTCTTACTTTGCTTGCCTATAGCGATGTCGATTGGGCAGGATGTGCTGATACACAAAGGTCGGTGTCCGGTTGGTGCATGTTCCTTGGTCCTGCCTTAATATCTTGGAAGAGCAAAAAGCAAACCCGGGTTTCCAAGTCATCCACTGAATCTGAATATCGAGCTATGTCCACTGCTTGCTCTGAAATAATTTGACTTCGTGGTTTAATGGCTGAACTCAGACTCCCTCAAACCAATGTTACGCCTCTCCATGCTGACAACACGAGCGCTATTCAGATTGCTACTAATCCAGTTTTTCATGAGTGCACTAAGCATATTGAAGTGGATTGTCACTCCATTCGTGAGGCTCTTGATGATCAGGTTATCTCTCTTCCTCATGTCTCCTCGCAGCTTCAGCTTGCGGATATCTTCACTAAAGCGGTTCCTCGTCCCCGTCACCAGTTTCTCCTTAGCAAATTGATGCTTCTTGACAAACCGCATCAATTTGAGGGGGAATGTCAATGAGGATATCTGTCATTTATGGTTGTTTCCTATTTTATGTTTTGAGAAATCAGAAAATAGGAATATTTTTATTTGATTGTATAGAATTGGACTTCCTAATTTAGATTGTACAACTTAGGAAATACGGTTAATTAGTCATTATTACTTGTAAATATAATTGTATTATATATGGAAGAGAATAGAAACATAGAAATCATCAAGCAAATTACATTTGACAAACTCTGCCTTAATCAAAAATTGAGAAAGAGACATTTTTTTCCTTACGTGTTTATGAACATGAGCGGATCCCTATTTATACAACTGTGAATCGATTATGAACCATACAAATTGTCGGTGCAATCACAGCCGTACAAAACTGTCGGCAAAATCATGATCGTCCAAAAAACTCTTATAAATATAACTACCGAGAATTTCATATATTATGAAATTTCCGATATCAACATATAAATTTAATATTTCCAGAAGTTTTTGTAACATACCAGATATTTTTTGAAATTTCCGATATACCTAAAATTTTATATCATAAACTCCAAGGAGAGTATAGTTCTAAATTAAGGTCCGCAGATGCAATTGTATCTGCCATATAAAGTATCCACATCATATGCATTTATCTGCATTTGCTGTAATAATATGAATATAACCACAACTGGAATTTAAAACCGTGTCAATTGACTAGCAGTTTTGCATTAGTTGGAGACAAATGTACTGAACTACACATAACTGCTTGCATTATTCTTCTGACTGATCATCCATTCATCTCATTGTTAAATTTCTGTCGAAATCATCTTTAAATAAATTTTTACCTAATGCATGAAAGTAAGTAATTAAAAGACCTGTAATCAGTAAAATATTATTGTGCTTGATGTAAGCGGGTAATTCATATTAATGTTTCTAAATATATTGAAAGATTTGTCAATTTATAAGCTTGCATCTCAGCTGCATAAATAATAAAAATTTGGGAGGGATTTTAACATAAAGTTAAGTGTGGTATGTGCTAACACACGCTAAAATTTATTTGTGTAATCATCATGTCATCTTCATCTTCTTATTTACAGCATCCCCAACCCAAGATGTCACACTCTGAGATATGAAAATTTAGCAAAATACATCACCACTCAATCAAGAATTTATCTAAATTATATCAGGAAATAATAGGCTAGTAGTACATTTTGAGAGGAGGAGGCCAAATACTAAAGTTTATAAAGTAGTAAAGATGGAGGAGTCAAGTGAAATATATGCTAGAGACAGTAAATTAATAGTTGAAGTAAAGAGATAAATGCATATGCAGAGAAGAGAACTATAGAAGTGACGGGGACCATCCACATATAAGAATACCAACAAATATTCATTCTGTCTCTTTGTGGTATCTGGATATATACTAATTATCAATCTGTCAAGAATGAATGATGCGGCTACTTGCGCTGCGTCCCACATATGATGTGTATCAATTTAGGACTCCATAGCCATGCATGCTGAACAATGTCATTCACATTCTGTCATACGTGTTCCTCTCTCATCCTT